>CM029603.1:12075111-13275111 GCA_017311375.1 Mytilus coruscus
TAAAAATTTAATTGTCATTTAGCCTTGAAAAATATACAGCAAACCCTATCCAAAAAAACAATCATCTTTTTTTTTTTTTTAGCTCTGTAAAGTTTTTCTGTAATGGAACATATCATATATTGTCAGTCTCATTTTAAAATTTGTTTCAATGTATAAATATATGTTGTACCGGGGATATCTACTGTTACCATGGTTTATCACATAATATTTATTTTAATAAACAGGAAAAAAATGAAACAATTGTAAAAAAAAAATTATAACATATAAATGACCTATCTTTTTTGGATCAAAAAATATCGCACTGTATACTATTACTTACGTTCAGATGTCAGATACCTGGTTTGAACAATGATACTTACCAAGTACAGAACAACGAGCATGCCAGTATAATTAACAAAACAATTCCACCATCCCATGATGAGATACACAAGTATGATCGCTGTCATTACTACCAGTACAGGAATAACACCAGAGACATGGTCAAATGTTCTAAATGGGTGTATGATACCAACACTTTCCATGAAACTTTTACTTCAAAGGTCAGTATAGTCATTTTTACCTTGACGATCATTTGAAATCGCCTTAGTGGTCTCGTGGTAATATGCTCTCTGAGTGTGGGAGGTCGTGGGTTCGTTTTTCTAGTGGGGTCAAACCATAGACTTGAAAATTGGTATTTGCTGATTCTCAGCTAAGCACGCGAGATTTTGGAATAAGAGAAAAGACTAGTGAGCTCTGAGCTCAAGGTCAGAATAATGAGCCCAGATCGAATGATATCCTGTGGACTTTTACCCTGTGAACTACCACATTAAAATCAAGCTAGATATTGGTCTAGCACAAAGCAGGGTTCATTTTCATATCACATTTTCATGCTCTCGTCCTTAAATGAATGTAATAATTGCCACTGCTTTGACGTTGTACACCGCAATCCATCATCGTCCTCAAACTCATGTGAAATTTCGAATTCAATGGTAGATTAAAGTCGATGGATTCAGTTATGTTGACAATAATTGATTGTATGTCATATGACAATAACGAATGCACTTTAATGCTAACAATTAAAGAATAATCGAAAGACAAGAGGGTTGTTTATTTTTGGAGAATATTTAGTTTAGAATTTTGACCGGTATTAAGAGTTCGTGTTGAGGAGAGCCTAACGCTATCAAATCGAGGAACATACAATTATTAATTAAGGAAAACATTTTTTTCGTTTCACCTTAAGATGGCGGTGTAATAATTCTTTCATGAGTGACATGAAATTCAAATATCAAATATAATTGGAATAAACTTATTTACAGATACGTTATACCTGTTTTATATTATGTGTTTCCTTACAGATGAACTTTGTTTGCGATGACGCAATTAAAACATCACATGCTCAGATGATATTTTATGGAGGAGTTCTTGTTGGTGATGTGTCGTTTGGTATATTGTCAGACAAGTAAGAAACTTTAAAGCGAGAAAGAGAGAGATTTTCAAAAACAATTTATATGTTAGCAAATTCTAATTTTGAAAAATTCTTTTTCACAATCGCACTACTTCTACAATCTCATAAGTATCAACGTATAAATATTCCCATTTAATTATATACATTTCAACTTGCTACAACTTAGGTGTTAACAAGATAAGAAACAGCAAAACATGGTTTTTATGGAAGGCGTATGAGGACAACGTATTATAAACTATGTATTTAATATTGATACCTGTCATATTATAACACTTTTTCTGTGTCGAAGTAATTAGGTAATCAAAACTCAAGAATTTACAATATTCCATAATAGAAATAAAAATAATAATTCATTTCAATTTTTGATATGTTTTCTTGTTACAGAATTGGCAGAAAGAAAACGTTTTTGTTATCAACCATTATAACATTAGTAATGGCTGTTTGCGTTGCTTTCTCGTCGAGCTTTTTAGTATTTGTAATACTTGAGTTCATGATTGGTGCTGCACATCACGGTGGATTTATGATCTGTTGTGTCATGAGTATGTATATATTACAATGGCACAATTATGAAAAGAGATGTCATGTATACGTCAATGCGACAGCAACCCAACGGAACAACAAAAAATAATCGAGAGGTCAACATACAGTCCAAACATCGAGTCTAAACAAGTTGTGAATAAATCAAAAGAGACTACCAATAACTTACATCAAAATCAAATTCACTAAATGACAAAAAAATATATGTTGATTACGTGAGATGACCAGATGAAGATGTGAACGGGTTCAATCTTTGTATGCCATATTGCTTGCTAGTCTAGAGAACCTGAACATTAAACATGTAGTAATCATTTTTAAAGAAGACATTCGTCTTGTTGTTTTGTGATCTATAATTGTACATCCCTATACTTTGCAAAATTTTTGCTAGATAAGTTCAACTCTATTTGCAGATCAAAGAGTCTTGTATATCATCTGCAAAGTGATTTACAGACTATCATTTTAAAATCCACTTTTCCAGGATTTCATATTATGTCAAATTAGCTACGCTTATAATATGTACATACGTATTGTCTCTTTTAACCACAACTGTATGTCTTGCCTACAGAGTAAATTCTTATATCATACCATATCAGAGGGTCTGGATTCGGGAGGGGGTCCTTCATTTCTGTATTCTTTAATTTTGTTGGTCATTTTTCTTTATTCTTTATATTTTCGGCACTTTCTTCTCCTTACTTTATATTTCAACACCCCTTTATTGTTTTGGCCTATTTTTCTATCTTCTTTTTATTTTTTGTCCGATTTTTCTGTATTATTGTCGAATTATTCTCTATTCTGTAAACCACATCCAGACCCTTATGGATTGATATATATTTATATATATTAACTTGAAGTAGTGTATATTTTGATATTTTTTGTGGATGCATCATCCGCATGTTTTGTGTTCAAAATTTATTATACTTGTCGGTGACTTAATTGTTATTCTATTCATCTATATTAGCCGTAGGCGGGAAGTTTCTCGTGAACATAGAAAAAGCTTAATTGTCAAATCCTTTAATTTCACGTTCTACGATCTAGATAATGTCATTCCGGTAAATAATTAAAAGGTCAATTACTCAGATTTTTAGTGGGGATTGTCTTCTCAAAGTTTAATTTAGATGTGTTTTGGTTTTTTTATGAATGTTTTTTTTTTTTTTTCACTGTACGGGTTTTTGTTTCGGTATCTTCCTATGAATTGTTAACTCAAACGAAACCAACAAATGACCTCAATTCTCGTATAATGAGATACATATTCACTTATTTGACTCGTAATAATTTTCGATAAATATATAGTATACAAATAAATGGAGGCTCGGTATTTATTCATCCCGCTATTGTGTTATTGTCCTATGGTTATTTTTTGTACTCTTGTCTTTCATTTTTGCTGATGTGCTTTGTCTAAAGAGTGTCTATATGCCATTTTGTGTTTCTTTGTTGACATAGTTGTTTGTTTTATAGTGATCAAGATTATAACAAAATGTTGATTGCTGAACCCCATTATTTGACATTTTTACCTATTATGTATGTTTGTTTTGCTCACACATTGTTGTCAATATAAAGGACTTTTATGCGACTGTCATACAAGTGAGAGGTTTAGCTAGCTATAAAACCAGGTTTAACCCACCATTTAAGGAAATGACTTTACCAAGTCAGGAATATGTCAGTTGTTTTCCGTTAGTTTGATGTGTTTGAGATTTTGATTTAGCCATTTGATAAGAGACTTTCAGTTTTCAATTTTCCTTGGAGTTCGGTATTTTTTGTTATTTTACTTTTTTTCGAAGTAATTTAATCGATATATTTTGCTACTGGGCTTTATTTTTCTGTTGATAAATTAGTTGATCTCATGGTCCCGTTTTCCCTATAAGTCTTTGGAATGATAATGTTAGACATTCGGATTTTGAAATGACTGGGTGTCAATAAAATCAATTTCAGTCTCTTTTAGTTCACGAAGTTGACGAATTTTCTTTTCAAATCTGTTGAAGGAATAACCTAACTTATAGGATATGCAGCGTTTATATTATGAGTATTAACCATTAACTATTGAAAAATAAAAAAATGCGGAAGTGAAATAGACAAAATTACTCATATATTTTCTATTTTCCACCCAAAGGTTTGGAATATGTTGGACCGTCTAAGAGGGTCCTCACTGGTATTCCTATACATATCTTCTTTGCGTTTGGTATAATGTATATAGCATTAATGGGTTATCTTCTGCGTAATTGGTTTTATGTACAGCTGGCAGTGGGTGCTCCATTTGTTGTTTTCCTGTTTTATTGGTGGTAGGTATATGCTTACTTTTCTTATCAATAAGTGAGTCATTACATTTTTTTCAATTTTGTCATCACGATGCATAATAAACATTTTGTCTTGTTATTTTTTGTCTATTTCTTAAATACATCTTTGAACTTTTCGCATTTAATATGCTTTGTCGTATGTTTTTTTTTTTTTTTTTTTTTTTTTTCTCCCTTAAACTTTTTACACATGTTAACTGAGATGGAATCTGATGAAGCTGTTCCAAAATAAACGTTATTTGTGCGCCATGTATTTCATGACTAATTACATGCTGTAACTATAGTTAACTGTTGATCTCATTAAGTACCTTAGTATAAAAAATATTTTTGATACAAATAAAATAGAATAAAAGAGTACCGAAACGTCTAAGTTTATACAAATATCAAAAGTTTCAAATTCTTGGCAGTTCAATTTGAATACTAGGACGCCTTCCAGTACATGTTTTATGCTTTAGCCAAAACCCATTGATCAAGAATATTTTAATCGTACTATTGTTATAAAGTCGTTTTTAACTTAGATATCTATTATATGCTTCAATTTCCTCATAGGATGATACCAGAATCGTCCAGATGGTTACTTAGCCAAGGAAAATATGATGATGCTGAAAAAATTATACAACGAATAGCAAAAGTAAACAAGAAAAAGATCCCATCTAGAATAATTGACGAAAAGACACTGGACACTCCAAAGACTGCTAACGTGTATCACTTGTTTTCTACCCTAGAAATGACTAAAAGGACGATTATACTTCTATGGAACTGGTAAATATTCGCAAAAACTCGGTTAGAACAGTGCACAAAATGCGAAATATTAATGTTAAACGTTACGTAGAAACCAAATAACATAGGTGTCTGTATGAAAATAAGGCGGTACGGTATGATTGCCAATGAGACAACCATACACAAGATTTCAAATGACGCGGAAGAAAACACTATCATTTTTATAGATTGTTTTCTTTCCGGAAATATTTTTCTTTACAGTTATTTTGATTCCTTGTCGGAACTGCTTTTATCTATTAGATTTGGTGTATTACGTTCTCTACGATATTTTGAAAGTTTGTTAGCCTTTCTTTTCTTCTTTTCTCCTTTTAGCCATGGCTTTGTAATTCAAAATCTATTGATTCATATAAAAATAAGGAGATGTTGTATGATTGCCAATGAGACAACTATCCATCTATATATATATAAGTTATATGTCTTTTCCTTTTTCCTTTTCTATCTTTCTTTTTGTTGTTGTCTTTTTCCTTTATATTTCATAGATTCGTTTCTAAAAATGTTGGAAGATAAAACTTGCTTTAACAAAATTATCTGTTAAGCAAAAAGACGAAGAGATAAATTTAAACACGCACTCGTCCTTTATAATAACATAAACGGTACCAATTTTTCTGTCGGGGACCATCAGTCCACCAGCAGAGGCATCGACCCAGTGGTAGTAATAACATAAACGGTACCAATTTTTCTGCACCAGATGCGCATTTCGACAATCAATGTCTCTTCAGTGATGCTCGAGGCCAAAATATTTGAAAATCCAAAGCTTATAAAAAAAGATGAAGAGCTATAAACCAAAAGGACAAAAAGTATAGCCAAAGCCGGGCAAGAAATCAGAGCTTTGCACGAGGGAGATACATTCCTTATAATTTACGTTTATAGTTTCCTGGCATACTGCTTCTGTTGCGGGAAAACGGTTATGTTCAAATTATTGTTTTCATCACGTTGGGGTCCTCATCGCGGTCCACATTTGAGTCATGTCTATTTCATTCAAAACAAATTCATTAAAAAACGAAATCAACGCTTGGGATTTAAAAAACAAATACGTTTAAGCTCAATGTTAAATTTCAGTGTATGAAAATTTGAAATTTATTTTTACTCTCTACGAAACCGGGGAATAGATCGGCAAGTCTCGCTTTTCTCGCTGTTTCTAAAGATTGAACACATATATTTTATATTTTCCTACACTGTACGAATATTTTATATACAATACTGACACGCCATTGTCAACATAACCAACGGTATGGAACAGATTGAAAAAAACACGCCATTGTCAACATAACCAATGGTATGGAACAGATTTTAAAAAGATGCAGAATAAGGCGAAGAGTAACTCACAACGACATGGCAAAAACGAAAAACGACAAAAAGTCCACAAAACATTACATACAAAAATATAGAATGAGCAAAATGAACCCCATAAAAAAACGGGGGGATTTCAGATGCTTCGGAAGGGTGAGTAGATCCTGCTCCATGTGTGACACTCGTTATGATGTTGATGGTACGTATATATTATATATGGTTATATTTCGTGATGTAAAAGAGGGACGAAAGATACAAGAGGGACAGTCAAACTCATAGATCAAAAACAAACTGACAACGCCATGGCCAAAAATAAAAAGACAAACAGACAAATAATAGTACAGATGACACAACATAGAAAACCGAAGACTAAGCAACACGAACCCCACGAAAAACTGGGGGTGATCTCAGGTGCTCCGGAAGGGTAAGCAGATCCTGCTCCACATGTGGCACCCGTCGTGTTGCTTATGTTATTACAAATCCGGTAAATAGTCTAATTCGGTAAGTCACATTCGTGAAAAGGGAGGGTATTGTAGTTACGACATAAGGAACATATCCGATATCATCTGTGAAACGGTTATTCCATAACGGTCAACCAACTCGTGATGGCGTCCGTAAAATTTACGAAGGATGATCTCAACTTCCCATTTGGAACTCTTGGTTTAATAGCTTCCTTGTGAGCAGCAATCCTCTATCAAGGAAATCATGATAGGAAACACAAGCCCGGGAATATCGTATCAATTGGGAGATATATTCTCCGTATGCAGGCGCTGCTGGAATGTTGCTACATAGAAATGGAAAGTTCACAATTGGGAAGCTGAAATCATCTCTTTGTCGTAAAGTTTTGTTTTCAACCGACCCTCATTGTCAATTTCTAGGTGTAAGTCAAGATATGAGGCAGACTTAACTGTATCTTTAGTATCCTTTATCTCTAGTTCGATGGGATAAATTCGTTCAACATAGTCACCAAATTTTGTATTATTTAGTGAGAGAACATCATCTATATAGCGGAACGTAGAGTTAAAGGATACTGCTAACTTCTTTTTTTCTTCCTAAGAAGTTCCTGTATGAAGTCAGCCTCATAATAATAAAGAAACAAGTCGGCAAGAAGAGGGGCACAATTGGTTCCCATTGGAATTCCGACAGTCTGTTGAAAACACGTCCTCCAAACGTAACAAATATGTTGTCAATCAAGAAATCAAGCATCTTGATAATGTCAGTTTCAGAGAATTTTTGTTTGAATCAGAGTGATTCTTTACAAAGTAAGATTTATCCCTCCCAAGACAAGATACTTGTATCTACGTTCGCCATTCTTTTAATGAAACAAAGTAATACCAACTCTTTCAATTTGTCTTTTAGTTTGGAATGGGAATACTTGTGTAAAATGTAGAAAAGTCAAATGTTTTAATACTATTGCAAGATGAGAGAGTCTAGATTGTATGTACTCTAAAAGATCTTTGGAATGTTTTAGTATCCACATCTCATTCACGCCACCTCTAGAATAGGCATTTTCACAATAACTTTGGAGCCCAGCTTTAATTGCTGATATAATATCTAAATAGATGTTAATAATTTAGAAAGAGGTTTGGTGGAGCACTTGGAAGACCCAGCAATATAACGTTGTTTGTAAGGACACTTTTGTAGTTTAGGTATCCAATACAGTGATGGAAGATCCAGTTCTTCATCTTTGGTTGAAATTCCAAAGGAACATAGAACAGACCTATGATTATCCAGGATTTCCTCTTTGTTAAGTGTCGTGAGGGTATATGTTGAGTTTCCAAGTGAATTGTCAATACCTAATTCATTTATCAAGCAGTTTATGTAATGATATTTACACACAAAAACGATGTTGTTTGGGGCTTTATCTGCGGGTACAACAACATATTTGTCATGGAGGTAGGACAAGTGTTTTGCAACATGTGGGTCTTTAAAAATTGACGTAGTGTGGGTATTGATATGCCCATTTAGTTTCTTAATTCGGATTTGTATCAACGACCTCACAGCCTTAATCCATTCGGAAAGAGTATCTACGTCTTCTTTCTCGCGTTTAGCCCATTGCCTGGCATAATCCTCGACTGAATCCATCAGTATTTTGAAGTTGTATTTCCAATTGATGGATTTACAATTGACGAAAAGTCAACCAACTCGCAACGTTCAAGGGATACTTGGAACCCTTGGTTCAATAGCTACATTGTTAGCAGCAAACCTCTATCAAGAAAATCATGACAGAAAACGAAAGCTCTGCAGAAGTCTTTTATCATAAAAAACAAAATCTTCGAAGAATATGTCTTGTAGATGTTGCATCAATATTTTCGACGAGAAACACAAATATCGAGGTTAAAATCGGTATATCTATGTGTTCAGTTAATCGATACTAATTAGATAAAATGAATTGAAATCTAATTTGACCAGTGTTTACAGCAATTAATAAACACATCATTTTTTACAGAATTGTTTGGATTGCGTTATAAAGTATTCACTACTTGCTTTCAGGATAGTAATTGCTATGGTATACTATGGAGTAACCATGCATACTGGAGGCAATATTGGTGGAAATTTCTACCTGAACTTTTTCATACTTGCTATCGTAGAAGTTCCTGCTAAATTGCTTGTTATGGCAACATTAAACAGGGCTGGAAGAAAAAAGATCCATTGTTTCTGTATGGTTGTTGGAGGGGTTGCATGTCTATGTACAATATTTACAGTTCTATATGGAGGTGATGGTAAGATGTATTTTCATTTCGATTAAATATATATATATACATAGATATTAAGAACACCCGTTGTTCGACCTGCTTGTCAAATGTGTTTTGTTAAAATATACTTTTTCACTTTTTTGGTCTTTTGGAAAATGGTGTTTGTGCTGTATTTAGACCCCTCTACCAAGAAATTTCTTTTGCATGCACATGTATAAAAATTGCGGTTTGAACGTTGTTTTCAATTTAGACTTGTTTATATTTTTTCGCTTGGGCTTGTATTATATTTGCCTTCGGGTTTATATGATCCGTTCATCCTATTTGAACTCCTCAAAATTCAAGAGTCTATCCTAAATTGAGGTAAATTGTATGGCTTTCCAAATACCGTTTCGATTCCTAACATCACTAAAGAGACATTAATTGTCGAAATCCGGATATGGTGTACAAAAACCTTTGCACCTTTTGTTTGCGGTATATCATCTTTTCCGCAAGTTTATTGTTTTCTGTTTAGTATTAAATTTATAATTCAGATCCATTTATGAAATCGGTGATCCGTTTATTTGGCAATCGCCAATGGCAGTCAGCAGGCTTTAAGAATATTTGTTGTTCGATCTGTTAGTCAAATGCGTTTTGTTAATATATACTTTTTCACTTTTTTGGTCTTTTGGAAAATGTTGTTTTTGCTGTATTTAGACCCCTCTAACAAGAAATTTGTTTTGCATGCACACGTATAAACATTGCGGTTTTTATCCAACGCAATCATAGGTTTTAACGTAGTTTTCAATTTAAACTTGTACATATATATATATTATGTAAAAAGAGAAGCGGAAGATACCAAGGGGGTATTAAAAACTCATAAGTCGAAGAGAAACTGACAACACAATAGCATAAAACGAAGGACGACAACAGGACAAATAATTCAAACAAAACACTACATAAAACTAAAGACAGAGCAACACGAACTCCATCAGAAACTTGGGAAGTTCTCATGTGCTCCGAAAGGGTAAACAGACCCTGCCCAGCTAGTGACACTCGTCTTGATGATCATGTTAATAACAAAATTACAAATTAGGTGATATCTCAATCGTGGAAAAGAGGACGGGATTGGGGTTTAGCCGGACGATCAGAACATATCAGTGGTTATCTGTGTGACGTAGGACACATAACAAGTGTAACTTTAGATATGAATAATTACAATACAGTTGACTATTTATTTTCTTGAAACTGGACAATGCTTTTTTATCACGTTTTTGGTTCTTAAATCTTCAATGGTTTCACCATAACTAGATAGCTCAGTGTTGACCGGCTAGTGATACGGTAGTTGGACTACATAGACCATTCGGGCACCGAGGCCCACGCTACTAAAGGAAATAGTTTTAAAAATTTTCAAACTTAATATAGTGTTTCTATTTTAAGGCAGCAGCTTTCATAAGGATCATTGACGTAATATAACTTACTCTATCAGCTGTTCTCATTTTATCGACCCATGTCTTTATACCGTTATGATTACATTTTTGACATTTGTACCTATTATGTCTGTTTGTTTTGCTTACACACTGTTGTCAATATAATGGAATTCTATATGACTGTCATACAAGTGAGAGGTTTAGCTAGCTATAAAAGCAGGTTTTTATACCCCATTTTCTACATAAGGAAATGCCTGTACCAAGTCAGGAATATGAAAGTTGTTTTCCATGCATTTGATTGTTTGAGCTTTTGATTTTATCATTTGATAAGGGAATTTCCTTGGATTTCGGTTTTTTTGTTATTTTACTTTTTACAGTTTTTGATTGGTTGACAACAATCGAGAGACACTCCCATATCACATTTTATTTCCGTATAAAAGACAACAGCTATGACTGAACGTGCTATCCATGACAATGTTAAAAAATTAATGCATAGAAAAACAAACGAAATATTTCATAATTTTATAGGGTTGTAAAAGCGTTGCTCATGCACACATTTTTAATAAGAAGTTCTGAATTTGAAATGTGCTTCGGTCAATTTTTACAACCCAAAATTGTTATCAAAAGAAGCATTTAATTCTTAAAGGATTCATAAGATACTAGGCGTAAAAGTAAGTACGCTAGACGCCCGCATATAATCTATACACCCTGATTGTATGACCTAGACATATCACGATACAATCTTTTGTATTGGAAACTTTTTTATTGTGCATTCTTATTATTATCATGCCTTTGTTATATTTCAGAATTGCAACCATTAACTCTAACTTTAGCCATCATTGGGAAAATGGGTTCAGCTGCAGCTTTCGGAATTATTTATGTCTATTCTATGGAACTGTATCCTACTGTGGTCCGAAATAGTGGAATGGGTTTAAGCTCTTGTATTGCAAGAATTGGTGGAATGGTGGCTCCATATGTAGCTCAATCAGTAGGTTATTGTTTTTTTTAACCTAGACTGGACGCAAAGTTACGGTGGTACATGCTGTTCTATTTATATAAAATTTATTCACTTTTTTAAATTGTGCTTGTTTAAGAAGTGTTCATCCTAACCACGTGTTTTCATGTTAATGTTAAATATCTATTGATAAGAAGTTCTTAAACATATTTATAATTAATTTTTTTCGAAACAATTTTCGAATAAGGAGATTGAATAAAGATGATACTTGTCATTCGGGTCCTATTACTGGAAAATCCGTATGCAGATTCACACAGTGAATGCAGATTGCTTTATTTACAGACTAATCCTGTCAGCTGGTATACTATACTAGTAAAGCATATAATGTATATTTTATTTTATAGGGTAATATTGTTGGAGGTAAATTAGGACAAGCTTTACCATTAGTTATATTTGGTGGATGTTCCGTTTCTGCGGGACTACTTTGTCTTATCCTTCCAGAGACTTTAAATAGGAAATTACCAGAAACAGTAAGAGAAGCCAAAGATTTTACAAAGTGAGTTTGTTTATCTTTCTTTCGTATGCTTGAATAAGACAAATATTCATAATGTATGCAAGCCATTTCATTTAATAAAAAATGAAAGAAAATCTCCAGATTACAATGAAGATTATCAAGTTCTTAAACTTGTTTTTTATGTAACAGAAACATAACAATCATGCAAGAAAATCTGAATATATATAATTCATCTAAAAGGTTGCATATTATTACAGTGTTTAACAATATAATGAGTGAAGCAATAAAGTAATAAAGTTTATTCACATCTTGTGTTGAATTTTTAAATTCAAATTATAAAGCTGTCTCCTTTTTTGATGTACATGTATATTATGTCCATTCTACAGCATTTATACATGTGTGTCCTATATATACCAGGGCTGGTGAATTTCTTTTTACTATAGCTCTTTAAACAAAGACATGTTTCTTTAATATTTATCAAGAATATGTGTACACATACATCGCAATGTGATGTGCCCGAAACAGAATTCTTATTCATCAGGTACCCTCGGTCTACAACAAACGTTTGGGAAAGTAAATGCATACAAAATTGAAACAATGGTATGTTAAAATGACGAAATATCGTGGTACATTTTTGCACATTTACTGCTTTTACTGATGTCTTGATATTTTTCGTCATTCTTTAAAGAAGCGGGGGCATCATTTTTGTTGTCTTTGAGCTATATTTTTGTTTTGAATTGTTCGAGATGTATATTGAATTCCTGATTTTTTTCAGGTTGCTTCGCTTTGTTGTCCTCAACATCGTGTATTTTAAAATAAACCGTTTTGCGTTTTTCTTTAGCATTAAGTTCTGATTTCTCATATAAAACTTTCCTAAGTATAAAATAAGTTACAATGGTGGAAATAGACATTGAAATAGTCATTGTTATAATAGGAATTGTTTTTTATTTGTAGAAAATTAGACCTCGACGATATCGACAAAGAAAAACCCACACAAAAAGAATACCTCTCCAACACTGAAAAAGAAAAGGCGAAAGTGAAAGAAATTTACACTGTTTCATCTTGAAAATTATTTTAAGATCTGAAGGCCTATAAAAGAAAAATGTACATTTTTCTTATATACATTTACACGTTTATATAATATTAGTAACACTTTTTATTATCTAATAAAATGAAAGAATTGTCACGAAATACAAGTTCCTTCATAATATAAGTTCCAAGTGGAAGAAATATTCTGTAATATCATTTCCCCTGGAACAAGTAATACAGTATTTGTTCCTTACGGAATAAAGGGTAAAGAATATTTGTTCCAACAGGAACAGATATTATGACATTGTTTAAACCAAAGTTTCCAGGTGAACTTCTGTAAGCAAATATACGTTGACAGATTGACATGACATTATTTAAGATTGCCTCTTAAAATTTAAAGAGATTAGAAATACTAAAATTCTGTCTTTACTGCACATGTGTCGGTGGTTTGTGGACTTGTTTGTCGTTTCATCTTTTTACGATCATTAATGATCATCTGTAATTACGCTGATCATCTGTAATTAGGCATGCTTATTTTTTGTTTCGCGGTTTTCCCGCGCGGTAATTTATTTATCACTTTTGTACACATTTGTATCCTTAACTTTCCTGCATTTTATATTACAGAATATTCTTTATCATCCTGTCTTGTAAAAAGGCATTTATTTTCCGGCCAAGTTATTAATTTTCTATATTTTCCCCAGAAAATCAAATGTTCGTCCCCTAATGATGTTAAACTGTTGAAATGTAATACAAATAAATCTGTTACATTCGTTTCCATCTATTTTTTATTACTTACTGTATCCTTACCGTGTACTTTATATTTAAACACAATGCAGATTCAACATAAAAGTGGATTAAATCTCAAAAAGTCCTAAAGGTCGTCAAAGGCCAATTTTTTTCGTTTGGAGATGTAAATTTTTTTCTTTGCAGCAATTTCTGATTTCTCATTCGAAACTTTCCTATTTAAGTTAATTGGTGGAAATAGACATTGAAATTGTCATTGTTATGATAGCAATTGCTTTTTTTATTTGTAAAAAAATAGACATCGACGATATCGATAAACAAACAAAAAACACAAAAAATAATACCTCGCCAATACTGAAAAAGAAAGGTGAAAGAAATATACATTGTTTCATCTTGAAAATAATAAATATTTTTCAAGATCTGAAGGCATATAAATGTACATTTTATCAAATATATTTACATGTTTATATAATATTATTAACACTTTGTATTATCTAATAAAATGAAAGATTGACATGGCATTGTTTAAGGTTGCTTCTAAAATTTTAATGATTAAAAATACTTAAGTTCTGTCTTTACTGTACATATATCGGTGTTTTATAGGCTTGATTGTCTTTTCGTCGTTTTTCGGTTTTTGCCCTGGCGTTTTCACTTTCCCTTCGACTTCTGTGCTTTGAATGTGCCCTTGACATCTTCCGTTTCTCTCTTAACAAAACATGTTTCTACGCTCAAGAATGGGAATAAGACAATTTGAATAATACATATCTAGATTGTGTCACACCAAGTTCATAGGAAATGTTAGCATGACCAAACTGAAAGAAAATCATCAAACTACCATGTCATGAATAGAACAGAGTTTTTACGATATGATTTTCGAAGAAAAAATGGAAGTCGAAAGAAGATGACACCGTGTGCATTCTTGAATATACTACATAATTTTTATCATCGTTTTTATTAAATGTTTGTTCGGAGATATTAGAGTAAAATTACATGTCCTTCCAGATTATAGCTTATAGAGTATTTTCACCCTAAAAATGAACATTATAGCTAATTGTGTATTTTCCCCCTCAAAATGAAGATTAGAGCGAATTTGTGTATGCTGTCTTCAAAATGAAATTATCACTTTAAAAAATTCCGTGCGTCTAAAGCGCTTTTCTGAAATTATCTTCATCGGGAACACACAAACCCCAAATTTGTGAAAGCCACGGATGTCTAAATACGTAGAATCAGGAGGAACTATTTGACCAAAAGGGACATAAAACAATAGCCAAATTCATCTAAGATCAACTTTGGAGTTGGAACCTTAGTTTCTTAATAATTTCTTACCAAAACAAATATCAAAAGACATCAATATGTCGTGGTTATATGACTCTGTTGTTGTTGATTGAGTTGGGGTCAAACCATGACCTGCTTTACAACGGCAACGTCACTTCTATATGTGCAAATCAGTATGTATAGACTTTATCCTACACTTTTGAATGTCATAGACGTTAACGTATACATAATAGTATAGTCAAATCTAAAAAAAACTGTCAAAACTCATTAAATAATTTTTACATGATTTGCATAACTTCAAATACTTGAATCGGATTGGTCCGTTAGAATTTCTTCCCTTGGATTACACAAGGGATTTGGACCTCTTGTCTGTTTGTTTTGTTCACACATTGTTGTCAATATAATGGAATTTTATGCGACTGTCATACAAGTGAGAGGTTTAGCTAGCTATAATAACAGGTTTAATCCACCATTTTTTACATAATGAAATGCATGTACCAAGTCAGGAATACGACAGTTGTTTTCCATTCGTTTGATGTGTTAGAGCTTTTGATTTTGCCATTTAATAAGGGACTTTCCGATTTGAATTTTCCATGGAGTTCGGTATTTTTGTTATTTTACTTTTTTCGATAGCAATCGCCGGCGCAGAGATCGTATCTATTCCGTTCTATACTAGCACTACACTCAATATGACTTCTGCAATACCTTTTCGAATAAAATTTTATTTTATGATTAATCATCATTTTTATAAGGATAACAACATTTGCAGTGATATACTTCGGTACTGACATGATTTATAACAAACTTTTCTAAATTTGTCCGTTTATAAATTTTGAAATTATAAAAAAACTAAGGTTTCAACTCCCTCAGGCAAAGCTGACCTTAGATGAATTTGGCTATTTGTTTTAGGTATTTTTGTCATATAGCTCTTCAACTGTTTCGGTACTTATACATCCCTCGGATTTCAAATGTTTGGCATTGAGCGTTCCTGATGAAGGTAAATCCAGAAAAGAGCTTCGGACGCATGGAATTATTAAACGTGTTGTTTCCAATTTCTTAAACACTGTTATGTGTATTGACCCCAAACTGAAGGTCGCATTTCTATTATATACTTTTTGTTCTGCCAAATAATGTAAACACAGCTGTGTGCAGAGTGATTATTTTTATTTCCGTATCGGTCTATTCCATACATATTTCATATTTTTGGAAGGATTTCCTCTTCTTTTTTCAATATTGAGATGTCTTGTAATGCCTGTTATACCACAATTTCGTGGTGATACCATTCTTTAAAATCTGAACTTTTTACATCTTTTGACAAATTTACAATTGACTTCGTATCTGTTTACATTCCAACATAAAAAATGGCAAAGCTGTGCAATTCTTGCTATTGTTTGATAAAGAAATTCAAAGAAAGGAGTGAGAACATTTATAGGTAACTAAAATGCACAAATCATCTACACTACAACCATTTGCGTTTGGCCTTAAATTTTTGTATATTACTATATATCTGTCCCGAAATGTTAATCCATGTCTTAGGCAACTAATTTGATCATGGAATTGTAAAGGCCCCTCCCTCTTTACCATCACATGAAACAAGGGATAAGGATTTGGGCCCATAAAGTAAAAAGAAGTCCATCGATCTGATTAACCAAAAAATGTTGTTGTCTTGGTAGTAATTATGTAATAACTTGGACTAATCAAAAGGCAATTCTAAGACCCCTTAGGTACCTTATCAAAGCCGTTGATGAAGTTCAGATGTATCGCATCTACTTCTTGGTTCTTGTTGAGGTTATCCGCAAGGTCAGGATTATGATTCGCAGTTAAGTAATTTCTGGATCCGTGCAGTGCGTCTGTTCAGGGAATTGTTGGCCCGGAATGCTCTTTAACGTTATACTACATTTGGCCTGATAACTTTTTTTTTATTCGGGCGTCGCTGATGAGTCTTTTGTAGATGAAACTCGCGTCTGACGTACAAAAAAAAAGCTTGGTATCTTTTGATGAGTTTTTCTTTTCTGTAGGCATAGATGTTATGTTACGTCAGAACACTCAACTGGTGTTATTTCCTTGGTCAGTTCCTGAAAGAGACAACCAGACATTCATCCCGAGCGTGGATTTTTGTTTATTCCGGACAGTAGTTTGAGTACACCGTCTTGGTGTATAGAATAATCCGATACTTTTTATGTGTATCAAGCTTTGGGGCGTAGTTATATTCTCATGCCTCATGTATGATGACGGAAGTTATTTTGGTCGTTTAGGATATCTATTTGTTTCCTTCTGTACTGGAAATTGACTTGTGTCGAAACACGTTTTACCGGATAGTTTAAAAAAAAAACGGTAATTTCTGCTAGAAACAAAAACTTAAGGTGGAAAAGGGGGCTAAATTAAAATCGATAGAATTTTCTAATAATTTGCCAAAATGTAGTTTATATCATACTTTTTTCAAAAAATATAATAAAAAGTATAGGTCACGGGGCTTCTTTTCAAACTACAGGTTGTGCTAAATTGTTGGATTAAACAGATTTTGTATAGATTATGCATGGAAAACCGACTTTTCTGTGATAAAAACGGGATCGTTTTCTTGCTACAAAACAAGATAAGTAAATTCATAACTCATTCCTTTATAAAGGTTACATTATCTGAGTTATCTCCCCTTATATGGCAAAGTTAAAAAACAATTGAACCAATCAAAAACTATTCTGTATCGGTTAAAAACATTTATAAAATATGATAAAACACATCATTTTCTTCCTTAAGCTAGAAAGTCGTACAAATGAGGTATATTGTTCTTTCGAAATTTGCATATTTCATGAAAGTTCTAGACCGATTGCTATTTTACAATCCAAGATAGAAGAAGACATCCGATCTACCTTAATGCGAATTTATTAAAATTTTCCAAATTATTATTGCAAATATCACCAATAGGCGTGCAAAATTTAATCACTGTTAGTGCATATGAACCTCCAAACATAATTCATATTAGACATGAGAATTATAGATATTTATACAAATGTTGATTAATTGTAATTCATTTCTTTATGATTGTTGTAATACGTGACTGATCTGGTGATATATTCCTATTGGTATGAAGATTTGAATACCAGGTAAGGTATTTACTTTATAAACTAACAATACTGCCTAGTATAAGACTTAAGTTCAACTAGGCCATAAAATGACTATTTTACAATATATCAAAACACTTAAGCCCAATGTGGACATGTTGCCACATTCTGTATGTGCATTCCCCAAGTCCGGAGCCTGTAATTCAGTGGTTGTTGTTTGTTGCTCTTCATCATTTTTATTTTTAGTTTAATGTAATGTGGATAAATTCGGCTTTTAGTTTTCTCGTTTGAATTATTTTACATTCGCCATTTCAAGGCGTTTTATAGCTTGCTATGAGGTATGGGTTTTGCTCGTTCGGTGACATATAGTTGCTAACTTCTGCTTTATTTGATCTCTTTTGGAGAGTTGTCGCAGTGGCAATCATACCACATCTTATTATTATATAACTGTCTTTTTGGAGAAAATGCCATTTGATTTTAAGTCCAATGTGGACATAACTGCCATATTGGACAGTATTCTTCATACAATTCATGTTCATTAGACATTATTTCATAAGAGTTTAGTCCAAGGTTGTCATTATTGCTTCATTGAACCAATGTGAACATTTCTGTTCCATTTAACGATATCCAATGTGGACATTTCGGCTTCATTTGACAATCATCAAGTCCAATGTGCATTGACAATACTCATTTTATTCTTTTCACACAATATCATAAAACTTAGGTACTATGTGGTCATTAGCAATTCATTGGACAATACATTATAATGCTCGAAGTTCAATGTGGACATTGCTGCTTCATTGGAAAAAATATTCAAAGACTTATTATAAGATTTAGTAGAATGTGAAAATAATTAAAAGACTTAAGTCAATTGTGGGCGTTACTGTTTTATTGGACAGATACCTCGTAAGACTGAAGTTTAAAATGTACGTTACTTTACTGTAATTACTCTTAGATCGATACCTTATATCTTTATATTACATTTGTGTAGTCGCTTTTTTGTGCTTTGTACCGATGAGGAAAGTCATTTTTAATGTTTTTTACATTTCTCATGCTGTTCTGTTACACCACTGTGTCGGGTTAGGAGATTTCCTCATTGGACAATACATCAGAAGACTTAGTCTAATGTGGAAATTACCGCATGATTGATCACTTAATCATAAGACTTGGGTCCAATGTGGTTACTACTGCCCATTGGACAAAACATCATAAGACTTAATCTAATGTGGAAATTACTGTCTGATTGATCACTTGATCCTAAGACTAAGGTCCAATGTGGAACCTACTGCTAATTGGACAAAACATCATAAGATTGAAGTCCAATGTGTACATTTCTGCTAAATTGGACTCTATATCATAAGATTTAAGTCCAGTGTGAGTTGTTAACCTATATGTCATTTGGTCTCAGGTGGAGAGTTGTCTCATTGTCGATCATACCACATCTCCTTTTTTTTATATTTCTGCTTCACTGGACGCTATATAATAAGATTTAAGTCCAATGTGGATCTTGAAGTCTCACTAGAAAATAACATGCAATCAAGAATCTTATAGTAATTAATAATATTTTATGATATTTATCTATTAATAAACATTCAAAAGTCGTAATGATAAGGACTACGATTCACAAATCTAGAATGACAGTAAGTCTTGCGCTAGCGCTACTTAGTTTGTATGTTTTGCTCACACATAATTGTCAATATAATGGAATTCTATATGACTGTCATACAAGTGAGAGGTTTAGCCAGCTATAAAACCAGGTTAAATCCACTATTTTTACATAAGGAAATGCCTGTACCAAGTCAGGAATATGATAGTTGTTTTCCATTCGTTTGATGTTATTGAGATTTTGATTTGCCATTTTATAAAGAACTTTCCGTTTTGAAATTTCCTTGGAGTTCAGTATTTTTGTTACTTTACTTTTTCCTCTCAGGGTGTGGAAATGCCATGCCCGACTCGCCCGACTCGAACATTTGACCGACCGGACAAGCAATTTTTGCGTCTTTGTTGTCCGTGGACAAGTTAAAAATATTGCTTGACAAAGTCACATAGTTAATTTAATTATCATACAAAAAGTCCTCAAAATTCATTCATAAAAGTAGAAAAATATAAAATAACAAGACGAAAGCAACATGTTTTAGTAAAACAACATCAATGATCAAGAAAAGATCGATAACCAAACAACAAAAATAAGTATGCGGACCCGGGTTTCATTAATATTCTGTAACATTTTCCCGTTGACCCGGGATCGTTGATCAGGTTATAGCAACGGTAAACCGGAAATGATCATTATTAATTTCGAGCATCGATTTCTCAGTCAAGTTGGATAACCATTGGATAGGTCATCGCTCGGAAGTTGACCAACAGAAAAGGAGGCGCCTCATAAAAGATAAAATTTTGAGCTAAGAACTTAGTTTTACAAGAAAGGAAATCAGAGGCGGCAAAGCTCAAATATTATAAAATAAACAGAATAGAGGATTTTAAAGTTCTTAATCTATAATATTTTGATTTCGCTTATAATTATAATTAGTTATCTGAAAAATATCAAATTTACAATTGGTCCACCAAAAGTTTATTGGGTGGATAAGGAGGGGTGCAAACAACAATTCAATAATTCATCATAAATTGGGTTTCATCTCTTCATTAACTAGAAAACTTCGCACTGGCTCACCGTGAATAAACTATAAGTCATGATGTAATCTCCTAGGTCCAGGCCTCTTGATTCTTTAATTAAGTGTTGTTTTGGGATGGTTTCTACAATGTAGCTCATTGGTGTATACGTGCTCTACTAATCTTTGTATCATTATAATATACAAACAAAGACCATGCATTCCATTTTCATTGTGTTTCAGAACTGTTTTAGAAACACACGTTAACAGAAAAATACATCTTCTTCATTTCAAAATTCATTAAGAAATCAGGGCAAGTAACTTTACTTTCGGACAAGTAAAATTTACAATTTTACTTGCCCGGGACAAGTGGTCACAACAAATATTTCCACACCCTGCAGGCTCTGGTAGAAAAGTTTTCAAAAAAAAATTCTGAACATGTTCGACAGTTTGATTTAATAAAAATGCAATGCCTTAACATTTTATTAGATTGCAAGAAGAAAGAGTGAAACAAAGAAGTTACAAGAAGCAGCTTGTGTAGATTATGCATTGCACGTGACATTTGTAAATTGAATTTTTGTGGCGATAAAGAGAGGTTGGCAAATATCAGTGGACCATAGATAAGAAATTGTTTCGTTGTAAAGATATAATTTCTTATTTGCTTTACTCCTAAAATAGGTTCATAATAAGTATGACAATTTTTTCTAAACTTATAACCACCGGCGTCTGACAAATGTTATTTAAATTTTATCACCTCAAGGTTTTTTATTGTATATAAATGTATTTTGGAGAAAAAAGCAGTTTTAATATAATTTGCATATTGCACAACCTGAACTTCAAACGACATATATGTAACATTCTAAAAATAAATTATACAAAACCTTAACAAGTACTAACAAGGTGTGATTCGTCAAAGGGGGCGTTTCGTAAAACAGCAAAAATGGCGTGGTATCCAACTTATTCAATTTGAGAAATTAAAAACGCGAAGATGTTTACGCATTGAAATAACTGATTTTCGTTTAATCAAAAAGAAATATAAAATTTCTTAAGATGTTTATAGTGTTGCATTTTTTTTTCAAGGCAGGTATTGCGTCAGTATATCAATAGTATATCAACATCGTAAATGCCTTTTCTTTATGTAAATTCTCAACGTATGCTTCACCTGAAGCCAAATACCTTTTAAGCCTGTTTGATTTTAAGCAAATTAAGTAAACGTGTCGAATATAAGTTAATGTGTAGAACTTTTGTTGTATTGTTGTGTTCATGTCTCATATTTGTTTTTCGTAAATTGTTTTATTTTAATTCTGCCAAATTATCATTTCAATCTGTAATTCAGTTTTAGCTCTTTGTTTGTATTTCCTTTAGAGTCCTGTGTTAAACTATGTCCTGCCGTGGCAGCCATCTTTGAATTGGATAGCCACCCAAAACACATATAACCATTATCTGATTATTCATGCACATTATTCAATTCAATCAGTCAAACGGTTAACTGAGACTTTGTTTGTATGTACTTCCCATATTTGTGATGATGTTAATAGTTCTTGACATATTGACATCTGTCAATTGTTGAAGAATTGCATGTTCCCCTCTATTCTTTTGAAGATTATCGCTGTTGGGTTGTTGGGTCGTCAACACACTCCAACATCTCATGTTTTTCATACGAAATAACAAAAAGGACAAACTGAAAATACTGAACGTTGAAACAGTAACAATATCAGTCAATCATTTTACAAGCAATGGAGAGTATTTATTATTTTTTTCCACTATATATTTATGGATATGGTGTACCAATTTGTGCACCTTATGTTTGCGGTATACCATCTTTTCCGCAAGTTCATTGTTTCTGTTTGGTATTCAATTAATAATTAAGATCCATTTTGTTACATCTGGTGATCTGTTTATTTGGCAATCGCCATGGCAGTCGGCAGGTTTAAAGAACATCTGTGGTTCGACCTGCTAGTCAAATGCGTTTTGTTAAAATATACTTTTTCACTTTTTTGGTCTTTTGGAAAATGTTGATTGTGCTGTATTTAGACCCCTCTACCAAGAAAAATGGTTTGCATGCACACGTATAAAAATTGCGGTATTTATCCAACGCAATCATAGGTTTGAACGTTGTTTTCAATTTAGACTTGTTTATATTTTTTCGTTTGGGCTTGTATTAGATTTGACTTTGGGTTTATATAATTCGTTCATCCTATTTCGACTCTTTAAAATTCAAGAGTCAATCCTAAATTGAGGTAAATTATATGGCCTTCCAAATACCGTTTCGATTCCTAACATAACTGAAGAGACATTAATTGTCGAAATCCGGATATGGTGTACCAATTTGTTCATCTTATGTTTGCGGTATACCATCTTTTCCGCAAGTTTATTGTTTTCTGTTTGATATTAAAATAATAATTAAGATCCATTTTGTTACATCTGGTGATCCGTTTATTTGGCAGTCAGCAGGATTTAAGAACATCTGTTGTTCGACCTGCTAGTCAAATGCGTTTTGTTAAATTATACTTTTTCACTTTTTTGGTCTTTTGTTTGTGCTGTATATAGACCCCTCTACCAAGAAATTTATTTTGCATATACACGTATAAAAATTGCGGTTTTTATCCAACGTAATCATAGGTTAAAACGTTGTTTTCAATTTAGACTTGGATATATATTGGATATATATATTGGAAAAAAATGCCTAAGAATGTAACTTTAATACGCTAATGAGTGTTATAAAAATAGTTGTTATATTTTATATATTCACGTAATATTTCGCGAAACAAATTAGCTTCATCAGGCGCGTGCAGCCATCCAGGTAAAATTGGATGCTATTTAGAAATTTTTATAGCTTCTCGTACATTTCCCTTTAATATATTTTTACAGCTTATTGTACATTGCGTTTAATAAATCAAAACAAACAATTGTGTTAGTTAAATAGTATAAAGTTCAAGATTTATTCCTTTGGATTATAATAAAACTGTTTTTCACCTCTCTCATTCAGTCCATCAGGTTCAAGAGTACGTAGCCGTTGCATTTTCCAATTTTATTGTTTGGAGGTTGGCCTGGGGGGATCATGTTCACGAACCGAACCTGACATTACAGATTACATAGATGGACTGACACCAAACACCAATCATTCTGGGATGATTGATATTAAATACATGTTAATATATTTTTTCAACCATCAATTTCATTTAATTTCCATTTCGATCGATTATACATGTACTTTTGTATATATACATTATAGTAACGAGTATATTTAGATGTCCCTTCGTTGTTGTTCTTTTTGTTTTGTTGTTTGTTTGTTTATTTGTTTATTTGTTTGTTTTTGTTTTTGTTTTTGTTTTTGGGGGCAAATGTTCACGAACCTGACCACAAAGATAACATGGATGGATTTTAAAAGCTACACCTGCATGAAGTATTTGACACTGGAAAACACAAATACTTCCGGGATGATGGAGAAAAATATATTATATCTTTAGTTTAGGTAAAATTTCTACTTTAATCGATAATACATGTATATAAAGTAATGGGTAATTCTTAATTCCCTAATATATATATATATACGTATATGTATAGTTGTGCATTCTTTTCTATTAATACACAGGAAAAAGGAAACACAGGAAAGTTTAATAGCCTTCATAAAGTCATTTTATTTTCCTCCACAGAATAATTAACAGAGAAGGAGACTGGAGCTGAAATAAGAACCTTCAATGTTAAAGTTAAGGACCTGTACAGAAAGATGTCTGAAATATGGCATTTATCAGAAAAGATAACATTCATCAACCAAGCAGTCCCGAGTTCCGTACAAGTATCAAAACATAAAAGATGGATGCTTATGATGATTTATATTAGAACTAAAGTGTCATCTGGAATTACCAATCTAGCAACAAATATCAACTGTGAACTAAAAATGTAAAGATTGAATTGTGCGGGATTATAAAATGTGGTTTCTGTGCATATGTTAAATTAAAAATATTAAAATTAAAATTAAATTATAATTTTAATCATTTCAATTGTCCACAGCATTTGACTTCACAGTTTTTGACGGTACAAGACACTGTTGATATAGCCATCATCATGATCATGTTTTAAAAGTATAAAAAGTATACATAATCATTCATCTGATCTGACAATACACTTGAAATCTCTGCAATACTCATATTCACACCCATTAACACAATAGATATAGGAAGATGTGGTGTGAGTGCCAATGAGACAACTCTCCATCCAAATAACAATTTATAAAAGTAAACCATTATAGGTCAATGTACGGCCTTCAACACGGAGCCTTGGCTCACACCGAACAACAAGCTATAAAGGACCCCCAAATTACTAGTGTAAAACCATTCAAACGGGAAAACCAACGGTCTAGTCCATATAAAAAACGAGAAACGAGAAACATGTATAAATTACATAAACAAACGACAACTACTGTACATCAGATTCCTGACTTAGGACAGGTGCAAACAATTGCAGCGGGATTAAACGTTTTAATGGTACCAAACTTTCTCCCTTTTTCTGAAACAATAGTATAACATTACAACATAGAAAAACACACGATAAAATATCAATTGGAAGGCTTAACTCAATCAAAAAACGTAAATTAACACACTATGAACGAACAAATTCGATCTGTGATACCTGAAAGTAAATACATAGTTAATAAAATATTAGGGACAAACATTCAAGGCCAAAAAGCAAACAAACAAGTCCAAACAAAGCCATGGCAAGACACCACCGCGAAATATTTAACCCTTAGAAAATAATCACTTTTGAAAAAACCGGTTTTCATAATCTATACAAAACTGTATTGGATATAAAGAGAAATGGTACAATTAATGAAATACCCTGTCAGGTGTAGGTATTTGATCAAGATGAACGTTTTCTTGCATTTTTTCTAAATGAGACAAAATAAAGTATAATATCAGATTATGCAGTATAATTAAAGGTTTGCTTTATTCCAAACTTTAGAAAATTACTATAATCACTTCTTCACATTAAAGTTAAGATTAATTGATTTAATAATTTGAAACATGTCTAAAAGTTATTAAACATTTATTATGCAAGCGACAGAATAATTTATATAATTTCGGAATGTTAATGCACCATAAAGATCGCTCGTTAAATATTATAATACATGTATCGTGAAAAAAGCACAAAATAAATATTGATAACATCAATGTACATCTGGTACTGTAGCAGATCCAGGATCCTGCTTACAATTATGGACAACCCAGACTTTAGCATAAATATATATTCATCAAAAATAGATCGTATAAATTAAGTCATATTGAAAGTAAGAGTATCCTTTGTAACTTGTAGGTCTGGCATATCAAAACACACAATTTTTTCTCCGTAAGTATTTGAAAAGTATATTATGGTAAGGAATAAAGATATTTATGTATTTAAGTCAACCAGGATAGGTCACGCTTATCTTATGGTATTAATTATTTAATGCATTCAAATTAAAATACAAGCCACACCCAATCTATGAAAATAGTAAAAGAATAAACCAAACGTACTTTTAGATATAAATGTTCATTATTATGGAAACAGTAATTGAATGTAAACTATTATCCTTAAAATCTAAACTACTTAAATAACGATGTGCAATTTGTTAGGCGCCCTGACGTAAAAACGACGAATCAAAGAATTCAACTTTATATATAACTAATATAGGACAGTGTTGTTGTTTCAAGATTACACCATTCCAGGCCCTTTAGTTTTCCATATAATTAATATTACCAATAATTAACAAGTTCCGGGTCGAATCCGATACCGATAGCAATAGTATATGTCACATGTAGTTTCCGGTTGTAGTTACCTATTACCTTCAGTAAATTCCTCCTCTATCAGGAGAACCTGGAATTCTTCCAGTAGTCGTTTTATATGTATGTTACACAATTGTACACTGTGACTATTTAACAAGTCTGTTTTATTCCACCTCAATACCACTATCAATTATGATTAATTTGTTAAAAATCAAATTTAGTTTATAGTAAGTTTATTGTAGTAAGAAAACCAGGACGGGTTCAAACAGACAGATTTTGAAAGCAGAGAAAACTGTTCACCTTATAATCAGGACGACTTTATCAGACGACAATACGAATACTAAAACTCGAGGCTAAAAATAAGTAAAAGGTAAATTAATTCAGTCAAGGACCCGCGATGTCGCAGGGGTGTTCTAAAAGATACTGATAAAGACGGACTGCATCATTTACTTAAACAGAAGTGAATATTGATAAAGACAAGGTGAGCACTAAAAAGTAAGGACTGATTCGGTAGGGAAATGAATCAGTCCATGAAACACGAAAAATTGAGACATGAGAAAAATATTACTGTTACAGTACTGAAAACTAAGTACTGTTACAGTTCTAAAAAATCAGTACTGTTCTGTTACAGTACTACAAAAATCAGTACTATTACCGTACTGAAAATTTAAGTACTGTAACAGTAATGACAGAAAATAGTATTGCTAAAGTACTGAAAAAAATCAGTACATAATATAACAAATAAGTTCCTGTACAAATATAAGTATAAAATTCAGCAGTACTGAATTTATCAAAAGTACAACATTACAATTTTATCATGTAGTCGTTCAGTACTGACATCCAAGAGGGTAGAAAAGTACAAGAAAAGTGTGAGTAAATCATTGGTATTGTAGCATTAGAATTGCTTGTAAATAGAACATTTCTAACTGGTACTTGCGAAGTAACCTGCTAATGCCACAAAGAATTAAAAACCCTAAATACGTCCTGATGAATCCTTATTCATGAGAAGACCAGAAACACTGATTTGCGCATACAGACAAAACAAACGAAAACCAGTACGATTATATTAGTATCCACATTTTGCAAAGTATGCCTAAAGGCAAACCAACCGCTTTAGAAAGTTATAGTAAAGATATGGGAGGAGTCGATCGGAATGATATGTTCACAGCGTTGTACAACGATGAAAGGAAAACCGTCAAAATGTAGGAGAAACTGATGTTTAATCTTTTTCAAAGATTTACGATAAATGCGTACATGCGTACATTCTTTACAAAAAAACTCAAACAACCTTCGTCCACTATCACGCCTCAAGTTTATTCACGTTGTTGAAAGTTTAGCAACGGTACACTTGAGAGATCGTTTCCCGGGTCGCTTAGAAAAACGGAAACAAGAACTTCGAAGGTTAGCGTTGTTACACCGAAATAACGGAAGAAGGAAGCGATCAAGACTACAATGTGGTAGATGTCTCCGCGTTGTACAGTCTTTGTTTCAACCTACATTTGGCACTATATGACGAACAATAACATTTTGAAATTTGCAAATAATAAAACTTGTCAAAAATTATTATTTTTAGATTATTATTTACAGTAAAACAAATGATTTCTTAAATAAATAAGTGTTGACAAAAAACAATAACAAAGCAATCGATGGTTCTAATTGGGCACTCCGACTTCCTCGAGCAATAAAAATTACCGTCACTATACAGCCAATATTGTGCTCAAAGTGACGTTAAACACCAACAATCAATCAAAATGCAAGAAGAAAAATAACAATAATTACCGAGTTCTTTTGGATGATACACGTGTATTTCAAAGTAGAACGTATACATTTTTTCATATATATGGGTCATTTTAAAAATTTCAAAATTGAAATAAAAGTTACTAATTTAAACCACACTCTTCATAAGCAAATCAAAACAAACAATACTTATGGAACAACAAATAAAAAGATGCAATCTTGATAATGTCATACAAGAATATATTGATACATTTTTTGTTGATAGGTGGTGCAATATTTTGTCTCTCCTGTTTCCATGTTCAAAAGAAATTTTGGGTTATTTAGAAAAGGTTTCGATAAAATTTTAAACGTGTTTTTCATGGCCAATAAGATGATTTTCAAGAGAAAAAACTTCTGTATATCTTAATTAATAATGATAATGATAGATTATTTGTCAATTTTTCATGTTGTACTGAAAAATAACTCTAAAAGTTGGTTTTCAAAGGTTATAAAAATAACAACCAGCAACATATGTCTAAGGTAGCAATTCATAATGTTCATCATTTTTTTCTTTCTAATAAACACAACATCAAGTAATTCCCTTGCATGCTGGTTTACTTTTGTCGTTTTGTTTTTGGTAACAGGAACAAACGTTGACGATATATCGCCATATTAAGTTCTATCCTGTTACCCTTTTTGTCTATCCTGTTACCGATAACAGTATTGAATTTTGTATATGCTAAATTGCGAAGATTAAGACGTTGCAACCTTTAAATGAGTTCAACCAACCAAACATTCATTATGTGTAAAATTATATGTAATAATATACTTTTTCAAGACATTTCAGTCAAATATTGTCTATCCTGTTACTGTAACCATAGCAACCATAGTAACAGGATAGACATAACAGGATAGACATTTTTTTTTTTTTTTTTCATTTAGGAACGCTGTTGTGAAATAACTACTCCCTTTAATGCAGTGATAATGTTTTTCTATTGTGACTTTAGTTTCCAACATGTAATTGCACCTTTAACAAGTATAATATTGTTATCATTAATAGATTTGTTGGTAACAACATAGACATGATAAAAGGATACCCACTAATCTTTTTCATTAGCTATCTTGAATTTTCTTTTTCCTACATTGTTAAGCAAGAAACGTGATGTTTTAAATTTTCACGATGCTTTGTGCTTTTGAAATCATCACTGAATAGTTCCATATTCATAGGAAGAAACAATTTAACGGTTGATCTAGTACCGGTAACAGGATAGACATGTATTTCATGTACGCCGATTGAAATTAGTTTGTAGTAAATATGTTATATAGAATAATAAGGAAGCTGTGACTTTTCGTTAGATTTATCATTAACATTCTAAAATAGTTCCTTTTGCAAATATCAAGGCAATCAGAAAATAGTAAAAAAATCATTTGAAATTTGTTACCCTGACACTGTACGCACACAACTTACGCAAAAATCAGACTTATATATAATTTAATCTCATCAAAATAGATCTAAATCGTGTTTTTATTGTTGTTCCAACTCATAAATCCTACAAACTTTCATTAAAACACTTACAACTGCATTTTCCATTAACAATTTGTTTTAAAAGCATAGGTTTACTGAAAATTCGACATTTTTTTTTAAATGACCCATATATGCATTCATGCAATGTCTTATAATCAGATAATGATATTCAATTTTACGGTGAATTCAAAGCAGAATACATAATGTAATTGATACATGCATTATTAGTGACTTTTTATGAGCTGTAGCAGTATTTAATCACTTGTGAAAAAGAAGGCTACATTTGAGAAAAAATAACAAAACAAAATTAAAAAATGACACTAATAAGACAAGAGATCATAAAGAATAATCATATGATACTAGTAGAATTTGACATTTCTTTGAATTGTAGCTTGATTCTTCATTTACCTATTTATCTTTTTTTTTCTCTTATATAGGGTTGTTATTTTCCATGCAATCATGTAAAAAACGTTAGCATTGACATATAAACATGACTAAAAGGAGATGTGTTAAATACGTCAATGAAATGGCAATCTAATGGCTAGAGACCAGGGAGCTTTCCCCATTATTCTATGAAGTTTTCTTTGGAAAACAATCTACGCATAGTGGCACCACTGTTCTGTTTTGTTAGTTTGAAGATGTTTTTTGCGGTAATTTCTATAATCCTAATGTATCATCAAGCATCATGTATGATGACTGAAATGATTTTCGTCGTTAAGGATTACTAATTATTTCCTTCAGGCTGTCATAATGTGTTATTCCATCTCATAATATAATCAGTGTATATCTCTCTTAACCAATGTATAGTTCAAATGCATCTTGAACCGATATACAGTTTGTTAACATTTTCATAGATATACGATTGACAATGTTTTCTCGGGGTAACAATCTGCGCTATCAACCTCTCAGCTATGTGCTATTTATATAATGTACAATAGGCATTACAGGGTGATAAAAGTGTTTCAGTAGTTTTGTTAATATATTTATAAGAGGATAATCATGAAAAGTAAAATAAAAAAAAATACCGAACTCCAAGGAAAATTCAAAAATGAAAGTCCTTTATCAAATAGCAAAAAACAAAAGCTCAAACACATCAAACGAATGGAAAACAACTGTCATATTCCTGACTTGGTACAGGCTTTTCCTTTTGTAGAAAATGTTGGATTAAACCTGGTTTTAATAGCTAGCTTAACCTCTCACTTGTATGACAGTCATATAGAATTTCATTATATGTTTGAACAAAACGAAGAGACATAATAGGTAAAAATGTCAAAAATTGTAGTATAGCAGTCAACATTGTGTTATAATCTTAATCACTATAAAACAAATAACTATTTCAACAAAGAAAAACAAAATGCCATATAGACACTCTATAAATAAAGTACATAAGCAAAAATGAAAGACAAGAATGCAAAAATGACCATAGCACAATAACAAAATGATATGATGTATAAATACATAACCACGCCAAAAGTATATTACCAAAAATGGACTATACAGAAAAGATAAAAAATATACAAAGACAAATAAAAAGAAGACTATTACACGTATTTAAGGTGACAATCAACGTCAGTTCCTAGAATCTATACTTCAAGACCATGCTTCTGGGGTAGGATGATTTTTCGGCTAATTATCTATTGTCACGTGTTGTGTCACATGATAATTTATTTTGTAAGGCAATGCGCCATGCATATTTATCTTATCTCTGGAAAGATTATATTCATTTTAACCCCCAAAAAGAGCGAAATTTTTATTAACAAATCCTTTTAACGTTCATGTTTCAAGCTTGTACACGATCTTTACATCAAATTTTAAGTGTTAATATTGAAAGCATACATAGAAGCTATGAAATTATATGTGGGTTAAAATCATAATGTCTTAGGTCGTTAAATCATTTAACTGAAACTAATACAAAATTTGTTTTTGCAGTAAAGCAGGTATTCTAATCTATATGAAATCAAATATGTGAAAACAAAATAAAATATTAAACAAAAATTCTTTATAAAGAAAAAATGCAGAACATAAATAATTATCACAAAAGTCTCCCCATCCCCATCCCTCAGAACAAAACCCCAAAATCATAAGTTCGTCGCCTTACATTAAACATTGTGCAAATGTGCGTTTCTTTTCGTATTATGAGCTCAGTTTAAAGAGAAATGAAGTCAAATTCGGGTTTGGATCACTCTGATCATCGTCTTGAACTGCGTCGGCACTTATTACTCGGTTATTCTGAACTAATCGTACAAGATGCTCCACACCCAAAAACTGTAAAATGCATTAATATTGTGCAATAAGATTCAAGTTAAAAATTAGTAAACAGAAAATCTTATCTTTTATTGTTTGGTTTATGGTCCGTTACCGTACTGGAAATAAGAAATTGACAGTGTAGAAACATGACTTGCTGTGGTAATTTAAAACAATGTTTTATTATCTGATAGAGAATAAAAAAATAATTCGAGGTCATTATCATTTCTTAGATTATTTTTGCAAGTCTTAATAATAGGTGTACAAAATATATTCACGGATAATGTACATAATGCATATGAACATAATTCATTCTAGACATGAAGGGCATGAATATATGTATAAATGTTTTATAATTGTCATTCATTTCTTTTATGTTCCTGTGATTTATTTTGGTGATATTTTCTAGCCTGGAGTTTTGTATACTAACAATATACTGCCTTTTTGACAATATATCAAAAGACTTAAGACCAATGTGGCCATGAGCCTGTCTCAAGTCGGGAGCCTGTAATTCAGTGGTTATTTTTTCTTGCCGTACATCATATTTTTTTTTTTTTTTTTGCTTTGTATATTATATCAAGTCGTTAGTTTTCTCGATTGAATTCTTGTACATTTCTTATTTCGGGACCTGTTATAGTTTGCTATACGGTATTGGCTTTGCTCATTATTGAAGTTGGTACGTTGACCTATTATAGTTGCTAAGTACTACATCCATTGATATCTGTTGGAGAAAAAAAAGTATCACATATTCCTCACTTGGTACTGGCATTTTCCGGGGAAAAGTGAATTAAACCTGGTTTTATAACCGGTTTTATAGAGTTGTCTCATTGGCAATTATACTTCTTCTTCTTATTTTTATATAACTGACTCTTTGGACAATATGTCATTTGAATTAAGTTCAATATGTACATAACTGATTCATTGAACGATGTCAAATGTGGACATAACTGCTTTATTTGACAATCATCAAGTCAAATGTTCTTTAGCCTGGGATCCAAAACAAACAGACATAATAAGGTTAGGAACAAAGAAGTTACAGTAGATTATGCACTGTATGTGACATCTGTAAAATGATAAGAATTTCATCCATAAAGGGAGGTGGGAAAATACCAGTGGAGTATAAACAGGACATTGTTTCGTTGTAAAGATGAAATATCATATTTTCTTGACTACTGAAATAGGTTCATAATAAGTATGACAATTTTATCTAAATAAACAACCAACGGCGTCTTACAGACATTATGTTACACCTCAGGCTTTTAATTGTATTTAAATGTATTTTGGAAAAAACAGTTTTAATATAATTTGCATATCATGTTAATATTAAAATATGATATTTCTTGTAAAATTATAACTTGACATGTATGTTACATTCTAAGAATAAATTAAATAAAACCTTAACAAGTAATAACAAGGTTTGATTGGTGTTTAAGAAGGCTTTCTATCAATAAAGCCTAGCCAATGTGAACGTCCAATTAAGATTCACTGTTGATTTAAAACTAAGATATAACAAGTTGTGCACATTTATTCAAATAATTATTGAATGCCAAGTTTCTCCTTGTAACCTCTTTGTGTCTCTACTTTACACTAGTATTTATATTTTATACTTTGTATTTTAGTTTATTTGTATATGTCTCTCTACCATTGTAAATTGGTTGATGAGAATATAGGTATACATTATGATGACACAGAAATATTTTGTTGCAGGCAATCATGAAGTTTGATGATATTTTAAAACACATCGGTGAGTTTGGATACTACCAGAAACTTCTCTACTTGTTGCTATGTTTGCCAGCTATCAGTACGGAATGATATATGATGATGTTGGTCTTTGTTATGCATGCTCCGGATCACAGATACGAATTTGAAATGAAACAATTTTGTATTATGATTATAATTTTGATTTGATGGGGAGGAGGATGGATTGATTGAGTTTAATGTTCATCGATAAATAAATGTTACATGAAACTTGAGTTGTATTAAACCAACACGCTGAGTCGGGTTTTAAACGTGCTAAGCAACGAGGTACCAATCCGCAGATAGATAGACCCGGACACATAAATCTGACTCCGAGATAATCATTTTTTTCTCTAATTCTAAATGTGCGGGCTAAGCAAGAAAAAAGCAAATATAAAGCTATTAAAAATCTGCAATCAACACCAATTAACCAAATGACCGAAACATTACGATATACCTAAACCTACAACTAAAATAAGATGTGGAGCAGACACATGCACATGTGGCGAGCTAAAGCTAGTTTTGATATTTCAACCTTCCCTATCAAAATTGTTTTTTATCCCAAAAACGACTAGACGCAATGGGTGAAAATGCAGTCTAATTATCACCTTTATCAACAAGTATTTTCCGTCAAAAAGAAATATAGATAAACTTGTTAGCTTTATTAATAATATTACCGTAAAAAGATGGGTGTGAAATACAACTTTGTATTAAATTCTTGCTGGTCGAGTCATACTTTGATAATGAGTGCCTATCATTGTGATATAATTTAGTAAAACTTGTTATCTATTGCCTTTTATGTGTGTCACCGACGAATGGTATGTATTGCTTTTTAAGCTTATATTAGGTTTTTTTTTTTTTTGCATACAACAAGATAAGAATTTGATACACATTGTACTGTTCTTTAGCCTTGAAGAATGTAGAACAAACTCTATCCAAATGAACAATAACCTTTTTTTTTTTTTTTTTTTTTTGGTTCTGTAACGTTTTCCTGTAATGGAAAACATCATATTTTCTGAGTCTCATTTTAAATTTTTTTTTCAGTATATACATTTATATACATATACAGTATATACATATATATATCCTATATTGAGGTAAATTATATGGCCTTCCAAATACCGTTTCGATTCCTAACATCACTGAAGAGACATTAATTGTCGAAATCCGGATATGGTGTACAGATTTTTTCACCTCATGTTTGCGGTATACCATCTTTTCCGCAAGTTTATTGTTTTTCTGTTTGGTATTAAATTAATAATTAAGATCCATTTTGTTCCATCTGGTGATCCTTTTATTATGCAATCGCCATGGCAGTAAGCAGGGTTTAAGAACATCAGTTGTTCGACCTGCTAGTCAAATGCGTTTTGTTAAAATATACTTTTTCTTTTTTTTTTTTTTTTTTTGTCTTTTGGAGAATGTTGTTTGTGCTGTATTCATACCCCTCTACCAAGAAATGTGTTTTGCATGCACACGTATAAAAATTGCAGTTTTTATCCAACGCAATCATTGGTTTGAACGTTGTTTTCAATTTAGACTTGTTAACATTTTTTCGTTTGGGCTTGTATTATATTTGCCTTCGGGTTTATATAATCCGTTCTCCCTATTTTGACTCTTCAAAATTCAAACTCAATCTTAAATTGAGGCAAATAATATGGCATTTCAAATGCCGTTTCGATTCCTAAAATCACTGAAGAGACATTAATTGTCGAAATCTGGATATGGTGTACAAATTTTTGCACCTCATGTTTGCGGTATACCAACTTTTCCGCAAGTTTATTGTTTTCTGTTTGGTATTGAATTAATAATTAAGATCTATTTATTACATCTGGTGATCACTTGTTCGACCTGCTAGTCAAATGCGTTTTGTTAAAATGTACTTTTCACTTTTTGGTCTTTTGAAAAATGTTGTTTGTGCTGTATTTAGACCCCTCTACCAAGAAATTTGTTTTTGCATGCACACGTATAAAAATTGCGGTTTTTATCCAACGCAATCATAGGTTTGAACGTTGTTTTCAATTTAGACTTGTTTATATTTTTTCGTTTGGACTTGTATTATATTTGCCTTCGGGTTTATATGATCCGTTCAACCAATTTCGACTCTTCAAAATTCAAGAGTCTATCCTAAATTGAGGTAAATTATATGGCCTTCCAAATACAGTTTCGATTCCTAACATCACTGAAGAGACATTAATTGTCGAAATCCGGATATGGTGTACGAATTTTTGCACCTTTTATTTGCGGTTTACTATCAGTTTCGCAAGTTTATTGTTTTCTGTTTGGTATTAGATTAATAATTAAGATCCATTTTGTTACATCTGGTGATTCGTTTATTTGGCAATCGCCAATGGCAGTCAGCAAGGTTTAAGAACATCAGTTGTTTGATCTGCTAATCAAATGCGTTTTTTTAAAATATACTTTTCACTTTTTTTGGTCTTTTGGAAAATGTTGTTTGTGCTGTATTTAGACCCCTCTACCAAGAAATTTGTTTTTGCATGCACACTTATGCGGTTTTTATCCAATGCAATCATAGGTTTGAACGTTGTTTTCAATTTAGACTTGTAGGAAAGTATATTAGTTATTTTTGTCAATTGTATAAAAAAAAAAATATAACATGTAAATGACCTACTAGTATCTCTTTTTAATTAAAACCATCGCACTGTATATTATTAGCTAAATTTCAGATGTCAGATACCTGGTGTGAACAATGATACTTATTAAATACAGAACGGCCAGCATGCCAGTATATTTAACAAAACAATTCCACCATCAAATGATGAGAAACGCAAGTATGTTAGCTGTCATTAAAACAGGAATAACACCAGAGACATGGTCAAATGTTCTAAATGGGTTTATGATACCAACACTTTCCACGAAACTTTCACTTCAAAGGTCTGCATCATGGTCAGTTCTCCAATAAAATCATCTGAACCAACTCGGTGGTCTCGTGGTAACGTACTAGTCTCGAGTGTGGGAGGTCGTGGGTTCGATCCCTTATCGGATCAAACCAAAGACTTCAAAATTGGTGTTTGCTACTTCTCTGTTAATAGATATAGGAAGATGTGGTGTGAGTGCCAATGAGACAACTCTCCATCCAAATAACAATTTATAAAAGTAAACCATTATAGGTCAATGTACGGCCTTCAACACAGAGCCTTGGCTCACACCGAACAACAAGCTATAAAGGGCCCCAAAAGTACTAGTGTAAAACCATTCAAACGGTAAAACCAACGGTCTAGTATATATAAAAAACGAGAAACGAGAAACACGTATAAATTACATAAACAAACGACAACTACTGTACATCAGATTCCTGACTTAGGACAGGTGCAAACATTTGCAGCGGGATTAAACGTTTTAATGGTACCAAACCTTCTCCCTTTTTCTGAAACAATAGTATAACATCACAACATAGAAAAACACACGATAAAACATCAATTGGAAGGCTTAACTCAATCAAAAACGTAAATTAACACACTAAGCATGGCATTTGCTGCTTTTCAGCTAAGCACGCGAGATTAAGGAAGAAGAGCAAAGACTAGTCGGCTCGAAGTCAGAATCATTTTTGATGCGAATAAAGAAATAAAAAAATAAATCGACAGACAAGATGGTTGATATTTGAGATAATTGAGTCCAGAGCTTGTACTTCATTTTTCATGAGTGGCATGAAACTTATAAATGAAATCATAATTGCAAAGACATTATTTTACAGATATATTATACTTATTTCAATTTGGTGTTTCTTTACAGATGAACTTTGTTTGCGATGATGCAATTAAAACCTCACATGCTCAGATGACATTTTATGAAGGAGTTCTTGTCGGTGATGTCTCGCTTGGTATATTATCAGACAAGTAAGAAACTTGAGAGAGAACGAGAAAGAAAGAGATTTCTTAAAAAAATATATCTTAAGATAATTTTTAATTTTGAAAAAAAATCATCCTTTCCATCGCACTTCTTCTACAATCTTGTAAGTATCAACCTATAAATCTTCCCCTCTAAACATATACATTTTATCTTGCTACAACGTAGGTGTTAACAAGATGAGGAACAGCAACAAATGGTTGGTAAGGGGGACGTATTAGGACAGCGTATTATAAACTATGTATTTCATAATGAAATAGCTTATATTATATTACTTTTGTGTCGAGTTCTGGAGGCAATTAAATTAAACTCGAAAATTTACAATATATCATGAGAGAAATTAAATAATAATCTATTTCAATTTTTGATTTACTGTCTATTTACAAAATTGGCAGAAAAAAAAACATTTTGTTATCCACCATTATAACATTAGTAACGGCTGTTGGTGTTGCTTTCTCGCAGAGTTTTTTTGTATTTGTAATACTTGAGTTCGTGATTGGTGCTACACATCATGGTGGATTTATGATCTGTTGTGTCATGAGTATGTATATATGTATTCGAAACTTTAAATTGTTCCGAATCCTCAGGATTTTATACCCAAGGAGTAGATTAACTTAGCTGTTTGTGTTAACCTTTCGGCTACCCTTTATATAATATGTACATGTGTTTTATCTCGTTCAGCTACACTTATATAATATGTGCATGTGTTTTATCTCGTACAGCTACATTATATAATATGTACATGTGTTTTATCTCGTACAGCTACACTTATATAATATGTGCACGTGTTTTATCTCGTTTAGCTACACTTAAATAATATGTGCATGTGTTTTATCTCGTACAGCTACACTTATGTAATATGTGCATGTGTTTTATCTTGTTCAGCTACACTTATATAATATGTGCATGTGTTTTATCTTGTTCAGCTACACTTACATGATATGTGCATGTGTTTTATCTCGTTCAGCTACACTTATATAATATGTGCATGTGTTTTATCTCGTTCAGCTACACTTACATAATATGTGCATGTGTTTAATCTCGTTCAGCTACACTTAAATAATATGTGCATGTGTTTTATATCGTTCAGCTACACTTATATAATATGTGCATATGTTTTATCTCGTTCAGCTACAATTAAATGTCTTACCTACAAAATTCTTATATTATACTACAAAATGATATTTATATTTATGTATATATACACACATTTTAACATTAAGTGGTGTATATTTTGATATTTTTTGTGGATGCGGCAACATAATGTTTTGTGTTCAAACTTTACTTTACTTGTATGTGACTTGTTATTCTATTCATCTGCATTGACCTTAGGCAAGGAGCTTCTCGTGAACAGTGGAAAAGCTTAATTTCTGATCCTTTAACTTCACATTCTGCTATGCTATCTAGATAATGACTTTCAGGTTTTTAAGTGGGGATATCGTTCTTTGGTAAGATGTTTTTTTTTTTTTTTTTTGTTAAATTTTCAATCAACAAACAATATTAACTCGACTTCCATAATAGCACCGTAAGTTATATATTTACTTATCGTGAGATTCATATTCAATTATTTGTTTCATAATATATTATCAATGATGATATAGTTTACAAATTAAAGGAATTTCCCTTGGATTTCAGTATTTTTGTTATTTTACTTTTTTCGAAATATCCAAACAGGATAAATTCTATCCAAAAGGCCTAAGGGAGCTACCATTTGATTTTTATGGTGGGGCTAGGATGAAAAATTTTGTCCTGCCTTTTTATTTTTCCCTCTATTCGGTCCTGCCTTTTTATTTTTCACTCTATTCGGTCCTGCCTTTTTTTTAGTTTATCCTGACTTTTTTTTTACATAAATTGTCATCCTGCCTTTTTTTTGGCAAATAATCTCATCCTGCCTTTTTTTTTACTCAAAACTCCTGTCCTGCCTATTTTTTTCAAATTTCATCCTAGCCCCCTAAAAATCAAATGGTAGCTCCCTAAAACAGTATAATACTATTAATAATAATATTTGATATATTTTGCTACAGGGTTTTGTTTGACTGTTGCTAAATAATTTGATTTGATTTTCCCGTTTTCCTTATAAGTCTTCCGAATGATAATGTAATGTTGGACACTCAGATTTTGAAAATGACTAGGTGTTGATAAAACAAATGTCAGTCTCAGTTTGTTGACGTAGTTGATGAGTTTTCTTTTTAAATCCATTAAATGATTTACTTCATCTTTTAGGACACGCAGTGTTCATATTACGATCATTGACCATTAATTATTGAGGTAAAAAAAACATAATGCGAAAGGGAAATAAAATAAATCAACTTATACACTATTGTTTTCAATTTTCCACCTAAAGGTTTGGAATATGTTGGACCGTCTAAGAGGGTCCTCACTGGTATTCCTATACATATCTTCTTTGCGTTTGGTGTAATGTATATAGCATTAATGGGTTATCTTCTGCGTAATTGGTTTGATGTACAGCTGGCAGTGGGTGCTCCATTTGTTGTTTTCTTATTCTATTGGTGGTAAGTTTACATATACTTTTTTTTTAAGTCATTACATTTTCCAATTTTGTCATCATGATGCATAATAAGCGTATTGTCTTATTATTTGGTCAACTATTTTCACAGCTTCATCTATGACCTTTTCGCATTTTATATGCTTTTTCGTAGGTTTTCTCTTAAACTTTTCAAACATTGTAACTGACATAGTGTCTGAAGAAGATGTTTTAAAATAAACGTTATTTGTATGCCATGTCTTTTATGACTAATTATTACACGCTGTTTCTACAGTTTTCTATTGATCTCAATTAAGTACCCTAGTATAGGGATGTATTTTTAGTTGATAATTCTGATACAATAAAATTAGAATAAAAGAGTACCAAAACGTCTAGGCTTAAACGAATATCAAAAGTCTCAAATACTCATGGCAATACAATACTTGGACGCCTTCCAATATATTGTGTAATGCTTTAAATGTATATACAATCTATTGAATAATTGAATTGTTCTAAATTTCTCATAGGATGATACCAGAATCTTCCAGATGGTTACTAAGCCAGGGAAAGTATGATGACGCTGAAAAAAACTATACAACGAATAGCAAAAGTAAACAAGAAAAAGATCCCATCTAGAATAATTGATGAAAAGACCTGAACACTTCAAAGACGGCTAACGTGTATCACTTGTTTTCTACCTTAGAAATGACTAAAAGGACGATCATACTTCTGTGGAACTGGTAAATATTCTCAGAAATTCGGTTAGATTAGTGCAAAAAATGTGAAATATTTTAATGTTTAACGTTACGTAGAAATCAAATGACAAAGGTATCTGTATTAACATAAGGAGATGTGGTATGATTGCCAATGAGAAAACTATCATCCAGAGTTCAAAGGTTGCAGAAGTAAACACTGCGTCATCCTCATAGATTATTTTATTCTTATCTTTTCTTTATATTGCATTGATTTATCTCTTCAGGGAATGCATGTAATAATAATGCAATCCTTTTGAAATGCATTTTATTTCTTTTCCTTTTATCTTTTTTTTTTTTTTTTTTTTTTTGTCTCTTTGTATTTTGGATGGATTTATTTCGTAGATCCCTATGTAAAAGTGTTGGTAGATAAAACAAACATTAACTAAATTATCTTATAAGAAAAAAGACGAAGAGGTAATATAATAATACGGACACCCCATTGTCAACATAAACAATGGCGTGGAACAGTTTCAAAACGAGGATGGGTAAGTCAAAGAGAAACTCACAACGCCATGACAAAAAAAACGAAAAAACGGAAATTCCACAAAGCACTACATAGAAAATTAAATACTAGGCAACGTGCACCCCTTAAAAAACCGGGGTGATCTCAGGTGTTCTTTGGAATGCTGTTTGGGTGATCAGATCTTGCTCCACATGTGACACTCGGCATGTTGTTCATGGTAAGTACGACTATATGAAGTCATATTTCGTGACGTCATAATTGGTGTTGTGGTTATGAAAATTGGAACATATCCCTGATCATCTATAGCACAGACAACCCAGGCGATGGCGTCCGTAAAACGTTTAAAGGGATGACTCAACGATACGCAAACTCGGTTCAGACATTTTTATCAAAAAAATGTAATCGTGTTTGAAAGAACATGCCAAGTAGATGTGACATCAAAGTTTTAGAAAAGAAACACAAAAAGAGATTATAATTGATATATCGATGCATTTAACTAATTAATACTCATTTTAAAATAAAGTAGTACTAAGTAATGGATTGCTATAATAATTTGTCAAGCATTTACAGCAATAAAAACACAAATCCTTTTTTTTATAGAATTGTCCGGATTGCATTTCAAAATATTCACCACTTGCTTTCAGGAAAGTGATTGCTATGGTATATTATGGAGTAACCATGCATACTGGAGGCAATATTGGTGCAAATTTCTACCTGAACTTTTTCTTACCTTCTATCGTAGAAGTTCCTGCTGAATTGCTTGTAATTGCAACATTAAACCGAGCTGGAAGAAAAAAGATCCATTGTTTCTGTATGATTGTTGGCGGCGTAGCTTGGCTTTGCACCATATTTTCAGTTCTGTATGGAGGGAGGTGTAAGATGCATTTTCATTTCAATTAAAATAAGACGTTTATTCGTCTCCAGAAACTTAGGCATTGCCGCATTCTCTCTTTCTATCATAGTTTCGGCAAAAAGTATTTAAAAATGATAAAAATCATCTTTCAAGGACAATAATTCCTATAAGGCATCAATTGAAAATTTCTGTCATGTTGACTTATCTATAGGTCTCACTTTGCTAAACGGTTTTGCTGTTTTGCTGTTTGAAGTTTATCTCTATCTGTCATTGTTTCTGCGAGAGAGAAAAAATGAAATTGTTCATTACACATTGTGACATCAGGTTAAATGTACATTAAACAGCACAGCGCTACTATAGGATTGATTGATTGATTGATTGATTGATTGATTGATTGATTGATTGATTGATTGATTGATTGATTGATAGTCTTGTGTTGAACGCCACTTTAAGCACTATTGGCTATTTCGTGGCGGTCAGTTTTTATTGATTGAGGAAGTCGGAGGGCCTGAGAGAAGCACTGAACTTCGATAGGAAAACTGACAATCCTAGTCAATAAAGATTGGAATCGATCGCACTTGCCACGTGCGGGAATTGAACTCATTACCTCAGTGTTGGCAGGCTATGGATACAGAATTTGGACTTCTTAGACCACTCGGCAACCGAGGCCCCCGTTACTAAAGGGACGAGTTTCATAATTTTTCAAATTTATATATAATATTCCTATTTATTATGAGGCAGCAGCTTTCATAAGGATCATTGATAGAAGATAACTGACTCTAAGCTGTTCTCATTTTAACGACCTATGTCTTTATATCATTACAATTCATAAGATATCAGTACGCTACAGGAGCGCGTATAATATATAAAACCTGATTATATGTTCTATAGACGCATCATGATACATTTTGTTTATATTGAAACTTCCTTTTCTGCATTTCCAATATTATTGTGCATTTGCTATATTTCAGAATTGCAACCATTAACTCTAACTTTAGCCATCTTTGAAAAAATAGGTTCAGCTGCAGCTTTCGGAACTGTTTATGTCTATTCTATGGACCTGTATTCTACTTTGGTCCGAACTAGTGGAATGGGTTTAAGTTCATCTATTACAACAATTGGCGGAATGGTTGCTCCTTATGTAGCTCAATCAGTAAGTTCTTGCATTTCTAACCTAGACTGGACGAGTAGTTAAGGTTCACGTGGACCCTTTGGCTAAAATGGCTGCGTTTTCACCTGAAAATTTTCTTTGAGTATAGACAAACCTGTGCATCTGGAAAAGTTTTAAGGTACAGCATGTCCTAGATAAATTAAATTCAAATGCATTGTATGTTTTAGAAAATTTAAAACTTAACTGGATTTTGCAGTGCACTTTTTTCGTCCCTGCAGAAGATGATAAAATTAACAAACAGTTGAGTTTCACTTGATATGGTCTGCTCAGGTACACAGTTTAAATCAGCAATTATTGTCAGGTATCTATTGTCCATCTATTGTCCATGTCAGTCAATAAGTTCACTTTAATTATTACCTATGGGAAAGTTCTCAAACCTCTTTCCCAGCTTAGTTTATTTTGGCACCTTCTGGAGGAATGAAAAAAAGTGCACTGCAAAATCCTGTGGGGGTATTGCCAATGTTTTTTTTTTTTTTTTCAACTGATCAGGCGGAACTTACGTTTTTTAATTTACATGAGGACAGTCTATTTAAAGATGTGTGTGATAAGGATGATTTTCGTTATACTTATTATTACTGATTTCTAATCACCTATCAGTGTCACCAAACGGATATACAAAAGAACAAAGTGTCTGATATGGGACGAATAAAATAGTGTAAAATTGATAGCATTTATATGTGCAATAGCCACGGTTTTTTTTTTTAAGTTTTGGCTATTGTATTACTCTGTTTAAAACCTTTCTACTTGTGAGATTAGTATTAAACATGATTTATAAAAATTATATATAAAAAAAAAATATTTTCGCCCTTTTTTTCTCCCTTAAATATGATCATAATAGACAGCTTTCAAAAAAAACATTTTCGATTTACGCATGTATGTTTTACCGCTCTTATATTTTATTTTTAAGAAAATCTGATGGTTCGGGTAGATCATACTGTCTTACGAATCATGGCGGAGTGTAAGAAGATACGTTCCTCTTAGTCAAATGAAATACTTTACAAAGTGTAAAAGTTTTTCGAGTCGCAGATTCAGCAACCGACGGCCACTCCAATAAATGACTTTACAAAGAAAACTACAGAAGCTACTCTGGACCCTGGTTAGCGAAGTTACCATGCGGAGAATTCCTGCCCCCCCCCTCCCCCAACCCCAAGTGCATTCGGAATAAAAGGCAGAAAAAAAGTTTAAAAATATTAGAGAATAACGACATATGCAGATTTTGCAAATGCCGTCGTCATAGTTATACTTTAATATCCACAATTTCCAAAACGTGATAATTTTTACATGTTTTAAACTCAGTTTTATAAGAAAATCAACGACTGTGTCTCACTATTTACCCTGCGAATACACATTTAGTGTTTATACATAATTTAACCGGATCAATGACCATAACTGGACACTCCATTGATGTGGTTATCCCAAACCACCTGTCTATAGTTGTACGACTTTACCCCCAGCAGAGCTATAGAAAAACAGTACATTAACGGGTGTTACACGGACACTTTTTAGATGATACACGGACACTTTTTAGTTGTTACACGGACACTTTTTATGAATAGAATCACTCGTGCATGATCAGAGAGTTCATGGGCACTTTAAATTTCAGTTAGATTTGAACTTTTTGTTTCACCGACATATTTCCTGTCTTTTTGATTAAAATATTTACGTTAGCATCAATTTCAAACAATTCCAGTAAATTACTATTCATATCAGTACACTAAGGGATTGACCATTTTACTTAAAAAAAGGGGGTATGTCTTTTTCTAAAAATATTTTGATACCCAATTTTATGAGAAAAATATATTGTGGTCAAGCAGATGACAAAATAATATTCTGATTCCCGATTTTCCGTATACCGTATATAATCGTCTAATTTCGAAAAAAATGAAAATAGTTGGGTGATAGCGTTGAAATAATAAATAATGTTCTTACTCAGAAAAGAAGATACCCCTTTTGAAGCCAAATGGTCGGTCCGTAAGTGGTTTTTTCCTTCAACATATGGACATGAATAGTTTTGGACAATGCTGAAAGTAAAGAAATGCTGGTACCAACGTTTATATTTCAATAAAAAGACAGGAAATAGATATAAAAAATCAAATCTAATCAAAGATAAAATCCTATCAACTCACCAATGCACGATTGATCCTATAAATAAAAGTGTCCATGTAATACATGTTCAAATATGCAGCAAATCGTGAAGAAAATCATTCAACTAATGTCATCAATTTTGAACGGTAAGCTGCGATTGGATCATATAGTGACACGTGTTAAATCCTGATCAACACTATCAGAGACATATAAAAAAAACCTATATGTATGAACTATTAAAAAAATCCAAAACATATGCCTATATATATATATATATATATATCAAATAACAAGACAAAATCCAGTTTTTCATAACATTTCATTCACTTAATATCAGTTCTGTTTATTTCAAATGGATTAACCCCCCTCCCCGCTTTCCATTCCGTTTTCCACAATAAAAAATCAAATGGTAGTTGCATTCTAAAAGTCTCAAATGTAAACAACATTCATCTTTTCCTTGAAATGGTTCTTTTTATAAAGTTATTAAATTCTTGAAATTTTTTAGAAAAAAATTCTGGGCTTAAGGAAGTGAAAAAAATGTGTTTAAACTGTAACTTACATTAACTGGTATATGGCCATTGAAGTTTCTAATATGTTTAGTTTTGCTACCTCTTCTAAATGCAAAATGTACTACTTCCTTCCTGAAACGTCGTACAAGTCAGATACAAAACAAAGGTAACAAAAATAGGCCGGAAACAACCTGCCGTATGGTTTGTCTGCACTTGTAGTCAGGTCAAGGTCCTCGGCCAGCGCCTCGGACCTTGACCTGACTACTCGTGCAGAAAAACTATCCGGCAACGGTTGTTACCGGCCTGTTTCTTTGTTACCTTTGTATTGTATCTAATACATGGACTGGTCCATGATAAGCGAACCGGTTAAACCCCACCCAGTCAAGTGAAATAAATCAAGTAATACATGCTGTTTTATTTAAATTGAATTTATTCACATTTTTGTCATTTATCAAATTGTGTTTATTAAAGTGTTCACCCTTACCACGTGTTTCATGTTGATGCCAAATGTTTACAAGAAGTTCCGAAACATATAAACAAGAAAAATTGTTATCAACGTTTTTCGAATAAAGATATTTAATAAAGATGGTACTTCTCATCAGGGTCTAATGGGAAGATTTACGCAGTAAATGCAGTTTGCTTTATTTTCAGAGCAAGTATGTATTGTCTGTTTTATTGTATAGGCTGATGTTATTGGAGGTAAATTTGGACAAGCTTTACCATTAGTTATATCTGGTGGTTGTTCCGTTTCTGCGGGACTACTTTGTTTTCGCCTTCCAGAGACTTTAAATAGAAAATTACCAGAAACAGTAAGAGAAGCCAAAGATTTTACAAAGTGAGTTTGTTTATCTTTCTTTCGTATGCTTGAATAAGACAAATATTCATAATGTATGCGAGCCACTTCATTTCATAAAAGTGAAAACAAAATCCAGGTTACAATGCACTTCATCAAGTTCTAAAACTTGTTATTTCTGTAACAGAAACATAACAATCATGCATGCAGTAAAATTTGAATATATATGATTCATCTAAAAAGGTTGCATATTATAACAGTGTTCAGCAATATAACGGGTGAAGCAATTGTAACTATCATATTTATTTAGTTGGCCTAATTTGTTTTGTGTGACCTAAGAATGTTTACATTATATATTTTTTACATTGTGTTACAACTATGCAGTTTAGAAATCACTGGAACAATCATAGATACTCATGGAATGATTAGAACTTTCTATTTCACTTATATAACGTTTCCAGAATGATCATAACAAAAGATGTGTAATTTAAACATCTACAATTATCTAGAAGTTTCCGTTACAAGTATATATATGTAGACCCTTAAGTTAGACTTAGACATAGACATCGATAGACATTAATATTCTCAGCAGTTGGATTGACATTTTATTTACAAACTACATCATACTAAATTGTGACCTATTGGACGTAATATTCTGCGTGGATTCCCGAGAAGATTTCCAGATACAGAAAAGACAAAACATTTTTTGTTTTGTGTAATACTTCTTGTAAACTTGCGTATAATAAATCTTGTTAAATTTTATTATTGATTTGTGTCTTTTGTTGGCTACAATTAAAAAATTTTCTGGTCGTAACACAATAAAGTAATAAAGTTTATTCTAATGTTAAATTTCTAAATTCAAATTATAAAGCTGTCTCCCTTTTTGATAAACATGTATATTATGTCCATTCTACAGCATTTATACATGCGTGTCCTATATATATACCATAGCTGGTGAATTTCTGTTTACTATATCTCTTTAAACAAAGATTTGTTAATTTAATATTTATCAAGAATATGTGTACACATACACCCTGTTCCGTCAACGCCATTACAATAACATTTCCAGTGAACCGCAATGTGGTGACAAAAATATTTGATACCTGTTTCCGAGTGCCCGAAACAGTATTCTGATTCATCAGGTACTCTCGGTCAACAACAAACGTTTGGGAAAGTAAATGCATACAAAATTTAAACAATATCGTGTTAAAATGACGAAATATCGTGTTACATTTTTGCACATTTACTGCATCCTTGTTGCGTTGCTTGAAATGTCTTGGTATTTTTCGTCATTCTTTAAAGAAGAGGGGGCTTCGTTATAGTTGTCTTTGAGCTATATTTTTGTTTTGAATTGATTGTGATGTATATTAAATTCATGATTATTATTTTTTTTTTTTTTTCGTTCGTTTCGCTTTGTTGTCCTCAACACCGTGTATTTCAAATTAAACCGTTCAGCGTTTTTCTCTATGCATTAAGTTCTGATTTCTCATTTAAAACTTTCCTATTTATAAAATAACTTAATTTAGAATGGTGGAAATAGACATTTTGTTCCGTGGTTGTCGTTTGTTTGTGTGGTTCATAGGTGTTTCTCATTCTTCGTTTTTTATATAGATTAGACCGTTGGTTTTCCTGTTTTAATTGTTTTACACTAGTCATATTTGGGCCCTTTTTAGCTTGGTGTTCGGTGTGAGCCAGACTCCGTGTTGAAGGCCGTACTTTGACCTATAATTGTTATCTTTTTATACATTCTGACTTGGATGGAGAGTTGTCTCATTGGCACTCATACAACATCTTCTTATTTATATTGAAAAATTAATTGTTATAATAGGAATTGCGTTTTTTATTTGCAGAAAATTAGACATCGACGATATCAACAAAGAAAAACCCACAGAAAAAGAATACCTCTCCAATACTGAAAAAGAAAAGGCGAAAATGAAAGAAATATACACTGTTTCATCTTGAAAATTGAAAAAAATATTTTAAGATCTGTAGGCGTATAAAAGAAAAATATACATTTTTCTTATAGACATTTACATGATTATATAATATTATCAACACTTTTTAATATTTTAATAAAATGAAAGATTGACATGGCATTGTTTAAGATTGCTTCTTAAAATTTAAGGAGATTAGAAATACTTAAGTTCTGTCTTTACTGTACATATGTCAGTTGTTTGTGGACTTGTTTGACTTTTCATATTTTTTCGGTTTTTGGCCTTGGCGTTGTCACGTTCTCTTCGACTTATGTGTTTTGATTTTAGTCTTGTGGTATCTTCCGCTTCTCTCTTAACAAGACATGTTTCTACTATAGCCGGGTGGAATGGCGTTCCGGCTAAATGAAAATCAAGAAGGATATTTCGCTCCTTAAACTTTTATTTTAGCAGTCCGGCAAGACCGAACAACAAACTCCAAACTAAAATGTCATGTAACATACAAACAATAACAATATATATAAGCACAAGCAATTGAAGGATTAAGAAGATTAACATATGCCAAATAGAAATAACAATAGATTAGAAGAGTAATTGATGTCCGACACGTATAAGTAAATTATTGTCTAAACTGTTACATAGAATAAATAATTAAATGAATAGAGTAAATGAATTTAAGTCCTTTCTTTGTCCAAGATTATGACACATAATCCGTGTAAAACACTTATGCCTAAATTTACGACAAAGTTTAGAATAATAAATTAAATGCAAAACAAGAATATACATTAAAACAATTAAATTCATAAAATGTTGTTTAAAACTAATTTCATTGCACAGTCCAAATTGTCCGGTCATATATTCCCGCGGCCCTTGAAGACACGACCCGGGTCTTAATTACTGTTCATCTGAAATTGTTCCGAAAGTTTCTTCTGTGGTTGTGGCGTCCTCTGTAACGATAGTTTTGGTTTGGATGATTATCTTCTCTTGTATTATTTCGAAAATTGTCCAATTCGTCTTCTAGTTTAGTGATTCGATCCCGCATATGTTCTTTGTCGCGTTGTAATTGGTATTGCTGGTCGATTGCTTCACATCTTTGATCGTAAATCCGAAAATTAGCTTCTTCAAGATCAGTAATGCGTTCCCGTAATTTTTCCTTATCTTTTATATCATCTGCACCTTGTTTTTGAAGTTTTTCTAGATTGCTAACAACACTGGTATGCTTTTGATTTAACTCTTTAAACTTCTTCTCATAGTGTACACTTTTGATTTTAAATTTTACTCTCTCTGAATTCACTCGGTCGTGCCTGAGTCTAACGTTATCTATAAATTCCCTATTATAATCTAAGGTTGGAAAGAAGTCCGTCAGTTCAATAGTATTGAGTTCCGCACAAGGAAAAATTGACATAGCTTTCTGTTCTTTGAATTTTCTCATTCTTTCTGCGTCACGACGTAACTTGGATTTCGATTTAACCTTGACAACTTTCACGTCCGGTTGTCTGTGAAAATTACACATTCTGGCGTAATGTCCAAAACTTCTGCACTTATAGCAAAATGACGTTTTTGCTATACATTGTCTAAAATGAAATTGATTGTTCACAGTCTTTCCACAAAACTTACATAGGTAGTTGTCCATATGTTGAAAATTTCTTGTCTGAAAGGTAGTTCCATGATCAGACATCTGGTATCTCCAGTCTCGGCCAAAATTTCTGGTTCTCCGCGTATTCATTTTTCTGTTATTTACTTGCAAATATATATTTTTAATTTTAAAATCAATATTATCGACAATGTTCCATACAATGCCTTTTCAAGTATCGAAATGATCTACACTTTGCGTTTTTGTTGAAATAGATATCGAGTATAAGCGACATTTTGATAAATGGTCACATTCAAATAGATGTGATAGAACAAACAGGTGTACATAAATATTTATAAAGTGCTACAGAAATAGTTCGGACAAATGTTCCTGAAACTTAAAGTATATAGTAGCAGAGTTCAGATCGAAGAGAATCTCCGTGACAGTTTTGATGTTCATTCCAGGTGGAAAGAGAGGTGGTGATGAAAACAGATTTATTTGACAAAACAATTATTTTATGCAATGACAATTCTTATATATATATTTACTAATTTTTTTTATATTACCATTATTTTATGAGTATCGCATTTCTGTGAAAGAGACACAGTATTCATTTAATTTCGTTATTTGCATGGTGGCAAATATTACATAGCTGCATATAGACAAGTTGTTCATTTTATTCTTATTGCTTCGTGATATATTCGTGTTGGTATTTAGACACACTTGGTTCAATTACATGTACTTTATAAAGAAATTTCGACAATTGTTCGTAATAGCGCGCTTGTAAATAAGATGTACATATAATTGTTCGTTTATATTTTCCTTTTGCATTTTGAAATATTATTCGTTAATAATTTATACATGCTGATACGGGAGTATCAGATAGGGAGCGACGGGGTAATATGACCCGACAATTGTTCGTTCAAAGTTCACTTTTAGGATTTTGTATATTTTTATAATTCATGATTTTTATTATCATTCCGAGTCGTCATTGGTTTTTAATAAAACAATAGTTCATTGTATGTTACACTATTCAAAAGTTACTTGTATTTTTAACACTTAACTATAATTCTTTCATTTGAATTAATTATTAAAGATTTATATCCGTCTCTACGATTGAAGATTGTGTAACAAAGAATATAGATAAATTGACACTAAGTGATAACTTATACGAAACATGTTTTTAATCCGTAATCCCCGGCAAAACGCGATTTATAATATTTGATAACAAGATATTTTGATTGGTTCCTTTTCCGCATGTCAATCAGTCTTTTGAAATTGTATTTTATATATGTTTTTATGTTGTTATTCAGTTATGTTTTAATGTTTGAAATAGATGGATGCGAAATAAATATGAAAACTTTCCAGCGACTTGGACCTTATCTAAGATACCGCTAGTTTCCCCCGAAACTAATTAATATGACAGAGGTGACCAATAACCTGGTCATACTACGCTCAAGAATGGGAATAAGACCATACGCATTAATTTGAATAAGCAATATCTAGATTTTGTCTCTGTTTTATTCTTAACTTCAAGTTCAGGTATTTATGTGAAATATTGGTATGAACAAACTGAAAGAAAATCATCTAACTACCAAATCAAGAATAGAACAGAGTTTTTACGATATGATTTTCGAGAAAAAAAATGGAAGTAAAAGAAGATGACACTGTGCGCATTTTTGAACACTTTATAATTTTGATCATAATTCTTATTTAATGTTTTTTTTTAGGATATTATTATTTCCTTCTAGATTATAGCTAATAGTGTATTTTCCCTCAAAATGAAGATTATAGACACAATAGACAATAGACAATATTTTATCAGCACAAACGCAATTATAACAATTGGTAAAGGTTCAATTTAGTACATTGTAATGAAATATATAATCAAAGTACTGACGTGCTGTTTACTCGGATGAACCATAGATCTAAATAAAAAAATGTTCTACCTCCATGTAGACTACTAGCAGTTGCTTTTTCAAGTCAAATATCAAACATTTCAGCAACATTTAAGACGTTAACATACTGGTATTTAACATGTAATCAATTGTCTAGGTTCTGTGGAAATAGCAGGTCGAAAGGGATAACAAAAAAAGTTAAACGTGTTTTGCACTGTCTGAAGACTGGATCAATGCATTTCGATCAAATGTGATTGATTGTGTTTAAAACAGACGCCCTTCCCCAATACAAGACTGGAGAAGTTTATGTGACTATAATTCTAGACTCATGTGACTCTTGCTTGTGTAAACAGTATGCGTTGGTTGCCCTTTTCCTTAAAACTTCACAGCGTAGTTCGTTTTTGTTCTTGATTAGTTTCAAATATTTCGAATTTACTCACTGTGTCTTAATTTAGCCATGACCCCACTAATGCATAACGTATTAGATTCATGTTATTCTACCGTGTATATAGTAGCAATTGTTTTATTTGTCATTATGAATTGACCAAACGGAAGAGGTAATCACAGAAGCATATTTTGGTTTGCTTAGTTTAATCAGTAGTGGATCAAGGAACTATTCAAAAGGGGGTGTGGTTATATGTCAACGAGGGGAGGAGGAAGGAGCCAAACCTTCTATTGTGACAATAACCATTTCCGAATGTGAACGTTTAAATAGTGAGATCGTGTTCCTGAAAATGAATTAGCACTGATGAACGTGTATTATATATTTACACTTATATCTTGATATGATAGTTTACACTTTTCAGGCATCATAATAATGTGACATGATCAGAGTATAAACCCTGATTTGTACTGAACCGACACACTAAGCCTGATTCTTAGTGTGCTTTTCAACAAGGAAACAGTCCACAGGTAGACATGTCAGCCTACGCGGACAAATTATTCTGACTCCGCGTCGCCCAGTCTATGCTCTTACTCATAAATGTCGCGTTGATTTAAACTTAACAAAGCATAGGCTTATAATTCAAACTTAAATTCAAATTTTTATTGCCATATAAAGTTTAAACAATAAGTTTGTGACAAATACAAAATAAGTATACAATACACGTATAGCTGAAACTCACATATACATACACAATCATTTAATTACTGTAAATAGAGTCCCATGTCCTCAGTTCTAATGGCTTTTTAATGTAGGACCCCAATGTATTTACATATGATGGTGTTGATGGATTGAGCATAAAAATCAGCTTTTCTTCATCAGCCAAATCTTGAACAGAAACGTCTATAACCAAATTATCAAAAAAGTTGTTTCTCAGCTCCTTTTCCAATTTACAATCTAATAAAACATGTTTTTCATCTTCTTATATGTTACATTTAAGGCATAATCTCTGCTCTCCAGGAATATTATAATATCTTCCTTTTTCTATATCTAAGTTACACAGGCACTTGTCTCAGAAAAAAAAATTCCTATATACCTTAATATAACACAAGGTACTTAACTAAATTTTTTGAAAAATGTCACCCAGTCCCGAATTTCCGTTATTTTTCGATTTCTCGGTTGTCAAACCTACTTAAACTTATTATGCCGTAAATCTAAATTGATTTATCTACACAATGGTATATGACACGACTACCATTGTGCTCGGGATCATTCGTAGCAGGCCTCAGAAGTCGGTCAACGTGATTTTTTTTTGCATACCGCTCAAGACTTGGCAACACCGAGTCCGCAGTGATTGATTTATTATAAAAATTATTTAAAAAAAAGCAAAAGGTTATAGCCATGTTTTACCTCATTCAATGCTATAAGCTGTTTGACATTCATTTTGTTATGAAACACACGTGTGCACAACGTTAGACATGTAGACACTAATGTTGAGTTATAAATTGACCAAAATTTCCCACATTTATTTTTAGCCAGACGATTGACCAATGAGAAACCGGTATATCATTACCTGCGGACTCGGTGTTGCCAAGTCTTGAGCGGTATGCTAAAAAAAATCACGTTGACCGACTTCTGAGGCCTGCTACGAATGATCCTGAGCACAATGGTAGTCGTGTCATATACCATTGTGTAGATAAATCAATTTAGATTTACGGCATAATAAGTTTAAGTAGGTTTGACAACCGAGAAATCGAAAATAACGGAAATTCGGGACTGGGTGACATTTTATAAAATTTAGTTAAGTACCTTGTGTTATATTAAGGTATATAGGAATTATTTTTTCTGAGACAAGTGCCTGTGCTAAGTTATGATGGTCACTTATTCTTAGTTTTGTTATTAATAAAGTTTGGTGTTCTTAAATAGTCTTCAAAAATAAATTGTGTTTAAGGTTCTTATATGAATAAAGTTTTATTACTTCTTCATATATTTTTTTTTTTTTTTTTTGGCATCTTATTATGAATCAATTTTCAAAGTAGTTTTAGAACTTGTTTTTATATAAGTTAAACTTTTAAATGAATAATTTATTTTTAGGTCTGAACTAGTCATGATCTTGTAGGATTTGTATAATGTCACAGAGTAATATTTTTACATAGGTAAAACTCCTAAATGATTACTTAAAAATACGGACGCACACATGTTAATGTCTTTGAAACAATTATCCTACCAGAACTATTGTACAAAAACAAATACATTCAGTTTCATGTATTAATCCCTTGTTAACCACAAGTAATAGCTTTTCAAAAAAAGGCTAGCCGTCTCTTAGCTGATGAAAATGGAAAGTGTTCTCGCTTTGCAGATTAATTCATTCAGAATAGTCTTGCATATCAATCAACAAATTTTACCACTCACGTGAGGTCACACTTTATGAAGTAGTATATCGTTTAACTTTGTGTGTGTTTACAAAACTCCAGAAGATTCGGCTATTTATAGATAAAAGTTACCTGTGTACCAATCTCATAAATATGCATGATTAATGACCAGGCAAAATCAAATTGCTAAAATAGAGAGGAAAAATCCGATACTCTACGGGATTGAAAGACATTTACTAGGTTTGGATTGTCCTAACCAATCAACAAACTTTGATTATTCACGTCTTGTAATATCTTCCAATCAGGTAGTAAGAGGCATTCACACACTGACTGTCCATCGTTCAATTCTTAATAACGTCTCCGAGGAGACGTTAATAAAGATTTAGCGTTACCAGTTATGTTCATAAGTGACACCTGATCGATCGATGATGTAATAAAAACTAGTGATATATTTCACAAGGTAAATAACTCTGTACAATTATGTCCGTCATATTGTTATTCACAGGGAACATCCATTTGTATACAATTCTTAAAATTCATCCGCGTGCATTATGGGTACTTTGGTGACCCATGTATCTAGGTACCTGTTCGTTATTATGATATTTATGATTTTTTACTTATGTATATTTCTCAAGACATAACGTGTTGGTTACAAATAAATGTTCTTAATTAAAAAAATTTTCATAAAATTTCATTGATAATATTAATATACATGAAGCGATAAAGAATTCCTTTTTGCACTCGATAACGTCAGCGTATTTATATGTATACGTAGTAAGGCGTGTGTAAAAGCACACTCTGAAACTGCCATAGCATTACTTCGGATTCCCTCACGGTAATCCGAGTAAAAATTAATAATTGAAAATTACAACAACTAATAACCAATACTTTCTAATATTTAATATTATTAAAGGTTTTGTAAAACCTTATTTCTTACTTTCAACAATTCAGAAATGAACATATCATTGATATTTTTACTGTGCCACTGTTTAACAATAGTTTTGACTTTATACTATCATTATGTATAATTCTAAAATATGGGTAAAATTTAGACAAGGATTTCTCTTTCCTTAAGCCATTGTAATAGCTTATTGTATATTTCCCCCCTCAAAATGAAAAAAAAATCACTATAAATTGCATGCGTCTGAAGCGCTTTTTCTGGATTACAGGAACGCTCTAACCCCCAAAAATTTAAAAGCCAGGCCATCGTTTTATAAATACGTAGAATCTGAAGGAGCTATTTAACCAACAGCCAGGCCATCGTTTTATAAATACGTAGAATCTGAAGGAGCTATTTAACCAACAGCCAGGCCATCGTTTTATAAATACGTAGAATCTGAAGGAGCTATTTAACCAACAGCCAGGCCATCGTTTCATAAATACGTAGAATCTGAAGGAGCTATTTAACCAACAGCCAGGCCATCGTTTCATAAATACGTAGAATCTGAAGGAGCTATTTAACCAACAGCCAGGCCATCGTTTCATAAATACGTAGAATCTGAAGGAGCTATTTAACCAACAGCCAGGCCATCGTTTCATAAATACGTAGAGTCTGAAGGAGCTATTTAACCAACAGCCAGGCCATCGTTTCATAAATACGTAGAATCTGAAGGAGCTATTTAACCAAAAGCCAGGCCATCGTTTCATAAATACGTAGAATCTGAAGGAGCTATTTAACAAAAAGCCAGGCCATCGTTTCATAAATACGTAGAATCTGAAGGAGCTATTTAACCAACAGCCAGGCCATCGTTTCATAAATACGTAGAATCTGAAGGAGCTATTTAACCAAAAGCCAGGCCATCGTTTCATAAATACGTAGAATCTGAAGGAGCTATTTAACCAACAGCCAGGCCATCGTTTCATAAATACGTAGAATCTGAAGGAGCTATTTAACCAACAGCCAGGCCATCGTTTCATAAATACGTAGAGTCTGAAGGAGCTATTTAACCAACAGCCAGGCCATCGTTTCATAAATACGTAGAATCTGAAGGAGCTATTTAACCAACAGCCAGGCCATCGTTTCATAAATACGTAGAATCTGAAGGAGCTATTTAACCAAAAGCCAGGCCATCGTTTCATAAATACGTAGAATCTGAAGGAGCTATTTAACCAACAGCCAGGCCATCGTTTCATAAATACGTAGAATCTGAAGGAGCTATTTAACCAACAGCCAGGCCATCGTTTCATAAATACGTAGAATCTGAAGGAGCTATTTAACCAACAGCCAGGCCATCGTTTCATAAATACGTAGAATCTGAAGGAGCTATTTAACCAACAGCCAGGCCATCGTTTAATAAATACGTAGAATCTGAAGGAGCTATTTAACCAAAAGCCAAATTCATCAAACCATGACCTCCTTTCCAACTGTAACTTCACTTATATATATATATGTGCAAATCAGTCTGTGTAGACTTTATCTTACACTTTTGAATATCATAGACGTTAACGTTCACAAAATATTATAGAAAAACCTTAAAATACCATAGTAAAGTTTCTGTTAAAACTCATTTATGAAATTTGCCTTTAAAATTTTCACTGCTAGAATCAAGTATCATGTATAATCATTAAAAAAAATAAATACTAGTAATTGCGACAAAGATTACGGAAACTCTACAGATCACATATGACTAGAAAAAGCTTGATATCAGGGTTTTGAAGTAAAATGAGTACATTTTTTAGTACCAAAGCATCATTGAAATTGACAATTTTATACAAGTCGTTCAATCTTGGCATTTTGTATTTTACTGTTTTTAAAGAACGTTTATTTGTCGAAAACGGTTTTACATGTTTCACCAATTGATTTTGAATATTTTAGCGAAACCAGTTACTATTTTTTTTAATCCGCCAAGTAAATCAGAAAACGAATCTCCGCTTTCCTTTTCTACGTTATTTCTTTCGTTTGATCTTAATGCATCCGAAGACATCTTTTTATTGAATTCATCCTCCTTCTTTTTCATTTCTTCCTGTAATTCTTTTTCTTTCTTGTCTAGTTTTCTCCTCAATTTCTCCTTCGATTCATCGAGCTCCCTCTGTAGCTCGGCTTTTTCCAGGTCGGTAGCCATTTTTCGAGATATCAAGGCATCTTCAAGTTCACTTTTTTCATTCATTTCTTGTTCAAGCGATTCCAGGTATTTACATTCTATTTCATTTCTGACATCTTCCATCTCTAGTTTCTTCTGCATTTTCAACTTTTCCCTTTCAATCTGCATCCTTCTCTGCAATGTGATTTCAGCTTCTTGATACATTTCATTCGTATAACAGGAACGGTCATTCTCACTACACATCGATTCGACCACTTCAAAAAAATCATTAACCTGATCTCTCTTTGGTTGTCCAGTTGCGTCATTGTTGAAAGAAATATACCTATTACCGCATTGTTGAAGGATAGCTTTTAGTTCTTTTGGGACTGTTTCCACGTATTGATGAATTGACTGTTTCATCTTTGTGAGTTCATCCTTTCGAGTGAAAAGTACGATCATATATTTGAAAACGCCATTCCCAAAATGATTAACAAAATGCTTGACAGTATCTTGTTCTTCTTTTGTAAATCGACCGACACTGACAACAAGAACAACAGCATGCGGTCCTGGTGACGTCATTCCGATACATTTAATTATCTCCTTGGTAACAGCTTCATTCGTCGCTTCCGTATCGAATAAACCAGGTGTATCAACTACTACAACTTTCTTTTCATTTCTAATAGATTCTCCTCGTTTACATTTTTCGGTTACCGAAGAACCCGAGGGCAGTGATCGAAACTGATCAACCCCTAAGAGAGTGTTTCCAGTTGCACTTTTACCAGTCCCTGTTCGACCAATGAGTACAATACGAATTTCCTCATCTTCTTCATATATATTGGCTACTTCTTCTACTGCAGTGGTCACTATGTCAACAATACTGGCATCTTTATCACTTCATAAACTGGTTACGGCTTTTTATTCCTTGTGGTATGTGCTTCATAATTTGTATGTTCAAAAGATGCCTCAACGTCAATAGCACTAGTAAATTTTTCAATCACACTATCTATGTTATCCGTTTTAAAGTCTGTCTCATGTTTATATGTTATTCCTGTTAATTCACTGGCTGCTTCGTCAACTGAACTGACTACTTTATCGGTAATATCTTTAAACGTACTGGCTGTTTTATCAACTGTACTGACTAATATATCGGTAACACCTGTAAACATGTTCGCTGCTTCGTCAACTGTATGGACTACTTTATTGGTAACCTCTTTAAAAGTATTGGCTGTTTTGTCAACTCTATCGACTACTTTATCGGTAACATCTTTGAACGTATTGGCTATTATGTCCACTGGACTGACTATGTCGGATACCTTCGTAGATGCATCATCAGCTTTAGTAGATGAAGAATCTGAAAAAAAAAAATTGTTACGCAAAGGATATCATAAAATTGAGAATGGAAATGGGGAGTATGTCAAAGAGACAACAACCCGGCCAAAGAGCAGACAACAGCCGAAGGCCACCAATGGGTCTTCAATGCAGCGAGAAAATCCTGCACCCGGAGGTGGTCCTCAGCTGGCCCCTAACTGAAATTGTGTGCTAGTTCAGTGAAAATGGACGTCACACTAAACTCCAAAACATATAAATGAACTAAAATTAAAAAACATACTAGACTAACAAAGGCCAGAGGCTCCTGACTTGGGACAGGCGCTAAAATGCGGCGGGGTTAAACATGTTTTGTGAGATCTCAACCCTCCCCCTATACCTCTAGCCAATGTAGAATAAAGAAACACATAGCAATACGCACAGTAAAACTCAGTCAGTATTGTACTATTTTCATATGACAATGTACTGGTACTTCTGCATTTATTCATTTATGTCTTTATTTTGTTTATCATTCACAACGAAAGGACAAAAGAAATGTTAAGAACGCATTTTACATCCTCCATTTTGTACATTTACACGTATAGGTTATTCAAGATGATCAGTATAAATAGGGCTATCGTTTAAGACAATGTTGTGTTAAATATAAAATACAGGATTTTCAAAGTAATATTTTCCCATAGTTTAGGGTAAACATGGTTCATTCTTTTATAAGATATTAACATGGTAATACTTTGATACTGCTTCTGATGGAGTGATTTTTTAATAATTGGATGAAAGCTGTTTCAGATGTTTCATTCGACGTCACAGGCTGATACCAAAGATAACAGGCTTGTAATTTTACACACCAGAAGGGCGTTTCATCTACAAAAGATTCATCAGTGATGCTCGAATCAAAAAATTAAAAGGCTACATAAAGTACGAAGTTGAAGAGCATTGAAGACATAAAATATCTCTTATACTATGCAAGTTTTTCCCGAACCACTATTTCTCTTTTCGTGTTCTATCACAACTGTTTAGACTGTCCTAAGGTTTGAAAACACTTACCATGACTTTTCAATGATGATTTTTCCACTTCTTCTTCACATTGAGAAGAAAATCGACATGACCGACATTTCTTCGAATTAGAATGGTTGGACGATGCACACCTAGTACACGACCAGTCTGTAATATTTAATATTGCTTCAGATTATTTATTTGTTTGTGAATAAAGATAAGATAAGACAAATTATTTTATTTCCAATAGAGGATTAATTATGGTCAAAACCAGTACAATATGATCAGTATATTAAACCAATATATATTCTATAGCACGACAATCTTTTATCAAACTTGATCGAAACAATAATCATTAAGAAAAACAAAAGATGCTGACAGATTTGTAATTTGTATAAATAATGAGATGTATGCCGCATTTTTGCGCCTGTCCCAAGTCAGGAATCTCTGGCCTTTACTAGTCTTGTATGTTTTTCTAATTTTGGTTCATTTATATGTTTTGGAGTTTAGTGTGACGTCCATTAGCTGAACTATTATACATTATTGTTTAGGGGCCAACTGAAGCCCGGCCCTGGGTGCGGGATTTTCTCGCAGTGTTGAAGACCCATTGGTGGCCTTGGGCTTTTTTTTTTTTTTTGCTCTTTGACGCATTTCCCGTTTTCATTCTAAATTTTATGGCATAAATCAAATAGACAGAACAGTAACCCTAACGCAACGTTAAACCAAACAAGGTCATCAGAGGTCAACAGATGGTCTTCATCCATCGTTCTGTGTCTATCTAAGTTCTGAACGAGTTAAACCGGGACTACCAAAGTCTTTTCTACCACAACATTCTTTTTTAAAGACACATAATGTCCAGATTAAACAAATCACCTGACATACGTTTTTTGTTATAAGTGTTCGAAGTCCAGACAAAGATCACAATTGTTTGGCTTTTCAATTGTTTTGATTTGAACACCGTTAATAAGTCTTTGTTATGCGATGGAGTTTTATGGCTTACCAAACGGTATATAGGTTTTGCTCATTGTTGAAGTCTGTACGGCGACCCATAGTTGTTTACATCCTCGTCCGTTTGTCTCCGGCGGATAGTCGTCTTATTGACAATCATACTTCATCTCCTCGTTTTTTTTTATATGTAGATGACACTCGCCTCTGGCTTACCAAAAGCCTGGCAACATTTATGACTTTTGTAAACAAGCATATATATAAAAATGTGGTGTGCTTAAACTTGAACCTATATTGAAGCCAATGATGTAACATTTATATTTTATTCTTTAACATTTTCCTACTTTTGTGAAGGCAAGTAGGTTGTCAAAAGGAAGCTACGTTTAAGATATCTTATTTTCAAAGACACGCGACAATATCACTTGAAATGTATAAATTTGAAAATCTCTTACCAAATCTTCATTTTTCATGGTAGTTGTGTGTTTATTTATGTACATATATCATGTTACGTGGCATTCTGATCCTCGTATGTTGTTTGTGCATTTGTTGTTAGATATACATCGTATTTAAAAACAATTGTCCACTTTAGCAATGTACAGAAAACTAAAGATAAAACAATAATACCTTTAATCAAAGGCGTAGAATTTCCTACTGCTGTACGAGATACATTCTTATAATTACACATTTGACATCGTTTATGGCAAGGCTGATTGAAGAATGTGCATTGAGGACAAGACCACTCTGTAGAAAAAACGAGAAAAATATAAATAAAAAACATTCTTAATTATCATAACAGACTATAAAAAGACTTTTATCAATTCATTATTGTCAAATGAAAAATGTATACTTAAACATAGCATATCTTAGTTAATACAACAAACTAATCACAATGCCTCGCCAACTTGCCTGTCGGTTCGCTATCCATGGCCATACAGCGCCCTTTAGATGGACCTTTACCATCCGTCTTTTGAGTTTTACATGCTAGACAATATATAGACTCTTCTTGATTGAGCAAACTACACCCTTGACATACCCACATTGTCGTTTAATCTGTAACAAATGAACATATATTATGGGTTTACTGGATAGAACATATCTAATGTGTTTACTGTATAAAACATATGTTATGTGTTTACTGGATAGAACATATGTTATGTGTTTACTGGATACGCAATATGTAAATATTTTATTAAGCTTTTATGTGATATCAATTTCTATTTTGTATTATATATATATATATATATATGTCTACTGCTAATGAGGGGACAAAGTGGTAAACTTGCACTGATAACGTCTCGAAAAAAGAAGGGCTTTATGATAAAGAGAAGAGTTGGCCGATACTATTACAGTCATAGTACTTTATTGTTAGAAAATTAAATTGTTTTTGGTTTCCAGATAATAAACAAAGAACTGCTTTTTAAAATTAATTGAAATTTGAATGGAATATTGTAGACCTCTAAACAAAATCATGATCTCTCAGTTGCTGCTGGTGCGGGTATCTGTAATCACTTAGATCACATGTATAGTTATATCAGTACTTAGTATCAATAAACGATACTGACATTTTAAGCATTCTACGGTCAACTTTAACCCTAATTTTATAGATAGCAAATTAACTGTCCAAATTTACCATTTTAATTGATGACTGTACCAACAGCGGTTACCTGGCAGATGGTTCCCTTGAGGGCAGTCAAACAACAATGGTACATTCACAGTGGTAAAAGTTTACACGTGTCAATCTAAATACACATGACACGTGTTTGTAGAATAGCTTTAATCAGGTACGTTTGGCAAGTAAGACATGGAAACGTTCATAAGAACCTACAGGACATAAACAGTACAGCCATAGAAACCATATGTCAACTTTGCTTGAGTGATCAACAATGTCACTTTTAGTACATGAACCATTGGAATTTAAAAACGGATATAAAGTCAAAATGTACATAAACCACTTAGATTATGCCAATACCTAAGCACTGGTTACTCTGTAGGTGGTAACCTTGCGGACAGACACGAAACCAACAATAGTATACCGACTTGGGGGCAGACAGGCAACCAGCAAGGGTACCGACGTGCTATTAAAGTTAAACATAAAATATATGATAGTGGTTTAAGTGTTCACGACCGGCATGTTTGGTGTAGAGGGCGTGGCATCATAATAAGTAAGGCGTAATTTAAAGGCGTCTTTGTAATGCGATGTATTTGAAATTTTCAAAGTGACTGTTTAATTTGGGGTCACACAGCATAGTGCAACCGAAATTAAAAAAACCTGAAAAAGCTTTCTCTCTCTCTCTCTCTCTCTCTCTCTCTCTCTCTCTCTCACACACACACACACACACACACACACATTACTTACGATTATATAAGTCGATAAGACATCTATATTGTCCAAGTACATTAACCATACATCCAAGCTATGAATTTTTCTTGTCAAGAACGATAATTTATATTGAAATACATGTATTGAAATTAATACAGTGTTTTAAAGGGAACTTTATATAAAATTTATTACGCTAACAATATATAATTTTCCTTAAAAATAGTTCGACTGTGAATAATTACGTATTTGTTGAGAAGGAAGGAAAACTACAAATTGTAAAGATTATTTTAGTTTTTAAGTGGCGATGTACGTGGTGACGTGACAATAGCCACTTCAAAAGAAGGAAATAAATATTTTAGTTGTTAAACATTTAAGGAAATAGAAAATTTCTTCGAAAAACTTGTGACTTTTAACGTGTTTGTTACAGATGTCACACACTAGTCATTTTAAATAACTATTCCGGTTAGCTATATCAATTTATAATCTTTGTTTAGCAATACAGTATCATAATACCTGTAGTAAGATTTCGAACAATTGCAGACCGGAATATTTTACAGAGAGATTTTGTCAATTGACAAATAATAGAACATATACATTTTCTTTGGTAAAAATATAGTTTAAAGACGAATCTTGACAAACCTACAAAAATTAATATTTGGAATTCATGTAAAGTCATCTATGAGGTGGACCAAATTTAAAAGAGACAACAGCTGTTTATGATATTGATAAAAATGAATCTTAACTTAAAAATTAGATAAAAACAACATAATAATTTCTATCCAGATTAAAAAGGGGAAGAAGATACCAAGTGACAATAAAAACTATACGTCGAAGAAAAACAAACAAAACCATGGTAAAATCAGGTACTGCGGAAGGGTAGGCAGTTCCTTCTCCACTATTGATACCTATGATTAAGTGTACTCAATAAACACCCAGACACTCTCATTCTCTTCTAAAATAAATACATGAACTTTCTGCACTTGGGCAGGGTAGGCAGTTCCTACTGCACTAGTCATACCTATGATTAAGTGTACCCAATTTACACCAGACACTTTCATTCTTTTCTCAGATGAACACATGGACTTTATGTGTTGGAATGGTTAATAATAATTTAAGGTAAGCTGCTTATTTTAAGAAAGGTCCAATTATTTTTTAAATATTGTGGGTGTGTTGATTGTATGTTTTCAATCTCGTGCCAACATTCTCGATATAAAAATGAAAGATATTCTGGTGCTGTGAGTTATGCGATTGCCCAAAAAAACAATAAACATTGGCGCTCATTAGTGGTAAAATGAATTGGTCTCTGAAATTTTAAAATTGAATTAGATATGTGAAGTTGTAAAATATCTTTGATCAAAGACTAAGTCTTTCAGATATACATACAGAAAAGAGATGTGGCAGCAAAGAAAACCGTAAAATCTCATTAGACAGGATATCGGTTAAAAATTTTACTGACCATCACATGCAGTATATCGATGGTTCTACTGGTATCAGTCATTTCAGTTTTCATCATGTAGATGGTTCTACCTGTCCGATTATCATTAAGTCACAACGTGTGTAATTTAACATTGATCAGTCATTTCAGTTTAACACACTTGAGTAAATTTACTTTAACCGATAATTTCAGTGTTTCTATACCTAGGTAATTCAATTTTTATCGTTCATTCAACACATAGTAGGCAATTCTATCTTTGCCGATCATTCCAGTGTTTCAAAACCTAGGTAATTCTTCGTTTACCGATCATTTCCGTCTTTCATCACGCGCTTAACTTTATCTATATCCATCTTCCTCTTTGAAACGACTACCTTAATCGATCGTTTCAGGGTGTCTTCAAATTATTTTTCTGCCTTGACTGATCACTTTAGCATTTATTATTTACAAAAAGTCCTCAACAACGTTTAAAATTAAAAAAAAACTGAGTCACTAAAGTCGAGACCATCCTAGAGGTTGTGCTTGAATAAGTCAATATTTGTACTTGTTTTAACCAATATCTTTCTTTACATAAACTCTTAAGTCAAAGATATGTCTCGCCTTTTTGTTGTTTTGATAGTAAAATGCAAAAATTGAAATTAAAAAAAGCAATACTTTAACATGTAAGTTATGCAAAATATTCAAAGTCAAAGCACCATGAAAGGTATAAGGCCAAACAATCTCCATGGAAATGAGATGTGCCAATGCTTATACAACTGCATACCAAATATCATTGACCTACCACTAGTAGTTCCCCATAAATTGACCTAATCACAAACTAGTACATGTAACCTAAGCAAAAGTTTCAAAGTCAATAGACCATGACAGAAGGGGCTGGGCCAAATATTCTCCATGGTCATGAGTTTTCTAATGTTAATACAACTGCATACCAAATATCATGAACCTGCCACTTGTGGGTCCCAATAAACTGACCTAATCACAAACTAATACATGTAAACTGAGCAAAAGTTTCAGTCAATAGATCATGACAGAGGGGGATGGGCCAAATAATCTCCATAGAAATGAGATATGCTAATGCTTATACATCTGCATACCAAATATCATTGACATACAAGTGGTTCCCCAATAAACTAACATAATCACAAACTAATACATTGTTGACTACGCCGTTGCTGCCGTCGCCGACGCCAGAAACAGCATACCAATGTCTCGCTTTTTGACTACCGTCAAGGCGAGACAAAATGCTGTTTTAGAGTAATCATTGCTAGCACTGCATGTAGGAATTCCCTGTCTATTAAGTACCCTAATGTCAAATATAAGAGTACAAGGGGAAAGGCTGTGGATTTTTTTTTTAAATATCCATAAGTTTATCATTGAAACAACAAAAGGGTAATCCTTAAGACAAAAAGGCCGCGTGAGTGGGACATGCGGCTGGTGAGACAACATCACAACACCAAAAGTAAAAAAGGGACACCTAAACGTCAACAAACAGCCTTCAGCCTATATCATATGTCAATTTTTTTTCAACAAATTTCGATTCTAGACAAGTTGATAGATTTAGCAGAGATAAACACATCATCTTCAAAATGTTTGAAGGATTAAAATGAATCATCTATAGATTTGTGTGTTTTAAAGCTGGTTTTATATATGATGTTATGGTGATGTGTCACTATTATAGGTGCATTTAGCTGGGAATATATGATATGCGTAAGAAATCTGTATGGCAATATCTGAATAAATCAATTTAACAAATTCGTCAATTAGTCAATGTTTACAGTATAAACAAAACATGGTAAAGTTCTCTTAGAAATCATACTGTAAACACTGAAGAACACGATCATTTCCGTCAGGAAGGTAGAAAAGGGACAGTACTTCTTGATGGGTTGATAAATCAACTTTAGAAGAGGTACATTTTATGTTTTGATTGTGTTTGTTCATCCTTTAGAAGAAATATTGACATCTGTTTAATGTGCCATTGACCGTCATATGAACGATCTAGGCTCAGAATCTAAGATTTGCTGTAGCGGCCATGTTTTTAATTGGACCGAAACAAAAGTAGGATTGTTGGTAACATTCCTGCATAGTTTCGTCAAAATCCGTCAAGTGGTTTCAGAGAAGAAGGTGAAAATGTAAAAGTTTACGACGGATGACGGACGCAACGTGATGGTAAAAGCTCACACTGACTTTCAGTTAGGTGAGCTAAAAGGATTATATTTTCATCCCAATTTTATCAATTATGTGTATAGTAATCCTTTGGGTAAACATTTTATCAATTCAATGAGATATGAGGAACTCTTTCTTTGAATTCTATAGTCGGATAATCGGAAGATCTGCTATATGTATGTAGACAAAAAGACAAAAATTACAACAAAGTTCCAAAGTCATAACATTTGTATATACTAGAACACACCCGTGATATCACGGGTCCGTGACTGAATTAAAGTATATAACTATGCGTAAGCCTTATTTTAGTATTAGTATTGTCATCTGATAAAGTCATGCCGATTATAAGTTTCACAGTTTTCTCTGCTTTCAAAATCTTTCTGTTTGAACCCGTCGACCTGGAACTTATCAGTTATTGGTAATATTGGAGTATTCTTTAATAACAGCATTGTCCTATATTAGTTATAAATAAAGTTGAATTCTTTGATTCGCTGTTTTAAGTCATGCCGGCTAACAAATCGAAAACTGTACCTATACGCCTTATTTTAAGTCCAGATTTTTGTATTCGTATTGACATCTTAGATAGTCATACTGATTAAAATACTACAATAGGGAACAATATGACAATGATTGAATTTAGAAGTGTCAACCCTTTGATTATGACCCGTGTATATAGCAAAATCCTAAATATACCGTTTTGTGGTGCGCCTGTAAGATGCGGAACGTACAGATAAGGTAATAGGTAACAGGTGAATATATTATTTATATAGATATCGGATTCGACCCGGAACTTGTTAATTATTGGCAATATTAGTTATGTGGAAAACAAACGGGTCTGGAGTGGTGTAATTTCTTATCAACACCATTGTCCTATATTAGCTATATATAAAGTTGAATTCTTTGATTTGTCATTTTTACCCCATGACGGCTGACAAATTCGACCTCGTTATTTTAGTATTATAGATATATACAAAAATATTTGATCTTGACAGTTTCTTTTGTAGGTAAACGTGCTTCGTTTGGTGAAGAGATATTTTGAAATGGAATTCTTATATAGAGATATTGTCAAGATTTTACAAATGAATCATGCCATTAGTATATCACTTCGTCAGGTTAAGAGGTATTTAAAAGAAATGAATCTTGCTCGTAGAAAAGACTACTCAAATATTCGATCTGTATTTAACTTTGTTCATACGCAAGTCACGTCATACGGACCAGCGCATGGATATCGTTGGATGTATCAGAAGTGTAAGCGGCACGGGTTTAAAATAAAAAGAGACCACATTAGCCTCATGCTTAACACAATTGATCCAGATGGGGTATATCTTAGAGCCCGGCGAAGACTAAAAAGAAGAATATTTTTCAAGGGGCCAAATTTTGTTGGCATTTGGACTCCTACGATAAATTGAAAAGATATGGCTTATGCATCAATGCTTGCATCGATGGGTTTTCCAGGAAAATAATATGGCTCAAAGTTGGTAGATCTAGTAGTAATCCAAAAGTCATAGCTAGGTATTTTTTAGACGCCATAGAAGAGCATAGAGGTCATCCATATAGCATGAGAGGTGATATGGGCACAGAAAACGGGCTGGTTGCAGTAATGCAGACGTTGTTTGCTGGAGATGAAGTGACAATACCTTTCATTATTAACTAAACTATTTTGTAGATACTTAACCTTCCCCCTTTCCGAACCAAATAAAATTACAACAAAGCGCACTGTAAAATTCAAGTCAAAAGTTATCATGAAATTCAAAGGACAAATATGAATCACACAACAGATAGACAAAAAATAGTACCATGAATGCTCGCAGTTACTGTAAGCTAGCTAAGGATACACAATCAGTTGAAAAAGCATCAAGCCATCCAACGGTCACATTTGGGATTTGATTTATATCAAATTGATTGATAAAGCAGTACGTGTGATATTTAACGCATCGTCTATCCACAATTTTTTGCATGTGACTACAAGAATATATGAATACGGAGAACGACCACAATTGAACACAGAAACCCTCCCAAAAGCTTTTCAGAGATAAAACCATTTTGCCGAACTATCCATTCAATAACCGTTTGACCAGTTTTTCTAAAGACTCAAACACCTAACTTTCTTAAAGCTTAGACAGAGACATTTTTAAGGATCCTTACACGACCCCGATTTTGCACTTAATGACCCTCGGCAAAGGGGTCTTATAACGTTAGAAAGATTTTTGTCGGATCTCTGGGTTGGGTTATGGTCGCTCTCAGGGGTTATTCATTGTACTCTTAGGTGTTGCTGATACGGCTCATGACTATATTTTAGGAATGGTGGTGTGTGTGCGGTGAAACGTTAGTCTGAATCATGCTTTACAGCGTTAAGAGTCGTTACTTTCAGGGTTTTGTCTCGCCAGCGACTTCTGTCGCAGAAAGCGAGACTTAGGAATAGTGATCCGGTGGCGGCGACGGTGGCGTTAGCGCTTGATTTTAAAGCTAGTGCTCAACAGGACATGTCTATTTTGAGGAATTTTGGACACAAGACACAAACACCTAACAAGTGAGTGAAAGAGACCGAGAGAGTCGTTGCTCGCAGGGTACCTCATACTACTCGTATGGTTGCTCATACGACTCGTGGCTTTTTCGTATGACTCGTTGGCTTGCTCATACGACTTTACATTTTGCATCGGCCACAGTCTCTCTTCTCCTCCTTCGCTGTCAAAATAACGCCAAAAGTAGTAAAAGCAAGGTTGTGAGCACGGATCAGAGCAGTGTGGATCACCGGGGGTACCGGGAATAGGAACGGAAAAGAGCCCATTGGAGCGAAAAAAAACAAAAGACAAAGGTGGGGATATGTTGTGAGGGGAGAGCTATTTTGAGCGAAAAGAAGAAAAGAAAAAGGTTGGGATACGGTGTAAGAGAGAGCAAAAGAAGGAGAATTTTTTTAGCAAAAAGAACAAAAGACCAACGTTTGGATACGGTGTGAGATAGAGCAAAAGAAAGAGAAGCATTGGAGACTATCTCAGAGAATTGACATACGGAACAAGATGGAACAAGTGTAATTAGCAAACAGTTGATTGACAGTTCAAGTATCAAAAGACCTATATATGTACGCACTCGGTCTGATATACAACAAAAATCATTAGCATGGTTATTTCCACGTATCATTTTGGAATGTTTACAAAGTCGAAAGCCAAGATCTTTATAAAAAAAAAACTACCATATTTTGTACCTGTGTGATAGAAGAACATCGGTTACACCCATTTTCGTAAAGTACTGCTTTGTATATCACTACATGCAAATACAAAAGAGCGAGAGCATAAACCAATTTATTTATTTTGTATCTCTTTCATTTTCATAGCTGTTGAATAAACCAGCGACGCAAACTTAGGTATAGCGCTATTGACTCATCGACGTTTTCGGTGGTTTCAGTAGATTTTCCTCCATGTAAATGCATCCCAACTCAAAAATCTCTTCTTCGCATGGGTACTCGTCCTCTTCAGCGCATTCTGATCGACAAAAGTGTAGCACGTCGTCATCGACCTGTCGAATATGCTCCTCAGCATTGAACAAGTCGGGATAAAGATACATGTTGACAGGCCGTCCATGAAAAACATACTCTCTACTTCTCCTAATATAATGAGTGTTCCATACCTGCGCAGTGTCATCTAGTTCGTTCTGTAAAAAGACAAAGCCATTTTCATTTTTAATCAGGACAAAAGGCCAATCAAATCACAAGATTTGCAAATGCAATCTGATTAAAATCTTCCCCATTAATTGTACACTACCGTTAAAAGTAGGGCCGATCAGTTTGTTCCAAATGTCACTGTAAAAATCCAATCTTGTTGGCGTAATTGTCTTCTCTAGGTTCTGATTGGCAAACATACATTAAGACGAAACGTCAACTGAAAGTATATGGGTCATTCTCAAAATATGTCCAGATTCAACAGCACACGATTAAAGGTGGGGAAGTGGGTGTTCCGGTATGTGCACCCCTTTTTTGGAAAATTTAGTTAAATTCATGTGAAATATAGGCCAAAATCGGCAAATAGTAGCCTGGCACACCACCACCCCTCATTTGTTCTAGCACCCTTCCTTTTCAAAATTCGTCCCCCTTAGATGTCTGTAATTTCGCGTTACCGAGAAATCCTAATGTGGGTAACTTTTTTCTATGATGTTATTTTTTTTTTTCTGTTCCAGATCACATTTGATATGTATGTCGTTTACGAGTTTATACGTTAAAATAGGATATTTTCTCTTTACAAAAACTCCTATACGTTACAATCATGAAGAAGTCAGGTACAATTTATGGAATAAATGCCAATCAGATACCAAATCATCGAACAATTAAAGCGTGACATACGGAGGCCGCCATGCAGCATGTAAACCATGTACGACCATCTATGGATGGTCCCATAGGGCATCATGAGGATATGCCAACTTAAAACTAAGGCAAACCAAATGAGGAACCTTCTCCCAGAAAGAAATTAAAAGATTAATTCAAATACAAACTCTGACAAAGGTTCCTGGCATAAGACAGGCGCACACTTAAAAATATGAGGCAGGGTTAAATGTATTTAATGCAGCCTGTCCCTGATATACCAAGATGAGAATAACAATTTTGAACAAGTAAAACGTACAATCTAAATAAGAATTAAAAGGATCCAATTCATCGAGAAAAATCATAAGACAATTTACAGAAAAAGAAGACAAAACATAAATGAAAAGATTCACAAGAGAACACTCGCTGTTGCTGACAGGCAGCTCAGACAACCTAAACGACTGATTAAAAAAAAAACCAAGCACCTCGATATCAAATCCTTCATCCTAAAATAAATTAGTCAAATGAAGATTACTACGATGAATACGGAGTGACATTCCAATGATTTAGTAGATACAGTAGATCGTGTAATGACCTAACTGATAACTAAAATAAAACAATTTTGAAGTGTAAGCCAATTACGTACTATGCTCCAAGCAACGTATCAAATAATCAATATTTTCCCTTAAAATACCGTTTGTGAGGGATTGATTAAAAAACATAATACATTCCTTATATCAAAATAAGAATTTTTAACAAGTAAAACGTACAATAAAAATTGGTATCAAAAAGGATCTTTCAAAGAAAGCCTATTGCCATGAGCTCATATTGGAGGTAAAACATTTCTACAAATAGAAAAGAAAGGTACCTGAAGTAACTGCATGCAACAAAATTGAATTAAGTTAATGTCAAGTTTGTCTCCTGAAAATTGTCCTCGTTCCTGAAGGCCTTTCATTGCTGATATCCATACTTGACAGCACTTCTTTCGCAAAATGCCCCACCAGGACTCAATTCTAGTGTTCATAGTGCTTTTCCGTAAATGAAAGGTATTGTCACTTCATCTCCAGCAAACAACGTCTGCATTACTGCAACCAGCCCGTTTTCTGTGCCATATCACCTCTCATGCTATATGGATGACCTCTATGCTCTTCTATGGCGTCTAAAAATACCTAGCTATGACTTTTGGATTACTACTAGATCTACCAACTTTGAGCCATATTATTTTCCTGAAAACCCATCGATGCAAGCATTGATGCATAAGCCATATCTTTTCAATTTATCGTAGGAGTCCAAATGCCAACAAAATTTGGCCCCTTGAAAATATTCTCTTCTTTTAGTCTTCGCCGGGCTCTAAGATATACCCCATCTGGATCAATTGTGTTAAGCATGAGGCTAATGTGGTCTCTTTTATTTTAAACCCGTGCCGCTTACACTTCTGATACATCCAACGATATCCATGCGCTGGTCCGTATGACGTGACTTGCGTATGAACAAAGTTAAATACAGATCGAATATTTGAGTAGTCTTTTCTACGAGCAAGATACATTTCTTTTAAATACCTCTTAACCTGACGAAGTGATATACTAATGGCATGATTCATTTGTAATATCTTGACAATATCTCTATATAAGAATTCCATTTCAAAATATCTCTTCACCAAACGAAGCACGTTTACCTACAAAAGAAACTGTCAAGATCAAATATTTTGTATATATCTATAATACTAAAATAACGAGGTCGAATTTGTCAGCCGTCATGGGGTAAAAATGACAAATCAAAGAATTCAACTTTATATATAGCTAATATAGGACAATGGTGTTGATTAGAAATTACACCACTCCAGACCCGTTTGTTTTCCACATAACTAATATTGCCAATAATTAACAAGTTCCGGGTCGAATCCGATATCGATATAAATAATATATTCACCTGTTACCTATTACCTTATCTGTACGTTCCGCATCTTACAGGCGCACCACAAAACGGTATATTTAGGATTTTGCTATATACACGGGTCATAATCAAAGGGTTGACACTTCTAAATTCAATCATTGTCATATTGTTCCCTATTGTAGTATTTTAATCAGTATGACTATCTAAGATGTCAATACGAATACAAAAAATCTGGACTTAAAATAAGGCGTATAGGTACAGTTTTCGATTTGTTAGCCGGCATGACTTAAAACAGCGAATCAAAGAATTCAACTTTATTTATAACTAATATAGGACAATGCTGTTATTAAAGAATACTCCAATATTACCAATAACTGATAAGTTCCAGGTCGACGGGTTCAAACAGAAAGATTTTGAAAGCAGAGAAAACTGTGAAACTTATAATCGGCATGACTTTATCAGATGACAATACTAATACTAAAATAAGGCTTACGCATAGTTATATACTTTAATTCAGTCACGGACCCGTGATATCACGGGTGTGTTCTAGTATATACAAATGTTATGACTTTGGAACTTTGTTGTAATTTTGTCTTTTGTCTACATAGCAGATCTTCCGATTATCCGACTATAGAATTCAAAAGAAAGAGTTCCTCATATCTCATTGAATTGATAAAATGTTTACCCAAAGGATTACTATACACATAATTGATAAAAATTGGGATGAAAATATAATCCTTTTTAGCTCACCTAACTGAAAGTCAGTGTGAGCTTTTACCATCACGTTGCGTCCGTCATCCGTCGTAAACTTTTACATTTTCACCTTCTTCTCTGAAACCACTTGACGGATTTTGACGAAACTATGCAGGAATGTTACCAACAATCCTACTTTTGTTTCGGTCCAATTAAAAACATGGCCGCTACAGCAAATCTTAGATTCTGAGCCTAGATCGTTCATATGACGGTCAATGGCACATTAAACAGATGTCAATATTTCTTCTAAAGGATGAACAAACACAATCAAAACATAAAAATGTACCTCCTCTAAAGTTGATTTATCAACCCATCAAGAAGTACTGTCCCTTTTCTACCTTCCTGACGGAAATGATCGTGTTCTTCAGTGTTTACAGTATGATTTCTAAGAGAACTTTACCATGTTTTGTTTATACTGTAAACATTGACTAATTGACGAATTTGTTAAATTGATTTATTCAGATATTGCCATACAGATTTCTTACGCATATCATATATTCCCAGCTAAATGCACCTATAATAGTGACACATCACCATAACATCATATATAAAACCAGCTTTAAAACACACAAATCATACTTACTCTTTCCGCCGTGTTGACTGTCACCATTGTGTAATAAGTTAACACGTGATAAGAAGCAATTAAATAATCCGAGATAACGATATAATAATCCGAGATCTCGATATAACAGTTTCGTTTTTCTCGAGATAACGATATAATAATCCGAGATCTCGATATAACAGTTTCGTTTTCTCGAGATAACGATATATTTTTTATCGAGATAACGATATATTAAACCGAGATAACGATTTAATAGTCCGAGATCTCGATATAATAATCCGAGATCTCGATATAATAATCCGAGATAACGATTTAATAATCCGAGATAACGATTTAATAATCCGAGATCTCGATTTAATAAATCGAGATAACGATATAATAATCCGAGATCTCGATCTAACAGTTTCGTTTTCTCGAGATAACGCTATATTTTTTATCGAGATCTCGATATATTAAACCGAGATAACGATTTAATAATCCGAGATCTCGATATAATAATCCGAGATCTCGATATAATAATCCGAGATCTCGATATAACAATTTCGTTTTATCGAGATAACGATATATTTTTTATCGAGATCTCGTTAAAACGGTAATATTTTATCGTGATCTCGAATTAAAAAATATTTTCTTATTTTTGTGTGTCCCCTTACGGCTTCCGTAATCTATAAACAGGACATTTCCTTTTCAATTGTTATTTTCATTTCCTAATGTTGATGTATTTGTTGTATCTTCTTTTGAATGTATATACAGACATCAAATTTTCATAACAACTTGTAAAAAAAATTTGCATTAGGAATACAGATCATATCATACATTGATCACAATAAAATACACAAAAAAAAATTGGGAACCTTTGTAGAAATATGATCAAACAAAAATTATTGAACAAATACGTGAAGGATTAATCCTTGGTCTTTCGTTCTGGCTTTATAAACTTTTCTCATCTGTTAATATGATAAAGTCCTAGTTCGACCAGCAACTTGGATAATTCAAGTCAAGTAGTTTATAGATAAATACATGTAGTTTGAAGTAATGCTAAAATATTTCTACTAATTTTCCTATATTGGAATTTTATACAAATATAATTCTGCACAATATCATGTATTACTTCAGTTTTCAAGATGTTGTTGTATGATATCTGCTCCAAAGATCAGCCGTCAGTATTAAAATAAAGGACAACATGATTGCAGTCACTGCTAGCATTCTTCAAAACGGTGTTACTTGGGTATTTAGTTTTGTTGTACCTGTACTAAAGGGATTTAAATACTGCGCTGATGTTAAATAACAATACCGATAAAAAAAAAAAACTTTAAAAAAGGTGTAAAAATGTAAAGAATTGGAATAATGGATTACCGGCATCAAGCCTAAATATAAACATTGAATGATATGAATATGTTCAATAGTCAAAAAACTCAGTCCAGCACACAATTCAATAATTTGGTTTAATTCGTGTCCTAGCTGACTGTCTGCACAGAGTTCTGACAACCCTAAATGTTTTAATCGTTCGATGGCGTGTTCGACATAAACTCGACACTCTGAATTTCTACTATTTAGTTTTTTGCATATTTTCCCCCTTCCCGGTTTTTGTATAATTTGTGTCTCCTAAATGCGTAGCAATTGCTCGACGTTTCGCATAAATCTTATCACCTCATATAACACAGTTTGGATAAAAATCCAATTTTAAATTAGTGACAATTTTTGAAAGAAATTTGTATTGCTGCGTATCATAATTTAATGTCCAAGACAACTACTTTTCACGAGCCGTATGTGATTTGTATTGTCTTCTACTATTTGGGTATGAATTGAATGAATATGGCGATGTCCAGAGTAAAATTGCTCCTGTGGTTCAACTTTAATTAGGTCTGTATATCACATTGGTCGTACCATCAATGACTGCTAAAGCATTCGAAAGCTTCAGTCAGTTTCCGCGTAATTGAAAGCATTCTTGAGTGACCCATTGGTATCTTTCGCTTCTCTTTTACGACTAGGCCAAACTGTATTTGGTGAACATTTCCCATAAAATCGAAAAAAGGGCTTTTATATGGGTCGAAATGGTATGAGATGAAACGTCAAAAAGTAAACTTTAGATGATAACACGGGTAACTACGAAGCCACAAAACTATTAACAGAAGGCGTCTGTGTAGTCTTCCAGTAGGACTGTTCAATAACAATATTCTTTAAATGAAAGTATGCTAAACAATAGCATATCTGCATCATAAGTACATAAATACTTTAACCAACAGTCCTGGCAAAGTCCATGATTTGCTATGGGTTTTTACAAAAATTGTCCCTTTCAGAATGACATTAAATTGCCAGATTGACATTTCTAGATAAGATGAAAAAAAAATAAAGATAATAGAATAGAATAAGACAAAAAAAATATGTCTCCTCTCGAAGGTAAAAATCTAACCATTCGGATCATGTTTAGCAGATTTGGTACTTCTATAATTCCACTTTCAAATCTATTAAACACGACTCCACAGACAACCCGAATTGACCAATGACGAAGTTTCTTATATTAGAGCATACAAGAAATCATGGTTAACCATTCATATTGAATGAATAGTTATGACGGAAACAGTCTAAGTTATGACGGAAGTCGTCACCAAGACGAGAAGAAACGTTTATACAAGCATCGCTTATATATGATTTGTTAAACTGCATGATGTTCGTTTAACAGGTGTACATTTCCGTCGTTTACACGATATACAATTTTGAAAATTGTTTTTTTTTTTTTTTTTTGGTTAAAATTAAATCGAGTTTATAGAAAAAAAAATATTATGAGAATGCAAATAACTTCTATTTTGTCATGTTTATAGGGATATGGCTATTTTCCGACAACAAAGATAGGCGTATTATACACCATTGTGTAGATAAGTCAATTTAGAATTACGGCATAACAAGTTTTAGTGGGGTTGACAACCGAGAAATCGAAATATAACAGAATTTCGCGACCGGGTGACATTTTTAAAAAATGCGAGTTCAGTACCTTGTGTTATATCAAGGTATATGGAATGACGAAACGAGGCTTGGAAAAAGACGGTCGCACTGAAAATAGCTCCTGACTTTAGAGGAAAATTTTACATATTTAACATTGTTTTAAAGTTATCCTCATCTGTATATACATTCACCGGAGTATTTTAACAAAGTAACATTGACTTTTAAAAAAAAAAACAGTACAATAAGCCGTTTGTTCATATTTTTCTCAAAGCTTACCTTTCTTCCCGGGTCGGCCATATTTGAAATTTTTTGGCGCCCTATAGAAACATGTAAATATTTCTCACCCTGGTGTATGTGACCCTTTCACCAATATTTTAAATATAGAGAGCTTTTAGCTGTACATAAAAGACTTTTTAACTGCTGGTGTCCATTTGAACTTTACAAATCTATATATATATATATATATGTCCAAGAAAAAACTTTTGGACTTTTTGCAAAAACAGAGGCGGCCTCTGGTAGGGACGAAACACTTCACACCTGTTGTGCTATCCGACAGCAAGGGATTGCGTTTTGCTAGTCAGGTAGTCCATCCGTTTGACAGGAACATTTTATGGTGGTGTGCTAGTGGTAGAACAATCCAACAAGGATATGACTGGTTAACCAAAAACATTGAAGATAAAATTAAACGTCACGGAAATCTGCATATCTTCGTTTGGCTAGGCACATGTAACACAACCACAAGGGATAAAAACAGATATATCTCACGAAAGTCCCAAGAAGTAAATGCTGCTCAAAATATTATCGCTTTATTACAAAACTTTGATTCTATTACAGAAAATCATCCAAACTGCAGGCTAACATTATTAGAAATTCCGATCTACTCAATTTATGAATGCAACAAGGCAGCCAACCACCCCAACCCTGAAATTTTTAAAGAACAAGACATTCAGTTACAGAGATAAATAGAACAAATTAATGAAAAAAAAAAGTATAACGTACATAAATAAGAATTCTGATTGTCATTCACCTCATTTTAGTCATCACCTTTACACAAGGAAGCAAGTCAAAAGGGGGAAGAATAAACCTGTAAAGAAATTCTACAATTTTAAATTATATGCTGACGGGGTACATCCAAAACCGCATCTGGCAAAAGTCTGGCTCATTGACATAGGAGAGCAAATACAAAAGGACTGCTGGTTCTGACTCTACTTGGAATTTACCAATTTATGTATGCATTCAGAAGGCATGGAATGTCCACGCCACGCTGTTGCTGCATGAAAGAAAATTTACGAAATAGTGTCTAACTGTTCCATATCTTAATTCAAAAACTTTACTTTTTGCGTACGTATTCAGAAGGCATGGAATGTCCAAGCCACGCTGTTACTGCATAAAAACGCATTAAGAATTCAAACCATCCTAGTATAATTTTTGAACTATATTATAAATTATAATTATGGAGATAGCCAGAAGAAAAAGCGATAGACTGCGCACAAAAAAAGTCCTTTTTACACCCAGAAGGTCAATGGCAAACAAAAATGTAAAATCTCAAGACCATCATGTCACTTATACTCTGAACAAGCCCAAGGCTATTACCAAGAAAATCGAAGCAGCAGAAAGAATATACTCTGTAACCCCGCAATTCACAGAGGAAATCTAGAACTATTTTTTTCTGCTGCGGCATTTGAAGAATTTAAATATATAACTATAAACACTCTTCAGACGCAGGATACAAACATCAAATACGTTGAAACAAAGAATACGAATGGGGCTGTAATCTCAGAGTCATACACAATCTATGAAAATAATTAGAAACTGTTCGTACTGAATTTTTACAACTCAACATCAAAAGTCCTATTGAATGGCAAACAACAACATGTACTATCATTCACAAAATCTTATTTGATGAACATCCTAGAACTACTAGATAGAAATGTAAATTTTACTTAAATTAACTCCATGATACGAAATAGCTGTAAACAATACCTCGACATGGAAAACGTGAAAGCTCAAAAGGCAGTAACTAAAAACAAAACAAGCTTAGTTAGTTCCTCAATACAAACAAAAGAAAGCCAATAACCTCCGCAGCAGAAAGAAATAGGCAACAAGGGAAAGATATCCTCTTACATGGCAAACAACCCATCTATTATAAACTCTACTCTGCCAACTTGCCCAATATGCAATAAAAGATGTACTAACAATTGTAAAGCTGTGGGATGTGACACTTGCGATCAATGGTTCCATTACGAATGTGAGAAATTAAGTACTGAAGAAATTAAGATCATAGAAGAAAATGGCGATGACAGTTATATCTGTAAGACCTGTAAGATTCAGATAAATGCTTTAAATGACGAATCAGACAATGAGTCTCAAAACCATCTCGCTTCACCAAGCAATGCAAGGGCATCAAATTATTCCATACCAAGCCCACACTACACTCCGGTGCAAATTACATCAGCACCATCAACAGACAATTGTATAGTGAACAACAACAATGGCAGCTCTGCTACGCAGCATACCAGAATTATGGTACCCGGCATGAGTAAGACTCAGACAATTCATAAATTTGGAAATAACACAAATCAAGTCGAACATAAAAGATTACAACTACAGACATCCAACAAACAGGGTGCAAACTTGACAAAAATAGACAACACAGACATATCCAATGGGCAACACATAGGGAATGGTAATATTAGCCATCAAAGCAATTCTAGTACTCCGCCAACTATAACCCATGCTCTGTACCAAACCGAAATCAATCAATTGAAAGATGAATTGGAGGCAAAAGACAAAATTGTTAAGTCCAAAGAAAACAAAATCTGCAAACTGGACTCTGAAATTACAACGGAACAGGAAAAAAATTACAACGGAACAGGAAAAAAAGGATTTAGAACACTCTTTGGTAATATCAAGAAAGAGAATTGAACAACTAGAAGGTATCAACGGAAATTGCAGGAATCAAGTAACCCAAATCCAACAAACATTACATCTGAGTCAAACTCCACTATGAATGAGATGAAAATCTGGTTTCTGGAAAAAAAAGTTCGTCAGATAGAGCTAGACATGCAGAAACATGACACGAAAATTATGTTCATGAAGGAAAAACTTTACTGCTCAAATAACAACAGAGAGGAACGAAAATATCACACTCCAAAGGCAGCCAGAAAACGTCCTTTTAAAAAAATCAATGGCCAAAACCACACTTACCATGATCCGGATGAGGCAACAGATCTATGTACCAGGCTGGATGACCTGATAGTGAACATAAGGGAGACGAGGCTGACTTTCATCAGGATGATAGGGCCTATAAGTCTACTGAAAGTGGAAAAAACCATGACCATTTTTTGAAACTCCCATTCCAAGAAAAGTACGTCTGAAGGAAGCAGAACAAACCAAACCCCAAGACCTCAAACTCAGAAACAAACATATACGATCACAGACTTGGAAGAGATCAAACAAACAGAGATATCAGAACAACAGAAAACAGACGGAGGAAACAACATCATCCAACAAACAAACATACAGCCAGCAACCAATTGCAAGCAGATACCCCAGATAATACCGCAGCATCAGATACAACCCCACCCATATGCCCAATCAATACCACAACAATACTGGATGCATCATCCAACAACAATCCAGTTACATCCTCAAATGACAATTCAACATCACCAGATGCAACATCAATTCCAATCGCAAAACCCGCATGTCAATCCAACAAATGCACACTATCACTTCTAACTTTTAACGTAGAAGGCTATCGATCCAATAAACTGTATCTTGAAAAAATAAGCAATAGGGCAGATATAATCTTTGTGCAAGAACATTGGCTTTATAAGCATGAAAAACATATAATTGGCACAGAATTTTCAGTTTCAATGTCATGCAAAGTCTTTTGACGAGGATAAAATGATTGAACCTAAGGAACGGACAAGAGGGAATGGTGGGGGGGATGTGGCTTTATGCGTGCGCAAGAAATTTGATCAATACACTGAATTACTCCCAGATGGTGGAAACAGGATTATTGCTATAAAATTAAAGTACGAAAAGAAGCCATTAATACTGATCTGCGCTTACATGCCAACAAGAGGTAGCAATACGTATGATGATTATCAGGCGGTCTTGGACGAAATAGTAGAAATTGTGGAAAAATATGGTGCTACTGCTGACATTCTTCTGGGTGGCGATATGAATGCTTCATTACACAGAAAGGATGGGATTTCCAGAGACAAAACATTTAAAATTTTTCTCGAAGAGCAGAAACTACTTATACCAAAACAATGTCGTAGGCAAAATACGTTTTATCATTATAATGGGGAGGGATGAATTTCAAATAGAATATTTCCTGCAGAGTGCAGAAATTATCTCTATGTACACAACATTTGAAAGAGAACCAGAAAACACCTCAACTCATAACCCAGTACTGGTGCTACTCCAGAGTGCTATACCAAAAGAGGATACGCAAAAGTTAAGAAAGCAAACTAAACGAATCATTTGGAAAAAAAATAGATAAACAAAAATATGCAAAGGACGTAGAAGACGACTTAAAATCATTTAAATCAGATATCACTTGTGAACATGTGGCAGAGAAAATACGACAACTTTGTACCATACTCAATAAAAATGAAGAAAAACAATGTATACAACCCGTCAAAAAACGTAAAAAGAGAAAAATATGTTGGAATCCGGAAATAGCCGCAGCAGCAAAAACAAGCAAAGAATGTTATGGTAAATGGAAAACATTAGGAAAGCAAAATGATCCCACCCAGAGCGCATATATCGAACTAAGAAAAAGTAAGAAAGTACTCAGAAGTACACAGCGAAAATCAGCAGCACAGAAGCGAAATGAAAAATATCAACGAATTATGGATCTGAACGAAAATGATAGTGAAGGTTTTTACCAGCTTATCCGTTAACAAAGAGACCCTGGGAATACGTGTGCATTTATCTTTAAGGATGTAATAGTTAACACAGACCCTGAAATAAGAAAAGTCTGGGCTGACTACTTTTATGATCTAGCCACACCATCTGAAAATCCGAACTTTGACCCAATTTTTAAAGACAATGTAGAAAAAGATGTACAAAATTTACATAAGTACTTTTCAGAAGAAAATCAACACAATATAGAACATGTATCAGCCGACATGGTGGAAAAAACAATTTTATCTTTTAAAAATGGGAAGTCACCAGATGAACTGAATATATCTGCTGAACATCTTAAATATGGTGGATCATTATTAATATCCGTTTTAGTTTATATTATAAATTTCTTGTTTAAACATGTACACATACCAGCACTTATCAAAAGTGGAATAGTATGTCCAGTATTTAAGAATGGTGGAAAACCGAAAGATGATCCAAACTCATATAGAAAAATAACAATTACAAGCTCAGTGGGCAAAGTTGTGGAGAAGATACACTTATCTAGAAATGAAGATAAAATCTTAGAAAGGCAAAGTAATCTCCAAAAAGGATTAACAAAGGGCGAAAGTCCATGTATTGCGGCACTGACCATTACGGAACTAATTATTGAGGCAAAGAAAAAGAAATCCAGTCTATATCTTGCTCTGATGGATGCGAGAAAAGCCTTCGATATATTATGGTATTTAGGTCTCTTAAGAGAAATGCACAAAACAGGACTTGAGGGAAATAACTGGCTATTTTTTGAAAATTGGTACACAGAGTTGACTTCAAAAGTAAAATGGAAAGGAGAACTCTCACATCAAATCATAGAACAGCAAGGAGTACGCCAAGGAGGCATATGGTCCCCGTCAACATATAAACTATTCGTCAACTCGCTATTTACAACATTCGAAGAAAATCAAATTGGAGCCACCATTGGTTCAATATACTGTGGTATACCTACTGTAGCTGATGGTGTCACACTAATTACAACTGACCCATATGAACTTCAAACCATGTTGGATATACAATCGAGATTTGCAAATAAGAACCGATATGAAATCAGTGAACAAAAGTCTGTGGTGCTTACTTTTAATGATTCTTCAGAATGTAACTGGCATTTAAATGGCAAACTTATGGCTACCCCAACGTCGGTGATCACTGTATAAAACAAATGATCAATGAAGCTCAATCAAAATCTACTCTGGCTCGACTTAATTATAAAATGTCAAAGAAGGGCAAATACACAATGTCTGGAAAAGCTGTGGCACAAATCCATATGCCATAACGTCTGCCTCCTTAAAGGCAAAGTTAGCAACAGGGACAATATACCTGCAATATCACCGAGCTAAATTTAGCAATGGACATGTGTCGCCAATTTGCCAGCTATGTGCAGAGAGAAATAAAGATATACTTCACTTCATAGTAAAATGCTCTACGCTACAGTATATATGAAGTAACTTTCTACATCTGACAAGCGAGGTATTGATAGAAAACCTAGGGATCAGAATATTATTCAGGAACTAATGACCAGTGATGAACATTTGTGTCAATTAGTTATCGACTGCTCAAAGTATAGATTTTTAAATGATAACGCACAGGAGAGAATAGAAACATTATCTAGAGGTCTGTGATATAGACTATTCCAGCAACGGGCAATACTAATTGAACAGTAATCCAAAAGCGTAAAATACAAAGCTGAAAAGGAAGGACATAACATAAGATGGTAAAGTTTTTGTATATAGTGTATTTAATTTTTACCGTTTTAATATAAAAGAAGCAACTTTTATATATGAATCATGGACGATATTTAATGTGTATCCTGAATAGTGTAAATAATGGTGATAGGGTCACATCCCCCAGAGGAGATAATTATTATCTCTTTTATAGTTTTAAGAGTTTTATCTTTTAAACTAATTCAGAGGATTTTAACCGTGTGAGTGATTTTACACCGATTCTAAGATTGGTGGTTCTCCTGACATAGGAGGGACTCGGTTGCAGTCGCGTAAACAGGTAAACAGGTATATAGGATTTTTTTTCAGAGACAAGTGCCTGTGTCTTAAACTTAATCGATTAATCGACCACTACTATGAAACAATGCAATTTTATAATAATAATATTGATATGATCCTCGTCTGTGTATTGTAGAATATTAAATTGTTTTTATTTTATTGTTTAAAAATCATTTCAGCAGTATCAAATACACCCGAACAGGTAACTGTAAATGATTATCTGTGCTTTTTGAGATGGTCCCCGCTATATCCTGTAGTGGTATAGGTATTTAACATCAGTGCCACAATCGTATTGACTTTCCGAACACGACTTTTATACTGGTTATATACTTTTGGGGTTATGCGCATGCTCTGAGTAGAGAGGACGTATTTTTTCAACAGAAAAAAATGTAAAAGAACGGATTTGTAATACTCTTTTAGTCGGATGGTGAGTATTTGGGACTAAAAGTAGTGATGTTAGTGTGATAATTTATGACAATGATCTAAAATCAGGAGTATTAAGCATTATTTTGGTATGACATTACATTGAAGATTGTGTGTGTTTTCAAAACGTAAACTGTTCTCAACAGACTTGCAGGTATTCGCATACTAATGGTACGTGTGTAATTACATAAACAAACATAAACATAAACATAAACATAAACAATCCATATGCTTGGTATATACAACACAGTTTGGTACGTATTTCCTCTACAAATAACTGCGACTATTAATCTTTTACTTCACATATATAAGGTTCGTGGCTGCATCTTCACCTCAAAATTTACTCCTTGCAAAAGATGATAAAATCAGTTGAAAAGAACTTAACTCATCATATCGATACAAAGCAGAAAAACATCTAACAAAGTTTGGTTATTATGTTGAACGCATTTATTCCATCGAACTTGAAATAAGGGATACAACAGACACTATTAAGTCTGTCTCATATTTTGAGAAACGTCTAGAAATTGACAATAATGGTTGGTTAAATCTCAAAGAGCATATTGGCAAAAGGTACTTGGTTGAAATTACAATAAACATCATTTAAGGAAAAAAACTAAATAAATCCCCTAAAACTAGTTTTTACAATATTCATTAAGATAAATAAAAAAAAATAACGATATAATACACTTGAAATAAATATCTAGGAGTTAGAAACAAGCAAAATTGCTTTTACAAATCTGTCTCCTAGTACACAAATAATACACTTATTGAGCAATACATAAATATAAATATTAGTATGATCTGCAATAAATATAAGAATATGAAAAAGGTGAAAAATTCAATAGAAAAAAAAATAAACATAAAATTTTGTAATGTATACAGTGTGAAATGTTTACATTTTAAATGTGCCTGTCCCAAGTCAGGAGTCTGTAGTTCAGTGGTTGTCGTTGGTTCATGTCTATCATTTTTTTTTCGTAAATTGTTTAGTTATAAATTATGCCGTTCGTTTTCTCAACTGAATTGTTTCCTATTTTTCATGTCGGGGCCCTCTATAGCCGACTATACGTTATGGGTTTTACTCATTGGTGAAGGCCGTACGGTTTGCCTATAATTACTCGTATGAGTAAAAGAACAAGTAGACAAGAAGAGGAGCACAACTGGTTCCCATGGGAATGCCGATTGTTTGTTGAAAACACGTCCTCTTAACGTAGCAATAACTTGCACTTAAACCAAATTTGGTATTCGTACTATGTAGTAGATCTTTACTGTCTAGTTTTCTAGACTTGGAACAATTTACAGGACATATTGTAAACGAAAATTTTCTATTGTTTAAAGTGGCATTAGCTACGAGATATAAAAAAATTAAAATATGATTTTATTTTGTTCAATCATTAATGAAGGTGGATATAGTGAAATAATAATTTGCTTTTAGCAGCCAATTTGGTTCAATTTTGTGAAAATAAGCTAAAAAACATCGCTGATGAATTATTCACTTGCAAGTGAATAAGTCGACCTCATTGAATCCGTATTCATGTGACCTTCAATGTAACCCCTAAGCTGAAGATGGGTTACGCATGTATTCAGCTATTAAAAGGAAAAGGGAAAAGAATGTCAATATTGAAAGTGAAACAAGGATGAACCATTTCGTTGACTGATTCGATCCACAAAAAAATCATTCTTATACAGGTAAAAACGATGACGTACTTTTTAACCTACAATATGAAATCGAACAGACCTAGAAAATCCAATTGCACGTGGTCGCTACATGTGTCTGTTTATATTTATATTTATGTTTATATCGGGTCATATGACCGTCGACAGTCTTCGGAGGTCATTTCGATGATTAATTAGATGACGTCTAGACAAAAATACACGCGAAATGTAGTGTATAGTGCCTAACAAGATTTTGTGAGGTAGACGAATCCGGCCTTAAAATGATCAAATTGACTTTTTATGTACAAAAATAGGCAGATCGGTCATATTTTGACTTTAATAACTCACTGCTTTCATTTGGATTAAATTGGACTGATAACAGCTTAATGCCATTTTCTGTTCAAACTCACAAGCGTTTTACCTTGCGTAGACGTGCGTAAAATATATTTCCATGTTTTTCTTCAAAATGATATATTTCTAAAAAAAATGAAAACGCATGATCTGTCAAGTTTCTCAAATTTCTGAAGAACGCGCATTTTCAATATTGTCAAAACTCACTGTATTACAAAAAAATGTGAAAAAGTAAGAATTGCAAAATCAAATCTTTTCTACCGGTTTTGTTTCATTCATAAAAATATCATGAACTCGTCCAGTGTACAGTTTGATGGTCAACTGAACCAAATGTGTGAGTTAAAAGAAATGCAAATTAACTAGTTTTCAGATATACGGAATATATACTTTAAAGGCATTCAGATTAAGAACGTCCAGCAAAGTTAAATTGTGAATTATTAACATAATTAAGTATGAAGGTCTGGATGGGGATCTTCATTTCTATATTCTTTAGTTTTTAAAACAGTTTTTTTTCTTTACTGATGGTATCCATAATTCTCAAGACTGGCTGTTACATATACAGACTCTAGTTAAAGAACATTGGTTTATTCTTATTCATTAAAAAAATAATAATTCAAATTCGACTTGACCTTTTAGTACAATATAAGAACAGAAAACTAAAGACAAACCATAACTGTAACTGTTAATCCACAAACAAGAGTAATTTTATAATTTCTTTATGATTTTTTAACTTCAGATCTAGAGTTGCCATCCTTGTCTTCATAAACAATAATTATTTTTACGTAATAAAATTTCGTGTGCTTACAGAATACACAAGGACAAATTTGAACAGGTAAACAATTACAGGTGGTAAAACAATAATAACTTCATCCAATCGAATTGCGTAAGATTTAATAACAATGACTGGTCCATTATCAAATTGAGTGTTAGCGGTAAATTGGGTAGGGAGAAAACGAGAGATTTTTTAATACAATTTCTTGTACTTCAAAACATTCACCACCCAAACTTTTTGTTATTAGTTCAAACAGCTATATGTCTGTATTGGCATCGTTTTTCGATCTCTCATTAGTGTATTTAAAGCAATAGAAAGCTTGGGCTTCAAAAGTCAACAAAACTATTGACTTTTTACAGAAAATTAACAAGCGTTGATTTATTAACATATAGTACACGGATACATAGCAAAATCATTTTTGAAGATATTGCAAAAAGATTCATTCTGATTTCTTCAGCGGTATGGTCATGAGGTGCGTTAAGTGAACCATGGTATTGCACAAATCGAATTCCCTCACAAAATGTAATTGTTTGTTTTAAACTTTTTGTAATTTGGATATCTTTTACACGGCTGGTAATCTACACACGCAGAACAATCGGTTCTGCAATGAAAACCGTGAGAGGATTTTCCGGTTATGCTTGAATGAAGTAATTGTCACCGCTTCAAAAGGTATGTACATTTCTAAATCGCAATTTTCTAATTCAACTGATCAAAATATTGAAAATCGGAGAATGCTATGCTGTGGTGAATACTTTAACGAAGAGACACATGTATCATTTACTGTTGTGCATGGAGTAAAACTCCTACAAAATCAATCGTCCCACGAGTAACTGCCGAAAAAAGTGACATTTAAATTTTGAGATGGTTCTATATATATTAACAGACCTACAAGTTCAGATTTTGTTTTTTTTATCTGTCAACGGGATTGAATGTCGTTTTGGGCGGCGTGTACGCTATCCGAAGGTGATAGACGTCTTAATAAATCTAAAAACTGCCAATTTCCATTATTTCATGCGCGAGGGGATCGGTTCTGATTGAGGACATCGGAAATGCAAACATTTTTTTTAATCTTTGGCCTTGTGACTTCTCTCGACTCAATAACTGTGATCAATGCTGATTAAAAAGCACAAATTTTTCTATATACTTTAATAGATGTAAACTGATAACTGATTCAATGAAATCAAACTATTAATTGTTTGTTCAATTTCAGGAGATGCCATTAAAGTCGGTAAATTTTTCATTAATTAAAAATGCTTAATTCCATCTCGGATATTTTCGACATTACTCGTTACCTGTTTGTATGCATAATTTATCGTTCGTATTTTAATCTCCTTTGATTGGTTGATAGAAATATCTGTTCACTTCTGGCAAATTTGAATTAGTTTACTGGTCAATTCAACACGTTTAATTTATGGTTTGGTTTGCATCTATGTTGGTTAGTGCGTTATGCATTGTGGTGTCCACGCTGATATCTACACAGTTGGAAGTTGACAAAAGGATTGAATGTTCATTTTCTCCCAACCTTTACGATGCTGTTGTAATGCCGTACGATACACGAAAGGTTCAGCGCATTAACTACCACTCATTGCACAATACTGGTATTTCTGGTGATCCGAATTCTTCGTCGGAAGAAGACCTTCATGGTTCTGGGCTGTTTTCCCCATTAGTTTCTGCAGTGAAAGTGACAAGTCCAAGGCCGACTAGTTTGTTAACGTCCGCATATTTTCCGACAGAGGGCGACATGAATGAAGTCAAAGAAATAGTGTCCGGTGGTCTCGATTCGTTTGACGAGAAGGACGAAGAGAAAATAGAGGCGGAATTGGCTTTGGTGTTAAAAGAAAAGGAGGTGATTAAAAAGAAGCTGCGTAGTAAAAAATTGAAGGAGCAGTTAGAACGAGAGAAGGTGGAGTTGGAGGAGTTAAAGAAACATGACGTGGCGGTCGGTGGCATGGTTGAAGGGAAGAAAGGCGATAAAAAGGAGAAAGAAAAGAGGTCACAGAAAAAGAAAGATTCAGGTAAATCTTTAATCAAGAAAAACTTTGATATAGATGACTTAAGATCTAACAAAAAATTATTAAAGGCTGTACATGATCAATTAAAGGGGTATCAGTTAATATCTGATTCTAGTCACACGAGTAGTTTCAGCTCGGAAGAATCAGACAGTGAAAAACGGAAAACTCGCAGTAAAAAACATAAACATAAGTTAAAGAGTTCAGATACTATATCTGAAAGTTCTCTTTCCGATAGCAAAGATTCAAGTTCTGAGTCGGACAGTTTTACAAGGAACATAAAAAAGAAGTACAGAAAGAACAAGAGAAAGTCAGGATTAGTGGTGTCATCTAGACAAAAAACAAAGTATCCACAGGACTGTCCACAGTCAAAATTGCAGTTAGAATATGCTAACAAAAAAATAAAATTTGAGGACTTGAAATTCCATCAATTTGTAGCGGGGGAGATGGAAATTATTGTATCCTGTAAAACGACAAAGAAAAGAATTGTCGATTAACTTTATTAAAGAAAATTTCGCATTATAATGAATTGTATGATTGGAAAGCTCTGTTACAATTCTATGCTGCCTGGATACGTCGGGTTGAATCTGGTCAAAATAAGTGGTCTGATGATACTGCGGATATTGAGACTCCTTTATTAGCCAGTGCCGTCAGATCTAGACAGAATAGAGTTAGTAACAAATCTGCTAGCATTGTAAAAGCACCGTCAGTTTGGTTCTGTTCTGATTTTCAGAAAAAGAAATGTTCTTTTTCAGGTGCTCATGATAAGGTCATTAAGGGGGTCACTAGGTATGTGCAACATGTTTGTGCGTCTTGTTTATTAAAAGATAACAAGCAATTGCCTCATGCTGAGTTAGATCCATCGTGTCCTCATCATGAGTTATGACTACATGGCAGTAACATTGAGAATGTTTGTGCACTAGAATGTTGCAATATATGTGAGGGTTCAACATGTTTAAAACATATTTTTGGTGAACATGGTATTGAAAATCTTGTGCGTATTCATAATCAGGTTAAGAGTTCAGGCATGCAAAATGTATTTGGTTGTAAAATTCCTGTTTACTCAAAGCTGAATATAATGAATATAATTTTTTTTTAGATTTATGTTATCTATGTATCATGATTCAGATGTAGTTAATTGTTTAGAATATGGGTTCCCATTGAGTTGCGAAGGTTCTTGTTCAGGTTTGTCTGTAGAAAAAAATCATGCTGGAGCAAGAAGCCATCCAGATGATATGAGGAAATATTTGAAAAAAGAGTGCACTTATGGTAGCATTATTGGGCCCTTTTTTAGTAATCCCTTTGAGACTGACATGGTTATTTCTCCATTAAATTCAGTGCCGAAGAAGGATACTTTAGATCGTAGGGTGATTTTAGATTTGAGTTTTGGTGTTGATGGTGAGGACTCGGTAAACAGTCATATTTGTAAGGATTTGTATTTGGGTAATCCTATCAAGGTTTTTTATCCTTCAGTTGACTCTTTGGTGGAGTTGATAAGGAGAAAAGGTTCTGGTTCGTTGTGCTTTAAGCGGGATTTAAAGCTGTCTTATAGACAGATTCCAATCTGTCCTGGTGATTGGCATTTGGTTGGATTTTCATGGGAAAATCATATCTTTTTTGATCGGGTATTGTCCATGGGCTTAAGGTCAGCTGCGTATATTTGTCAAAGGGTGACTAACGCGGTAAGTTTTATATTGGACGCTCACTATGATTTACAAATTGTCAACTATCTTGGTGATCTAGCGGGCTGTGACGTACAAGAAAAAGCTTTTGACGCTTATGCTATTTTGGGAACCCATATTCTAAAAAATTAACTACATCTGAATCAAGTATTTAAAGTTGGATTTAGTTTGGTGGAGCAAGTTTCTAGATATATACAATGGGGTTTCTATGATGTTTCTTATTGACTGGTCTAGTCCAGATTGTGTGCTTTCTTGCGATTCAACTTTGGTTGGTTGTGGAGGTATTTGTAATGGGAGGTATTTTCATACTGTCTTCCCAGCATTTATTCGCAGGAAACAGTTGCATATTAATGCTCTGGAACTTCTTTGTGTCATGGTGTGTCTGAAAGTATGGGCGAGTGTACTCGAGGGTTCTAAGATAGTCATTTATTGTGATAATTCTTCATCTGTCACTGTACTAAATTCTGGTGCTTGCAGAAATGCTTTCATGCAATCTTGTCTCAGAGAAATCTGTTTTCTGACAGCTAGTCATGAGTTTCAAGTCAAAGGACGGCATTTGAGTGGTGAAGCAAACAGAGTTGCTGACATGCTTTCAAGGTGGGATATGGATCCCGGTATTAGCACAGAGTTTTTAAAGCAGGCTCGTATCAATTCTTGGACAGAAATTGAATTGGATGATGATCTCTTTCATTTTACTTCACCTTGGTGATTTTCTTTTTAAATTGTTTATTGTAGATACTCTACGTAAGTTACAGAAAGACACAGAGTTGTGTAAGAAATCTGCCTTTGCAGAAGGAACTTACAAGAATTTGAAAGTGCAATTTGTTTCTTACTTTTTATTTTGCACATATTTCAATATGTCACCTTTACCTACTTCTGTAAATACTCTTTGTCTATATGGAAATTTTTGAGTAGAAGTTTTAAGAGTGTAGCTTCTACTAGTATTCAGAATTATATTAGTGGTGTCAAGACTTTACATTTGCTATTAGGATTTGAGTTTCCCACTGAAGATTGGTTTTCCATAAAATTGTTGTTTAGAGGTTTGTCTCGTCAAAATCCTCATATGCCTCACAGAGCTTTGCCTATTACTCCACATATTCTTTTGGAAATGTATGATTTTTTTTATATGTCTAAACCATCAGATGTAACTTTCTGGTGCTGTTTTTTGTTTGCCTTTTTTCTCATGATTAGAAAGTCTAATCTAGTTCCAACTTCGGCAAAGAATTTTGATCCACGCAAACAATTATGCAGAAATAACGTCATTGTTTATAGTGATTACTTGTTGGTTAAAATGGAATGGTCAAAAACCATTCAATTTGGTAATAGGAAACTTGAGTTACCATTGGTTAAGATAAAGGATTCCCCGCTATGTCCGTATAATGCTTACAATCGTATGTGCACTCTAGTACCAGCCGATGTTGATGACCCCGCCTTTTAATTCCACAAGCTAAAAGCAATAAATTTTATGTTATTCAATTTTTCAGAAAAACTCAGAGACATTTTAAAATGTGTGGGATAGATTCTTCTAAATTTTCCTCTCATTCTTTTCGCAGAGGAGGGGCTACATATGGGCTTTTCACAGTAAAGTTCCTTCTGAGTTAATACAATTTCACGGGGATTGGCGTAGTGATGCTTATAAAGTTTATTTAGAATTTGATTTACATGACAAATTGTCTATTTCACGAGCTATGGCTGAGAAATTCCCATTTAATTGTTTGTTTGTTTTTGTTTTTGTTTTGTAGACAATGTGTCAAAAATAAGGTTTTGTTGTTGTCAGATTCTACTTGCAAATATGTAAATAACATTAACTGGCTGGAATGCAATGCTATATCTGGTGCTAATATATACACACTTCATCAATTTGTGAAAGACAATAAAGCACTGTTGAGAAGATACACATTTGTTATTGCATGTAGGCACAAACGATGTTGGGAATGGTTTATCCAGCAAATTGATTATTCAATATTACAAAAATTTAATTGATTTTATTTGCAACACTTTACCGTCTTTAAAGATAATAGTTTCAGCAATTTTGCCAAGACCCATAGATTTTGATGACACAAAACAAACTGTTATAGATTGTAATAAAGAATTGGCGAAGTTAACGTTGAAGAGAAATATTTTATTTGTTTAAAAAAACATACAAGCAATTTGTTCAGCAACCAGGATCTATTTATAAAAGAAAATGTTTTTGTAAAAATAGATTACATTTAAGTTATTTTGGCGTTTCTGTTATACGAAACTTTTTTATAGGTGTAGTTAATCATTTGTAATTAGAATATTGTATTTACATGTACTTTTTTGGTCAAGATACTTTGTGGTTTTAACTTTATTTTTCAGAAGATGATGGTCAAGAAAGCTGGGCTAGACCATTACTTCTACATCTGGTTTACCTGTGAACCTCTATTAGTTTGCAGGATTCCAGTGTTTGTTGTTTGTATTATCAGGTATGTTTATAGTATAGTGTAGTTTTTATATAACACTGGACACTTTATAGTGGCCGTTGGTTTGGTGCATTTATATATTTTGGAAGTTATATTTATAATTAATATGGACTTTAAATGAGAAATTATTTATGACATATGTATGATTGTAAATGTTTTTTATGCCAAAATATGATTATCATTACTTATGTGTTGAGTTTTGTTTTACTACATCGAAATGGGAGTGGAGGGAATTTTAATACATGCACACGAGAAAAACATAGTCAATCATAAATCTAAACCACTTATATTTACGTTGTAGCCATTTCCATTTCCATTGTCAATTCATATTTAGTATGAACTTCAATAAAACTGTGCCAGTTACTTGCCTTTCTTTGAAGTGATAGTTGCATTTTTCAATATAAAGATATGATTGCACTTCCCCTCACGCATTCACGATGTCCTCAATCAGAACCGATCCCCTCACGCATGAAATAACGAAAATTGCTAGTTTTTAGATTTATTAAGACGTTTATCAACTTCGGATAGCGTACACGCCGCCCAAAACGACATTCAATCCCGTTGACAGAAAAAAACTTAATCTGAACTTGTAGGTCTGTTAATAGAACCATTTCAAAATTTAAATGTCACTTTTTTCGCCAATTACTCGTGGGACGATTGATTTTGTAGGAGTTTTACTCCATGCACAACAGTAAATGATACATGTGTCTCTTCGTTAAAGTATTCACCACAGCATAGTATTTTCCGATTTTCAATATTTTGATCAGTTGAATTAGAAAATTGCGATTAAGAAATGTACATACCTTTTAAAGCGGTGACAATTACTCCACTCAAGCATAACCGGAAAATCCTCTCACGGTTTTCATTGCAGAACCGATTGTTCTGCGTGTGTAGATTACCAGCCGTGTTTAAGTATGTTATAAATCAAATATGAGAATTTGAGTCAAATCGGTGAACATGAATTTGACAGCTCACCTTTATGGTCGTATATTGGCATATACATAGTATGATCTTTGGGGTTTTTTTTTTTTTTTTTTTTTTTTTTTTTTGTATTTTGGTTCGTTTCGTTTTGTTTTTTGTGGTAATAAATATACCCTGCATTTCAGTATATCACATCCGAAATGGGACCTAGTGGATAAGAAATTTAATCGAGTTTCTATGGATAAGTAGAGACCTCGCTATGGGTTCATTCAGTCCTGGTTCTTCCGAACTCTCCGTGTACTTCTGTTTGCATGAAAAGTAATTCGACTTTTATAATTCATTCCCTTTCTCTAATTCATTTTTATCTCATATTCATTACTTTTCGTCTAATGATTTCATGGACATTGTGTTGATGTAGGCGCGTTTTGCTCTGGATGGCGTCAAACGCCAACAATTCATCGATATACTTTAGTATCATTTTAATCATATGCATACAACATGTATATATAAACTTTAAAACCTTGGAGTATACTGGGAGAAACGAAGTCAAGGATAACAAAGCAACTACAACTTCTATTTAATCTGGACTTGAATTTCATTCGTTTTATGCTGTCAATCTATTTAAAAAAATAATTTGAAAAGTTTTTTACCAACATTAGCTAATCCTCCCATAAGATCAGAAAAAAAATCGCCTTTTTCGTTTTCAACGTTATTTCTTTGATTGGTTTTTAACGCCTCCTCGGTCATTTTTTGTTTGAATTCATCTTCCTTTTTCTTTATTTGCTCCCGTAATTCCTTTTCCTTTTTCCCTAACTCCCGTTTCAGTTTTTGACTGGCTTCTTCAAGTTGTTTCTGTAGATTTACTTTGTCTTTCTCAGATTCTATTTTTTTGGATTTTAAGGCGTTTTCCAATTTACTTTTCTCCTTTACTTCGTGTTCAAGTTTCCTTTTGTATTTGAATTGTACTTCATTTCTTATCTTTTCTTTTTCTTTTTCCTTTTGCTCCTCCAATACTTCCCTTTCTATACGCATCCTCCTCTGTAGTGCGGATTCTGCTTCCTTGTATAATTCGTTTGTATAACAAGATCCGCCATTGTCATTGCACATCGACTCTACCATTTCATAAAAGTCATCAACTTGCTCTGTTTTTGACTGTCCAACCGCGTCATTGTTAAACGCAATGAATCTATTTCCGCACTGACTCAGTATAGTTTTTAGTTCTTTCGGGACAGTTTTAACGTATTGGCCAATCGTTTGATTCGATTTTGAAAGGTCATCCTTTCTGGTGAAAAGTACAATCATATGGTCAAGAACACCTTCACCAAAATGGTCAACAAAATGTTTGACTGTATCTTGTTCTTCCTTAGTAAATCGACCAACACTAACAACAAGGACCATTGCGTGAGGTCCTGGTGACGTCATTCCGATACATTTAATTATCTCCTGGTAACAGTTTCATTCGTGGCTCCCGTATCGAATAAACCCGGTGTATCAACAACAACTACTTTTTTCCCTTTTCGTTTTGATTCTCCGCGTTTACATTTTTCTGTTACTGAAGAGCCGGAAGTAAGGGATCGGAAATGATCGCGACCTAAAAGATTATTTCCTGTTGCACTTTTCCCAGTTCCTGTCCGTCCAATAAGTACTATTCGAGTTTCATCATCTTCTGTGCAGACTGGCGAGTCTACAAAAAGATGAAATAGATTTTCATAGGTGATTATTTTAAGAATACTGCAATACATGCACATATTAAAATTTTAAAAGGTTAGATATTCTATTTCAGGAAAGACCTTTGTTTTTATTGAAAATTCAGTACTATAATTGAAAACGGGTTTTAAATATGATTTGCTCTTGTACTTTGTTGAGTTTTATGCCCCAACATCAATGGAATTATTTAGCAGTGTTGTAATTTATTCATGATAAGTTTTGAGAACTATCAAACGACATTTGTAATGTCTTTATTGTATACCGGATGTCCTTTTTGGTTTGCTTTATTGGTTGGATGCTGTCACATTGACGTAAACCAAACAACTATTCTTTTAATTTAAAAACAGTTGATTAAAGTTAAAATCTCTTCTGCAATAAAACTAGAATTTAGTTTCATCATGGGGACTTCATTGTTTTTATAACTTAACTGACTACTTCAGACGTCATGTTCTAGTACAACGAAATTGTGCAATGTAATTTACAATGATTAAAGTTTTTTATAATGTTTAAAATAACTGATCCGATGAATACGGTTGTCAATTTCCCGACTTCATACAGATAGTCTTAAAAAGCAAAAATCACCATGCACTGAGTTTCCATACCAAAGTACATTCCACTTGAATAACAGTTTGCCCTTATTGAAACAGTTGAGACAAAACCTACCGAAGCATCACGTTAAGACGGATCACTGTCATTAGCCCACATTCCAGGCAACCGTCAACAATTGCAAACTATATTGAATACTACCTACACTATTCTGATTGGAGAATATAAATGGTATTATAAGAATTCAATGCTTTTTGTTTGTAATTACATTAGGTTGTAAAAGCGATGATCAAATATAAATAAGAAGATGTGGTATGAGTGCCAATGAGACAACTATCCATCCAAGTCACAATGTGTAAAAGTTAACAATTTTAGGTCAAAGTACAGCCTTCAACACGGTATGTAGAACTAGCATTGACATTTATTTTAATGCCATAGTTGTTCTGAATGCGATTTCCCTATTCCTTCCTATATTCGAAATTAAACTTACAAGTTTTGTTGCTATATCTTTTCTTCACTGGGTGACATCCTTCAGACGTGTAACGGCACGCTCCACATCTGTTACTCGTTGTTTGGTTAATAAATGTACATTGAGGACAAGTCCAATCTGTAATAGTTGAAAAATCGACGTTTACAAATATATGAATATAAAAGTTCTATCAAGTTTTTCTTTTATTTACCTGTACACTTCATTGTGGAAGCTCGTGTTATCATGAATGTTACATTTCATTTTGAAATGAAGGTTAATTTCAGAATGACGCGAGATTGCTGTTAGTCAATCAAAATAACGTATTATAATGAAACATACATGCAATGTAATTATTTTAAATTAATGTTAAGAATAACCAAAAAACATCTAGACAGGTGTCTTTATACAATATTTCAAGAACTGAATCGTCCCGAACATATAAAAGTTCAGATAAAATTAAACGGAGACTATCAAATGAATGAATGAATGAATATTTTATTGCAGAAGAAAACATAACGTTATAGCAAAACATAATATATAATGACAATAATGACAGTAAACAGAAAACAACACGATTAAGTCATAGCAAGCACAGAACTACAACTGTTATGCAATTATAATTTGTAATCTTAACTTCCATGCCGCATTAAGAAATTTACACAATTTTCGGTTAAAATCTTTGAGCTAGCTTGCAAAAGAAATACAAGAGCTTTCTACATGTATTTTTTGGCCATAAACAATAATATTTATATAAAAACTGGTAGCCTCAGAGATCTAAAGGCAGGGCAGTCTAATACAAAACGATACTCGTTTTCTATACAATTCATATAACAACATAAAATTGAGAATGGAAATGGGGAATATGTCAAAGAGACAACAACCCGACCAAAGAGCAGACAACAGCCGAAGGCCACCAATGGGTCTTCAATGCAGCGAGAAAATCCCGCACCCGGAGGTGGTCCTCAGCTGGCCCCTAACTAAAATTGTGTGCTAGTTCAGTGAAAATGGACGTTACACTAAACTCCAAAACATATAAATGAACTAAAATTAAAAAAACATACTAGAATAACAAAGGCCAGAGGCTCCTGACTTGGGACAGGCGCTAAAATGCGGCGGGGTTAAACATGTTATGTGAGATTTCAACCCTCCCCCTATACCTCTAGCCAATGTAGAATAAAGAAACACATAGCAATGTGCATATCAAAGACTACCAGAGGTATTTTTATATAACCGATACAAATATGACTGCAAGAATTGTCAATTTTTACCTTTTAACTTTTAAATTCTTTTTTGAATAACTACTAAGATGTAAAGTAAAGAAGTTTGCAACAAAAATATCAGTTCAGCAATACAGGCAAATTTATATCATGATTATGTGTGTTTCGTGTCAGCCCCTATAACAAAATAAGTTTTCAAATAAAACACTTCCGCCCGCCATGGACCATGTTCTTTTTGTTATAAAGGTAGTTAAGTAAAATGTGTTCCTTCATATTTCATCTATATTCAACACATTTGTACTACTTATTTGATTCAAGGTGTCCGAATTAAACATAAAATAAATAATTGGTTTACTTTTCTTTTTGCACGATCCTGGTCTGCCTTCAGATTCGTTTCCACCACCAGAAGCCCCATAATCTTCTTTGCTTTTCAATCTCTTACACACCTTACACTTATTTCTCCAATGTTCATTCAAAAGGGTACATCCATCACACATCCAATGTGACATATCGATCTTTTCAACAATAAATGATTAATAACGGGTACTTTACTGTAATTAATACAAACAAATTTCGGGAAGTTTATTCTGTAGTTTGTCTAATCTATGTATATTTTTCCTCATCAATACTGGATGCATGCATAAAACAAGTCCAAATGTAAGGAAGAATTTGTTAATACAGGTTTCATATCATCTTAATAGATAGATGGATTTTTTAAGTAGTTCTTCCTAACGTACATTTTAATGATATATCTATAAATTGTTGTTAGTCATTCACGTTATAAGGAAAAAGGAAATTTTTATTTCTATATTTATAAAAACAAGTAGTGTCATTTTAAATTATGTACTTCCCCGTTTAAAGAAAGTATACCTAACTGAAATACGTAACTGAAACTTCGTCATGAAATGTAAAAGTCACTTGTATCTTGGGTTTTTTTTATTTTCATACGCCCGTCATACCATTATTCTTTAATCTGTCGGTCTGTCCTTTGTGAATGCGATTTACAAAAGCTATAAAATGCTTTAAGACTTGAGGTTTAATTTTCAAATTATCATTTTTATTGAAAATTTGTTCTCGTCCTGTATTTAAATGAAATATTTGAAGTCGTTCGTTATGCAAACATCATTCATTCATTCAATGATCTGTCTACTCAACAATCTCATATGTTTAATGTCGAGTCGCAGTATGCGAGACATAGGTATTACAATCCGGCGGCGGCGACGTCGTAAACTATTTGTTTAAAGCTTTATATTTCAGAAGGTAGAAGACCTGGCTGCTTCATACCTGAAGATACTTCTGAGTCAGTATCTCAGATACTATAAGCAATATGTCAACTATAGTTGGTGTATGGAATGATTGTAAGGTGTATATGTCCGACTGTTAAGTTTCATCTGACCTTGGCCTCAATTGCATGGTTCATTGGACAATGTTTAATTTTTTGTTGTTGTTTTTTTTTTATTTCTCCGATACTATAAGCACTAGGGCCACTATATTTGGTGTATGGAATGATTGTCAGGTGTACATGCCCGTCTGGCAGGTTTTATCTGACCTCGACCTCATTTTCATGGTTCATTGGACAATTTTAAGTTTTTGTGGTTTGGTGTATTTCTCAGATATTGTAAGCAATCGTTCAATTATATGTAGTATATGGAACAATTGTGAGGTGTACATGTCTGTCTGGCAGAGGTCATATGACCTTGACCTCATTATCATGGTTCATTGGTCAATGATAAGTTTTCGTAATTTTGTCAGTTTATCAGGTACTATAGGCAATATGTCAACTATATTTGGTGTGTGAAATGATTGTAAAGTGTACATGTCTGTCTGGCAGGGTTCATCTTACCTCGACCTCATTTTCATAAAACATTGACAATGTTAAGTTTATGTGATACTTGTAGACTGTGGTAAAACCTTCATATTAGACTTTCAGCATGAATTAAATGATAAGTGAAACAGGCGAGACATTTCGGCGTGTGTACTCTTGTCTATTATTTATATTGTTATTTCAACTCTATACATATTGTTTCGTGTGCACATATTTTATCACAAGCAGTTCTTTTGTTGCTTTGTTTCCAAATGCTCATATAGAGCATCAAGAACTCTTTGTTGTTTTACAACTTCTATACATTTAGAGGACGTATTTTTCAACAAACAATCGGCATTCCCATTGGAATCAACTGTGCTTCTCGTCTTGCCGACTTGTTCCTTTATTCATTTGAAGCTTCATAAAAAGAGCTTCTTAGGAAGCATTATCCTTTAACTTCACGTTCCGCTATAAAGATGATGTCCTCTCAATAAATTATTCAAAGTTTGGTGACTGTGCAACGCATCTATCCCATCGAACTTGAAATATAGGATACAACAGATACAGTTAAGTCTGTCTCATATCTAGAATCAAGTATAGAAAATGACTACGATGATTGATTGAGAACAAACTTTACGACAACAGAGATGATTTCAGCTTCCCAATTGTGAACTTTCCATTTCTATGTAGCAACATTCCAGCATCGCCTGTATATGGAGTACATATCTCTTGTTTGATACGATATTATAGAGCTTGCATTTCATATCACGATTTCCTTGATAGAGGTTTGCTGCTTACAAGGAAGCTATCAATCCAAGAGTTCCAAGTGCTGAAGTTGAATGTTGAATTCATCCTTTCAAAAATTTTACGGACGCCATTACGAGAAAGTTGACTGTTAGGGAATATATAACATAATAGATATATTTTCAGTGTCAACTTCACAAATTATACATGATGGTCTTGAGTTATGGATTCTAAGTGCTGACGTTATGTGTCTTTGTATTTACTTTTGTTTTCCCTTTATTTGTCGTTGTACTATTATGTTCCTTTTGGTCGTATGGCTCTTGACGTGCCTAGGTATATTTGGATCCAGCTTTCGGGTTTTTGGCTATTGGCCTTCCTGGTGCAAGTGGTTAAGAGGTGAAATTCGGACTCATGACGTTTAATTGTGTTATTTTCATTTTGTATAACCCTTGTACTTATATTGTTCTTAAGTTGTACTTAAGAATGTTCGCTTCTCTTGTTTTTGAATATTTGTCAGATATTCTGAATCCTCTGGTTTTATCCATGTAGTGCCTTTAAAAATTTTGCCCTGTAACCCCTACATTTCTTTTCATAATTTTATAACAAAAAGTATGAAAGGCCATATTTGAAAATCTTATAAAATTCTTGTTATTTTGTCATCGTTTTTGAAAGAAAAAAGGTGCGAATGTTAAATGTATGAAAAATCTAGAAAGAATCATTTCCCGCCAAATGTTAACTGGCTTATATCTCGAAAACAAGGACACAGACCCTTCATTTTTTCTGCTTTTTTAGTTCTGTTATTTATATACTGTCAATTATTTATAATAGTCTTTTAAATAGCCTGTTATTTTGAAACAGAGTAGCAAACATCCTTAATCGGGAAAATGTGTATATGTCATAATGTTTATTATACTGTACTATTAACTACAAAAACTTTGTTTTCTTTGTTAGATTTTATTGTAAGTTTGTTTGGATTTTTAAAGACATTTAAATGTTATAATACCACATCTAAGCCTGATAAATTAGCACCAGCTTCTCAAATAAAAAGCAAATTGACATCTGAAAACACCTTAAGTTGAATGTTGTTTTATTACAATTATAGTGTGTAACGGTTTTGCAATTTGAGCTGGCAGATCCAAAGTATAATCTAAAATACTTTACTGTTGTAGGTTTTGGCTATTTTCTGTTTGCGGAGATAACTTATCCAAGATATTAAACTTTCTCTATGAAGAAATGATATTTCTTATTCCCTTTAAGTTTAAGGACGTGCTTATTGATTCTAGTGAATGTTTTGTTTAGACGTTAAAGATGATCTTCTTATATTGGCGAGCATATAATTATGTCGTCAAGATAAATCAGGAGTATCTGAAATACCTAATCATTCCGTTGCATTAACCTCTGAAATGTTGTAGGTGTGTTCTATAACCAAATTAGTGTTCCAGATATAATGCTACTATAAAACATAATTAAAACTAATAGTAATTCAGATATTATTGATATTTATCCATGGACGTCTTATAAAGTACCAAAAATGCTACGTTAATCTGGATTTTAATTTAATGAAGGAGAACCGTACCGAAGTTCTTGCATACCTGGTCCCTCCAGATTACCAATAATGAAATTAACTTTTCACTTGATCCTGGTCGATTTACTAGGAAATTTTCTACTTCATTAATAAATTTCTCAATGGGATGTGCGTCCTCTTTCTGCCCAGAAAATGTGGTAAGGTTTCGTTCTAATGTGTTAAAACTACTAAGCCTCCACCACTGTTTCGTCCATGGCTCTGACTTTTGGAAGATTTTTGTTATCTTCATCAAGTTGTATTTTCAATGCTTTCCTTTTTAAGCTCACCTGGCCGAAAGGCCAAGTGAGTTTTTCTCATCACTTGGCGTCCATCGTCCGTCGTCGTCCGTGTCAGTCGTCGTCCGTTAACTTTTACAAAAATCTTCTCTGAAACCACTGGGCCAAATGTAACCAAACTTGGCCCACAATTATCATTGGGGTATCTTGTTTGAAAACATGTGTACAATGACCCCGCCTGCCAACCAAGATGGCCGATATAGCTAAAAATACGTTTTGCTTATTATTTTGAAAACCTCTTTAAATAGAGAAAATCTGACAAGGGCAAAAATGTTCAGAATGTTGAGCCGTAACTATTGTCTTTTTGAGTCAAAACTGTCAGACGACTTCTTATAGGAGTTATTAACCTTAAATGACGAATTTTACCATTTAAAAAATGTTTCCCATATCATCTCGAAAATTATAATAAATACACAGAAACTTTAAAAAGCAAAAATGATCTTCAAGAAAAGATCTACAAATTAGTCAACATAACCAAAATCGTAATACGACTCCTTAGAGTTATTGCCCTTTAATGACGTTTTTTACCATATTTTTTGCGTTTTTGCCTATATCTTAATGGATAAATAGAAACTTTAAAAAAGAAAAAATGATAATCAAGATAAGATCTTTTGCCCTTTAATGACGATTTTCCCCATTTTTCCCCATTTTTGCCTATTATCTTGAAAACTGTAATAGATAGATAGAAACTTTAAATAGCACAGATGATCAGCAAGACAAGATCTACAAATAAGCCATAATGGTCGAAATCTTCAGTCGACTCGTTATTGGAGTTATTGCCCTTTAATACTGATTTTTACATTATTTGATAAAAAAAATAAATAAATAGACAAATAGAAACTTTAGAGAGGAAAAATTATCAGCAGGATAAGATTTACAAATATGTCAACATGACTGAAATTGTCAGTTAACTCTCAATAGAGTTGTTCCCCTTTAATGATGATTTTTCCTAAAATGTGGCCATTGTGTTGAAGATGTAGGTGAGCGACACAGGCTCTTTACAGCCTCTTGTTTACTTCTGTAGTCATACTGGATTTTTGTCTCCACTGCCACATTTAATGTTCATCTGTACAGTGTATTTTTATCCTGTCAACGCCGCCATTTTGTAATCAAGCGGACATGGCAATTTAATGCGTTTATATTTATTGATATACTGGGAAAAGCAACATCTATAGGGATTTCAGGAGGAGCTGGGCACTAAACTGAAAGCTGAACCGTTTACATTTTTTTCCAGTTTTATAGACAGTATAAAGTTACTAATAACACTACATAAGTTTTGCGGTCATCCTCATGAATTCGATACCAAAACAGAGGCCTAATATGTTATTCTATTCCCGATTATGACCTTTTGAGTGAGTGCGGACTCGCATTGCGGCTGATGCATGCGTAGCAGAAGACGCTTATCATGTCGATGGACCCTGTCTTTCTGCTTTTGGAGTGAATGCCATTCCCTCAGTTTTTGTTTGTTACGTTGATTTGTCTTTTAAATCGGTTTATATGATTTGAACATCGACATACTGTTGTTACTGTAATTAACATAATCCTTATCTTGCAACACCTCTCCGTAGATAAAGGGAAAACTAGTGGATTCGAGAATTGGGAAGTACAACACCATATGGTTGTAATGACAAAATTAATTGTATAGATATTCTATCTATTCCTTCCTGTATCTCGGTGAATGAGATGTGCATTTTCAACTATACTACTCAAAGTCGACGCAGTCAAGGTCATCGTTATTATACACCACCTACTCTCCATGATGTCTCTATTAACTTGACCATCTGCCATTTATATAAAAGCCGTTGGGTATTCACCACATTCGAACGTAGCTTTATTCACTACACCTTTCAAAACTTCATTCTCTGTACAACTCATGTTTTGGAAGCCACTGTTACAAACCCCATTGTTACGGCCAGAAATCACCTTTAAGTTGTAGCCAACAAAAGACACAAATCAATAATCAAAATTTAACAAGATTTATTATACAATTTTACAAGAAGTATTATACAAATTGAAATTTCAACTTAACTGTTAAAATATAAGTCCGATCCTTTGTCTTTTCTTTATCCGGAATTCTTCTCTTAACTGTAACGGCATCCGATGGAATATATATGACCAATAAGCTCACAATCTAGTATGATGTTGTTCGTAAATAAAAGTGTCAATCCAACAACTCCAGAGATCTTCTGAAAATACAAGAAAATTAATGTCTATCTGTCTAATTTGGGTGTCTGTATATATATAGTTGTCAAGGAACCTTCTAGAACACTGTAGAAGGGAAACTCCTAGAAAACTGTAGAAGGGAAACTTCTAGAATACTGTAGAAGTTTAAATTACGCATCGTAGATTATGATCATTCTGGAATTATTATGTAAGTCAAATAGAAAGTTCTAATCATTCCATCAGTATCTATGATTGTTCCAGTGATTTCTAAACTTCACAATTATAACATTATTTTGTAAACAAATATGTAAACATCTTATAAGGCCACACAAAACAAATTAGGCTAAGGTAAATAATCCTGATAATTACAATATCATAACACCATTCAAACCAATACAAACTTACAGCTATCATCTCTGATATTGCCAGTCACAGACTTGGGCAATACCTTCATCATAAATCAGTTCACTCGAAAATACCTTCCTTTTCTAAAGATCAGTCTGTACCTATCATTTCTTATACCTATACCAAACCAATGGCAACTAAAATTTTCAGATACAAATACGCGTTGAAAGGATCTCAATATTGAAAACTTCACGTCTTAACCTTCTGATTGCACCTGTGCTAGTTCCCCAGTCATAGATAATCCGACTGACCACATTATTACTGGTGACCTTAATATTGTCAATAACATTTCTTTTCAAAATGTGTTATCCAAAGGCTCGAAATTTCGTGAGCCTAAATCCATCTATTGGAAATACAACTTCATAATACTGATGGATTTAGTCAGGGATTATGCCACGCAATGGGTTAAACGCGATAAAGAAGACGTACCTGATGCATGATTTTTTATTATTAATTGTTGTTAGCTTTTAATAGCTTTCAGTAACTGCGAGTACTCTCAAATCGTACTTTCGTGATAATTTGACCTGTTGACACTATTTGTAATGCATTTTTGTTATTCAATGTTTACTTATTTAGTGTTATATCTCGTCTCACTATTTCTAATATGTACCACCTTTGATAAGTATTTAGTATGACGATAAATTTTCACTTCTGTACTCGTACTGTGAACAACAAATTTATTTATTTTGAAAAAATAATTCCTTACTCCTAACAACAAAATTATTATATTTAAATTTACCTGTGTACGTTATTTTTTTTAACGCCATTTTGTTCCAGGTTAGAGTTGTCTTTTTGACATTGTCCTACAACTTTTTTTATTAATATTGTATTTGTGTCATGGATCAAACCTATTCGTTCAGTATATGTTTACCTGTTTTTGTTTATATGTCTTTTTTGATCGAGTTAAGCCATTTCAATTGATATTTTATAGTGTGTCTTTTTATGTTGTAATGTTACACTACTGTTTCAGGTTATGGTGAAGGTTGGCGCCTGTTAAAACGTTTAAACCCGCTGCATTTGTATGCACCTATCCTAAGTCAGGAGCCTGTTGTTCAGTGGTTGTCGTTTGTTGATGTGGTTCATAAGTGTTTCTCGTTTCTCGTTTTTTATATAGATTAGACCGTTGGTTTTCCTGTTTGAATTGTTTTACACTAGTCATTTTAGGGCCCTTTATAGCTTACTGTTCTGTGTGAGCCAAGGCTCCGTGTTGAAGGCCGTACTTTGACCTATAATTGTTTACTTTTTACATATTGTGACTTGGATGGAGAGTTGTCTCCATAATAAACCATACTGTTCTGTTAAATCAATTATTTTCACAAACCAACTATCTGAATCACGAGGCATTACAGCCAATTGTCTGATAGCAACCTCACGCTCGACAGAACCGTGGTTTCTGATGATATTTCCGAAAAAAATAAGCATACGCTTATGCAGTTCAGCCTCAACAGGAATCTGACCGAGAAGCAAGTAAACAGCAGAAGTAGCAGTGCGTTCTGGTAGATGCTGAATCTGCTTGAGGAGTTTAGTATAGAATACGGACAATATTTCATTTCAGAAACTCAAAGTCTAATAGCGTCTAGCCCATACAAATGCATTGAAACTTTAGGATTAGGTCCATTCAATCCATGGAGCCCTGCTCCTATGAGGACATACACTGTCTTTCTGGCTGTTTGAATTCTTCTAGGTACGCAATCCTTCACACCATATCTAGAGTTGACATCATGATCAATACCCAAATGAGTCGCTTTTAATGAGTTTTGAAGAGGTTGACCATTCAACGTAAATAAATGTTCAGTTTTACTTGTACATTACTTTTGACTGCTTATTATGTAGCGATGTTTATTTGCATAATCAGACAAGACATTTAACATAGCTTGCATCTCATACGGATTGTCGGAAATTAAGGTGACATCGTCAGCAACGGTAGATATGCCACAGTAAATATAAGCTAGGTGAGCACCAAATCCATTCATTTCAAACATTTTCAGTAGCGTATTAATGAAGACCTTATAGGCAGTCGGGGACCAAACGCCACCCTGACGAACACCCTGAAATTCGTTAACTGGTTTTGACTTGATACTTTGCTACCTTTCTGATGACGTTAAGTTCTTGTACCATTCATTGAAAAGTAAACAATCATCACCTATCATTCGTCCTTTGTACATCTCTCTCCTAAGACATGAGTGCCACACAATATCAAATGTTTTTTGTGCATCACTTAAAGTTATGATTAACTGTTTTTTCAACTTCTTAGCCTCAGCTACCGAAGGATATTCCCCTTCTGTGAATCCTTTTCTCAAACGACTTTGCTTATCTTTAATGTCATTAACATTTTTTGACAGATGTAATGTTTAAACTTCTTTTCCAATAGTACTAGTAACTGTTATTTTACTATATGAATTAGGCACATCTCTTTGTTTGCCCCATTTTGAAGACTGGGTAACATATGCCATTTTTCAAACCAGACTGAAGGTTAATATGTTGAAATATAAATTTCACTAATTTAATAATAATTCTAACAACAGGTTGACCTCCATATTTTAGATGTTCAATGGTGACCCCTTGTTTATCCGCTGCTTTTCCATTTTTAAACGACATTATACACTTTTTGACGTCACTCTCAGAGAGAAATTCAAGAGGTTCTCTTTTAGTGTTAAATAGGTCCTGTAATATCCGGACATCATCTTCCACAAGTTGTTTATAACAATTGTAAAAAAAAAACTTTTTATCAGAAGGGGTAGACAGTTCTTGATAATAGTCTGCTCATGTTTCAGCTACATAGTCACTAAAGATCTTGTCATTATATGTCAGTATAGATGTCGACACACAGTTATGGTCCAGTTGATTTCTTTTTATGGCTTATAGAATTGTTTCTGGTCGGTTTCCCTAAGTTCCATTATGTTGGTATAACTATCATGACGCTTAGGTGCTTCAAGCTGTGTTTGAGCAAATATCAGTTCTTTTTTTCATTTGTTTCATCTCTATATAGTATTTGTTTTCTTTGCCTTTTGGTCGCCCAGCTTGTTTCCATTTCCAAAAACAGTTATTCTTTCCGAATGATATCAACGATCAGTTGAGGCCAAACTGTACCTTTTCTACGAGTACGTGCTCCAGATTTCTATTTCAGTGGGACAAGCCCTCTTGCTGTGTCAGTAACTATTTCGCACAGATTACTTATAAAGTTATCAACAGATTTCAATTCTAAAGTTTGAAGTTCAGAGTCTAGTTTATAGCTCAAATTCTTTTCATATTCGTTGGTGTCAATTTTATTCCAGTCGATTTTACACACACGATTTTTAACAGATTCAGTCGACTTAAATATAATATTTTCAATAAGAATGATTATTTCAACTGGGTCATGTGTATATGTATTGTTCATCTCTCTTGTCAGTACATAATAGGGTGTAACAATATCTATATTGAGAAGAAAATAGTCAATTTGTAAGGAGTCTTTCCCATTGAAAAAGATAAAATGTATCTTGTTTCTTACAATGTTTAAGTAAAAAGAGACTATGCTCATCAGCAAATAGTTAAAAGTCAATATCTCTAGTAATTGTACTGTTCATATCTCCTCGCAGCATTCATATCTCCTCCAAGAATAATTGAATGAGATTTAACATATTTGTGAATAATCCTCTTAGAGCTCATCTAATATTGCTTGGTAATCATCTCTTCAATAGCCATTGCCCCTTGTTGGAAGGTATACACACAACAGAAGTCTTTTGCTAGTTTGAATAAAACCCAAATAATTCTATTTCCTCGATCAGGAATTTCTTTAACAATTGGTTAAAATGATTTTCTTTACATAATTGATACACCTGCATGGCCCCTAAATCTTTGAATCGGATTTTCATATTTATCATCAAATTAAAAAGCTTAAAATCCTCATGAATTCTATGTTTATCTCTAGAATGCACCCAGTACTCTTGGAGCATTATAATGTCAAATGTTCACTAAGATTATGCAGATATATTATATTGCTAAAAAAGACTTCAATGTTAAAAGATAAAATACGAAAATTATCAACAGATTTAACTTCATCTAACAAGTCCTGACCTGAGCTAGACTTATCTCTTTCCAGTCGGTGGGGTGCATGCTCCGGGTGTTCGGACAGGATCGACTGTTGGGCTTGCAATTCTCGGTTCACTTGTGTATTTGCACTTAACGACTTTTTGGGAGACATTGCTATACTTTGTATGTCCTTTTTCATCCCCCTGGGTCGAGTGCGCGCATCTAAACAAGGAATTTCATCCCCCATGAATTTGCCTTAAGCGGGGTTTGCATTAAATAATTGTCCATTTCATTTACAAGAATTTTATTCCTTATTATAACAGATTTATCTAGTCTGACGAACATATACATATCATTATATAGATAGTCACAAAATTTGCTGTGTAGAGAGCTTTTTTCACATTTTCAGATATATCATAAATTGTTTCAGTTCTTTTAATAAAATGCTTACTACCAGATTATTTATATGTTTGATTACCATTGTTGTTTTTATTGTTGTTACCATTTAGCTTTCTTCTATCCCTTTGTCCCTCATGATTTTGCTTGTAGAACATATGATGAATATGCATATCACTAACTTTATCCTGTAAGTTTGACATTTTATTATGTTGCTTGATTATATCAAATTCTCGATTTTTAATTCTTTGTTCCAGAACCCAGACCTTTATATAATTTTGCTCAGCACTTTAATAAGATTGTGATTTCACGCACTTTTACCCACTGAATAATCGTTTTGTGATGATTCATTGACAGTCTCTGTTTAAGTGTACGAAGAGAATGCTTCAAGTCTAATTCATAACTTTCTAGAGTTATAATATAAGATTTGCTTGTTGTCAATTCGTTTTGTTTAGAGATATCAGATTGTAATTTATAAATTTTAGTCTTTTGTCCTTTTTTCTTTTTTCTTTCTTACTCGAGCAGTCTTTAAGATGCACAATTTCCTGTTCATGTAGATACTAGTATATATTAACCTTGTCTCCAAAATTGGTCCTAGACCGTGCTTGTAAAGACATCTGAATGTGCAACCGGGATTTTCAGTTCGTTTGGGCCTATTCCACTGTCGTGATTATCACTTGAGTCAGTTGATGCTATTGTCTTTTGGTTAGAGACACTATATATGTTTTTTGATAAAATTTCTGGCCTTTGTTTTAATATTTGATTTGCATTAGCAGTACTAAATATTAGAGTCTTAGGTTAAGTTTGTTCCATAACATCAAGCTTTGAGCTTTCCACATTTACACATGTATTCTGTTTACCAGAGTTAATAAGTTCAGCTTTTCCCAAATTAGTACCAAGATGGTAAGACCATTTTAGCCCTCAGAGTCATTTGCAACAGAGGCTTGTAAGCTCATATAGCTACGACATACATATTGTGCGGATTGATCAGATTCATTATGTCTGTTGGTGATAGATGCTCGCAAGGGTAGTGAAGCCATTTATCACATGTGTCATGCCCTATTGCTTTTGATGAAGAAAAAAAATCCCGGAACATGGCAGACAGGGCAAATATTTGCAAGTGTCACTGTAGAAGCATCGTTATTGTCTATTTGGAGTACATTTTAGAGTCCCTAGAATTGGTGAATTTATTATGTGCATGGACATCAGAGCTATCAAGAGTTTCTAGATATTGTTTACAAGAATGCTTGATTGTATTTTTATACTAGTAAAGTCATCATTCTGTTCTAACACACTCATGATATCTTGTAATGTAGTTTTTATAAAGTCTATCATGTAATTGTGTTTGAATTAAGCAAGACCTTTGAACGTGAACGGTAAAAGTTCAGCAGATTTCACTTTAACAGCCACAGAGTCATATATTACAGCACCTGTTTAATCTTTGATGCATGTGATGTCTAATGTAAATTGTAAGTTGTGTAACACATTGAAGTTGACAGTCTTAAATATTGCATATGCTGCAGCTGAGAATACCAAGACAAGATTACGGCAGGACTTATCTCTGGTGTGACGGAGAAAAGACGATTGGTGGTTCTCTACGGGTACTACGACTTCCTCCTCTTGTAAAAACTGGTTGTCACGATATATCCGAAAGGGACGTTAAGCATTGCAACCAATTGATAAACAAAAAATGGAATTAACTGAGGTTGTCCGGAAGGATCAGCAGTAATTTTATCACCCGACGAGTTGTAAGTAAAAATCACTTTATTTCGTGATGTCCTAATTGCGGAAAAGAGGACGGGGTGTGGTAACTACATATATGTCAGTTATATCGGAGATTTTGTCGAAAGTTAATCTTCGTTTACACAAACGAATTTAGCCTTTGGCTACTCTTACTATTAACTGCTATTAGAATTGTTTTTATTTCAGGAATCAGCACAATGTCCAATTGGATGTGCCAGTGGTGTACATTAGTAAATGAGAGTGATGATTCGTGTTGTTGCCAAGCTTGTTACAATGTTAAGAGTGCGGAAACTGAAGTATTTGGATATAGTTGCAGCTTCACAGAGAAACAAATAAGCAGCAAGACAAATAAAACAGGTAGTTTGTCTTAACCTCGCAGTTTGAACATTTTGAATATCTATCGGAGTAATGTCGTAATCAACGGGGTGGTGTGGAAGAATCATTATTTATCTTTTGTAACATTATTTCCTGTTTCTTTATTCCGAAATTGCTCTGGCATAATTTTATGACACTTAGAAACCGAAGATGAACTCAGATGCTCATTTTACATATTTTATATGTCTTTTTAACAATACCAAACCACTTTCTGTTTAACTGTGTGCATTGCTACGTAAGCAATCATCTTTAAATCAATTCAAGACCTTGATAAATTCTTTGTCTGGCAGCTCATGCCAATGTTTCGCCTGCAAAACCAGTTAATTCTGTTCATTGTTTTAGTTTAATGCTTTGTTTTCAACATGGCAAAATTATTTTGTTTTGTTTACTATAGTGCTTCTGCGATTTTGTGCTTATTGTCGAGCCTGCAACTTTTGTTGGAGAAAGCTCGACTTAGGGATAGTAATCCGGCGGCGGCGGCGTTAGCTAACTTCTTTAAAGCTTTATATTTTAGAAGGTAGAAGACCTGGATGCTTCATACTTTGTATATAGATGTCTCATGTTACGAAGTTATCGTCAGTCACATGTCCAATGTCCTTGACCTCATTTTCATGGTTCAGTGACTACTTGAAAAAAAGTTAAGATTTTCTGTAATGTTACATTCTCTCTTATTAGAAAATAGGATAACTATATTTGGTATGTGCGTACCTTGCAAGGTCCTCATGCCCGTTAGACAGTTTTCACTTGACCTCGACCTCATTTCATGGATCAGTGAACAAGGTTAAGTTTTGGTGGTCAAGTCCATATCTCAGATACTATAAGCAATAGGTCTAGTATATTCGGTGTATGGAAGGACTGTAAGGTGTACATGTCCAACTGGTAGGTGTCATCTGACCTTGACCTCATTTTCATGGTTTAGTGGTAATAGTTAAGTCTTTGTTTTGGTCTGTTTTTCTTATACTGTATGCAATAGGTCTACTATATTTGGTGTATGGAATAATTGTAAGGTGTACATGTCTAGCTGGCAGGTTTCATCTGACCTTGACCTCATTTTCATGGTTCAGTGGTCAAAGTTAATTTTTTTAGTTTTGGTCTTTTTTTTCTAATACTATATGCAATAGGTCAACTATATTTGGTGTATGGAAATATTTTATGATCTATATGTCAGTCGTGCAGGTTTTGTTTGACCTTGACCTCATTTTCACGGTTCATTGTTCAGTGTTAATTTTTGTGTTTTGGTCAGTTTATCTTTAACTATAAGTAATAGGTCAACTATATTTGTTGTATGGAAGAATTGTTAGCTGTACATGTCTGTCTGGTATGGTTTATCCGACCTTGACCTCATTTGCATGGTTCATCGGTCAATGTTTAGTTTTCTTGGTTAATGTTAAGTTTATGTGACAGTTGTAATAAAGTTTTATATTTAGGATTATCAACATAATATCAATGATTAGTAAAGAAGGCGAGACATTTCAGTGTGTGCACTCTTGTTTTAGTTACTTAACTAATCTCTATGTGCTTTTTATGTTGCAAACCATTTTACTTTTGCTTTTGTGTTTTTACCTCATAAGTGCATGCTTCAGTGTGTGTGTTTAAGCTGCTTTATAGAACTTTTGTGTTGCATGTTTACATATTAATATGAACTCTAGCTCCTGTGTTTAATTGTATGTGTGCATGACTTGATATGTATGTTTTGTTTGTTGTGCTTTTTTTCTGTCGGTTTTAAAAGCTCTTCAGAGCTTATATTTGTAATTGTATTGCTTATACCGACTCTAAATAAAGCTTTATGTCTTATGTCATTGATAGAGTTAAGGTAAATAACAGGGACTGTAGGGAAGAACTTTTCGACATGGAAGGACTCCTTTACGACATTGAAAGACTCCTTTACGTCAAGGAAGGACTCCTCTCCGACATGGATGAACTCCTTTACGACTAGAAGAACTCCTTTGCAACATAAATAGACTTCGTTACGACATGGAATGGCTCTTTTACGCCACGAAAAGACCCCTTTGCAACTGTGTGCATTGGTAGAGTTAATGTTAATAACAGGGACTATATTGAAGGACTCTTTTACGACATGGAAACACTCCTTTACGACATGGAAAGACTCCCTTGCAACACGGGAGGACTCCTTTCCGACATTGATGGACTACTTTACGAAATGGAAGGACTCCTTTACGACATGGGAGGACTCCTTTACATGGAATTTCCAAGATTCCTTCGCAACATGGAAGGACTCCTTTACAACTGTACATTATTACTTGAAAGTTTTCATTGTTTTTTGTTGTTTTGTTTTTGTTACAGATTGGTCTTGTGCAAGATGTACATACAAAAACCAAAATTCTTACAAAAGATGTCATATGTGTGCCTTAGAGAGTTTTGCCTGCGAAAGTAACCACGACTCGAGTTATGATCGTTTTCCATCTGTAATACAAGGTAATAGTGCAGTTTAATATGTACATAGTGAACAATATAATGATTCCAATTCATACATGAATTAAACATGTTGATCTTTCAGAGAAGACTTGTTCATTAGTGTGTCATAAGCAAATTAAATAATAGTTTTTCTAGAATAAACGTTTATTAACTAGAACATTGAGGTTTTTTTCAAATTATATTTAATTTGTACATTTATTGATTTTGTTGAAGAATATAATAAGTTCAAAACAAAATAAAATTTGTGTTGGGGTACATGTCAATGAGACAGCAACTAAACAACACAGTAAAACATAAAACAAAAAGTCACCAAAGATATCGGGCTAATATCTTAGTTGGCTATGATTGTCGTCTTCACAAGACTCCGCTGTTTCGAACGAATAAAAAATTGGAATGCAAAATCAATAACGAAGAGTATTGAAAACTGAGAAAATCAAAATAGGACTCTGACCATATATTTCTCAGAGCGGTAACTAAAGTGTTTCAAATTATTTCATATTTTATGAACACTATTGTATCTGCATCAAATTGAATGACTGTGAAGAGAGACAACTTAGGGTTTCAAATTTTATATGAAAATTAATTAAAAAAACCGACCGCATCAATGATATTTCATGACAGTTCACGAGTTCTGAATGCTTGGCAGGTATTAATTACCTTAAAGTACGAAAGGTATACAAGCAGTTATATCGACTAAATCGTTATACAAAATCACCCAAGCCTGATAAAGTACGCAAGTTGCGGGTTTAGTCACAAGACTGTTGATAATAAGTGGTACTCGAGAAGGTAAAGTCAATAACGAAGATGAATAATATAGACAGCACATTTCGAATGAGATGTGCTTAGTATTGTTAGTGACATCTACAAATGTATGCCTTGGGATAGAAAAACAGTGTTTCGAATGACTTTAGATTGAATTAACCGTAAATGGTCAGAAAATGACCGCATCGTTGAATTTTCGTGTAACCATAGTAGCACCGACCACTGAGCTGGCGTACGCATGGTGGACACTTCGTCGCAGAGTGTATTACAAGTCCAGTGTGCTGACATGAAACATCATTGATATGGGCATTGTCTGTAAATTTTTTATTTGTACACTTTTTAATTATTAGAAACACTACGATTTTTCTACCAAAGGCAAAGATTGCCTGAGTCGTATTTGACACAAGATTTCGAATATTTTTGGCTTACTACGCGCTTCATTTTGGTGTTAAATTTGGCCTTCAAACCTTTTTTGATTCGAGTGCCACTGGTAAGTCTTATGTAGACAAAACATCTGGCGTCACATATTATTAGTCTGGTGTCTTTGGTGAGTAGTCCCCCTTTACAAATCTACAACTAATTATTAGTAGATATTTTTATTATTTTAATACTAATGTTTTGGTATTTAAAATTCATCACATACAAATAGGCCTCATCCTAATGTTAAACCCACAAAAGGAAGCAGGCATAGATGTTATCCAATGTTTGTCCCTAATATTTTTTAACTATGTATTTACTTTCAGGTATCACAGATCGAATTTATTCGTTCATAGTGTGTTAATTTACGTTTTGATTGAGTTAAGCCTTCCAATTGATGTTTTATCGTGTGTTTTTCTATGTTGTGATGTTATACTATTGTTTCAGAAAAAGGGAGAAGGTTTGGTACCATTAAAACGTTTAATCCCGCTGCAAATGTTTGCACCTGTCCTAAGTCAGGAATCTGATGTACAGTAGTTGTCGTTTGTTTATGTAATTTATACGTGTTTCTCGTTTCTCGTTTTTATATAGACTAGACCGTTGGTTTTACCGTTTGAATGGTTTTACACTAGTACTTTTGGGGCCCTTTATAGCTTGTTGTTCGGTGTGAGCCAAGGCTCCGTGTTGAAGGCCGTACATTGACCTATAATGGTTTACTTTTATAAATTGTTATTTGGATGGAGAGTTGTCTCATTGGCACTCACACCACATCTTCCTATATCTATCTACAGTCATTTCACGCATATATTCCTATATGTATAAAAGAATTTCATATCAAAACTTTATTGTTATCTGAAGTCACTAATTATAAGTATACTTCTATTATTTCATAGTTTGAACACAGCAAATCAATCGTGAATATTTTTTTATATAGAAATGCCGATGTTTCTTTTCAAAGACGCACATGCCCATATTTATTTTAGTTGCCCAATCGTTTTAATTCAAACGGCGTTTTACGTTTCCGGAAATTGGCATTATTTTTCCTGGAAAAAAGATGACGTTTCCGGGAAAAAAGTCTACGTTTCCGGAAATAAATACCTTACTTTTCCGGAAAAATAGTAACGATTCCGGAAAAAAATAATTATTACTTTTCCGGGAAAATAATTAAGGAATACCACAGTAGTACATTCGCCGTTTACAAGTTTTGTGTTTTGTTCAACAAGGAAGTCCGTCTTCTCCTTTTCATATTTTCGAACGGGTGCTTTAATAGATAAAGTTCTCATCTTTATGTATGATGTTGTTTGCAGTTTTAATAGCACATCGACAAAGACAAAAATGTAAAACTGCTCGTTCAAGTGGGCATGAAAAGACTCGGCACTATTCATTGTTCTCTTTTCCTCGGGGTCAGGAGGTGATGCCCAAATGGTTGGTGGAAATCTCAAATTGCCATCTATATAAAATTCCAATATGTAATCTGCAAACTTCATGCATTTATCGTCAGATGGAGCATCTGCTATTAATTCTACAAAGCATTCTCCAATCTTATTGTTTGGCAAGTAAACGAAACCAAAGAAATGTGTCAGCTATTTTCTAAAATCCGAATCTTTGTCCTTGTAATCGGCACTAAGACCTATCGACTGAATTTTACGCCACCAACTTTGTCCTAAGTGAAACCTGCAACAACTGATTGTAGCAGCATGAAACGAATAAGATCAGAACCTTTTTTGTATAAAAATATAAAATAAATAATTTATCTAACATATATTCAAATATTTATAATTTACTACCAGGTAAATTTCCGGAAAAGTAATAAATACAACTTCTGGAAACGTATACTTTAAGTTTCCGGAAACGTAGTATTGGAACTTTGAAAAATAAGCGGAAACGCAATACGCCCAATTCAAAATACTGTAATCTTCTCAGACATCTTTTTAGACATTGTCGAGTTTTTGCTTACATACACCGGCAGTATTCTACGATTTCCGTGGATAGTTTAATTATCACTTTAGTTTAACATCTTTGTCATATACACTGTTATTTTGTCGAACGTCGCATCAAAGTTGGTCTTATTCGGACCTCTTTCGTTGAGTATCGACAACCTGGATCAAAATAAATTCATTATCAAATATGATGAAAATAATAGCATTCTTATCAATGTGTCTTTAGAAATGCTTGGGTCAGCTTGTTGTTGGATTCGAAACTTAGCCCTTTTTGGTTTCATCAGCTCTGCAAAGTTTGTTTTAGGTCTTGGATTTCCCCAAATATTTTTGCACCGAGCAGCACTGAAGAGACATTCTTTGTCGAAATGCGCATCTGGTGCAGTACAATTGGTACAGGTAATGTTATTAGACAATATTGGTAGACCTGAAATTCAGTGATTTTCGCGTGTTATTTGTTTTTCGGTGTGTCTGTATCGTTGCTATTTATATAAATTTTGCATACACGACGGGTGCTACATGTGGAGCAGGAAATGCTTACACTTCTGGAAGAAAATAGATCTGTTAACTCTTAAATACTAGTAAGTAAAATGTGAAGAAGATTTTACTTTTGAATTAGATATATTTCCTTTGAAACATTGTAGATTCATAATATACAGACTTTGAAGCAAGTAATGAAATTCGTATAGTACTAATTGGAAGAACAGGGTCTGGAAAAGTGCCACTGGAAACTCTCTTCTTGGTAGAGAGCAGTTCGAATCCATGGTTTCTGCCTTATTCGTAACTAGCAAGTGCAAGCGGGGAGAGTCTACTCGAAACGGGAAGAAAATAATAGTTGTTGATACTCTCCACGAACGAAAAGGTTACCAAAGAAATAGTTAAATGTATCGGAATGACGTCTCCAGGGCCGCACGCAATTGTGTTAGTTGTTGGTATCGGTAGATTCACGAAAGAAGTACAAGACACAGTCAGCCATTTTGTCGATCATTTTGGTGAGGGAATGTTGCGATATATGATAGTTCTGTTCACGAGGAAGGACGACCTCTCAAAAAGAAATCAGTCCATCTGTGATTACGTCAGACATGTACCACAGGATCTGACATCAATTCTTCAACAGTGTGGAAATCGCTATATTGCTTTCAATAACGATGAGACAGGACAGAACAAAAAAGATCAAGTGGCAGAATTTTATGACATGATCGATCGTATGCTCCCAAAAATGGCGGGTCTTGTTATACAAGTGAAATATATGAAGAAGCAGGGCTAACGTTACACAGAAGGATGCGCGCACTACGTGTAACGCTGGAAGAGCAGAAGAGAAAGGAAAAGGAACAGATAGAGAGACAAATAAAATACAAGTATCAGCAAAGATTAGAAGAAGAAATTTTTGAAAAAAGTCGAGTTGAGGAAGAGTTGAAATCCAAGAAAAGACAAGAAGAGAAGGATAAAGAAGAAAAGCGGTTCCTTGAGAATGAGGTAGAGGGTCTAAAACAAAAGCTTAGTAGCGCAGAAAACTCGGGGGGTAGATACGATGCGGACGACAGAAAAAAGATGGAGAACAAAATGGAGCCATTTCAACAACAGCTGAAACCGTCTGAAATAAGGAATGCGAAAAGAGAAAAGGAGCAACTACAAAAAGAACTAGGCGAGTTGAATCGTAGATTACAAAAGGAATTAGAAGCAAAGGATCGAGAAATGGAGAGAGAACTTAAACGAAAGGATGATGAGTATGAATTAAGAATGGAAATGGAAAAACTAAGACAAAAAGAAAGGGACAATGTAGATAATGAAAATGAGGGAGCTCTGAATGATATTTTTGAAGGTTTAGAAAAAATATTTTGAGGCGTAGCAAATGCTGCAAAGAAAATGAAGAAAATTCTCAACTTCTTTTTTGATTATGAATAGAAAAATTATGTCGCATTATTGTAGCAAGAACTTGCTTCGAAGATACCTTTCGAAAATCCATCCTTATTCTATGCAAACAAAGTATAGACTATGGATTTAAATGGGACACTAGCGGGTCTTGTCTGCCATTTTAATGTACCCTTGCTAGTGCTTTAGAATCCTATGACATTTAAACAGGTATGCAAATGTGTCTTTTATAATCCTGTATAATTGTAAAAAAAAACTACAAGTTTTCTTTGATATTTATCACCTGTTCGAGTTTCTTATGCACATTTACGTTGTTATAGGTCATTCTATTTCTTAAAATATAAAATAAAATGTATTATTCGCTTTTGTCTTTTTTTCTGATTTACTTGGAATAGGTTGCCTCTTTAAACGTTATTGACATAACTATAGAAGGATATCATTTCTTTCAACGACATAGTAATTTAAGTCATCCCTGATAAGGTGAATTTATGAACGTGTTTAATTGATTGTAGCCAGTAAATATGTTTAAAGAACTTCGTTGAATTGTTCGCTGTTTTTCTTTACAATGAAATACACCAAATTATAGAAAAAAATGTGAACTGGTTTTACTTTTTAAGGATACAAAATACTAAAGATCTTATAAACACATTTCAATAGTTTTTGTCGAGCCTGCGACTTATTTCGCAGAAAGCGAGATATATTAAGGATAGTGATCCGGCGGCGGTGGCGTTAACTAACTACTTCGAAGCTTAATATTTCAGATGATAGAAGACCTGGATGTTTTATACTTTGTATATAGATTCCTTATCTTATGAAGTTTGCGTCTGTCATATATCCATTGTCCTTGTCCTCATTTTCATGGTTCAGTAACTACTTGAAAAAAAAGTTAGATTTGTTTGTAATGTTAATTTCTCTCTTATTATGAGTAAGAATATTACTATATTTAGTATGTGCGTACCTTGCAGAGTCCTAATGCCTGTCAGACAGTTTTCACTTGACGTCGACCTCATTTCATGGATCAGTGAACAAGGTGGTCAAGTCCATATCTCAGATACTTTAAGCAATATGTCTATTATATTTGGTGTATGGAATGATTGTAATGTGTACATGTCCAACTTGGCAGGTGTCCTCATTTTCATGGTTCAGTGGCTTAAGTTCAGTTTTTGTGTTTTGATCTGTTTTTCTAAAACTAAGCAATAGGTCAACTATATTTGGTGTATGGAATGATTGCAAGGTGTATAAATGTCTGTCTGGACGGTATCATCTGACCTTGACCGCATTTTTTATGATTCATTGGTCAATGTTAAGTTTTCCTGGTTAATTTTGTTTCTTAGATACTATAAGTAATAGGTCAACTATATTTGATGCATGGAATGATTGTAAGGTGTACATGTCAATCTGGCAGAGTTCATCTGACCTTCACCTCATTTTCGTGGTTCATTGGTCAATATGAAGTTTTCATGGTTTGGTCTGTTTCTTGTATACTACAAGCAATAGGTCAACTATATTTGGTGTATGGAATGATTGTAAGGTGTACATGTATTTCCGGTTTGGTTTATCTGCCGTCATTTTCTTGGATCATGTTTGGTTTATCTGATACTTGACGTAAATCTTTATAATTAGGACTATCAACATAAAATCAATGGTCAGTAAAGCAGGCGAGACATTTCAGCGTGTGCACTCTTGTTAAATTCTCTCTTAATCCATGACAATATTCAACATCACTGTGTCAAACTTAAGAAATATAAGAAATTATGCATTTGTCGCTTAGTACGTCGTAGTTTCTTGACGAGCTATTGAATGCATGACCTATCAGCTATCTGTATATTACTGATAAATGGACTCTCTTTTAAGTCAACATTACACTTTTACATTGACAGCAGCAATCGCAGGCGAGACACAGGGTTCCGCGAAACCCCTTACGATTTTTTAAGAACCACGCTGACTCCAAAAACACATCTTTAAAATGCTGTTTGTTTTTTTTTTATTGATTACATAATTGTCGACTTTGATGGATCAATATTTGCAACAGACAGTCGGTATTCTAAATGGGTACTAATTGTACATCCCTACTAGCCGACTCTTTTATTCACAAAAAGAAAAAGAATCACTTAGGTTTTTTAGCTTCACGTTCAGATGTAATGAGGATGCCCTGTGAACAACTACCGAACTTAAATGGTCTTCTTCATATCTTGATCTCTTTCCTGACATTGACAGATTGAAATCTATTACCAACGTGGCGATTTCAGTTTTACAGTTGTCAACTTCATATTTTTTCCAGTAGCAATACTCCCTCTGATTCATCATACATACGGCGTTTACGTATCCCGATTGCAATACACTACGTGCGTGCACATTCAACTTGCACGAACTTCATTTGCAGAAACCTTATCCAGCAAGGTTTTATGAAAACACGACTGAAATCTACACTACATACGTTAACATCAAAAATTAGTTAACCGATACAATGTATTTGTGTCTCAACTATAATTGAGAAATATATATATATAGATCCATTTTGTTACATCTGGTGATCCGTTTATTTGGCAATCGCCATGGCAGTCAGCAGGGTTTAAGAACATGTTGTTCGACCTGCTAGTCAAATGCGTTTTATTAAAATATACTTTTTCACTTTTTTGGTCTTTTGGAAAATGTTGTTTGTGCTGTATTTAGACCTCTACCAAGAAATTTGTTTTGCATGCAAACGTATAAAAATTGTGGTTTTTATCCAACGCAATCATAGGTTTGAACGTTGTTTTCAATTTAGACCGGGTGTTACCTTTCCTCATCAGTCTTTATCTAGCGTCGTAACACAGTACGTGATATATAAGGCATGCAGATGGAATTGTTACAGATCAGCTGAATTATCTAGTGTAAAGGATCCTACAAATTAATATAAGATGCAGTCACAGAAATAATTGTATAATAAGTACGTCTGAACCAGTGACGACTCTACAACAGATTTTATCAATCGGATCACCAGCAGTGATGGTGATACAAGGCTGAAAATATATTCTGTATATATAATTCGTCTAAACAACAGCCCAACAATGTTAGATCTGTAAAATTTGCGGAAGCAATTTTTTTTTTCCCTGGCCGGGATTCGAACTCATACTACTGAGATATCGTGGCACCAAATCGCATTGCACTATGCCCGACGCGCTAGACCACTCGACCACCTAGGCTCTATAATAAAGCTTTCGGTGGCCGGGTGTTACCTTTCCTCAACAGTTTTCATCTAGCGTCGTAATACAGTACGTGATATATAAGGCATGAAGATGGAATTGTTACAGATCAGCTGAATTATCTATTGTAAAGGATCCTACAAATTAATGTAAGATGCAGTCACAGAAATAATTATATTATAAGTACATCTGAACTAGTGACGACTCTACAACAGATTTAATCCATCGGATCACCAGCAGTGATGGTGATACAAGGCTGAAAATACATTCTGTATACATAATTCATCTAAACATCAACCCAACAATGTTAGATTTGTAAATTTGCTTTCGCCAATTTTTTGTTCTTCCCTCGCTCGGATTCGAACTCATGCTACTGAGATATCTTGGCACCAAATCGCCTTGCACTATGCCCAACGCGCTAGACCACTCGACCACCTTGGCTCTACAATGATAAAGCTTTCGGTGGCCGGGTGTTTACCTTTCCTCGTGGTCTAGCGCGTCGGGCAAATTTACAGATCTAACATTGTTGGGTTGATGTTTAGACGAATTTTGAGATCAGCTTGGGATTTATTCCTCCTCCCAAACATCAATATTGAAAAAATTTACCAGCATATTGATTCGTGATAATTTGTATGACGATCAAAATTATTATTTCAGTTTGACTACCACATGTCAAGATAAGAATCATTTGACATCTTACTGATGAAGGATATTAGTTATCCGAAATATTTAACATTTGTTCATGATTTATATATATTAATGCCTTTTCTGTCAATAGAAAGGGAAGTCTGGCTGCCCAAAAAAATGTGTGCGTGAATTAAACTGAAACTACCGAACTCTGACATCAACAACAATTCATAAGTTTACAAGCAAAACGAGACTGCAGACAACACTAATTACCGGCATTATCATATTCCTATTCATGGTTCAAGTATCTTGAAAATAAATTGTACGTACTTACGATAAAGCATCGATTCTGCATTCTGGCTCATGATTATATAGTTTTGCGAGACCATACTATATATATTTGACCATAATTGGAAAAGATTTAACATTGTAAAGGGAAAGGAACAGAAAATTATACGAAGAAAGTATATGATGAAAATGGAATTATAGCTGCCATAGATCAACAGATAATGGCGCACATACACCATGAATGGTATGATAGGCTGGATATTTTTCTTGTTGTATTATAACGTTCAACATCTACACACCTTATAACCTGATATAGGTACTGCAGATGCAATAAGTTCCACCGATCAAAATCGCATAATCCGTTGTTTTGCGATTGCAATCGGAACGACAGACAAAAATCTGCTGTCGACGATAGCAAAAACAATATGTTTGACTGATGGCAAACGGTAACATAGGTCCTATTGTATCTGCTGCAGTGATAGTCGTTAATAGGATGTGATCTATATATATTTGGATCATTCTATCTATTAACATAAAATTGAGAATGGAAACGGGGAATGTGTCAAAGAGACAACAACCCGACCAAAGAGCTGAAAACAGCCCAAGGCCACCAATGGGTCTTCAACACAGTGAGAAAATCCCACACCCGGAGGCAGGCTTCAGCTGGCCCCTAAACAAAAATGTGTACTAGTTCAGAGAAAATGGACGTCACACTAAACTCCTAAACATATAAATGAACCAAAATTAAAAAAACATACAAGACTATAAAAGGCCAGAGGTTCCTGACTTGGGACAGGCTTTTATGTACTTGTATGCCCCACAAGGGCTCCGAATTGGAAATAAATATGTTTAATGTTTAATGGGTATACATTTGGTAAATGAATCATAATTAAGCATATAAATCCTGTTCGCACGACGTGTGTTTAAGAAGACTCTGAATCGGGTATGCTGAGACCCACAATTTTGGAAACCAAGAAGTCCTCAAATGTTTTGGACAAACAATAAAAGTACTTAAACAAAACATCCACAACAGTCTACGATCAAACTTGCTTCAGTAAATTAGAACCTTGGTTAAAGTCCCAGTTCAAGTATATTTACATTTAAAATTAAAACTTTGCACCACAAGTGTATTATTTAAATCGTGTCAGAACCAAAGCAAGCTTTCTTGATTTTGTGAATTTTGTTTGAATAATATCTGACAATATATATACTAAAACCATCGAATCAGTTCATAAGCTTGTTGAATTGCTTTTCTTAAACGAATGTTTTCTCAGTTGATGAAAGCGTTAATTATCCAAGTATTTCTTTAAGTGTAATATGTCAAAGTTGTTTTGACCCGGATCATTTCACCAAATGGGTCATGATTAAGTGTTAATAGCTTACAGTTTTGCAATAGTTAACTTCTGTTAAAGTAATTATATAATCCCCACTTCTTAACGATTATCTGTTTTTCTTCATATCTTTAGCAGCAGCAGAAAGAAAATGAACTACATTTTTTCGATGGGGTCCTTTCTAACAGTGGATTTACATACTTTCGAATTTGAAATGACACTTGATAGTACAGGATGTTTAAAAATTTGATATTTAAATTTTCACCTGTATGATATTATAGCCTTATCAAGGTTTATTTACACATTTTTTGGTCAATCGAATTGTTTGGCGCAAATTTCGTACTGTATCACAAAGAAAAAAGAAGCACGTTTTCGGGTAAGTGAACATTTTATTTATTTTACTTTATAGAAAACAACTATCTGCCTGATAATGAAATATGTATATAGATCAAACCTCAAAAGGATGTCTATATTGATAATTGTAATGTCTGACAATCTATATTTGAAGACGAAGACCAAGAGGCCAGGCAAAACTGAAACACATTGGTTTTTTCCCTCTTTTTCTTGTCTGGTCATTATGAATAAAGAAAATTACATTAGTTTAATATCACAATGTAATTAATTATAATTGCTTCGAACCTTGGATTGCTAGTATATTCACAGGATTATATTGGTTCAAGATCGAACGATTGATTGATTGTGTTTTGCTTCACGTCCAGTGGGAAGTATTTCATGTGTATACAGGACAAGAACAAATCAACTTGAAGAAATAAATCTTATCGGTAGGCTCTGAAACTGGATCGACAAAGACGAAAGATGGAAAATTCACATACCACAATAAAATGAGGGTATGTAGAAAAGTGATAGAATTGTTCCCCTGCAGCAGGCCATATATGGACTCTCAAAGAGCTATTGCCAGGATTTTTTTAACTTTCAGAAAAGGGAACACTTTCCATACACAAGGCACCGGATGGAGTGTCCGCATTCTGACAAGAATTGTGTAATGTTCATAGAACGTGGCACTTTCCCTTCTCTAGACATCGGATTTATCGTCTTCATTCCGACCGCAGAGATGGCTTCATCAGTATTTGTACACCCCCGCAACACAGCCAAACGGACGCCTTTTAGCCAACTTGAAATAATCGCAGATTTAACCTCCCAGACGGAAGAAGTCAAATTGGACATATTTCTATGCGCAACTCACTCAATGTCAACACTGTTCTAACATATCTTTTAAAGAAACAGTCTAATATATATCAAACAATAAAATTATACGGATCTGCTTAAAAGGAACGCTTATAGAGCCGAACTGTAGATATGAAATATGCTGATCTGAAGGATACTGATAATTACTCGAACAAAAGATTAAAATGATAATTTGGAATGGTTTCTTGCTAGTAGTATTTTGCTAAATAATGTAGAAAGGTAGAAATACACACATTTTTAGTAAATAGTTTGGTTTGAAAATCGTGTAATATTTGTAAATAATATTGTAAATGAAGACGTGTCTTTTTACTGGGGGAAAACAACAAATAAAAATTACCAAATTCTTGTGCTAAAAAAACTTGTACTGAATTTCAAGAAGATCTAGAGAAGTTTACTGTTTTATATAAAATTAAAAATGTATTTCCGAGTGACTAATAATCTGTTACATGAAAGATTACCAGTAAGGATTTGTGAATTTACAAAGACATCGTTAGAAAAAAATTATTTTTTCAATTATGTGTCTTTTCTAGTAAAGAAGTAACATTGCAAAATATCAAAAGGCCATTCAGAAATACATCTTTCCGATCGAGTTATTATACTGAAAACTAATTTGAATTTTCCTTTGAGGTCGGTATTTTTACTATCTTACTGTTTTCTATATATACGTATTTTACCATATGTCTCATGACAAAAACTGCAAAACACTCATTAAAAAGAAAATTAAATATTTCTATGAAACACAAATATTTGTTCAAATAGATATTAAATGAAATACTTAAGTTTAAGAACTGTTCGAATTGTGAATAAAAATGCATGCAGAGAACTCTTATTCAATGTACTTCTGAGTATCCCTTTTATTCCATCTTTGACTGTCTGTCGTATTCTCTATCTTGTATGATACAGCTACTTAGAAGTAGAATGAAAAATGTGTGTGTGGAAAGAGGGGGACTTTTGAATGTGACAAGGCAAAAAATAAAAAACAAAATGCACACACCTACAGCATAACAGTCTATAGAATTCTGATTTATACTAATTGAAATTCAGTGCAACACAGAATTCGAATGTCTAATGTAAAAGTAGAATTTGGGATATCCAGATTTGTATTTGGATGATTCTGGATTGTACTACATTTCTAGTAGGATAATGTTTATCAATTTTAAGGAAATTCTTAACCAAAACCAAAACCTTATTGCATTGGTACATTGGAAGTATTTTAAATATTGTCTATCATTACAAAAATTAATTCATGTATGTTAAAATATGTCTTTCAATGCAAAATTAAAAAAAAAATTTAAATATGGTCTCAAAATTAATATTCAGAAGACAATCTTGTTAATGTACGCAAACTCTGTTTCCTTAATTTCTGTTCATGTTGTAACGTTAAAATCATTTGCTTATCAAAATAAATACCATAAGCTAAATATTAGCATATGTTATAATTATGAATAAAAGACGTTTATGTACATTTAACATATTTTGTTTGTAAAATCAAATAGTATTGAATAGAGTGGCATTTTATTATCATTTAATTTGTTTATCTATTTATAAAGCGCACCAATAAAGATAACGTTTTTTTTAATCCGGAATCATACTTACTAATGTTGTTAGAATTATTCTGGATCATACTAGACATTTAGAGTTTAAAGTGGTGAAGTTGAAATCATCCCTTCGTAAATGTTACGGACGCCATCACGAGTTGGTTGATCGTTACGGAATATTTCACAGATGACGACGGATAAGTTCCAGTTGTTGAATGTGATCTACCAATTAGACTCATCACCGGGTTTATACTTACACGAGCAACACGACGGGTGCCACATGTGGAGCAGGATCTGCTTACCCTTCCGGATAACCTGATAGGATCACCCCGGTTGGTGGGGTTCGTATTACTCAGTCTTTAGTTTTATATATGTTGTGTTTTGTGTTCTGTTGTTTGTCTTCTTGTCTTTTTCTTTTTTTTGCGGCCATGGCGTTGTCAGTTTATGTTCGACTTCATGATGAGTTGGAATGTCCCTTGGTATCTTTTGCGTCTGTTTTAGTACAATCCACAATCATCTTAGTACAAATTTAGTTTGTAAGAATGATCTGTAGTAATGGACATCTGATTCAAGAATTCTGCGTTTCATTCTAAAAATGTGTGCACGATCAACACTTTTACACCCCAATAAAATTAGAAAAAGAAACATTCATTTCTTATAGTTACATTTTTATGCTAATAAGACCATGAAAAAATGTTTTATCAAGTTGTTCTTTTATTTACCTGTGCACTTTTTTGTGGAAGCACGTGTCATCACGAATGTATAAACATTTCATTTTGACATGAAGGTTAATTTTTGAATGACGCGCGATTGTTGTTTATATCAAACTATTAAACGGATTCTCGTGAAACATACATCTAATGTAATTTTAACATCAATATCATTTGACTATTTTATTTTTTTATGATCTTTAAAGATGTTAAAACTAGAAAATTCAAACAATAAAAAATGTACTAACATATGCACCTGAGATACTGACGAGCTGGTTGCACTATTCTCAGTATTTATATCTATAAAATAACAAAGTATCATCAAAACAAAACAAAGTAGCAAAGCAAAGAACACAAAAAGTTGTTTACCTAACTATAAATATACGGTATTTATTTTATTTATTTAATAGCACGGTAAAACAGAATACCGCTAACCCGAATAATTCAGTCGTTATATTCCACTGTTCTACGATGGCTACATTAACGAGTGGGAGAGTCGATCACGGGGAGGGACTGAATTATTCGGGTTAGAATACCGCGGGAATTTTAAATAAGGGGAATTAATTAACCGGGCACTTTGTAAGACATGGAAGAGGTTAAATGGCCTTCGATTGCCACAATGATGTTGGAGTGGTGGTGTTAGTATTATAATGCACACATTATTGATATAAATGTGTTTTATACGTCATTATATATACATCTACTGAAGTTCAGTCTGACCAGATATTTAACATCATTATTTAAGTTCTATTAATACTCTTTTTTACATAAATTGTCATCCTGCCTTTAATTTTTGCAAAGTTGCTCATCCTGCCTTTTTTTTTCTCAAAACTCCTGTCCTGCCTTTTTTTTCAATTTTCATCCTTGCCCCAATCCCCCCTCCCCCCAAATTAAAATCAAATGTTAGCTCCCTAATTAAAAAATATGAAAAGAGAGGGGTACTGAATGTTGGAGCTGCTCACTCCTACCACAATAATGGAAAGACAAAACAACAACATGTAATTTTACTCAAATTTGTTAGAATTTAGGGTTAAAAATTCTGTAGATTGGGTGACAGTAAACACACACCTAGTACATTTTTGTACAATCCTGATTCAATAAAAATAAAAATTTTGCCTTATTCATTTTGAATTTAAAATCCCATTAAAATGCATTAACAATGAAATCATCTGACAGATCAGTTTATGCTGTAATTCCTCTTTTGATTGTATACACTTTAAGTTGCAGATATCATTTAAAAGTCAACAGAAAAAGATTTAGTACATGGTTAGCATGGTGAGTACACTCTAACCATATGTTTTACAAATTTTCTGTTTTTGTTGCCAGATTTCTATGAAAACAGACACATCCAATTTTGTTTTGACATGCAGTTTAGATGAAGCATTTAATTAGAACAAAGTTATGTTTGTGAAATTAAGGTAATAAAATTAGTTCAAATTAAAAATAGAATAGCAAAAAGTTGACGGTACAGCTCTGTTTAACTGTTGAACAAGAAAACATAGGAAAATAAGAACCAATAGTTGGAATGGACAATTTAAACAGGCAGTATTTGATAAAAAAACTGGTGTTATCACCATCATGCATTTTAATCAATGCTTTTAGTTTTTTGATGTGATACACTGTTTGTTTACTTGGGGGATACATTCTTTGCATTTAAAAGTTTTCCCCAAAAATCAACACGATGTCAATCAGTACTTAGAGTTATGCTCATAAAATTTTTGTTAAAGGAAAGACTTATTTTGCACTGCCGCAGTGTTTTAAAGTTCCATTGAATTTTCCTAAGGGGCACACAGAAGGTGAAGGAGCAATTTCCTGTTGATAAGTGGAGATTATTCTCTAAATTTTAATATTGATAAACATTTCGTGATAACATTCCACAATTTTCAAATGACAGCATGTCAAACTTCAGTCTATTCACACAATATGATGTATAGATTCAGCATACATGTACATCAATGTATATGTTTTAAAAAGAAACCCACCAATATCAGGCAAGTTGGTAGTTCAAAAATATCCAGTTCAGAATTAAATGATGACAAAGATGAATTAGTTGCAACAGTTACATTAAAAAATATCTGACCACTGTTTTAGAAATAGTCAATAGAACATGGATAAAACCCAAATTTAATAATTTGCTTTACATTTAAAGACCAAATGACAAGGATGTCAGAATTTGATTGTCCTTTTTGAGAATTGATACCTTTTAATTTATGAATATTCATGAAATTTGAATTAAATACTGATATGGTTCCATTTATTTTAAACTTGGTTTAGTAGGTTGACAATTGTTAATTCAGATATTCTCGTGAAACATACATCTAATGTAATTTTAACATCAATATCATTTGACTATTTTATTTTTATGATCTTTAAAGATGTTAAAACTAGAAAATTCAAACAATAAAAATGTACTAACATATGCACCTGAGATACTGACGAGCTGGTTGCACTATTCTCAGTATTTATATCTATAAAATAACAAAGTATCATCAAAACAAAACAAAGTAGCAAAGCAAAGAACACAAAAAGTTGTTTACCTAACTATAAATATACGATATTTATTTAATAGCACGGTAAAACAGAATACCGCTAACCTGAATAATTCAGTCGTTATATTCCACTGATCTACGATGGCTACATTAACGAGTGGGAGAGTCGATCACGGGAGGACTGAATTATTCAGGTTAGAATACTGGGGAATTTTAAATAAGGGAATTAATTAACCGACATGGAAGAGGTTAAATGGCCTTCAATTGCCACAATGATGTTGGAGTGGTGGTGTTAGTATTATAATGCACACATTATTGATATAAATCTGTTTTATACGTTATTATATATGCATCTACTGAAGTTCAGTCTGACCAGATATTTAACATCATTATTTAAGTTCTATTAATACTCTTTTTTACATAAATTGTCATCCTGCCTTTAATTTTTGCAAAGTTGCTCATCCTGCCTTTTTTTCTTCTCAAAACTCCTGTCTTGCCTTTTTTTTCAATTTTCATCCTTGACCTAATCCCCCAAATTAAAATCAAATGTTAGCTCCTAATTAATAAATATGAAAAGAGAGGGTACTGAATGTTGGAGCTGCTCACTCCTACCACAATAATGGAAAGACAAAACAACAACATGTAATTTTACTCAAATTTGTTAGAATTTAGGGTTAAAATTCTGTAGATTGGGTGACAGTAAACACACACCTAGTACATTTTGTACAATCCTGATTCAATAAAATAAAATTTTGCCTTATTCATTTTGAATTTAAAATCCCATTAAAATGCATTAACAATGAAATCATCTGACAGATCAGTTTATGCTGTAATTCCTCTTTTGATTGTATACACTTTAAGTTGCAGATATCATTTAAAAGTCAACAGAAAAAGATTTAGTACATGGTTAGCATGGTGAGTACACTCCTAACCATATGTTTTACAAATTTTTCTGTTTTTGTTGCCAGATTTCTATGAAAAACAGACACATCCAATTTTGTTTTGACATGCAGTTTAGATGAAGCATTTAATTAGAACAAAGTTATGTTTGTGAAATTAAGGTAATAAAATTAGTTCAAATTAAAAATAGAATAGCAAAAAGTTGACGGTACAGCTCTGTTTAACTGTTGAACAAGAAAACATAGGAAAATAAGAACCAATAGTTGGAATGGACAATTTAAACAGGCAGTATTTGATAAAAAAACTGGTGTTATCACCATCATGCATTTTAATCAATGCTGTTAGTTTTTTGATGTGATACACTGTTTGTTTACTTGGGGGATACATTCTTTGCATTTAAAAGTTTTCCCCAAAAATCAACACGATGTCAATCAGTACTTAGAGTTATGCTCATAAAAATTTTTGTTAAAGGAAAGACTTATTTTGCACTGCCGCAGTGTTTTAAAGTTCCATTGAATTTTCCTAAGGGGCACACAGAAGTTGAAGGAGCAATTTCCTGTTGATAAGTGGAGATTATTCTCTAAATTTTAATATTGATAAACATTTCGTGATAACATTCCACAATTTTCAAATGACAGCATGTCAAACTTCAGTCTATTCACAAAATATGATATATAGATTTAACATACATGTACATCAATGTATATGTTTTAAAAAGAAACCCACCAATATCAGGCAAGTTGGTAGTTCAAAAATATCCAGTTCAGAATTAAATGATGACAAAGATGCATTAGTTGCAACAGTTACATTAAAAAATACCTGACCACTGTTTTAGAAATAGTCAATAGAACATGGATAAAACCCAAATTTAATAATTTGCTTTACATTAAAAGACCAAATGACAAGGATGTCAGAATTTGATTGTCCTTTTTGAGAATTGATACCTTTTAATTTATGAATATTCATGAAATTTGAATTAAATACTGATATGGTTCCATTTATTTTAAACTTGGTTTAGTAGGTTGACAATTGTTAATTCAGATACATATTTTATAATGCTCTGCTATCATGACCACGGTGGACATGACAGTTCATGCTTTTTACTTCAATATTGTTTTTTTGGTAAATAATTGCAGTCATTGATCAGTTATAACTGGTGGAGCCGAAACAACAGACTCAATATACATATGTTGAAAAAATTAACAAATGAAAAGTAATGCTTTGAAGTTCACTGAATATGCAACAAAATATCCTGTTTGATGATATGAGCATATTTGTGGCAATTATACAAGTTTACTCCAACCTTTTGAGGTGGTTTTCAAACCTTTCAAAGTCTTTGAAAGTATTATTTATTACTGCTAATAATCAATTGTAGAATTTTACCATTGATTATCTACAAAATTGCTATTATAATCTATCTTTAGAACATTACTGTTACTGACTATAGGACCTTATGGAAAAGACCATTAGAAAATCTTCTCAAAAAATGTTTTGTCATTTGTTGCTGTTTGCCGTAATTGGTTTCATTTACTGTTTTCAGTATACATTAAGACTTACAGGCATAAACATTTCAAACACAATTGTTGTACTCAGGGCTCTGGGTCCTTTACTCTGTAACTCTTAAGTACAAAATTTTTGCTTGAAACACCAAATCCAGTATTTTGAAAAGTTGAATTCTGTGAGTGAGTATGATCAGTTTACTAAAAAAAGATTTATGACAGCAATGCCATTTAATTGGTTTTCTCTTGATTCTTAACACATATATTGTAAACTGGGGCCATGAACAGCTTTTACACCATAAGGGTTTGCTCATCAATACAGTAGGCTCTCGGTCATAAAACTACTCAGTACTCGGAGAACAAAATTTGAGCTCGAAACACCAAATCAAGTATTTTGATTGGTTGAATTCTGAGTCTGAGTTCCGTAATTGTACTTGAAATTTTTATGACCGCAAAGCCTGTAGTTGTTCACATACTTTATCTTTAGTGGATAGTTGTATCTCTGTTAATAATACCACATCTCCTTACTTTTATACATGTATTTACTTCAGCTGAATTATTATGATACATGTATGTGTTGTTTCATATTAAATCTGAACCTATACTTTCATTTTACTGGTAGTGGAGACTCTATTACCTGTAGATGACAGGTAACCAACTATTGAAGGTTTTATAATTAACAGTATGTGTTTTTTTTGTTTGAAATACTGCTGGACTTCGTTAAATTGATATAGGAATTGTTTGTATATATTCTGTTGTTAGAAATTTTTGGCAAACAATTTGCATCCATAAAACTTTATGATGATTGTTTTTCCAAACAAAAGTAATCATAAAGTAATTTATGAATCCTATAAATATATAAATATACATTTGTACTTTAAATAAAAAATGATGTGAATAGCTGAAGGAAACTAGGAATAGATTTTGAGCCATTCATTGATCACTGAACTGATTTTGGTTAAATGAATTTTTCGTAAAGAATTTCTCATTTAACTAATAGACCATTTGTATTAATGGATTATTTTTCTTGTATTTTTTCGAATAATACCCTCCTGAATTAGGTTGTCTCAACCTCTGCACAAAGTGATGTTAAGTTATAAAAAGTATCATTAAACATTCATGCCTTTTATTTTGTTATGTTACCAATTCATCATAAAGGTATCATCCTGAATTTGCTATTTTGTATTTTTAATAAGCAACCAACATTCTAAAGAACCTTAAAAGTTTTAAGTATTTTTTATTTTATTGAAAATTATTTTTCCACAGCATCTTTTAGTAAGCTTATTGATAGTATGGTTTGATCTATCAACTGGTCCTTAAATTAATCGAATTATGGATGACAGACCGAAATATATTATGAATGGTATCAGTTGGCAGCAGAGAAAAGATTATTAGTAGCATGAGTTATTTCCCTTTGACTAAGCAATCTCTAAATTTGTTATTCTTATAAAATTGTATAAAGTAACAGTACCGCGGGCATTGTTTAAGAAATGACTCCAGAAAACTTCAACTTTTAACCTGCAATGATTTGTTAAATGAGTTCTGACTAGAGTTACTGACCAAGTCTTGGTCAAGCCATGTCAAAACCATTATTGTTTAAATCAGACCACTATCACAGATTAGATATAAATCTCTTGTCAATTTAAGTTACATAGATTAGTACTACAAACCATTCAATGTTAAAGCAACTTATTTATAGGAATCAGTTATTAGGGAAATATCACATCAAATCTTGTTTGATTGTCACTTTGGATCTATCAGATTGACCATAATTATTATTTCTCTTGGAACTAGTGAGTTAACTATATATGCAAATGAATGTAGTAAGGAAATTATAAATAAAAAAATTAGATTTATTGTAGATATCTCAGGGCTTTGTATTTCTTTGTGTAAGGTTAAACATTGATATTTTCCCATTTTCTAACTTGAATAATTATTTCAGTAGTATATTGCAAAAGATTTGTTTGAACACAATGTGTTACTGCAACAAAATTAACCTTTACTCCCTGGGTACCAAATATCCTCAGAAAATAAGGCCAATTTGCAAATTATGGCAAATGTTTAATTAAAAAAATTATGCTTTGTAATTTTTAGGACTTGCCCTTGAAGTTTCATATGCTGGATTTTCCATTGAATATATATATAACCATTACAAGTAGATCAGGGATACAATGGCAATTGGGATTACAGTGTAATTTATTAATTGTCAGTAAAACATTATCAGATCAAAAGATCCAACACTTTGATGTGCAGAAAACAATACCTTAGGGTTAATACCTGAAAAATGTATATCCCTTATTGTTTTAAGTTCTAGCTTAGATTTTAACCATTGAAAAATAAAACTGATTAGATCTTAACTAATGGCTGTCTTATAAATTCAGAGTTCATAAAATCTTTTTTTTCCCTAATGTCCATGAAGAAAATCTGCTGGTCCTCACTACTATATATTGCAAAATACCAAAATTGTGTCTGTTCTTTGCAAAATTTTGGTGGTCACATCCTTCGGACCACCATTTTTCGCCAACTCTAGTCTCTACCTGGGCAATACTACTGGTACCCATTGGGATGCAGAATGTGACTCATTACCATCTTTAATAACTGGGCAATTATAACGTAACCTGAATAATTCATTCCCTCCCTGTGATAAACTATCCCACTTGTGAGGACATGGGAATATTAATTAACTTCTGAATTATTTGGGTTAGGCAATACTATATGTGTCCCTTGGTATGCAGGATATGACTTATACCAGCTTTTAATTGGTTGGCAATACTATGGGTGCCCCTTGGTATGCTGAAGATGGCCCTTATATTAAACTGGGCTATTTTGCATTATCACATTGTATGTATGTCTTTTCATGCAAAAATAATTTCGTCACCCTTTTCTCAACTTTAGATAAACAGAATAACTTTGGTCTACAGCTTGACAGAGATGAGTTGTAAAGTGTGGGCACTTTTCAGATCTATCAGACACCTACTTCTTTTTGCCAATACTTTGATTTTTTCATTATTTGTAAAGAACAATATTTTCGTCACAAATAAAAAATTAAATTTACCCAATATTACCGAATGGAATGACTGCATATCTATTCTGCTAGACAGTGATGACTTGTAATGTGTAAGCACTTTTCTGATCTATTAGACCAATTCTTCCTGTTTTCCTATATTTTGAAGTACAAGTGGGGGTATGCTTAGCACAACAATGCATCTAACTTCGTGTTAATGTCTGATACGACTCCAGGTTTGTTGTGGGAGTAGATATCACTTTAAAGATATATTTTTTAAGAACATTGTCTGTACTTTAAGTGTCAATCCTTATTTCCTGTATGTACAGTTTGTTATTTGCCTTTAATGTAGTTTTTTTTATTTTTGATGTTGGATTTTCAATAAAACTGTCTTTTGATTTTGGTATCTTGTACTTGTAATTGATGCCCACACCTACCAAGAAAATCAAATAAATAGAAAATATTTGAATTTTCCAATAAATGAATAATTAAAGCTGTCTTTTAGGACACAGAAATAGTTTCTTAGTTTATAAGCAGATAAAGTAAGTATTGTTACTAATGTATTTCTATTTTCATTTTGTTATTATTTGCTTAATTTCACAATTATCCTGATATCAGCACTTTTGTACATGGTATATATGTGTGTTTATAGAAACACATCTTATGAACATGGAAGTAGTATTTGTTTCCATGATTGTTGTATCAAGTTTGGAAAATTATAGAACATATTTCTGTGCTGTCTATGTTCATAATGTTGTTTTATTTTTGACATATTAAGGATGACTTCTGAAGAGATCTTACATCTTCAGAATGGGATATTTAGATTTGACTTTGTTATTGAACCTAGTAAAATTTAATTATGAAGAAAGAATTGAAAAATTCATACCCTTTATTTGGGACTGGGTGGTCTACAGTTTTCACTAGCCTGTATTTGAAAACTGGGTGGTCTACAGTTATCACTAGCCTGTATTTGGGACTGGGCGGTCTACAGTTATCACTAGGCTGTATTTGGGACTGGATGGTCTACAGTTATCACTAGCCTGTATTTGGGACTGGGTGGTCTACAGTTATCACTAGCCTTTATTTGGGACTGGGTGGTCTACAGTTATCACTAGCCTGTATTTGGGACTGGGTGGTCTACAGATATCACTAGCCAATATTTGGGACTGGGTCATCTACAGCTATCACTAGCCTGTATTTGGGACTGGGTGGTCTACAGTTTTCACTAGCCTGTATTTGGGACTGGGTGGTCTACAGTTATCACTAGCCTGTATTTGTGACTGGGCAGTCTACAGTCATCAAAAGCCTGTATTTGGGACTGGGTGGTCTACAGTTATGACTAGCTTGTATTTTGGTTGGTGGTCTTCAGTTATCACTAGCCTGTATTTAGGACTGGGTGGTCTACATTTATCACTAGCCTGTATTTGGGACTGGGTGGTCTTCAGTTATCACTAGCTTTTATTTGGGACTGGGTGGTCTACAGTTATCACTAGCCTGTATTTGGGACTGGGTGGTCTACAGTTATCACTAGCCTGTATTTGGGACTGGGTGGTCTACAGTTATCACTAGCCTGTATTTGGGACTGGGTGGTCTACAGTTATCACTAGCCTGTATTTGGGACTGGGTGGTCTACAGTTATCACTAGCTTGTATTTTGGTGGGTGGTCTTCAGTTATCACTAGCCTGTATTTGGGACTGGGTGGTCTACAGTTATCACTAGCCTGTATTTGGGACTGGGTGGTCTGTGAACATATATTTGTTCCACATAATACATGTTCCCCCTGGAACAAAACTATGGATACTAAAAGTTCTTGGGAACAAATATTACATAATAGAATTTCCACCTTCATAAAATATTTTCCTGGAACTAAAACATCATATGGTTTTATAATATTTGTTCCTTTAAAGAAAGAGTGTCATGTTTCATGATTGTATAACAAATATTCCTGGAACTTTTATTATATAAGAAATATTCTTGGAACTTTTATTGTATAATAAAAACATTTGAAACTTATATATATTTATAACATCCTCGTATACATCCTATAATGAATTTTGCCCAAACTTAGTAAATTGTTGGCAATTTTTCCCACACGTAAAGGTCTTTTATAACAAAATATATATACGACTGATTCTGATTGTCAATAAATCATATAGATTTTAATAGGTTGATATTGGTAATTTGTTTAATAAAATGGATTTGTGTTTAATGATACATGACACCCCTATTTAATGTTGTTCTTAGTACTTCAAATGTCAAAACATTGTCCATAACATTTATTCCAAAGAACTTTTAGCATATAACAAAAGTTCCATTGGGAACTTTCATTATGTAATATTTTATCTTTTGTGAAGGAAATTTTCTTATAGCATTGGATAAAATATTATATAAGAAAAGTTCCCATGGAACTTTTGTTATATGCTGAAAGTTCTTTGGAACAAATATTATGGGGAACTAATATTCTGTCACAGTCTACAGATATCACTAGCCTATATTTGGGACTGGGTGGTCTACAGTTATCACTAGGCTGTATTTGGGACTTGGTGGTCTACAGTTATCACTAGGCTGTATTTGGGACTGGGTGGTCTATCACTAGGCTGTCAATACTGAGATTGTAAAGTTGGAACCTTGCTCTTCACAAGGTGTGTTTGACTATGATCTAACTGACAAGGATTCCTAGATTTTCCCTGTCTCTCAGGTTACTTTGGCTGTAGCCACCTAAAAAAACTGACCAGCATGATATAGCCAAGGTCACTAAAAGTGGTGTTAAAAAAAAAAAACAAACAAACTTTATTTTTGCAAACTACAATGTTACAAGTCACATCAAATTAATTTATGTATTTTTATTCATTATACGATGAAAAAAAAATGATATATATATGTAGGACTCAGAACCGCGATGGTCACGCTGAAGTGCGATGGTGGCATTGTGACACTATCTTACTGATAGCTAGGCTGAAGTGCGATGGATTATATAAGCTTTTTGTTTTCAATATTTTTCATGTTCACATGTCGATGAAGAAGTCAATTTGTTAGTTAGACGCAGCTTTTCATGTTTATTAAGTAAATCATCGAGAATATTACCCGTTTAATTTAAAACTGTCATGATAAATATTTCCAGACATAATTGTAATGTTGTAGTTTACTCAGGACAAAAATAAGCCAACGTTCATACAAGATCATACAATCGTTCAAAGGTTATTTTCCATTAAAACCAGTGCTAATTTCAATGACTGAAAATGTGATAAATGCAATATATAATAAGGACCTTATAAACTTATTATTGTCGGTGGTTTTTACTGCAACTGGACAATATATGGAATGTTTTTGCATATTCAACATGATTACAAGTAATCAAATTTTAATACTACGGGAAAAGGGAAATAAAAAGAAGACAGGGGAAATTTAGCCTTCTCAGTGAAGCAGATCTTCTTTCGAAATCTACAGAAGTTTTGTTTCTACCCTACCATGAGTCCTTATATATACATATTGCCTAAAATTTGCATCAGGTTTCCACACTATTCATTGCACTTCAGCGTCCCCATCCCACCTCCGCACATATATACATCCTAAAGCTTGCCAGGTTTCCACACTATTCAGCATCCCCATCGCACCTCCGCCTTCATAAGCCTAAAATTTGCATCAGGTTTCCACACTATTCAGCATCCCCATCGCACCTCCGAGTCCTACATATATACATATTGCCTAAAGCTTGCTTCAGGTTTCCACACTATTCAGCATCCCCATCGCACCTCCGAGTCCTACATATATACATATTGCCTAAAGCTTGCATCAGGTTTCCACACTATTCAGTATCCCCATCGCACCTCCAAGTCCCACATATATACATATTGCCTAAAGCTTGCATCAGGTTTCCACACTATTCAGCATCCCCATTGCACCTCTGAGTCCTACATATATACATATTGTCTAAAGCTTGCATCAGGTTTCCACACTATTCAGCATCCCCATCTCACCTCCGAGTCCTACATATATACATATTGCCTAAAGCTTGCAGCAGGTTTCCACACTATTCAGCATCCCCATCTCACCTCCAAGTCCTACATATATATATATATTGCCTAAAGCTTGCATCAGGTTTCCACACTATTCAGGATCCCCATCACACCTCTGAGTCCTACATATATACATATTGCCTAAAGCTTGCATCAGGTTTCCACTCTATTCAGCTTCCCCATCGCACTTCAGAGTCCTACATATATACATATTGCCTAAAGCTTGCATCAGGTTTCCACACTATTCAGCATCCCCATCGCACCTCAGAGACCTACATATATACATATTGCCTAAAGTTTGGATCAGGTTTCCACACTATTCAGCATCCCCATTGCACCTCCGAGTCCTATATATATACATATTGCCTAAAGCTTGCATCAGATTTCCACACTATTCAGCATCCCCATCGCACCTCCGAGTCCTACATTTATACATATTGCCTAAAGCTTGCATCATGTTTCCATCTATTCAGCTTCCCATCCCACTTCAGAGTCCTACATATATACATATTGCCTAAAGTTTGGATCAGGTTCCCACACTATTCAGCATCCCCATCGCACCTCCGTTCTACATATATACATATTGCCTAAAGCTTGCATCACGTTTCCACTCTATTCAGCTTCCCATCGCACTTCAGAGTCCTATCATACATATTGCCTAAAGCTTGCATCAGGTTTCCACACTATTCAGCATCCGCATCGCAAATTCTACATATATCATATTGCCTAAAGCTTGCATCACGTTTCCACTCTATTCAGCTTCCCATCGCACTTCAGAGTCCTACATATATACATATTGCCTAAAGCTTGCATCAGGTTTCCACAATTCAGCATCCCCATCGCACCTCAGAGTCCTAGATGTATACATATTGCCTAAAGTTTGGATCAGGTTTCCACACTATTCAGCATCCCCATTGCACCTCCGAGTCCTACATATATACATATTGCCTAAAGCTTGCATCAGGTTTCCACACTAGTGTTTTGTCTTGTATAATTATATCAATAACAATGATTTTTTTATTAGAATTATGAAAAAGACCTCTCATTTGCTGTTTTTGAAAAGAAAAAAGAATTGAAGAAATTATCACTTGCTATGCAGACATATATCCAGAGAAAAAAACTTATCAATTTTAAATGCACAATGATACCAGAGAGTTTTATCTTTGTAATTGTTAAATTTTTAATGTAGATGTGGAGCTGAATCCTTGAAGAAACTGATATATATATATAATATTTATATATTTTTCTGACTAACTTCTGTAGGGTTTTTGTTTGAAACTGATCTTTTATTTATTAAGTTATGATGAACATTTGATGTTAATGTTTTTTTTCTGGAGAGATAGCAGGATGTAGTCTTGGTTTTCAGAATTACATGTTTTTGTTTTACAGAATAATACTTGTTTTATCTCAGATAGGATTAGTAGAATTTTCTTGAGATGCAATGTGTCAGCTCATGTGACATTTCAATACGTTAGTAATGGCCCTGACCTAGTTGATGGTTTATTGAATAAATATGTTAACTTGTGTTTTTAAGCTTTATATTGAGAATAAAACATAAGGGGAATTATCATTACTTATGACTATAAGAAATGTGGTGTGCTATGATAATAATAGGATTGAAAGCATCATTGATGTTTATACAGCAACCCAACAATAGAGAGGACTGCATCCAAATTCCTAGAAATTCAAAATAGAATTTCAGCTTTGGCAGCAACCTTTCATGAGATTCCTTAATTGAAACAGGCACATGTGCAGATGCAGAGTTCAATAGAAAGCATGCTTTTTAAAGATTCCCCTAATTACTCAGAAAGTAGCATGTAGGTATGAAAATTTACTGTGGCCAAAGTAAATTACAAACTTAACAAACATTAGTTCAACTTGGTAAAATTTCAATATCTGAACTTCAAAAGTATTAAATCTGAAAGTCCAGAGGTTCTAACTATTGTATTATCATGGTTAGAATAAAAGGAGATGTGTGATAATTATCATGTATATATACATGAATGAAACAGCTACCCATCAATATATTTGACCACAGAATCATGTTAGACCTTTTTAATCAGTCAAACTGTTAAATGATAATGTGTAAAATAACTTATTAAAAGGTAGATTTAAACAACAGATCAAGTCCAACTGACTGTTCATAAACAATCAAGAATCATTAGATTGAAAGGTTCAAAACTTAATAAATCCATAAAAACATTTGAAATCTTCTATGGCTCTGTCCAGTACAAAAGTTATGACTCCCTCTTTTTATTGAAAGCCAGTCTGCACTTAATCTTAGTCCATTTGTATCAAGTGAGTTAGTCCAGAAGAAAACAATTTATTTAAAACTTTTTGGACATAAAAATGTATTTTTACAACAATGAACATGTTATAATCCCTACTTATTTCACATGAAACAATGTATTGTTGTTTATGTTTTTCTTATACATTTGATTTATTGTTTATAGGTCAGTTTGAAGTAATCTGCCACCATCTGGCCATTATGTATATACATGTACTACTTTTTAAAGAAAAGTGAAGGACATATATAAATGAATTTATTTTTCAAACATTTATGAGAAAAATACTTGTGCTAGTAACATAAATGAACCTTTTAGTATAACTTGCGATTTCTGGAACAAGCTAATATCATGTCTGTACAACTTTTTTTCAATAAAGTTTGGATAAAACTATATATATTTCTTTTTTTGGGGTCTTTCTTGAATGAAAACCAGTCTGTGTACCCCAATGTTATAGGTACCTTTAAATATATTTTGATATATGTATTTATTATTTATTATTATTATTATTGTAGATTCATCATCCTGCCAAAAACGCATTGTCTTTGAATTCATATATTTGAAATTATTTGCATTAACAGTAAAAATCTATATAATTTTCTTTTAAAAATAATAAGAAGTTACTGAACAAAAAAGAATTCCTCTACTGTTGGCCTGCAGACCACTTTGTAACTGTCTTAATGATGAATGTTTTTTTAATTGTTTTTATTTTTATCAGGTACAGTTTGATGTTTGTGAAAAGACAGCAGTCAAGATCATTTGAAGATTACAGTAGGTATTACACTTAATGTTATAAGTAGACATGATCTAATTTCTACAACTGGGTCAGAGCCATGGAGAAAATAATGTACATTTTGTAAAAGCAGTCATTCTATTATTTGCTTTTTGTGTGTTTTTTGCTGTGCAAGTACTGATTTTGTGTCATGGATGGATACCAGACATATCCTTTGTTTTTTCTATTATTCTATTTGACTTTTGTGTCATGTGATGGATGACTTGAATTGAGACATAGGTGTTATTTTTCTGTAATTATGCTGTTGTCAGAAATGTTAAGTATCTGTCAATGAATATTTGTTCCTTTTAACAGAAGATCCTCTGGAAACTTTGTTATATACAATGGTATATTATCGGTTCCCATTGGAAAAAATATTCTAAAATTTGTATTCTGTTAAAAACAAATACTGTAATATTTCTTCGAGTATTAATAATATTCCAAAATTAAATATTTCTAAAAATTCTAAAATTTGTATTCTGTTAAAACAAATATTGTAATATTTTTCGAGTATTAATAATATTCCAAAAATTAAATATTTCTTCCATTTGGAACTTATATTATAAAGGATGTTCTATTGCATGACAAGTACTTTGAAAGATCGTTGTTTCTTCGTAAACTGAACTTTGCATTATAAGCATACTTGTAGCTGAAATGCATGCTGAATATGAGGCTCCACTGCCTGGTACATTGAAAACATGAGACATTTTTTAAAAATTAGACAGTTCAAGCATGATGTGATGAGACCTAGCAGCAAAGAGTCATAATAAATGGATAAATATGTTATTATAAAAGCTACAAAAAACAAGTCTTATTTATAAGACAACATTTCATTTTTGATATGACATGTTATTCAACAAACAGTGTTGGTCACACCATTATACCTAATATTAAGCCTTTGAACTTCAGTTGTTAAAACTATAGGTGACAGAGTAACACTTGGTGAAATAATTACATGACAATATTACTAAACATGATTGATTGTAATATGGATCTATGGTAAGAAAATGAGATATTTTATTTAAGCCTCTGGTCACGGAACATTTTCATACATCACTGTTCATTTTGAATATTGGCCAGTAGCAGTGTGATAGATGTTAATATCAATGTAATCAGCACCCTATGATTTATTTCGTCTCCAGGGTATATGCAGTACCATTCTATGAAAGTGATTTTTGTCATCGATCTTAATGGAAAAGTCCAGAAAATTAGTAAATCCCTGTAACCATATATTACATGTTGTCAATAAGTTGATTAAAGCGTCAATGATTTAAATGGTACTGGTTGATTTTTATATTTTATTTCTTTATATTTCTGTGAAAGAGCTAACTGGTTCATTGGGTTGTTTATCAGTGTTTTCTCAGGCTAACAGTATTGCTGACCGTGATTACTTACTGACTGGATATTGATAGATCTATTAGTGGTCACTCACAGGTAATCTGTAATCAATGATTGGCTAATAGGAAAATTTGACACAGTAGAGAAGGCAATTGTCTTCTAATCATGACATCAGATTTGTTTGCTATGAAGATGCTATTGGTGTTAGGATTAGTATGAAGAAGTAAATAATTGTTAAAAATTTCTTGTTGTAAACTTATACCAGGTAAAGTGAATTTTTATTGGTTCAATGTAAGAATATTTCTTCATATTATATGATATCTAGAGATTATACCAAGATATCATTAAAAATAATTGTATATCCTGAATTTATCATGCTTTATCATATAACATAAGGGTAAATTGCTGAAACACCCCTCCTGAATTATTAAAAACTGTTGTATTAACCATAATATCTTGATCTAATAGTCTGTTGCCAATTACAGATTTGACAGTTATAACACACCTTTAACACAACTTGTTTCCCTTTGTTAATTGTAGACTGGTTCTTAACGGGATAAATGGGCTGCTGTTTATGCAAAGAATGATAAATTGAAAGTGTTATATAGTAGTTTAATGCAAATATCAAAATTTTTAGCATAAAAAACCATTAAATGTAAATTATGAAAAACTTAAAAGATTACACGGAGATTACACAGAGATTACACAGATAAATTTGCTCTTTCTGCTAGCTCTTTATTGTCAATGCCAATAAAAGTTATGTCCCTCTTTAGACAAATCCCGGCATGACTATTTCATTGCAGGATTAATTACTGAATTAGAAAATAGACTATTAGATACACACAATCAGGCTAACACCCTCAATAATATATACATACAAACTAGCCAATGAGAAGGACAATGTATTATGTGTGTTTTTGACATTAAGCTTTTATTTACTTATCTTGCAAAAACAGCATTTTGGGGGTTTGCATAAAAAAATAAGATGTGGTTATTTTCCAATGAGACAACTCTCTACCAGAGACCAAATGATGTAGAAGGTTAGCAACTATAGGTCACTGTACCGTCTTCAACAATGAGCAAAAACCTATGCTGCATAGCTTAGCTATAAAAGGCTCCTAAATGACAAATGCAAAACATTTCAAATGAGAAAACTAATGGCCTGATTTATGTGCAAAACAATGAATGGAAAACATATATGATAGACACCTACAAACAATAACCACTGGATTACAGGCTCCTGACTTGGAACAGGCACATAAAGAATGTAGCGGGCTTAAACATGTTAGTGGGCACCCCAACCTCCCTTACCTGGGACAGTGGTGTAACAACACAACAGAAGAACAGACCTATTAAATTCAAGACATTGACATTGATAAAGAAAAGACAAATTAAACAAAGTTTATTATCAAAAATTTAGTAAACATTTTGTAGGATTTTTTTTTACCATTTCAGGCTTTTTATTATGCTAAACTACAAGTCTATTTTAGTTCATATTTTACATGTATGTAATATTTGATATTATTCATCAAAGATAATTCCCATAGGATAATTGCTATTTAATAAAAAATAATTCTGTGTTAGCCTTTCACTCGTGTGGAATGAATTTAGTCAACAAAGATAATAACTATTAATATGATATTTTTATTAAATTTACCAGAAAGAGCTTTAATGCAGTCATGTTATAAGGTAAATTATTGTAAAAAATGAGTCCTATTTTCCAGATCATTACTTCATAAAATATGATAATCTTTATGTTAGCACGATGGTCATGTTTCAGATTATTGGATTCTTTTCATTGCGAGTTTCAAGGTTAAATGAACTTGGCGGAAAAAGACAAAATTGGTATGATATTAAAAAAAAAAAACCAAATGAAAACATAGAAATTTTGTTAGCTATTCATGCATTACCGTTATATAATATGTAAATAGAATAAATGGGTGAAAAGAACAGGAAATTCAGTTGAAATTTGACATGTACACAGGTACCAAATTAAAGAGCAATAGACCATTTATATCCATCCTCAATATGTTTGGTGGAAAACCTCATCTGTCATTAAACATGGCCACCATATTCTGTTTCAGGATAACTGATTGCAATGTTGTGGTAAAGGTATTTAGATTTGCTAAGATGCTGAGGAGTTGTTGGTTTCTAACAGTATCAGACATACTGAGTATAGGTATTTTATGGATTAAGTTGAGGGAGGTCAGTGTCCTGTGAAAGATTTCATAGATTGAGTTTAGAAGGGTCAACATCCTTTAGAGAGTTCATGAAATTAGTTGAAGAGGATCTAGGTTTCCTTAGAGTTCTAATGTCATTAAAACTGCATCTAAGAGATTGCTTGGCTTATACTAAGAAATGAAGCACACTGTATTTTCTTGTTTTTAAAAGTGCACCTTCATTTTATTACTTCACTTGTCAAAAGATTTAAAACCATTAAAAGAACCAGATTTATGTGGCAAAAGCATTGTTTGAATTGACTGTGTTTTCCTGTAGAATTGGAATTGTAATAAATCCTAGTTAATGGGAAGCAATATTTTGTGAGTGACAAATTATATCATATTTTTCCTCTGACTCCTTCAGGTTGTTGTGATATTATCAGTTTCTCTGTGTGTATTGGCTATTTATCTTGTTATTGGTGACAAAAGTCAATTATACTAAGGAAATCATTGTTATATTGGAATTTTCAGCTGTGTTTGTCCTACTTTCCAAGCAATACTATTTCATATTGATAATGTATTCACTTTTGGCCCAGTTTTCTCTTTGTTCGTTCTGTGATTAAGGTCTTTATATTCTTTCCTGTTTCTATAAATTAAAAAAGTGATTTCCAGGATGTGTTTGTCTTGCTCCTGTAAAACCATGTAAACTTTGATTGTTATAATGTTTTCTTCTGTTTTCATGTTACTAGATTGATGTATAGCACATTGCTACGTACATAAACATGATTGAATAACATTTCAAATCAACAATATCCTGACCATTATAAGCAATGCTTCTGTGTAAATTTTTAATGGTTTTATATTGTAATGATGTCAGAATGTTGCAGGATTTGCAGGTCAGCATGGTGGCATGCAGACGATGAAGTTTGTTGTATGGTAATTTGGTTAGCTGGTTATTAGAGGGTATGGAGCATACATGGTTATTTATCAGGCCCATATATAAAAAAAGGAGATGTGGTATGATTGACAATGAGATAACTATCCACCAAAGTTCAAATGAAGTGGATGTGAGCAATTATAGGCAACTGACAGCCTTCAACAATGAGAAAAACCCATATCTTAATGTTAAAGGCTGTAAAAGGCCCTGCCATAGCCAGGATGTCTCTGAGGGGGTTTATTTAAAGATATGACGCTCTGATTGAATTATTATATTCCACTTCAATCTGAATCTTGAATTTGATAGTCTTTAATAGTATTGTTTTGGTTTCAGGGGTGGGGGATGGGGGTGGGGATTATAGAAACCACTTAATAGATATAAGAAGATGTGGTATGAGTGCCAATGAGACAACCCCATTTAAGAGTGTTAGTTATAGAGAAAACTTAGTTAGTAAAACAAAGAAAAGTTGTTTTCTGAAAATTAAAATGTAATCTAAAACCAAGGTTCTTGGTTTTTTTTTACTATCCTTTAGTTTCTAAGTTGAAGGACATTTATATTGATAACATTTTGTTGTTCTTAAATGTGGAGAATGGTGACTATTTATTTATTTATACTTATAAGGTATAATATCTTATCTTTAAACTAGGTAAGTAATTCTATTCCTTATGATTTTGGAAGATTTAAAAAGTCGTAAACTTTTTTAATACTTTGTTTTGACTTCCATTTTAACTTATTTAATAAATGTGAGCTGAAAAAATAAGTGAACTGTTCAATAAAACTACCGGTATAAAACGTTGAGACAGTTTGTCGTATAATTTGCATTTATCGCTATTTTACGAAATTTTCCTTTGATCTTGCTGACTGATAATTTTCTTTCTCAGTGGAGTCTAGCGATATGAAAAATTATCGCTAGAAACTAAGGGCCCAGGTGCCCGTTGTCAATGAAATTAACAACGTCGTCATAGGTAAAACAGCGATAAACAGATTGTCATTGGTCATCTCAACTTGATTGCTTTTCTCACTTTCGCCGAACCGGCTCAAGCGAGAAAATCAATCTCGTTGAGATAACCAACGATAATCTACAAGTATTCCATATTTGATGACTTTATATCTATTGGCTTATTTCATTTTTTTTTTTTTTTATGAAATGAAATCTTGTTATTTCACATTCCCTCAGCAGCTGCATTTATATTTCAATTCAATTTTAAAACTGTTATTATTGAATGTTAACGAAATAAAATTATTTTCAGTAAAATGACATACTTTGACCTTGTCTTGAACAACTCAAGTATAAAATAGCAATAAAAAAGACAAACTTGTTAACTCCAACTGACATTGAATCAAGCATCTGGAATAATTTACAGTAATATGGTTTACAATTTATGTTACATCTCTGATCAAGGATGTACATAAAATAAATTTATAAAAATACTGTTTTCCCCTAAATTTATTAAATTCTAAAACACAGGATATTTAACATACGTCGAAGAATACCGGTAATCTAATTCAATCTTCAACATTCTGCAGGGGTAGTATGCATGATGACCTGTTGATGCTGGTAAGTGACCAGTATGGCATCTACATGACAGCATAAAGGCAGAAACTGCCTTTAAAAATTTATGTGAATATTCTTAATTTTTATGCCCTGTCTAAGATAGAAGGGGAGATTATGTTTTCTAGTCTGTGTGTCTGTTACATGTTAGTTTTTATGCCTTGTCTAAGGTAGAAGGGGAGAATAGGTTTTACAGTCTGTGTGTCTGTCACATGTTAATTTTTATGCCCCATCTAAGGTAGAAGGAGAGACTAGGTTTTCCAGTCTGTGTGTCTGTCACATGTTAGTTTTTATGCCCCATCTAAGGAAGAAGGAGAGACTAGCTTTTCCAGTCTGTGTGTCTGTCACATGTTAGTTTTTATGCCCAGTCAAAGGTAGAAGGGGAGAATAGGTTTTCCAGTCTGTGTGTCTGTCACCACATTAATTTTTATGTCCCATCTAGGTTTTGAAGAAGTTGACCATGAAGTTGTGGTCACATCAACTTGAAACTTAGTGAGCTCACATGTTCATTATGATGTGAACTTTTTAAAATATATGCCAATTAAGGATTTGGAAAATTTTGCTGTTCACTAAATATGGAATTGTGATAGTACAGGCCAAGCATAGTGTCCAATGGACAAAGACTTTTGTTTTTATGCCCCTGCCGTAGTAGAGGGGGTATTAAGTTTTACTTTTGTCCGTCTCCGTACGTCCATATATACGTACGTCCCAAAGTTGGTTTCCGTTCTCTAACTTTAGTTTGCCTCAATCAAATGTTATGAGACTTAAACAAAATGCTTATTACCACAAAACATAGATCAAGTTTGAATTTTGGTGGCGTCACTTTAACCGTTCTAGAGTTATGCCACTTTACTAAAGGAAAAATTGCTGAATTTTTTGTTTCCGTTCTCTAACTTTAGTTTACCTTAACCAAATGTTATGAAACTAATACACAATGCTTATTACCACAAAATACAGATCAAGTTTGAATTTGGGTGGTGTCACTTTTATAGTTCTAGAGTTATGCCCCTTTACAAATGGAAAAATTGCTGAATTTTTCGCTTCCGTTCTCTAACTTAAGTTAGCCTCAACCAAATGTTATGAAACTTATACACAATGCTTATTACCACAAAACTCAGATCAAGTACAAATTTGGGTAGCATTCCCCATTTATTTATCACATAGAAACTATCTTATTTTGTATTGTTCGTTTACTTTATTCTCTTTGTTAATTCTGATGAGATTGTTGAATTACATATATACTTTGAAAAAGAAATTTCAAGTGACCTTCACACAATGTACCTAGATAAATAGAGAAATTAGCCGAAAAGGTTAATGTTTGATCCAATAATTAAAAGATGTCAAATGTCAAATCTAAAGAACTGTCCATGAGGAAGAATACTTAATCAGTACGTTGGTGACAGTCATTATTTTGAGTACAGTAAAGAATGCCTACAATTATAGAAGAAATTATATGTGAATTAAAACCTTGAGTAATGACGTAAAGACTATTAGATATTCAATTGTTGCTGTCAGAGGGGAAACATTACTACTGTAGCCTAAGTGCTATATGATATTTATAGTACTGTTTACCTAATAACTTTATTAGGAAATTTGTTAAAGAAAATAGATTTTTCTTTAGACTTAATTGAGATATAAGTACAGGTTAGAGTCTGTATTGAAAAAACAGAAGATGAAATCTTCAAATAAGTTAATTATTCATTGAGAAATGAAATCAAATAATAACTTAACAAAAAGGTTCAGTTGGGAATTTTTTGTAGACATTCTGTCATTCAAGACATAATTGTTTAGCTGGACTAAAAAAAATTAGCTGTTTCCTGAAAGAAGAAAAAAAAAGTATTTTCTGTCAATAAAAGCTGCTTGATTTAGATTGGAGACAAAATTCTTTAGTAATTAATAGATTTTCATGTAGTCAATTAGAAGTAATTTGGGTTGAAAGTATAGATTATAAAACACATGATAGTAATCTACATCTTTTGCTCATAAACGCTAAATGCTGAATGCTTGGCAGAAAAACAGCAATTCCAGGGTGAAAATTTTGGTTTGACCTGGACAGAGTTCTACCATAATACTCAAAGTCAGTGACTGAAATTGAACAGTCTGTTACGTTACATCACTGAGATAGTACATGCAGAATGTGCTTTATTCAATGCTCATAACAATTGACTTCAAATTTAACTTTCTGATTGAGTGGGTAAGATAGGTCTAAAGAATCGTAAATTATTATGGTATATAGTTAAATTTCAGCTATAATTATATATATCTTCATTTTCAATTTCAAACTTTTCTTTTCAATTTAAATGTCTTTGATCTTGTCAGCGTGAGGTAATTATAACCTAACTAATATATCTTGCATAACAAAGTGTGACAAAAGAAGAATAACTATGTCATAGTTGTTATCTATTTATTATTATTATGTTAGTATTATAGCATGTGTTGTTATGATAGGTATTGTTTACTTGTATGACCTAACGTGTATTCATTTCTAGTGAACAAGTAAGCATTCAAATAATTATAATGATTTATAGGGACAACTTTGCAGTTTTTATCTTAATTAGAAAACAGGTAAATGTTTATAATCTAAATTTATCATGTTTTTATATCCTAGGTTTATTTTGAAAATTTAATCGGTTAAGAAATACAAAACTAGAAATATATATATATATATATATTTTTCAGTTGTGAAGTAAAAATTTGATGGGTTAAGAAATATGACACTTATAAATATGTATGTTTTTTTTTTCAGTTGGGAAGTAAAAATTTGATGGGTTAACAGCAAACTTGACAACTCTTTGTCTTGGAATAATTTTGTTTCTGTCAGTAAAAACAGGTAAGAAATTTTATCATGCAGATGAGCATATATATACATTTTTAGTTTATTGAGTTTTTCCAGTTTTACCCTTTCCTTGAGCAGTTAAGACTTTTCAAATACTATTACTATAAGTATTTCAATACAAAACCTTTGTTATTTTTAGATACATATTGCCCTCAAGATGCTTTAACTTTATAAGGTCCAAGCTAAAATCATAGTAACCATGCTGAAGTGAATAATGTTCTATACAGCAAGTCTGAAAACACAACAACCAAAACATATGTATTTTGAAGAAAACATGCAAACTGTTCTGTGGATATTGTATAACTATGCATTTAATGTGATGTCAAGGCTCTGTCCCTCTTAAATAACTACCTGTTTATGATTTTAGTTTTATCTTATACAGTCTTAGATGGAAATCCTAAAGTAAAAATACAAATGTCAATGACAGATTTGGTAACCTTTTTGAGCTCTGACCTTTGTAGGCCTCAGACATTTAAGCTTTAAATGCAGGTCAAGACTTTCAGTGTTATCACATTTACACTTTAAGGTTTACAATGGTTGATACAGTTGTGCAGAATGAAAAATCGCAAAATTGGGAGGGCATGCAGCATGAGTTTAAAGATATTTTTAAAGTGATTTTTTTAGTGTAAAACAGAACCTTTTCATCATTAAAGTTCACCAGAAAGGCTATAGTTTAGGCTTTTTCTGCCCTGAACAAACTGTTTCTCAGAAATGAGTTTGATAGGCTTTGCAACGTTACTACATACCATGAAATAAATATAGAGCTTTAGTGATATAGACACATCAACCTTTAAAGGGTTATTGCCCCTTGAATTGTTATAATTTGGTGAAATTTAAGAAACAAAGGGGTTTTGTTGCTGATAACTTTAGCTTTCTTTTGAGGCCCATTATATTTCAATCCTTTAATGGAACCTCCCCTGTCAGGTTTTTTAAAACTAGTTGAGATTATCACTGTCCTTCCACATATTTTTGTACAACAGAGCAGGCTCTAAGCTTTTACTTTTCTGTCAATGTGCTATCCAAGTAGTATCTTCTGGCTCTGCCAACTTTTTTTACTTGTTTATCCAAATGTATTGTCTGTAAGACTGTCTGCCTGTGGTGAATTCAATTTATATAAAAATTAGGAATAGGTCTCAAGTTTTTTGGTGTTTTTTTTTTTTTTTTTTTGGGAGTCAAGTACCATAGCAAGCAGATGCCCAGAGAACTTTCAGTAGAGAGCTGTACTTTACTGTAAACCAATATATTCGTGAGGAATTTATTTTTCACGGCATTCCTAACGAATATAAACAGTTCTAAATATGTCAAATTTGGATCTTCTCATATACATGTTATATATGAATAAAAGAAAAAATTTGAAATCATCAATATAAATCGCTGTCAAATTGCCTGAAAAGGGCTAAATGCAAAAACAAGTTGGCTTAAAGTATATGGATTGGTGTTTTTATACCACAAAGAGATCTGTAAATATTACTGCAGTGATATAGAAATTTCAGCATCTGTTGCAAAAATACAAAATGAATACATACGTAGCCCAGATGATAAATCATTATAAATATATATATGTTGTAGAAAATGATAATAGATTTGATCCTGATTATCATTGCTACGAGCTATTCATATCTTTTTTTTTGTATATATCTGCCATTTGTTGCAACCTGTTGTACAAAAATCTGATATAAATGTACATTATGGATTACATTTTAAATATTAATGGCCAATAATAAGTTATTTTATGCCTTAAGCACTGAAAAACTTGATGATCTATTGTAATAATGGGATACACCAGTATAAAGGATCAAAGTTGGCTGACTGCAAAGTTACATGCATGTACATCTGTCCTGTCAGTGTAGTCTACTAATTATACATTTAGTGATTTAATTTTTTGCTTTAAATTTCCTGATGTATATATTTGAAACCTAATGTACAGCATTTTCCTTAAAACTATGAGTGAACAACGAAACGATATGTATCCACTCTCAATAGTTTAGATTTTAAATTTAAAAATACTATTATTTTAAAGTTTGAAAATTTAACTATCTCAAGTAGATTAGTATCTTAATAATCAATAGTGAAGTTTTGTAGAAGGTAGATGTCAGATATATATTGTGGTATGGAAATGCCTTTAAAATAAAACACCCTACAGCTGTAACATTGCATAGGCTATTAGATTTCACTTCTGTAAGGTGAAGTATATGTAAAGGGTGGTATTTTTAGATATAAAAGTTTGAAAGGAAAAATCGCATTTTTCACCACCTTTTAAGTACATTCTATACATTTAAAGATCTGTACTTTTTAATTGATGCATCTCTGAAAGTATAAATACTACATTTATCATTTTTGTCAATATCCAGTTAATTTTCAATGAGTTTCCAAATGCATTCAAAGTTTCATAAAAGTCTGAAATTCTGCCAAATCAGGTATACATGTATTTCCTTCTATTTTGGGGAGTCATTATTAGCCCTTAACACCTTTTGGATGATATAAGTTAATCCAGGTTTTATTGTAATTTAATATAATTTGTAATATTTCTTTGATAGGGGATGGGATGTGGTATACTATGTCATGTGACTTGGCAAAGGTACTTTACTGTATTATTTGATAGGGGATGTGATGTGGTAAACCACTGGATTTATGGTACCAAAACCTCCAACTTCAAGTATACTTCACCTTTGGGAGTTATAGGCTTTTCTTTAATGAAAAACAGGGTTCACCCACAAAAGCCTTCAATAATGAAGGTCCATCATTTCCTCTACATTATAATTAACAAGATAATACAGATACATAAGGTACTTGGACTATTTAAACATAAAAAGGCGAATTTTTGACTGAAAGGAAATTGAATTAAAAATAGATAGAACTTCACAAGACATACTAAGAGCTTTCTGAAGCCAAACATGTGATCAATGTATCTGTAACAAAAAGTGTTTAGTAATTTATAAGTTTGGTGAATACATGTACCAGAATTGAACTTATTATTATTAATAATTCAGACAACAGTTGGTCTTAACAATTTGTATCGATCACCTTACAAGGTATGTCAAGTATGCTTATGTAGCATTCTTATAGAAAAAAAAAACATGTTACAGATATATAATGAATTTTTTTTTTAGATTATTTGTAAAACGTTCTCTAAGTTACAGTGGTGAAAAGCTTTTGCAATAAAACAGTTTTGAATTATCATTATAAAAAGCTTTCTTAGGTTAATAGGTTAATTTTATTTTTATTTTGAAAGTTTCAATTTGTACAGAATAAGGTTATTTTTCTTTTAAGGTTCAATTTGTATGAAATAAAATTACAATATGATTTAACGAAGAAGTGACCTCTTGCATTACACTGGTGAACTTATATATGGTTTCTGAAGAGTGTCATAAGAGTGGTCATTTCTATTCTAAATTCATCAGTTGTTATGTAAAATATCAGTTGATGAAACTAGAACTGCTTTGTAAATCTAAGGTAAAGTTGCCTGAAACATAAGGCTTACTTGAGCAAAACTGACTTCTGTAGTTAACAGTTGTTTATATAGCTCTAGTCTAGAAGAAATCGAAATTTAACAGATCCGTTCCAAGAAATTGCCTGTACCAAGTCAGGAATATGACAGTTGTTGTCCATTCGTTTGATGTGTTTGTGCTTTTGATTTTGCCATTTGATTAGGGACTTTCCATTTTGAATTTTCCTTGGAGTTCAGTATTTTTGTGATTTAACTTTTTTTCATGGTTTAAAAAAAAAATCCTTATTTTAATTACTGCGTAAAATTGTTGTCGGGTTTTTTCGGGCAGTAGGTGATGCCCAATAGTTTTGTCATAAAGTGAAAAATATTGTATATAGATATAAGATGTGGGGTGTATGTTAGTTAGACAGCAACCCAATAAACAAATAACTGATCAACATCAAGATGCCAACATACTGTCCTCAACAATAGACACGGGACAGGTGTATGTAAAATAAGGCAAGCTCTTCATTGCCCAAAATTTTTTATAAGTTCTACATTAATACGTAATGATCTGTTATCAACACCAAATTTTCGAAATAGCAAAAAGAGATTAAGGATATTTGCTACTCTGTTTCAAAATAACAACTTTCTTATAGACTGTTATAAATTGATAGTATATGAATAACGTAACAATTAAATGCAGAAAAAAATTATAGGTCTGTGTTCTTGTTTTTGAGATATAAACAATTAAAAAATTTGGCGGGAAATGCTTTTTTCTAAATTTTTCACACATCTAACATTGGCACCTTTTTCTTTCAAAAACTATGAAAAAATAACAAAGTTTTTATAAGATTAAAAAAAATAGCTTTTTAAACTATATGTGTAATTAAAGTATGAAAAGAAAAGTAGGGGTAAGCGGGCAAAAATTTTTAATGGCACAACATGGATAAAACCAGAGGATTCCAAATATCTGACACAAGTCAAAAACAAGACGAGCGAACATCCTCAAGATATGACATAAGACAACCAATGACAAGATTCCTGGTCAGGAACAGGTACAAGTACATGTGACAGGTTCAAACTATAAACAACAAGAGCAGTAGTAGAATAAGAACACCTAGCCAACATTACAGTGTCCCAAGATTCCTGGTTGGGAACAGGTACAAGCACATGTGACAGAATGTGACAGGGTCAAACTATAAACAACAAGAGCAGTAGTAGAATAAAACACCTAGCCAACATTACAGTATCCCAAGATTCCTGGTAGGGAACAGGTACAAGTACATGTGACAGAATGTGACAGGGTCAAACTATAAACAACAAGAGCAGTAGTAGAATAAAACACCTAGCCAACATTACAGTATCCCAAGATTCCTGGTAGGGAACAGGTACAAGTACATGTGACAGAATGTGACAGGGTCAAACTATAAACAACAAGAGCAGTAGTAGAATAAAACACCTAGCCAACATTACAGTGTCCCAAGATTCCTGGTCGGGAACAGGTACAAGTACATGTGACAGGGTCAAACTATAAACAACAAGAGCAGTAGTAGAATAAAACACCTAGCCAACATTACAGTATCCCAAGATTCCTGGTTGGGAACAGGTACAAGCACATGTGACAGAATGTGACAGGGTCAAACTATAAACAACAAGAGCAGTAGTAGAATAAGAACACCTAGCCAACATTACAGTGTCCCAAGATTCCTGGTAGGGAGCAGGTACAAGCACATGTGACAGAATGTGACAGGGTCAAACTATACACAACAAAAGCAGTAGTAGAATAAAACACCTAGCCAACATTACAGTATCCCAAGATTCCTGGTCGGGAACAGATACAACCACATGTGACAGAATGTGACAGGGTCAAACTATAAACAACAAGAGCAGTAGTAGAATAAAACACCTAGCCAACATTACAGTGTCCCAAGATTCCTGGTCGGGAACAGGTACAAGCACATGTGACAGAATGTGACAGGGTCAAACTATACACAACAAAAGCAGTAGTAGAATAAGAACACCTAGCCAACATTACAGTATCCCAAGATTCCTGGTAGGGAACAGGTACAAGCACATGTGACAGAATGTGACAGGGTCAAACTATAAACAACAAGAGCAGTAGTAGAATAAAACACCTAGCCAACATTACAGTATCCCAAGATTCCTGGTAGGGAACAGGTACAAGCACATGTGACAGAATGTGACAGGGTCAAACTATAAACAACAAGAGCAGTAGTAGAATAAGAACACCTAGCCAACATCACAGTATCCCAAGATTCCTGGTAGGGAACAGGTACAAGCACATGTGACAGAATGTGACAGGGTCAAACTATAAACAACAAGAACAGTAGTAGAATAAAACACCTAGCCAACATTACAGTATCCCAAGATTCCTGGTAGGGAACAGGTACAAGCACATGTGACAGAATGTGACAGGGTCAAACTATAAACAACAAGAGCAGTAGTAGAATAAGAACACCTAGCCAACATTACAGTATCCCAAGATTCCTGGTAGGGAGCAGGTACAAGCACATGTGACAGAATGTGACAGGGTCAAACTATAAACAACAAGAGCAGTAGTAGAATAAAACACCTAGCCAACATTACAGTGTCCCAAGATTCCTGGTCGGGAACAGGTACAAGTACATGTGACAGGGTCAAACTATAAACAACAAGAGCAGTAGTAGAATAAAACACCTAGCCAACATTACAGTATCCCAAGATTCCTGGTAGGGAACAGGTACAAGCACATGTGACAGGGTCAAACTATAAACAACAAGAGCAGTAGTAGAATAAAACACCTAGACAACATTACAGTATCCCAAGATTCCTGGTAGGGAGCAGGTACAAGTACATGTGACAGGGTCAAACTATAAACAACAAGAGCAGTAGTAGAATAAAACACCTAGCCAACATTACAGTGTCCCAAGATTCCTGGTCGGGAACAGGTACAAGTACATGTGACAGGGTCAAACTATAAACAACAAGAGCAGTAGTAGAATAAAACACCTAGCCAACATTACAGTATCCCAAGATTCCTGGTAGGGAGCAGGTACAAGTACATGTGACAGGGTCAAACTATAAACAACAAGAGCAGTAGTAGAATAAAACACCTAGCCAACATTACAGTATCCCAAGATTCCTGGTTGGGAACAGGTACAAGTACATGTGACAGAATGTGATAGGGTCAAACTATAAACAACAAGAGCAGTAGTAGAATAAAACACCTAGCCAACATTACAGTGTCCCAAGATTCCTGGTTGGGAACAGATACAAGCACATGTGACAGAATGTGACAGGGTCAAACTATACACAACAAAAGCAGTAGTAGAATAAAACACCTAGCCAACATTACAGTGTCCCAAGATTCCTGGTAGGGAGCAGGTACAAGCACATGTGACAGAATGTGACAGGGTCAAACTATAAACAACAAGAGCAGTAGTAGAATAAAACACCTAGCCAACATTACAGTATCCCAAGATTCCTGGTTGGGAACAGGTACAAGCACATGTGACAGAATGTGACAGGGTCAAACTATACACAACAAAAGCAGTAGTAGAATAAAACACCTAGCCAACATTACAGTGTCCCAAGATTCCTGGTAGGAGCAGGTACAAGCACATGTGACAGAATGTGACAGGGTCAAACTATAAACAACAAGAGCAGTAGTAGAATAAGAACACCTAGTCAACATTACAGTGTCCCAAGATTCCTTGTCAGGAACAGGTACAACTACATGTGACAGAATGTGACAGGGTCAAACTATAAACAACAAGAGCAGTAGTAGAATAAGAACACCTAGCCAACATTACAGTATCCCAAGATTCCTGGTTGGGAACAGGTACAAGCACATGTGACAGAATGTGACAGGGTCAAACTATAAACAACAAGAGCAGTAGTAGAATAAGAACACCTAGCCAACATTACAGTGTCCCAAGATTCCTGGTAGGGAGCAGGTACAAGCACATGTGACAGAATGTGACAGGGTCAAACTATAAACAACAAGAGCAGTAGTAGAATAAGAACACCTAGCCAACATTACAGTGTCCCGAGATTCCTTGTCAGGAACAGGTACAACTACATGTGACAGAATGTGACAGGGTCAAACTATAAACAACAAGAGCAGTAGTAGAATAAGAACACCTAGCCAACATTACAGTATCCCAAGATTCCTGGTTGGGAACAGGTACAAGCACATGTGACAGAATGTGACAGGGTCAAACTATACACAACAAAAGCAGTAGTAGAATAAAACACCTAGCCAACATTACAGTGTCCCAAGATTCCTGGTAGGGAGCAGGTACAAGCACATGTGACAGAATGTGACAGGGTCAAACTATAAACAACAAGAGCAGTAGTAGAATAAGAACACCTAGCCAACATTACAGTATCCCAAGATTCCTGGTTGGGAACAGGTACAAGCACATGTGACAGAATGTGACAGGTTCAAACTATAAACAACAAGAGCAGTAGTAGAATAAAACACCTAGCCAACATTACAGTATCCCAAGATTCCTGGTTGGGAACAGGTACAAGCACATGTGACAGAATGTGACAGGGTCAAACTATAAACAACAAGAGCAGTAGTAGAATAAGAACACCTAGCCAACATAACAGTGTCCCAAGTTACAAATTATAGCACAGTAAGTAACATTGATATATACTGAGGAAAATAGTTTGACAATAATTGGTAGATAAAATAATTACTGGTCTATTTATGTCTAACACAAGCTATACTCAAAATATATCTCTCTCCCATGAGAAAAAGATGAAGATAGAATGCTTTGATGGATAAATGGTTTATAAACGATTTAACTCTTGGTTACTTAAATATCTATTCTTTTTATTTTATAATTTAAAAAGAAAGAAATGTGCTGAACTTTAGCTAATTTTATAGATGAAATTGACAAAAGTTTTTAGAGACCTTGTGTAATTTGTAATTTACACCTTTTCCCAGAAAAGTTATGGATGACACATTGTTACAAAGCAAAAAAGCAAAAAAAATAGAATGACTTTCATTGATTTTTAGCTTGCCTCAAGCCAAACAGGACATTTGAGCCATTACCATCACTTTATGTCTGTCATTGTCATCAATCCGTTACCTTCAACTTTATAAAAAATCTTCTTTTCTGAAACTACTGGGCTAATAATAACCAAACTTTTCCTGAATGTTTGGACACTCTTTTTGGAGTTATTGTCTCTGAAATGTTCATTTTTAGCAAAATTTACAGTTTTATTTTATCATCTTGAAAACTATTATAGATTAAAAGAAACTGTAAAAAACTAAAATAATCAGCAAAAATGGTCTACAAGTTAGTAAAAAACCTCAATTTTAACCCATTTTTTGTAAGTCTCTGTCTGCAACAAAAGATGTAGAATGTGAGACACAGGGATGATAAAAAACAAAAGCCATTTGTATAAAGCTTTATATTGCAGACATCCATTGTCCTTGACCTTAATTTCATGGTTCAGCAACTGCTTTAAAAAAGTATAGGCTTTTTTAGCTTGTGAAATTCTTGCTTATTATAAGTAGTGTCATATATACTTGAAATTAATATTGTAAATTTTTTTAATTACGTTTTCAAAGCTATATTTAGTTTTAATAGAAAATTAAACTACATAGGTTAACCCTGGCACTTGGTAGATGTATATATTATGTTTGTCAGATATTAAGTTTGACATGTGAAGATCAGATAAGGTATATTTATCAAAGATATTTTGGATTGAACTGGAACAATACCTCAATGTCAGATTGTACTTAGTCTGTAATAGGAACTTTGCTTATAAAAAACAAATTAAACTGAAAAAGGAAGTCTCAGTGCACAAGTCTTAATTTGATGAGAAGGATTGGTAACTTCTTTAAAATTATAAATAGTCTTTAAAGGATTTAAGTACAATCATTTCAACATTCAAGACAAGAGAATCATATGTTTTTACTGATCAAATATTTGTGATGGTCTTTATAGTGAAGGATTGAAACTTTTAAGCCAAGTTATGATCTTTTTCTCAGTAACCTCAGATATTTTATACTGAGTTTTAATATTTTGTAAGTATGTTAAACCATTTTCTGAACTACTTTCTTTTGTCTGTTTCTACATTGTTTTAGTATACATAAATATATGTCCTTTTACTCAAAAGCAAGAGTGTGGGTATACATTATTTAGGTAAAAAATATAATTTTTTCCTGCCTCCCTCCCGTCCCTAAATGTTCATGTCTGTTACCCTAAATGTTCATGTCTGTTACCCTAAATGCTCATGCCTGTTACCCTAAATGTTCATGCCTGTTACCCTAAATGTTCATGCCTGTTACCCTAAATGTTCATGTCTGTTACCCTAAATGTTCATGCCTGTTACCCTAAATGTTCATGCCTGTTACCCTAAATGTTCATGCCTGTTACCCTGTTACCTGTTACCCTAAATGTTCATGTCTGTTACCCTAAATGTTCACCCCTAAATGTTCATGCCTGTTACCCTAAATGTTCATGCCTGTTACCCCCTGTTGACAGTTTGGTTACCCTAAATGTTTATGCCTGTTACAAATGTTCAAAAATGTTCATGCCTGTTACCCTGTTGACAGTTTGGTTATACCTCAAGTAAAAAAAAAATCATCAAAAAGGGGTCAATATATTTACGAAAATTAAAAATTTGATTAGAATACAATGCAATATAGAGAAAGCAATTGTATGCTTAGTGGTTTTGCATATATTCTTCTTAAGATCCTAATAATGATAGAAAGTTTGTCAAATAAAGAAAATCAATGTAACAACATTTTTAAAATTTTCTATTACATGCTTTAGGACTTGCTATATTTGATGTTTTACAAAATAATATGGCATTTTCTTCTCCTTTTGAAAGACTCGCTTGACAATCAATTTGCTGTTTGCCTATCACAACACGTTAAAGCCTCAAGAGTCAATACAGAATTGTAATTATACTACAAATTCTTATAGAGAAAATTCTTATACCTAATCTGTAGGCATTGATTTCTTTTCACAGTCATCTTCATGTAATATTGTTTGATTTTAAAACCATTTCAAGCAACTAGATATGTCCATTTATGATTCCCAGGTGGTGAAAAAGGTGAGAAGAAAAGTGGTCTTCTGATCTTTCTTATATGAATGTTTAATACAATACATTGCCCTGGGATGTTTGTAGCAATCAGGATTGACTAATTTGACATTTGTGCATTGTCTGATTAGGTTTTTCTTTCCTCTTCTATTAGTACAATGACGATTTATCGAGTGGCTGGAGAACTTAATCGTTCCATGATTTTCTTTGAGCTTTGAATGAAATATATTCACGGTAAGGATTTTTGTTATTTGACCTTTATATATTAAGCCATTTATTTGCATTTTGTAATATTGTCAAATTGAATTCAAGTATAAATATATATATTTAACGAAAAATGGTTTGATATGAGAGAAAAAAATTTTGAATAGAATAGCAGGCTTTAAAATAATTTTATGTTTACTTCAATCACCATCATGACCATATAATTTTGTAAATGCAAATATTGAATAAGTTTTCAAAGGAAAATGATTAATATTTTATAAGTATTTTTAAGTATATTGTATTGATACTAATATCAGATATGTCAAGTATAAATGTTTTGTAAAATTCATATTCTGTTAAATTGATAGTTAAAGAAAACTAAAGAGAATGAGAAGTGATTGATATTGTGCTGGTAGCAAACAGTATACAACAAGCATAAATGATGTAACAGCTATTGTGATATACATAAAAACCTGCATATCAATGAATAAAATAACATTTTAAGTTTACAATCTGCTGTTGTATTGATGTTTATTCAATATCTCTTTATATTTAAATCTAAGAAAACTTCTGAACGTTTATTTGATGTAATGAACCGTTAGACAAAAAAGGAAGAGATCAAAAGACTAAGAATCATCTTTGATATACCAGTAGTAATTTGAATTTCTAGGGCATGGTATGAGGAAATTTTTGTTGTCTTGATGCAATATTTCTATACATTTTGTTTTGGTTTCACTACATTATTGGATATAAGTTAACATTATATTGACTCAACAAAAAACTTTTGATATTAATAGCTTAATAAACAGTAGAAAGATGCAATTATGAATTTATGGTGTAAATATGCATATATACTTTGAAGATCTCTGCCCCTAAGGGTTGACTGTGGTATACAAACTGGATCAGCCCTGGACTAATCTCCTATCTGACAGTAAAAGTAATGTTAAAAGAGGTACATCCATTTTGCTTTGTTAGATGCATAAAAAATAATCAGTTATCAGTAAACAGGAGTCAGGAATTTTGTTAGGGAACTAATTCTGAAAATACTGTTGACTCGGCTAAAACATAGACAGCGCTTTAAATATTTTCTTTAAATGTTCAGAAATTTTAGGTAGGACATATTAGTTGGCTTGATTTTCTTGAGAGACATATATTAATCAAAGTTATATTGAAACAGAATGATTAGACTAATACCCAAACAGTACAATTTCATGGCTTTCTGTTGTTTGAACTTGGTGTTGTAAACAGGCCTACAGAAAGGCTTTTAATTTTTATGCCCCACCTACGATAGTTGAGGGTCATTATGTTTTCGGTCTGTGCGTCAGTTCGTCCGTCCGTCTGTCTGTTCTACTTCAGGTTAAAGTTTTTGGTCATGGTAGTTTTTGATGAAGTTGAAGTCCAGTCAACTTGAAACTTAGTACACATGTTCCCTATGATATGATCTTTCTAATTTTAATGCCAAATTAGAGTTTTGACCCCAATTTCACGGTCCACTGAAGACCTATTGGTGACTGAACATAGAAAATGATAGTGCGAGTGGGGCATCCGTGTACTATGGACACATTCTTGTTTTTTTAATTTATTAAATGTACTAAAAGTTGATTGGATCTTTTAAACTAAAGTCATCTAGCCCATTTCAGAATTATTCTGTTAACTCTTACTTTCAAGTCATCAGTAATATGCTTTTAAATAATCTCAGATCTTTTGCAAGGCAAAAATACCACTTCTACATTTACTAGCTAGCTCTCTTTTTAAATATTTATTTCTGAACTAGCGCATAAATGAAAGGAAAATGATCCATTGATGGTTGCTTAATGCCACTTAATAACTATAGGCTATTTGGAAATGAGGAAAGGAAAATGTAGATTGCTTCCTTTGTATAATAAGAATAAAATGACTGCATTTTTTTTTTATATCTAAGCTATTAGAACTTGTTGATAGCTCTTTTTATCCTTATACTAGATATAGATATTCATCAGTATAATAATCTAGATAACAAAAGATGATGAGATAAATATAGCTGCCTCTTTATGAATGGAGGGTGACTGACCAGCCAGTTAATACCTTCATGGTCAGTAGCCATACTGAGTAAACCTCCTGCCATTCATTCTTACCAAATAGTAATCAACAAGTTGATGATTTTCTCTTTCTATCTTTCAGTGACATGACATGTCTATTGCTGTTTGAATAAGATGATTAGGGCTGAAGGAAGTCACTTGCTATGAAATTAGGCTATATTTAATTCAGGTATCAAAAAACAGATTCTTTTCCCCAGTCATTCAGTCAGATTGACAGACAATTTGCATTTTAATGCAATATTTTTTGTATTAATGTTTATTATGCTGAAGGTTCAGTCTGTTGTAAAAGTAATAACTTTACCAATCCTTCATGAAATTTTAAAGAATTTGGACAGAAGCTAAGAATGTTTATAGCCAAAAGACAGTATCTTGCAGGGCAAAATTTGAAAATATTTATTTTCATTTTTCTGTATTTTACTGATAAATGGACTTTGTTTTTTTCTTTACAGTAAACATTAAGATACAGTCTAGGGTTAATTTAGTTTTTCAAACATAAAAAATTTCAAAACTTCATGGAAATTTAGGTAAATTGGAAGAAACAGCATATCTGAAGAAAAAGTTTGTTTTACTGATAAAAGGACTCACTTTTTACAGACAACATTACATCTTTACATTGACAGCAGTAATAGCAGGTGAGACATAGGGTTTCATGGAACCTTACAAATTTTTGATTTGATGGTTGCAAATAATATGATTCTATTGACAGTGTTACCAGTAACCATAAAATTGCCAATTGATGCTTGCAAATCTTAAAATACAATATTGTTATCTCCTAAATTCCTTACTGACCATAAAATCATTTGGTTAGATTCTCTATCTTCAAGTTCTATTAAGTATTATATAAGATTGGAGGGATATTCTTGAGAAGACAATGGTGTGAAAGGCTTAAGCCTATGTCAGAGATCATGTTTTATGACGTCAAGTGATACATGGACTTTAGCAGTGATTTAAAAAGCCCACTCATTCATTCTTTGAAGTAAGATTAGACCTTCTTTTTACTTTATTCCTTACAGATAAAATTGGTCCTCTTTGTCTAGTATTACAGCAAGGTCAACAATGGATCTTAAGTGTCCATTTCAACAGAATATCTTGGACAGCTTCATCACTGTTTTAGATGGTACATTATGAAAGGGTAATCTTGTAAATATATTGTCATAAAACACTTTTGATTTGTTTGTACATTTGTACAACTATCGTCACTTGTTGCCAACATGAATGGCAATTTTTGATGCAGTATATATAGTCACAAATTGATGTATTTATCTTTGTTTACCACATGACCAAGGAAATGACCATAGTGTAATATAGCATAACAAATCATACAACATGACCTCATGATTTATCTCCACAAATCATACAACTTGACCACACTGATTTATCTCCTCAAATAATACAACTTGACCGCACTGATTTATCACCACAAATTATACAACATAACCTCACCAATCTTTCTTCATTATATTTTGAAGCAGTATGTACCAGTAATGGAGAAATAATGGCATAATGTCTACATTTGCAACCAAAGTCTTGTTACAGTAAAGTACAAATATTATCATCAATTTCAATACAGTAGGTTATCTTAAACAAGTTGAATGCCCCCACATTATGGTCCACAATGGCAAGGAACACCGCAGTGTCCGATAAATAATAGCTTCACCTATATAACCGACTGTGCAAGTGCAAGGGCTGTATAGCCAGTCAAGGTCGTTAAAAACTTCCATATATATTCACCTATATTGCTTTTGTCTAAATGTGAACCATTTTACAGGTGTTTAATTTCCGTTGATTAGATGGTGTGTTTTGTTTGATACGTTATCAGTAACAAGCACTATTTATACAATGAGAAGGAAGATAGTTAAGCTGTCAGCACTTAAGAAAGGGAGTAGATTGATGTTTGTTATAAGAATGGAGTCAGAAGTTGTTAATGATTGATAATAGGACATTATAGTAATGTTACATGACTAAGCATAGGGTTACAAACTAATTAAATCAGTTTTAAGGCAGGAACCTTTTTGAAATGACCTAAGCTCTGACAGAATTATTTTTTTGAACTAGATTGTTACCAGGGCAAGCACAATAAGGTATAAATGACATCAAAACAAGTTACTATTTTTAAAATGAATAGATTTATATAAGTGTGGTCAACATACAATATAGATTAAGTACATATAGTCATTTACAGATAGTACAACATTGAGGCTTTAATCAACTGACTTTTTAGCAATTTCCATCATACTGATCTTTGTTGGTCCCTTCGTTAAGTCCGATTATTTGACTTCATTTATGTAAACAAAATGCAAGAACCTATTGGACAGACAAACTGAACAGACTGTATTTATGAATGTCATGAAGTTTTGTTTGACTGTACTTGAAACTTCTCAGTTGTAGTAGGTCCTGGTTTACAAAAAGGGATATGTGTGCACATGAAATTAAAGGAATGAATGTTTTGTGCAGTCCTTCTTGTTTAAAGATACTTGTTGAATATTTTTTATACCTATATGATATTTTCCATCATTTATTTATTTATTTATTTATTACATAGCTTTTATATAGCTACTATCCAGTGGGTTATACTTTACAAGACATTTTTTTAACTTCTTGTTATTTATTTTGTCATACTTCAATGCTCTTGTCAACACTTTTTGCAATAGATATTGACTTAATATTTTCAGTATGTATAGTTATGGAATAAGAATTTATTATATTATTCTTTTCCAAAAGAGTAACGTTTTTGTGTTATTCATGATTTTTTAAAATAGAACATAGGTTCCAAGGTTCCAACTTCCTCTCGTACTTAATATGCATGAACTATTTTCCACTGGATATTAAACAAAATTGGATTTATTTGCCCACTATAAACCCTCTTTTGTTTTAACTAATGTTTTTATACATCGTTGACTAAATTGTCTTCAAAAGCACATTGAACACTTTTTGACTTTGATAAACTTTAAGTCCTTTTACCTTAATGAAAAGGGATATCATTTTGTACTTATTTTTTAATGCCAGTTGTGTAACCTGGAAGACTGCACAGTGCAATTTCATGAGAGCAAAATTAAGTCTTTCAACCTTGACTTTATTTAAGGCTTTAAAGTTCTATCCCACACAATATTTAATTGATTTTATTCAATCTTTTTTTAAGATTATGCATTTAAAAGATTAAATTTAGGATTATCTAAACAATTATGTAATAATTTCTTTTATTGTCAAATAATTATTATGTTGCATAATAGATAACCATAAAGCATGAAAATGTGATTGACTTGTATTTAAGGGACAATTCAACTTTTAGAAATGTGTTATGAATTAATGATAAACATTATTGATATGTTCTGGAATACTGGAATATTTTAGAATATTATTGGAATTCTTGAAAACCTTCCAGCTGCCATTGATATTGATGCACATTTCACCTGATTTTAATTAAAAAAATTAACATCTTGTTAGATAAATCTTGGACTAATACATTCTATATTAGTCCAAGAATAAATTGATAAAAATAGGCATGGTTTTTTATGCACCTCCATAGGCAATGGGGCATAAAGTGTTACCCTTGACCATCCATCCGTCTGTCTGTCCGTCTTTCCCTCCATCCCATTTTTGTTTCTGCACTTTAACTTAAGTTATCCTCATCCACTCATACACAATGCTAAGAACCAATACTCACAGACAGAGTTCGAATTTGAGCAGTGAGTCACTTTAAATGTTCTAGAGTTATGCCCCTTTATAACTTGAAAAAGGTTTTCATTTCCACACTCTTAAGGTTTACGCATCCAAATTTTATGAAACTCATACACAATGCTAAGAACCACAACATGCAGACAGAGTTTGAATTTGGGTGGTGAGTTACTTTAGTGACTTTTCTAGAGTTATGCCCCTTTTTATCTTGTAAAATTGCAAAACTTGAGCGTTGGTATTCATGTCCTCGGACACATTCTACTTTTTTTTTTGTAAATTATTCCCCAGATGCATCCATTTTTTTTTTGTAAATTCTGCTTTTAATTTGTAATTTTTCTTTGTTTATAAGACAGTCAGTTAAACAATGCAGATAGAAAATGGAAAAATATGACATACATATATATATCTGAAATGAATATAGATTTAACCAATTCTCTATTTTTAAATAACCAGAAGAATTGTGTCTACTATTAATTATTTAAATAACTTTACTTTAAATAAATCCTAATTTTGACTTGAGTTAACAATTGCTGTGTTGCATTTAAAGCGTCAACATAGGCCATATAGTGTTTAATATCTTAAAAATCATGATAGTATACTGATTTTTACAGTTTGTTCTTATGTTGTACTGTTACACCACTGTCCCAGGTTAGGGGAGGGTTGAGCCCCAAGTTCGTCCACAAACATGTTTAACCCTGCCACATTCTGTATTTTCCTGTGTTAGTCAGGAGCCTGTAATTCAGTGGTTGTTGTTTGTAGCTGTATATCATATTTGTTTTTCGTTAATTGTTTTATACATACATCAGCTAGCTAGGTCGTTAGCTTTCTCGTTTGAAATGTTTTACATTTGTCATTTAGAAGAATTTTAGAGCTTACTATGTGGGGATTGTTTTGCTCATTGTTGAAGGCAGTACAGTGACCCATAGTTGTTAACTTCTGCATCATTTGGTCTCTGGTTAAGAATTGTCTCATTTGCAATCATACCACATCTTCTTATTTTTATATTGGTAATCTGAACTTATATCACATTTTTCTCTGTAAGATCAAGAAAATATTATATTTATTAGAAATCATGACAAAACTTATGTACATGGTATCATTAAATTCAAGAAAATTATCGTTATCATTATAATTATTACAACAGCTAATCTATATGGTACGTACTTAGACATTTTTTCTAAAGAAGAATCATGGCAAAAAACAGGGGCATTTACACTAGTAGACAAATTAATATCACCATTTACTTCTGTTTAATATGATATTGTAGTGTTAATTTATGGTTTGTTCAAATATTATCATACATTGATGATAGTTCTTCTATAGCAATGACAAAATATTTCTTTGTTTCTGTCATTGTATACTATTATATTGAATTATATATGATGATAGTACAGTCAGTTCTAGTTCAATGAGCTATCTTGTCTCAGCAATGACAACATATTTTCTTTGTTTCTGTCATTGCGTATATTCTATATACTATTGAATATATAAATGCCTAAAAAGTGTACAAAACAACCCCAATATTAAAAAAAGGAAGCAATAAATGTAAGTATCTTTATATTGAATATGTAAATATATGCCAATGAGTTTTCCTATGCAAACAAATACAAGATAACAATGTCAGTGGGCAATTTCTTAGATTTTTATTAAAATTGGCATGCAACTAGAGCACTAGCTATGGACTGCATAGGAATATCGAAAAAAATGATATCTGTAAATGTTATACATAGATATAGCAAATTTAATACTTGGAAAATGGAAGTACAAAATGTTTAGAATACTTGTAAATGTCGGAAAAGGGTTCAGTGGTTTTGACTCTTTATTGCTACTTCTGGAAATCCTGTTCTTCAAATAATCCCTTTAAGCATGATAGGTTATTGCTACTGAAATTATTGATATGTATACAATAGTATATAAGAGGGAATTATGTTTTCCAGTCTGTGTGTCATGATTGTACATCAGTTCTGTATCAGGTTAGATTTTTTGGACGTAGTTCACATGTTCATTACAATATGAAATGATTAAAATTTATGCCACATTTTGGTCTTGACCCTTATTTCATGGTTCACTGAACATGGAAATATGATAGTGTGTATTAGGCTTAAGTTTTTGGTTAAGGTAGTTTACCTTGATGTTATGGACACATCACCTTGAAACTTAGTATACATGTTCTTTAAGATGTTAACTTTTTGAAATATATGCCAAATTATGGGCTCCAGTATGGTAACCCCCCTTAGGTTACAAGGTCATGTCTAAAATTGCCTCAGGTCACCTGAGGTCACTTTTAAGCAAATTTGACAGGTTTATGTTATAAGTTTAGAATAACCCTGTGTTTAAGGTCATAGCTCCTTTTAAATGAGATGTCAGGGCTCAATTTCGCCCACTAAACCCTTAAGGTCAAAGGTCTGTTTGACCATGTTGGAGCCACAAATTAAGTTTTGTGGTTAATTGAACTTGGAAATGTGATAGTGCCCGGGCAGGGCATTGTGTCTAATTAACATATTCATCCTAAATTTTAACATATTTATGTTCATTTAGATTAATTTTCAGATGTATTAATTGTCTATGGATTCTTAATTCATCTCACAAAATCCTTAAATGGAAGAATATTAATGCAAGTGAAGGGGACTTTAGGTAAAGGGGAAAGGGAGTTTAACTGATGATAAAAAAAATGGGAACTCCTCCCCCAGGATACAGACAAAATTCTACTTTACTGTAGAATTTAGGGGCACCTTTCTCCCATCAAACAGAGAAGCACCTGATATGAATTAATAGCCTGTAATATTTAGATTTTTCTCCTAATTTTCAAAGTTTCTATCACTATACAGCACACCACCTGTTGATTGAATGCTATATAAAAACAATCATGTTACTTTAAGGATAACTTCTTGCTGTTGTATATTGAGGAGAGATCAATAGATTCAATAACAAACTCTCAGGTGTTTACAGGTAAAAGAAAGTAAAGGATTATTCTAATTTAACTTTCTGTGTGGGAATTAATGAATGAACCAATATCAGAAGCCACATTGAATGTAAGCAGTTTGATGGAATTTTTAAAATGAGGCATTATTTCAACGAGGTAATTATTCAATTTAATTATTACAGTTATATTCACATTCTGAAACTTGGATCTTTAATTAAACTTAAGTCTAATTGAATTTTTCTTATTAATTAATTAGTTATGATTAATTGGAGCTTTAAATTTAATATTGATCATATGAAATTGTGTGTGAAGTGAGGTAGAAATTTTCCCATTAAACAAGCTGAACTCCGTCAGAAGAAGCTACAGAAATGGCTTTATTTGCAGTTTAATTGCATTATAGAGTTGATTAGATTTAAATCCTTTTTATTCCTGCGAGATTCAGATAGTAAATTAACACCGGCGAAGTGTTGAAGTGAAATCGGTGGAATGTAAATTTGTTTGTGTGATAGATACATGCATTTTATGTACTAGTTGCAAGTTTAAAAAGCATTGATGGCTTTGTTAGAAGCTGTCCAATCTTAGAAAATGTAAAGAAAAATATACATTCAGTACTTTCTTTTCTAATTATCTGAGGTTTAATTTTACAGTTTTTGAGGTAATATTATTCACTAAATAACATATGACAATACTATTTTCGAAAAAATAACAGAACTTTTAAATAGAAAGTCATTTGTTCATTTGTATTTTTGCAAGTTGAAGTAAGTTACCAAAATGAAGGTTAAATGTTATAAATATTTTGTGAAACTATGCATTTTGTTGCTGTAAGTTCATGGCTTTAAGTTTATATTATAAGGTGGGAAAGGGATTAAATAGACCTATTAAATCTAAATATAGGAATTGTCTCTATCATTAGATTTCAAGTTTAAATTAAAAAATTCTACTTGAATGAAGACTGAATCAAGCATAATTCTTTAGCCAGTATGGTAAATCTTTTTACCTACATTTTTATTTCATTGCATTGAGGACAGTAAAGTGTGATTTTCATGCAGTGTTGCTGGTCATTGTTATCTCATGGTTAATCAAGCCTATGATTCCCTAATAGGACAATTCTGTGCACTGAAGACTTACATTCAAGTTCAGATAGTAATTTGAAATTAATTTCAGTTGAGTTTTAAAAAAAAAGTTTTTAAAAAGAAATTTCATATTTTCAGTAATATCTGTTATCCCTTTTAATGAATGAAATTAAATCTTAGTTGTTCATGAATGAGACAATAACCCAACAATACAAATTGTGTTGAAGTCATTGCAGTCTTCAATTTACCATTAAATTAAGACAGAAATCTACTCCAAACCATTGGGGTATAAACAATATTATGTTGAAGTCCCGACAGTCATCTATCTATAAACATTGAATGAAGAGAGATCTACTTCAAAAGAATTGTTTACATTTAGTTTTCACTTTCCATTGAATTATATCACTACTTGAATACTGAAGTTGTCACTTGTATATATATTAACCAAGTTATCAACAAATTTCTATTTTCCCTATCAGTTATTCTGTGGTCTATTTCATATAGATTTAATAATAATAGAATGTAAGGTTTGATATTATTTACACAAATTCTTAATAATTATTAAATGTTTCCTATTGTTGAGGTATAAAGCCATTACCCAGTAAGGACACAAAATCATTGAAGTGAATATTGTATGTACCATAGTTTTCTGACCTTATAAGTTCAGTTATTAGTGTAGCACCGAGATAGATAGTCATGGAACTAAATAGACACAGGACTGTCAAGGTTTGTTTACAGATAGATACTGGCAGGTCATGCATTTTACTAGAACTTAATGGTGTACTTTCTTTAATTTCTATTTTTGATCTTAAAAATTACATATAGAGTATATAAGATATTGTTTATATTAAAAAAATATACCATGATGAAATTTGCTTCCAATTAATATTCCAAAAAAATTTTGATTTCTTTCTGCAACTCTACCAGTTAGTTAAATTTTAAACCATACAAGATATTTGCATGTCTTTTAACTAGTTTGAAGTGATTACAATTTTAATACTCCTAGGATGGATTTTAAATACATTAAGAACGAATGAAAGGAAAGGAATTTTAGTAAGGGCAATAGCCATAGTGGTATATTAAGGGTGAAAAAGTGTGTCATTGTGACATTGATTTTGACTTCCGTCCTCTGTCATGTTTGATTCATAGAAAAAAAAATATTTTGTATTTTTTATTAAATACTGTGGATTCATTATTATTTGTGGGATACTAATTTTCTTAGATTTCGTGGATAAATGTGAACCACTAATTTAAATATTCAACAAAGTGCAAATTTTCTCAAGGCTTAATGCGCAATTTGGCAAAACCACGAAATCAAATATCCATGAAAATACAATTTTTCCTCAATCCACGAAAATTGGTACCCACGAAAATAAATGATTCACAGTAAATTAGATTTCATCACCGTGCATTTTTTTCAATGAAAAATATAGGGATTAAACAAATGTACTCATTTCTAAAGTGTATTGCTACATTGTAGGTAAAAAATCAATGTTCATACATACTGGTCATTAATGGCAAAATCCATTCCAAAGATAATCATAGAACAATTTGTAATCGACTGTTTGAAGTCCTGACTCAGGTACAAGCACTTTGCAATTGAAAGTAGGGAGATAAATCATAAATTGGGTTTGTTTTTTTCCATAAAATCTTGAAATAGTTGTATATTAAGACAAGTACCTACAAATATAATGATTTATTTCTATCAAACTTATAAGACAGAGACCTTATAAAGTTCTAAACACAGCTCTGGTATTGATTAAAGATTCGCTGGTGTCATTTAAGGACTGATGACCTTTTGTAAAATTTCCCTTGCTCTTACAGAATAAAAAGGAAATTGAAAAATAAATCTGTTACATAATTTTCATTCCAGTTTGATAAAAGAACTCTCAGTTGTGCAATTTACATTCAGATAAACCAATATTGGAGAAAATTTACGCTATAACCTTTATCAACATTCATCCTAACATTCACGACTAAATAGTGAACATCCAGTTCTCGGCTTTATCGTATGTATCTTATGTCGGAATTGACATTATAACTGCGTTAACGATGGTAGTAAAATAAACTTTAAATGCGTCAATTAATCAATTAACATAGTAATCTATTTTTTATTTATCTAGTGCTATTATTTGCCTTTATTGGTTTCCCCATATAGAAATATGCAACATATATAGAGAGGTTTCCGTCAATAAATAACACGCTGAGCAGGGTTTAAAATACAGTGACGTAAATTAATTTTACTGTTTACATGCAATATTTGGAATCATTGAATGAGGGAATTTCACATTTTGAACATGGAATTAGTAGCTGTCATGCATTTTGATGAAATGGTAAAGTACACTTCTGAGTACAAAATAATTTCCATTGTCAATTATATTTGCCAATTTTGATGGTTGAATTATGATTTTTAAAACTTTTTCTATTTAATTTTTGCTTACAAAGAATGAGTATATTGAATATAAAGGAAATTTTCATGACATTTAATATAAATTTCTAGTTTTTTTGTGTTTGTATCAGGTTTTGAGAAATAGTTTTGTTCAACTGAAAGTGTGTTTCATTGAAGGATTGAATTCTTTGTTTGCTTGAGCCATCAATTAAACTTTACAGGTATAGTGAATAATATTACTTCCGCTAGTATTTGAAAAAAGATCTTCTACAATATTGTACTAATATTTTGTCTACTAAAAACTCTCCTTCTTATTCTATCTTTTTTTCAGCTTAGTATATTTATTAAACTACAAAATAGTACTTACAAAAATATTATCTCAAATTTGAACAAGTTGTAGTATTGATATATAGTTTCAGTAAGAGAAGTGATGATTATATAAAATGGTTTTTGGAATTATTAACTGGTTACGCACTGAGAATTGTGTGATAATTCAAAAAAAGTATTTTTTTAAAACAGAAAATCTTTACATCCTTGTCCTTTAATTGGTATTTGGTAAATGGTAGTCTCATTGGTAAATGGTTGTCTCATTGGTAAATGGTAGTCTCATTGGTAAATGGTTGTCTCATTGCCAATCATACAACATGTCCTTATTTTTAATGTTGGCAAAACAATGGAAATATTTCTAAAAAAAATTCTTGTTTTATTCAGACAGAAAACTAATACAATTTGTTTAAAATTGATTCAAAATATATACAACAAATTTAAATTTTGAAAAATAATATTACATGCTTTAAGGTGTTCTGTTTCTGTATTCATTTCATTAATTTTTTAGTATTTTGAAATTGTTTTATGAGCTACCGGACCCCTTTTCAATACATTTTCAGTGCATATTCTATAATTTTTCTTTGTATTATGCATAGGTGAATACATGAAATTTAAAAAACTGATGAATATTTGATTCCAAATCATATAAAAGCATTGTGTATCACTAAGTAACGTAACAAACATGAATTTTACATTGTGTAATGATGAAGAATTAAAGTATCCAATGGTTAAATTATTATACCCCCACTTTAAAAAAATTTCGTCACATTTTTCTCAGGAACTACAATACAAGGATTTCTGAAATTTGGTTTCAGGGTTTATATAAGTCGGCTGTACTGTGTGATGCATTTTCCGATTAATCACTCAACAACTTCCTGTTTACCGAACACTTACATCATTTTACACAACACATCCAAGTTGAAAATTTTCGTCACATTTTTCTCAGGAACTACATTACAAGGATTTCTGAAATTTTGTTTCAGTGTTTATTTAAGTCAGCTATACCGTGTGATGCGTTTTCAGATTCATCACTCAACAACTTCCTGTTTACCATCCAGTATTTGGGCTGGGGGTATCATCAGTGAGGGGTAGCTCGCAGTTTCACTTGTTCTTTATGTCTAATCAGTATGAGGAAATTATATTTCCTTTTGAACTAACTTGGATGTTCTTCATTGGTACATGCAAAACATGACTTTTTATTCATATGAAAACTTTGTGCATTATTGGACATCTTGTTGTAAATTATATTAATTTGGAAAAAAATGATTCTAGATTGTAAGATATGATGGATTTAATTGTAACTATTATACCCCTTCTCAAATGAGTGTTTTTTTAATCTGTCAGACACCTACTTTCTTTTTCTGATGATTTTAATTACTAGTGGGGTATCCCCTATAATTTTGATTACTAGTGGGGTATCCCCTATTCTTCAACAACTAGTGAGGTATCCCCTATACTTTAATTACTAGTGGGGTATCCCCTATACTTTAATTTCTAGTGGGTATCCCCTATGATTTTAATTACTTAAGTGGGGTATCCCTATACTTTAATTACTGGTGGGGTATCCTCTATACTTTTAATTACTAGTGGGGTATTATCCCCTATACTTAGTAGGACAGGCAAACTTCTTGTTTGTATTTTAGAAAAGTAAATAATCAGATTATATCATATATGATTATGGTTTATGAAAAGCCTGATCTAAACAGTAGCTGGGAATAGTTATGGTTGTAACATTTTGAAAGTTTGATTCTTTCAGATTGCTAAGTTTCTTATGTCCCCTACATATCTGCACAGATGCTTTAACAATATTTGTTTTATCTTTTTCAGGAACCTGTAGGTGACATGGAACAGCTAGAGAAGTTCCAAATTATATTCAACAATCCACTGGCCACATATCATGCTGGCGATACTGTGTTTGGGTATGGATGGATTGTCCTGAAGAATTCCATGTTTGTCCAAAGTAAGTATAACGCTGGATATGATGATCATAATCAGATGTTAATTTACTTAAAATGACTCGGATTTATGATTTAATACACCATTTTAACTCATGATCATCATATTAACTTTAATCATATTCATATTGTATCTATGTGTGAATGCAATTAAAGTTTGTAATAAAATGAATGTCCAACATAAAACAAAGTTAATTTGCCACATGTCTTGAAATTATAGCTGATGAATTTTTTATATACCATTTGAAAGTACTTTTATTGATGAATATCTGGTTTCCATGGCTTGTTGAACAGGGTAAAAAAATCCCTTGAAATCAAGCAAAGCTAAAGTATGTATGGACATAGCTTATATAGAAATCTTGGCCTATTCCATGATGACTTTTACAACTAAACTGTAAATTCAGAAATTTTTGCAATGTTTTTATCATTGCGAAAATTGCAATGAGATGGTTGTTGCAAACAATGAAATTTGCATTTTAGGTATTATTTAAGGAAAATTTCCTGAAATCACAATAAAATGACACTATGTATTAAATCTTGTATTTGTGTCCATTGTTCAACAACCATAATAATAACTGCATGCAAACATTTCTTCATTTACAGTTATGAAACCAGTTCTTCCATGAAAATGCAAGTCCAGGCCAATGTGCTGGCCTTTGGCTGAATTTTGGACACTGTTCTGGAAAACTTCTGATTACTAAAATAAATCGAAAATTTGTATTTAGTTTGGAACTTAATTTTGTAGGTCTAAATCAATCATAAAATCCATGAGAATTGACACAACAAACAAGATGACAAACTTGAAATTATCATTAATCCTGCAAATCTATAGGAACTCAATAAAATTTCTTTCTGTATAGGGTATTGAGTTTTACAATATTTGAACAAATATTTCTGCAAAAATGTGTTGGTCCTGAAAAAATACTTATAAATCACTGCAGCCTAATTTGACAGGAATGGAGTGATACAGATAACATTGTGTTAACAGATATTGCTGATTAAGACCTACAGGTTAAAATACTGTTTATCTTGGCATTACCTTGTAACCTTCAGAAGAGGCTAGTCTTTCTTCTTTGAAACAAGTCTCATTTTCAAGGATAGCCAATCTATTGAACTATTGGACAAATCTCCATTCATCAGAGAAAATTAATACTGACCAGTTAATGAAGAATGGACATTTGTTTGGGTTCAAATGACTTACAGATAAATATTGTGGATATTGGCTATCTTTCAATAGTGTCTATACCATTTATGTACAAAAAAAGTCAGCTGTATGATGGCTAAATTACAAATATTTGTAATTGCTTTTTGCTCTAAGCTATTTTTAAATTTTACACTTTCAGTTGGGGTTAAATAGTAGGTTGTATTGGATGCTGTCAGTTACAGTGATTTTTCATCTTTTGTAATGAATTCCATTATGTTTTTAATTTGCTTTTCTGACCATATATGCAAAATACATGCATATTTATAAATGCATTTAAATAAATTTTAATTCTAGTTTCCTATTATTGTTTTATATATTTAAAAATACCATATTTGGAAAGAACTAAGTTGAAATATAAAAAAAAAAATTCTTGAATTTATCAGGCTGAGGTTTTGGAACTTTTTTTGCACTATGATATTATTTCATATATATAAAATGCAGGTGATGAAATACATGATAAGCTTGAGCACTGGGTTAATCTTGATGCAGGAATTTTGACTTCTCTCAACTGCATAAATATTGCTTTAGATTGGAACCTTATTTTGCAATGAATTAGATGTCCCTGGATTATGTGTAATCTTTATTTCATATGACACTAGAGATGAAATGTAAACATATCAGGAGATTAGTGACGAAGTCAGAAGAGTATTTCAAGTGATGTAACGGGCTAGTTGAAACTGTAGTATCTTGTTTTTTTTTTTAAACAAGTCATTTTTAAGCACACATATCTAGTGCCAATCACAGGTGATCTGAGGTCCAATATTTCTAGTGAATTTGAGATATGTGATCATATTAAAAAGTGAAATGAATTTAAAAGCTGTTACAAAGAGAATCAAAATTTTTGAAGTTCTGTAAATTTTTTTTGTATATATAATGGGGGTTAGGTATTTAGGCCAAAATAAAAAAATACTGGTATTTAGAGTTTCCCTATTAACTCATTTTATGTCCACTATGTCAACCCTTAAGTTTTTATTGGTACTTTTGCTAGTGAATCATGTTCTTTAGTTGTAAATACTTGAACAAAATGAAGAAAAAGATCCTATACCTACCTACCTTATTTTTCTAAAGGAGGAAGCGTAATTTTTGTCTTGCCTTAATAGTAATAATTTTGTCTCATGAAGAGGTTTATTTCTTGAAAGAAATCATGAGAATGTTTAGTTTGTTTGATCTTCCTAAATGTTTCACAATTACAAGGGCTTAATGTCCATCTTTGATAGCTAGTACTTAGCAGGTTAATTGTCAATTTTCTTCAACATGAATGTGATTTCTGAGACCATTTTTTTAAAAACTTAACTGCTTTACAAGTTAAGACTCATTTAAAAGAATTATATAAACACTTATACCAAATTGATAAAAAAAATCTTCTTATATTGTATTACTTGCTAACTGTGATATAATTGGGTCAAATTACACTCAGAATCATGTTAATGCATTTAAGATGAGAATAGTTGTTCTGTAACAAAAATTAGGTTTACACTTAGATTCTTAACAAGATTTTATTGGAACTGCAAGCTTATACTGTGAATGCTTTAAAAGTATTTTAATCTTCAGAACATTTTCTTACTGTTATCTCAAAATATAAACAAAAGTTAATGATAAAAGTTTGAGTTTTGAATAAATTTAATAAAAATAATGGCCAATTAATAGAGGTTTGTAGGGTATATACAGATCCACCTTACAATATAAATAAGAAGATGACGGTATGAGTGCCAATGAGACAACTCTCCATCCAAGTCACAATGTATAAAAAGTTAACAATTACACCTTACAAACATTATCTACATAGAACCTCTTGTTTTGTTCAAATACATGTGATCATTGTTATAAAAAAATATGAATGTTAAAGATGGTTGAAGTTTTGACAACAAACTTTCTTAATCATTTGTGATAGAATTCGGTATAATTGAAAAGGTTCTTAAAAGATTTTTGTTTTTTTTATGTCATTGGGTTGCTGTCTAATTGACATATTCCCCACATCTCCTTTATTCCTCTTTTATAAGAAACAGATGCATCGATTCTAGATATCCTAATGAATTCTAGTTATCCTATAAAGAAGTAGGCATACAGAAAAATTGTATTGGCCTTTCTTAGTAATTAGTATAGGGACAGTACATTAGCAGGATGTAGTTAATGCCATACCCTGTGTTAAAAAAAACAGACTTTAACGTTTGTTTATGTGTTACATATTTGTTTTTCGTTCATTTTTTGTACATAAATAAGGCCGTTAGTTTTCTCGTTTGAATTGTTTTACATTGTCATTTCGGGGCCTTTTATAGCTGACTATGCGGTATGGGCTTTGCTCATTGTTGAAGGCCGTACGGTGACCTATAGCTGTTAATTTCTGTGTCATTTTGGTCTCTTGTGGACAGTTGTCTCATTGGCAATCATACCACATCTTCTTTTTTATATTTTAAGAAAGAATTGCCAGCAAAATCATTCCAATTGCCCTATAAACACACTGGTGGTGAGCTATACTTTATGTTTTGTTGTATAATAAACTCCTATTTGTTTGCTAGAATAATTAACATCATTGTACTTTATTGAAAATTAACTTTCCAGAAATAGGTAAAAATATAAAAGTTAAATTATTGCTGTGCACCTGATAAAGCAGCAGTATGTCTAACACAGTAAAATGATCACAGCAGGAAAGTGCAGGTGCTGAACCGACGTCCTGTCGGCCATTGTTAGATCTAAATCCAAAACCAGAGAAGATGAAACGATGTTGATGCTCAACATTCAGTACATAGACGTGATCTCATGATCGCAATAAATCACAATTAGTCTAACTACCGCAAATAAAAAAATATGTCTTGTTATATTTGATGAAACTCGTTTAACAAGGATATCTTTCGGTTAATTCCTCTTTTTCATTCTTTTGAAGCATGGTATTAACAGACAGTCATCAAGTTTTTTCTGCGTTGATTATTCAGCTGTATAAACTTATGTGGCAGTTGTATTCTTTTGAAATAAATCAATTTAAAAAGAGAATAGATTTATACTTTTGTAAATGTACATGGCTGATCTGGTGAATAAACTTAGAAAAAAGCTTCACTCAACATCAGTTCTGTTTTTCTTCATAGTGATTGATTTTGTAGGTAAATTGTTAATTGAATTTTCAGGTTAAAAGCTGTAAACTCTGATAAAAAATATTGTTTTTGGGTTAGTATTCCATTTTTACTGCCAATATCCGATATGTGTCAATATTTCTATAATAGATTCCAAAAACATCAGCCTTCAAAACAGCTACTTTTGATAATTGAGGAAATGTGTTACAATGTGTTTTTTTTTCCAATTGATAAAAAAAAAAAAATCAGTTATTAGGTCAGGTTTTTTTTTAATAAAAGTACATTCGTAATTATACAAATAAGATATGTTAGATCAGGATTAAAAAAATTATTTTTCCCTTTATAAATTTTCCTTTTGTGTGAGAAATCGCATGTTTCCAACAGAAAAAAAGACCAACATAGCAAGAATTTATGTGTTGAAAAAAAAAAAGTAAATTGGTTGAAAATTAAATTGGTTGAAAATTATAAGGATGAAGATTTTTTATAGAGGTTATTGATGTGTAAACTGGGCAAATTAACGTACAAATAGAATAAAAGTTTAAAGGACATGTATGAAAGATTTGTTACTCAGCAGCCAAATTAACACATTATAACCTCAAGAAAAAGAGATCATTATCCTTAAATTTTTTAACCTGAACACTTGTAATTTTTTCATTTCAATTTCAATTTTTTTTTTCCCAGGTGTGTATTATGCATGAATATATCACAGTGAAATGACATAGTGTTTAGGTACGTAGGTGGAATGAAAAATGTGTTTTATACTATAATTTAATTCAGAACCTCTAAAATGTCTGTTCTCTGAGATTTTTTTTGTGTTTAGGGGATGCTGCCTCATTGACATATCTTTTTATTTATATTTTTTTTCAATTTCAGCTGTATGTTTAGAAGCAATAGGTGAAGCAAAGGTAGAATGGATGACATCTAGTGACATCCAGGCTTCAGATGAAGAAGTATTTAACTACACAACTGTCCTTCCTATTAAAGGTAAACATTTTATACAATGGTCAATATTGAGGCTTTGTCATCTGTTCAACAGAGGAATAATGGATAATAATAATATTAATAATAGTGGAGAAAGACCACTTAAGGACTGTATTGTTGGATTATTATTGTAAATGACTAGAATTTGGGGAATTTGAATTTAGCTGTCTTTAGTATAATTTGCCTTGATATTAATCACAAACTTTGCTTTATATGAAAATATGTTTGAATTGAAGTGTTATACAGCTTACAGTTTGTTTCTTTTGCAATATTCTGCTATAAAATTTCAAGACTTTCTATTTTTGAGAGCAACTAGATGGTTATAAATAGTTTAAAGACAACAGGCGACAGAAAACTTAAGATGAGCAACACTAACCCCTCTAAAAACCTGCAATTGACTCTCATGCTCCGGAGGAGTAGACTGTTCCTTCTCCATTTAAGTACTAGGTAGCTTCTTAATTTTCATAGCCTGATTTGAAACAAGGGAGATATAACTATTGTTACCATTGGTATTCATCATCCAGATGTTCTCCGAACCTAATTTAAAAAATAATAAATTAGTCAAATTAATCTGAAAGATACATTGTTATTGAACATAAACATTAAATCTGATTAGTCTTGTAGAATATTTTTCAAAGGGCCATATATGTTGCATTCTTCAGTGCAAATTACCTCTCTGAATTTTCCTGGAACCAGAAAGTTTGTCCTTTCTTAATGCTGAAGAAAACTTATTTTTCACAATCTAGATCATTGACACTTTACTGAAGAAAAAAATAGTTAAAAAATGGTGGAATTTCCAAAAGAGATGAAATTACTCGGAAAATCAATAGAAGAGAAATTAAAACTTGAACAAAATTGAATAATATTTCAGATGTGAAGGTTTGTCCAGGAATTTCCAAGAAAATTTGCGGTCATTTTTATGTTCTGTCACATGATAGTAGTAAAACTTGATTTGGCTAATTATACAACTTACAAATACAGTATTTATTATTCAATTCCTGTCACCTCCAGGCAGATATTGAAAATAAACCTCTCCTCTTAATTAAAACATCAAAACAATGTTCATTTGCCAATAACATAAAACAATAATAATTCAGCTTGAAATAAAACAGAATTCTAATGTTTTGTTTAAAAATGAGGGTAATATATTATCTAGAGGTTGTGAGTCATTGCTTGTATTTAATGACCAGTCAAAATGTAAACTCATGTATCAAATATAAGTTAAATAGATATGTTATAAAAGCCTCCAAACTTCCTAAACTGGTCCGCCATTCCATCTAAAGCTTCGCACCGAAGTGTTGCAATAAATGAACACAACAGGGGTCCAGTTTACAAACTTCCTTACAATGGCATGAAGGACTTGAACATAAAATGTTGAAGAATTTATTAGATGAGTCATGGTGTACAGTTAGTCTTTTGTATGGGTACTCTCTTCTGGAAGAGATACATTGGTGTGAAAGACTTCCCTAAAGGTATCATTTACAATGGAATAAACAAACTGCTATGATTATAATAAGTGCATTTCCTGTACCAGAAAACCTAATTGCTGGGATGAAATCAACTTACAACATAAGCCTCTCAAATTTCAGAGGTTAAGTATTTCATAACTACATGGCATTAAACTTTCTCTTATGATTCTTCATAATTATTACTATTAATATGAAACATGTAATAGCAAACCATATTGCTTTGAATTCAAAATCTTTAAAAGAATACATTAAATATTGTTAAAATAAAACCTATCCTTTATGAAAATATTATTTCTTAGTATATTAAAACCAAACACCATTTATAACAGGGTGAGTAAATAGAGTTAGATTCACAAAAGTCTTCAATTTGATCAGGTTGTTATCATTATAAACTGTCAAATATTACTGAACCATGTAAAATACTGCTATCAAGATTCAACAGCAATGATTGGCACTATATTGGGATTTGACCAAAGTCTAGGGATATTTATTTCATATCTTTACACTTCATTTAAATTGGTTTAGGATTTAATTTGATCTGATCATAAAAATTTAATTGTTTTGATTTGTGTTATCTCGCTAATGCTTTGAACCATGTAAATTCTTTCATTTTGTATTTTGATAATTGGAATACATGTTTTAAAGGGTGTCATAGTATAGGCTTGTTGCACATGGCACTCCTGGAGTGGAAAATCGTTGAGATGGTGACACCCTTAGACTTGCAAACTTAAAATGCTGTTCATAAGATATACTTGATCTGAAAAACTTGAAAAATACAGATTTTTATAAGGAAATAGATTTATTGCTTCCTTTCCAAAAAGAAAATTTGAATTAAAACTTATGTGGCATTATCAATTTGGGAAATTACAATGCAATGAATTTATTCATATTTTTAGTATTGAAAAGAACACTGTGAGACAAACATTTGTCCTTTTAACTTTGTTAACATGTATTGTAAGCATCCGTGTCACATTTCCTTCTTTATGGTTAAGATTAAGATTTCTAGTCTGAACTGGTAGACACATTAGAACTATAGGATAGTCCATTTTAATATTTTAGTCTGAACTGGTAGACACATTAGAACTATAGGATAGTCCATTTTGATGTTTTAGTCTGAACTGGTAGACACATTAGAACTATAGGATAGTCCATTTTGATGTTTTAGTCTGGACTGGTAGACACATTAGAACTATAGGATAGTCCATTTTGATGTTTTAGTCTGAATTGGTAGACACATTAGAACTATAGGATAGTCCATTTTGATGTTTTAGTCTGAACTGGTAGACACATTAGAACTATAGGATAGTCCATTTTGATGTTTTAGTCTGAACTGGTAGACACATTAGAACTATAGGATAGTCCATTTTGATGTTTCATGACTGATCATAGAAACAAGTTATTATATTCATCAAAGATTGTCTTCCTTTATCAGATAAACTTCAAAAATACTGATGGCAATATAAAGAAGACAGTTTGATAATTAGATCATATACTCTCTCAAAATTGTTTTAAAAAAAGTAGGATAGGCAAGTTGAAGAAAATGATTATTGTATCTTATTAAGAACTGGTTTTTAGCTATATGTTGGTTTTGCAAGCACTGCTAACAAAAATCTGCAAGAATAATTTTGAAAGATATAAAGCTATATCAATTGCATAGGTTTGTCTTAGTTATAGTTTCAGTATAGAGTCAATTGATTTCTAGATTAGTCGACCCTCTTTTTGTAGTCATATTGTATGATGATGTACCTTTCAAAGACTATCAAAATCAAGTTACCTCTGGCATTATTTCATAAAGAAAAAAAAAAAGAAGAAAAGAATAAAACATCCAAGCATAGTTATAAACATAAGCCTCAAATTATGAAAAGTAAGCACAGAAAAACATGTTTATACATAAACATAAAAAAGAAATATAAAGTTTGTACTAAAATAAAGAAGATATGCTAAAAAATTCCTGAATATGATCTTGATGAGAAAAGTAACATGTACTCTTAATTATTAATTTAATTTGGAAAAATGCTTACTTAATTAATGTTTTGGCTCACCAAGAATCAGAAATATTGGAAATTAAACCTCAGTTTTGTAATAATGTAAATGGCATTAAGTACAAGCATATAATTCTAAATCAAACTGGCGCTTGGGGTCATCTCAATATTCATTGATGTGAGTTTTTGTTCTGTGCTGAAGACTTTACTGTGAATTTCTATTCAGCTTCAAGGGAAGCACTTCAAAGTATGCCTATAATAGTAATAAATATACATTATTTCCTGCCAAGTTATCTAAAAAATGTTTTGATCTGCCCCATGGTCATCTAAGTGTTTGTTTTGTATATGTAACAATTAATTTGATGCAAATTATGACAGTATTTTTTAGGCTTGGTTGTCTGTAATTGTCTAGTTTTGTTGGTATTACCAACATCTGTGTTAGTTTTCAATGCACAGGTGTTTGTTATCAATATATACAGGCAAATAATTCCACTCAAAATGATGCTCGGGGTCATCTTGAACTTGCATTGAGGTAGAGCTTTTGCTTTTGCATTGAAAGCCTCACTGAGAGTTTGAAATTTGACAGTTACAGCAAAAGTGACCGAATAGTCAACCTGATGACGGTGGTCACTCCGCGGTAGAAGTAGAAGTATAAAAGCACTGTTCCTTTGCATATAAAGTTTTCTTGTCAGGAATTAATTAATACAGAAAATTTTTCAGCAGAGAAGGATTATCAGATAGTCCTGTTCTTCTTTCAGTATACATTTAATGTCCATTTTTCGTGAGAGCAGGATACACCAGAGGTTCCTGTCCTACTTTCTCTTTAAATTTAATGTTTATTTTTCAGGTGAGAAGGATACATCCGATGGTGCTGTTTTACACTCAGGTTCACATTATTTTCCATTTGAATTCACACTACCACAGAAAGCACCATCATCATTTAAAGGAAAACATGGAAGATTACGATATTTTGCAAGAATGACAATTTGTACTCCTGGAGGACCCCATCCAACAAGAACAAGCAAGTTTGCTGTGATTGGCTGCTTAGATCTGAACAATGAACCTGATGCTGCTGTAAGTAATAGACGAGTAATAAGTCCAAGTTTTTCACTTGTTATGATGAAGAAAAACAATAAAAGCAGTGTTTTTGGATACATGGTTATATCCCATAAAAATTTCCAATGTCTTCTTCACCCACCATGACTTTACTCTTCCTATAAGTTGTTTTGTTGATTATCTTAAACAAGCAAGCAAGGTATAGACTTATATTTCAAATTGTAACCTGTATTTCATGGGTCAGATGTCTGTAGAACATCCATTCCCTATCAGGTATATTCATCTTAGATGAGCAAGTCAGGAGACAAGGGTTAAGTTACAGTCTTATAAATCCAACAAAAACAAAAATTCTTATTAGGAAGATTGTTAAGCTGTAAAAATTTCATAAAAATGAATAAATGGAAAACAAAGATGTTTGCACAAATAAAATATTCAGTGTCAGTGAATGGTCAGTTTAAAGCATTATTCCAACAGTCAAATTTTCAGACTGAGTATAAGAAAAAGTTCGCCTTCGTAATAATTCAGATGATAAAAGAAAAGGTAAAATATAAGATTAATGGTAAAACTGTCAGCATTTAGATACTGTGTACAATGAAGTGACTATTCCAATGGTAGATTCTTCATAACACTTTGACAAAAATGGCTGATTACATCACTGAATTTACTCTGGAGTACAGACAAACGTATGCAACTGGAAAAGTTTAAGGCCTGTATTTTTTCATCAGTGCGGATTAAGACTTAGATGGTAAAATAAACAAAACATGGCCACTCAGTTACTATTGATGTGCATATATCCATTTTTGTCTCACCTTGACGAAGTCAAAAAGCGAGACTTAGGTATGCTGTTTCCGGCGTCGGCGGCGGTGGTGGCGACAGTGAGGGCGACGGCGCGTCAACAATGTATTAGTTTGTGATTAGGTCTAGTTCATGGTGAACCACTAGTGGTAGGTCAATGATATTTGGTATGCAGTTGTATTAGCATTGGCACATCTCATTACCATGGATATTATAAGGCCCCGCCCCGTCAGTCAAGGTCTATTGACTTTGAAACTTTTCATAGTTTACATGTATTAGTTTGTGATTAGGTCAATTTATGGGGAACCACTAGTGGTAGGTCAATGATATTTGGTATGCAGTTGTATAAGCATTGGCATATCTCATTTCCATGAAGATTATTGGGCTCCGCCCCCTTAGTCATGGTCTATAGACTTTGAAAATTTTGCTAAGTTAACATGTATTAGTTTGTGATTAGGTCAGTTCAAGGGGAACCATTAGTGGTAGGCCAATGTTAATTGGTGTTCAGTTGTATAAGCATTAGCACATCTCATTTCCATGGAGAATATTTGGCCCTGCCCCCTCAGTCATGGTCTATTGACTTTGAAACTTTTGCTTAGTTTACATGTATTAGTTTGTGATTAGATCAGTTTAAGATGAACTGCTAATGTTAAGTCAATGATATTTGGTATGCAAATGTACCTGCATTTGCAAGTATCGTTTCCATGGAGATTATATAGCCCCACCCCTGATCATGGTTCATTGACTTTGAAACTTTTACGTAGTTTACAAGTTAATGTTTGTGTTTAGGTTTGTTTAAAGGGAACGACTTATAATAAGTCAATGGTATTTGGTATGCAGTTGTATTAGCATTGGCACATCTCATTTCCATGGAGTATATTTGGTCCTTACCCCTCAGTCACGGTCTATTGACTTTGAAACTTTTGCTTAGTTTACATGTATTACTTTGTGATTAGGTCAGTTTATGATGTACCACTAATGTTAAGTCATTGATATTTGGTAATACATTTGCAAGTTTCATTTCCACGGAGATTATATAATCCCACTCCCTCATTATGGTTCATTGACTTTGAAACTTTTGCATAGTTTACAAGTTAATGTTTGTGTTTAGGTTTGTTTAAAGGGAACGACTTATGAAAAGTCAATGGTATTTGGTATGCAGTTGTATTAGCATTGGCACATCTGATTTCCATGGAGATTGCTTAGCCCTGTACCTTCAGTCATGGTTCATTGACTTTAAATATTTGCATCACTTACATGTTAAAGTATTGCTATTTTAATTTCAACATTTGCATTATCAAAATAACAAATAGGCGAGACATATCTCTGTGTTAACAGTTTATTCCTCTAATTGTCTATATCATTCAATACAATACAAACATGTATTACATGAGGGGAACATCTCAAAAATTTTACCCAATTTAGCTTATTTTTACACCTTCTATAGCAACAGAAAAAAATGGCCATCAAATTCAGAAAAGATTTTTAACTTCTGATACACAAAATCCATTTAAATTTATATGCATGTTTATCTTAAAGTGCCTCCAGGCTTTGAAACTTTTCCAGTTGTACAGAAGTTTGTTTGAACTCAGTTAATTTTGTGGTGTAATTAGCACAGCCATTTTTGTCGAGCCTGCGACTTTTGTCGCAGAAAGCTCGACATAGGGATAGTGATCCGGTGGCGGCGGCGTTTAGCTAACTTCTTAAAAGCTTTATATTTTAGAAGCTAGAAGACCTGGATGCTTCATACTTTGTATATAGATGCCTTATGTTACAAAGTTTCCGTCAGTGACATGTCCATTGTCCTTGACCTCATTTTCATGGTTCAGTGACTACTTGAAAAAAAAGTCAACATTTTTTGTAATGTTAATTTCTTTCTTATTATGAGTAATAGGATAACTATACTTAGTATGTGTGTACCTTGCAAGGTCCTCATGCCCGTCAGACAATTTTCATTTGACCTCGACCTCATTTCATGGATCAGTGAACAAGGTTAAGTTTTCGTGGTCAAGTTTGTATATCAGATACTATAAGCAGTAGGTCTACTATATTTGGTATATGGAATGATTGTAAGGTGTACATGTCCAACTGGTAGGTGCCATCTGACCTTGACCTCATTTTCATGGTTCAGTGGTCAAAGTTAATTTTTTGAGTTTTGGTCTTTTTTTTCTAATACTATATGCAATAGGTCAACTATATTTGGTGTATGGAAATATTTTATGATGTACATGTCAGTCTCGCAGGTTTTATTTGACCTTGACCTCATTTTCATGGTTCATTTCTCAGTGTTAAGTTTTTGTGTTTTGGTCTGTTTTTCTTCAACTATAAGCAACAGATCAACTATATTTGTTGTATGGAAGGATTGTAAGGTGTATATGTCTGTCTGGCAGGTATCATCTGACCTTGACCTCATTTTCATGGTTCATTGGTCAATGTTAAGTTTTCATGGTTAAGTTTGTTTCTTAGATACTATAAGCAATAGGTCAACTGTATTTAATGCATAAATTGATTGTAAGGTATACATGTCTGTCTGGCATGGTTCATCTGACCTTGACCTCATTTTCATGGTTCATTGGTCAATGTTAAGTTTTCTTGGTTAAGACTGTTTCTTAGAAACTACAAGCAATAGGTCAACTATGTTTGGTTTATTGAATGATTGTAAGGTGTACATGTATTTTTCGTTTGGTTTATCTGACCTTGACCTCATTTTCTTGGATCACGTTAAGTTTATGTGTTACTTGTAGTAAAGCTTTATATTTAGGACTATCAACATAAAATCAATGGTTAGTAAAGAAGGCAAGACATTTCAGCGTGTGCACTCTTGTTGTCAAATAGTTATGATGAACATTAAATTCTAAAATTTAGATAGTTTGAAGTAAAGATAATTTATTACATTAAATTTGAATCTGTTCTTTAAAAAAAACAATTGATACATTCAGATCAGATATAAAAGTTGTGATTAGTAAATAACAGATTAGCGATATGGTTGCTCAGCACTGTAAAATAAAAATGTTGTTTTGAGAAAAATTTTAGTGCACTGTTAGGAACAATAAAAGTGCAATCCATTCAAAAATCTAAAATATCTTATTAGTTTTATACCTCATGAAAAGCCCTAATTTTATTAACTTCGTCATTTTTGCAAGCATTGAAATTAATTCATGTAGATTTTAAGACTATATATTTTTTATTGAATTGAACTTCAATCTGTGGTATAAGTTACTTTTGAGATAATGCAGGTCTGACATCGTTTTTTCAATACACTGATTTCAGAACATCGTATTACAACAATCAATACATTGGGAATGTAGTGTCAACATTAGAAATTAACTTGTTCACAATATCGGAATTCCAGCGAGCCACAAGTTTTAACAATCTGTTACATTGTAAAATTTGTGTTCAGTAAAGCAATTAATTTGCTATTTCTTAAAATTCCATTAAGGTCATGTAAGCAAAAGCTCTATTTGTTGTCTATAAGACCTTTATAATTATGTTTAATTCTTATTTAATTGTATTGTAATGTTTTACTAGTGTTAGGTGTTTTATTTGGAATCAATAAGCCTTTTTATCAATATACAGTGTTCTAGGATTATTATAAACAGTTAGTTTTTGCTACAGTAGCAACATATCAACTGTATTTTGAACAGCCAGGTGTCTTTTGTGTTTTTTTGTGTTTTTGAAAGGTTCCTCATTAACATTATATCCCATATCCCCTTTTTCATATTTAGTTAGATGTAAACCAAAAATAGAAATATAAAGTCACAAAGCAACCAAACACAAAGACCACCACAAAAAAATACCACAAAAAAATAATAATAATAATAAGTGAAATAACAAATATACAGCTAGCTGGAAAGTTTTATTTATATTGCAAACATCAACTCTTATGTGAGAGCAGAAAAAGGAATTAAAAATCGCCATGGAAAGTACAACTCAACCTGAACGCTGTCAATATAAAAGTTCTTTAAATGGTTATATTTAATATAAATGTAGTAAGGGTTGAGTTGTGACAAATTGTTTTTTGTATAATTTCAGTACCCAGTAGAGAATGATACATTTGAAACAGTTGGATCATTTTGTTGTATAGCTGGTACTGTAACGGCTTCCATTAGATTGGAAAAGAAAGGCTTCGCTCTTAGAGATGCCATACCAGTGTACGCAGAAATAAAAAACCTCAGCACACGACGAATATCACACACACATGTTTCATTAATACAGGTGAGTCCAGGTGATTTAGTGATGCCATTGGAGTGTAAAACATCTTGACTGAATTTGCATAATTTATAAATGATTATTAAAAGGAATTTTTACCTGACATATGCATGATTAGATTAACTAATGCAATCTAAATCCTATCACATTCTGAATCTATACTCAATAATAAACAAACACAATCTGAATTCATGCATGAAAATAAACATACAAGCTGAATCCAACCACATCCATCCACAAATCAATGATAAACATACAAGCTGAATCTAACCACAATGATAGTGATAAACAAATCCAACCATATTGATAAACAAGCAAGCTGAATCCAACCACAATGATAAACATGCAAGCTGAATCTAACCACAATGATAAACATGCAAGCTGAATCCAACTATACAATAATAAACAAATCCAACCACAATGATAAACAAACAAGATACTTCCAACTACAATGATAAACATGCAAACTAAATCCAACTACAATGATAAACATACAAGCTAAATCCAACCACAATGATAAACATACAAGCTGAATGTAACCACAATGATAAAAATACAAACCTAATCCAACCACAATGATAAACATACAAGCTGAATCTAACTACGATGATAAACATGCAAGCTGAATTCAACCACAATGATAAACATGCAAGCTGATTCCAACTATACAGTAATAAACAAATCCAACCACAGTGATAAACATGCAAGCTAAATCCAACTACAATGATAAACATGCAAGCTAAATCCAACTATGATGATAAACATGCAAGCTAAATCCAACTACTATGATAAACATGCAAGCTAAATCCAACTACAATGATAAACATGCAAGCTAAATCCAACTATACAATAATAAACAAATCCAACCACAGTGATAAACATACAAGCTACTTCCAACTACAATGATAAACATACAAACTAAATCCAACTATGATGATAAACATGCAAGCTAAATCCAACTACTATGATAAACATGCAAACTAAATCAAACTACAATGATAAACATGCAAGCTAAATCCAACTACGATGATAAACATGCAAGCTGAATCTAACCACAATGATAAACATGAAAACCGAATCCAACCACAATGATAAACATGCAAGCTAAATCCAACTATACAATAATAAACAAATCCAACCACAGTGATAAACATACAAGCTACTTCCAACTACAATGATAAACATACAAGCTTAATCATATTACGATGATAAACATGCAAACTAAATCCAACTATGATGATAAACATGCAATCTGAATCCAACTATGATGATAAATAGCAAGCTAAATCCAATTACGATGATAAACATGCAAGCTAAGTCCAACTACGATGATAAACATGCAATCTGAATCCAACTATGATGATAAACATGCAATCTGAATCCAACTACAATGAAAGAATGAATGATTTATGAATAAATACTTAATTGCAGAAAGCATTAAGTATGCTATGGCACTAAAATCATATTTACAACATGAAAAATGATAAACAACAGAGAGCAATACATGAAATGCATAATAAGAAATCAAATTAAAAAATAATTGACTGTGCAGATATTATGAAATTACACAATTGCTTTGAAAGTAAAACAGAAGTTAAGTTAAATAAATACTGTAATTTAGTAGTGTTTGGCCAAGAACAATAAAATGTTGGCAAATGATAAACATGCAGATTGAATCCAATTACAATAATAAATATGCAAGCTTACTCTAACTACAATGATAAACACATAAGCTGATCTTATCACAGTAATGAAAGGGTTGCATTGATATCTGAATGTATGAACATCCTTATGTCAACTGTAATAAAAGCAATCATGTTTGAAGGTTTCTTTTTATATTATTCATAACTTTCTTGACTCAGGATGATAAAAGTTTGACAATTTGTAAAGACACCTGTCTATTGTTGTATGTTTGACCTGTAGATGTTTTTTTTTTTAATTTTTTTTTGTCATTGGGTTGCTGTCTCATATACCTGATGCAATAAAACAGATCAGCAACACACATGATTAACAAACAGACATAATTATTAAATGATGTGGCTAGCTGTTAAACCAATTGGATAGATAAAAAAACACAGCTCCAACTTAGATATAGTACTAAATAATAACTTTATCAAAGAATTGTCAGTCTTACTGAAACAAGTTCAATGTACCTGATATAGAAACCCTGCTTACATATGCTGTTCTCAGTCAGGAAGAATGGGGGGATGTTTTAAATCTGGAAAATCAACCAGCAACATGATGATTCAATTGAGCAACAGTAAATGTCTATTGTTTCATTCCTTTGATAAACAGTAATCAAATCTTGATTTTTATGTGAAGTTGTCATGGTTGTCACATGTTTATAAACTTCATATTTTTTTTTCCAAATCAAATCAAAGCTGACCAATTGTATTTCATTGACTAATTATTTTCAACGAATTCGAAAAACACAATGGCCAAAATTGAAATTGAATTAATATTTTACATTGGAGTTCAATGTTATGTTAGTGAATTTTTTAATACAATTTCCTATTGATAGGGCTGGTGTCCTGACAAGTTCTGTAAGATATTGACCTTGATAAAATACCCAAAAGATTCAGAATATTGATCATCTAGGAGCAATCCAATTGTAAATGCATGTATTTCCAAAATTACGTAACTGAGGTTGATAAGTTTAATCTTATTCCATCAAATAACTATTCTAGTTTTCTCTGTACAACTGTGGTAATTTATTATTGTACAAAACAAATCCAATTTTCCTTCAGATTGCAATGAATTTCTTTGATTTTGTTCTTTTTTTCTAACTACTTTTTTGTCAATACAGTGCTTCCTTAATGAATTTTCAGAAACTAGAATAGTTTTTGAGTTGTTTGTCCAACCATTAACATTAAATTGTTTCTGTAAGAGAATGTACCTAATTGAATCTCAAAAGTCAAAGGTCAAGCACTGTCATTCATTAATTATAGTGGGTACTAATTTTCATGGATTGAGGCATGGATATAATTGATTTCGTGGTTTTGAAGAAGTCCACATAAAAGTCTATAAAAAAGTTATACTTCGTTGAACATTTTAGTTTGTGATTCACGTTTACCCACTTAATCCACGAAAATTTGTATCCCACGAATAATAATGAATCCACAGTATTGACATCCTCTTTTGAGTGTAATGTACAGCATAACACATGTCATTTGGTATATGGTCATCATATAAGAACTTAGACTCAATTAAATTGTGACCAACAGAAGTTATCCCATGTGAGAACTCAGTAGGGTAAATGTTTGAATAATTATAATCAAATCTTATATGATAAATAACACTCTTTTATTTTCTGATTAAATATAAATGTCAAGGTCAGAATTCTTGATCAGCTATCAATCTTTATTATTTGTCAGTGTGTTTCTTTTTTGGATCTTCTGAATATGCATAAAAAATTTGCCACTTGACATTAAGCAAACATCAATCAATCTTTTTTTGATGAATGCTTGTTGACTGATAGCTCAGTCTTCTTTGGTGAAAAATATACTTCACCAATGGACTGTTTTCTGCTCTTTAGTTGGGTTGTTGTCTCTATTCTATTCAGGAAGTCATGTTAACTTTTGATGAATTAATTTAGGCATAAGTCATACCACTAACTTGTATAGGATAGTTGACTCCTCTATGTCTCAGATTCAATGATAAGATCATGTTTCATGTTACTGTGAGAATAATATAAGCATCATTAGTGAAGTAATTGTTGGTACATACATGCTATAGTATTATATTTTTATGTTCTTCAATATGCAAATTGAACATAACAGTTGACAATAAACATAGAGAGCTAAATGTTACACATGTAATTCTTGAATATGTTAGTATTTTCATTGAATGCAGTTTTTCTGTTTAAACAGAAACAAGAATGTTACAAATTGACTGTATCCCCCACAGTAAAACTATAACAACCTGTAATTACAATTAAGTATGGACATTATTTTGGCAACAGTTGGGAAGGTTTTTTGTGTAATTCATAGTATTGCAGTATCGATTCCTGTAGTTTTCTACCAGAAGACCTTTATTTGTTATACTCTGTAAACCTAAAGCACTGCTACTCTGTGAACCTACAGAAGTTTGAAATTTCTTTTTTTCCCCCCTGATATACTTGCCTGTTTAGTCATTTCGATGCCAATTTATTTGTTTGGTATACTCATTCTTTCACTCAGAATCTACCATTTGATAATGTTCTCTTCAGGGTTTCCCTGGGTCAATTTTCTTTTTCGCCACCTCTTTCGCCAAAACAATATATTTTTCGCCACTTTCAATTTTTTTTCGCCAACAAACAAAAACATATTTTTCGTTTAAAATTTCTTTCTCTAACAAAAAAAAATTAGTTTGCCACATTGCTACTTGTATATGAAAATAAGAAGATGTTGTATGATTGCCAATGGGACAACTCTTCACAAGAGACCAAAATGACATAGAAGTTACCAAACTATAGGTCACCGTACAACCTTCAACAATGAGCAAAACCCATACCACATAGTCAGCTATAAAAGGCCCGAAATGACAATAGTGAAACAATTCAAACGAGAAAACTAACTATGTCTTTTATAATTCTAAATATATTTTTAATCTCATTGTCATAAATAAACACTCAATAATAACAAACATTTAGTTTTTAAAAGATACTGTGAAATTGCAATATAGAATAAGATCATGAAATCATCATGTTGACTTCTGCAAGGGAGCACGGATTCATCTATAATAGTTTATAAGATACTTCCGTCTAGTTGAAGGATAAAATCTGAGAATTTTCTTACTTTTGAATATTTTTCTTAACAATAGATTTCTTTTCCGGACCATCATTAAAAAGTTTGGACGTAAATTATGCCTCAAACACGTGCGTTGCTAAAACGATTGTAAATTACCAATTTCAAAGAATAATAACTCTCAAAAGTTATAAGATAAAATTTAAAGTCAGGGATTTTTCTTACTTTTGAACATTTTTGTCATTACAACAGATTTTTTCCGGACCATCGTTAAAAGAAAAGAGGAGACGTAAAATGTGCGTCGCTAAAAGGATTGTAAAGTCCCCACTTCAAAACAATTATTTCAATCAAAGTTGTAAAATATCCTTTAAGTGACATGTGAAGCCATTTAACCACATCATTTCACGAAACAATACAATCAACACATTTTTTATTAATTATAATCCTTTGTTGCCGATGGCTATAAAATGCAATCAGATGATTATTGTCGTAACGAGTTCAAGGTGAATTCCCAGTATTGTCTGATCACGGAAAAAGTCCGAGAAACACGAAAAAAGGTAAACAAGATGGACGCAGTCGAACAGTTATATTTCTTTCGCCAAATTCTTTCGCCAATAACGTATTTTAATCGCCACAATTTTTATTTTTTCAAAGATGCGAAAATGGCGACCGCCAGCGAAACCCTGGTTCTCTTATATCAAAATTCACAAATATGGTGTTGTAGTAGCATTTTTAATACAAAATATTTGCTATTGTTGACAAGATTATTTTTGTCTCCGTGTAACATATTGCGGGTGACATGGAAATACCGGGCGTGTGTCCGTTGGGTCTTGTTAGCGCTCTCAGGGGTACAATTCTTGCCAGATTTTTATAAAACTTATACATGTACTATAGGTTAATATCAGCAATATCTCAGACAAGTTCTATAATGGTGTAAGTATAACATGCATAATACAGGATCTTAACATTCTGTTTGATCCTTACATGTTAAAATTCTGTTCATAGCATTTTGTTTTGATCCAGATAATGCCTCTACTATTTTCCACTGTTAATGGAGGAATAGTTTTATATTGTTGAATAATACATGTATAGACCTTCCTATTTCCATTCATTAAATTATTCTACCATATTTTGAAAGATGGAATTAATATACAAAGTCATCACTTTTGAATAAAACTAATATAGGTTAAAAAGAACACAGTTCTAAATAATTCATAATTACATTTAGATCATCAGTGCATAAAAGCTTTGAATATTGATGTGGTAATTTGTGTTGAGTTGATTTCTGTGCCATATGTCTTAATGCACCCAAGAGATAGCAAGTGCACTAGCTATGCTAAACTTAGGCATGCATATATTTATTTGCTTAATTTTATTTTAATTTTAATAAATAACAGAAATGGTACTAAATATTTTAAATTAAAGAAAAATCTTCATTTAAAAATTAATTGAAATGTCTCCATATTGCTTCTATCATTGAAATTAGAAGTAAACAGAATTAAAGAGAGATAAAATAATAGATGATTTCAATTAACATCATTGATTGGTGTTTTCAAGGTAGATGTTAATTTCATACAACACCTGGAAAACGTACGAAGATCAAAGGTTCAATATGTCAGTTTTGAAGAAGGCTGATTGCTGTTTATAGCAGTATAACATCTATAGATGTTAAATCCATTTAAGCAGGATTGGTTATTTAGGCTCTCAATAATGACCACTTCAGTATCTACACTAAAGAGATTTATCCTGTCGAACTGACTTTAAATAAATCTAATACTAACAATGAACACTGCCCTTTCCTGGATCTTGATATCTATATCTTTAACAGGAAGCTTAATACCAAAATTTATGATAAAAGAGATGATTTTTTCATTCCCTATTGTTAATTATCCATTTTTAGATGGTGACGTTCCCTTGTCACCATCTTATGGTGTTTATATATCTCAATTTGTTCGATTCGCTCGTGTTTGTAACAACATATTTGATTTCAACGAAAGAAAGCTCTGTATTACTGAAAAATTATTACACCATGGTTTTCGATATCACAAACTAGTCAAAACATTTACTAAATTTTATCATCGGTACAAGGACATCATTCGTAAATATAAATCAACATGTAGACATCTTATACGTTCAGGTATTTCACATCCAATATTTTATGGTAATATTCTTTACAAAGCACAAAAATGTCGGCATTCACCTCAGAAGCTAACCAAACCTTTAAACAGACTTATTCGGAAAGGATATAGTTATGATACTGTTGTGAGGTCATTAAGGATTGCATATTTTGGCATTAATATTGATTCACTCATAGGGTCTTTGCATCGGAAATAAACACTATTATTCTAAAACCAGTTGTTGGCATGATACGGGTTATGTTCTTCTCATATATTTTATGATTGTATGATACTAAACTTGGATTTGCACTATTTACTACCCAACCTGCAGGTGATAATTGCATTTTAAGATACATATTTTATCTTAAAGATGCAACAGATAAAGAACTGTGCCTTTCAAAGTTAAGTTTTATGTAAGCTAGTGAGTATAGTAACCTTTTGATCCCTTTGTTTGAGAAAAAAATGATGCCAGTGTTGACATCCTTCAAGTAAAAATGTATGTGCAGTGTTGTTGTTTGCAAGTGAATGACATGCTGGTTTATGGAAGTTAGTTTTGTATTTATAGAAGAGTCATACTATAGTATTTATTTACTTGTTTTTTAACTCGATTTTTTTTGACAGTACTACAAGATAGTTCTTGCATTGGATTCTGTTAGTGTCAAGTTTAACTAAATTACAGTTTTTTTTATTAGCACCAATCAAATAAAAAGTAGATCCTTTTATTGCTCCCTTTCTGATATGTTGTCTAATATCAGTACAGGAGAAATTAAAGAATCTTATTTTATTTAAATTGTATTAGCACTCTTCACATTCAGCATTCACTAATCATATAAAATTTTTAACCAAATCTTTCACTTTTATGGTGATTCAGGTTTTTTTTGTCTTATTATTTTAATGCATTTTTATACCCCTGCTTTAATAAAGATGGGGTAAATTGTTTTACCTCTGTCTGTCCATCCATCCGTCCGTCCATCCGTCAGTCCGTCCTTCCGTCCCATGAATACTTTTTGTCGCATCTTTCTCAGGAACTACATTACAAGGATTTCTTAAATTTGGTTTCAGGGTTTATATGAGTCAGCTATACCGTGTGATGCGTTTTCAGATTCATCACTCAACAACTTCCTGTTTACCTAACACTTGCTTCATTTTACACATGATAGCCAAGTTGAAAATTTTTCGCACATTTTTCTCAGGAACTACAATACAAGGATTTCTGAAATTTGGTTTCAGGGTTTATATGAGTCAGCTATACCGTGTGATGTGTTTTCAGATTCATTACTCAACAACTTCCTGTTTACCTTATACTTTTAGCGAGGCCGGGGTATCATTAGTGAGCAGTAGCTCACAGATTCACTTGTTTAAAATTTCATTAAAAAAATTATTTTGAATTTTGTTTACATGCTCTAGAAATGATTGGTAAAAAGTTTTAGGGATGTATACACCTCTGAGGAGCCGAAAATGTCTAGAATTAAACTTGTTTTCTTAACCTGATTTTTGGGTTTATATGACTGTAAGAAAGTAATTGAAGAAGAAAAAATCATATGGTAGTGCACTTCTTTTTTTTGCTACGGTCTTTTGAAAGTCCCCAATTTTTAATGATTTTCCTATTTTTCATCTATTTCTACCCATTTTTGGGCTATTATCATGAAAAAAATCACAGTTTCACACTTAAACTTTATTTCATACTTTCACTTAAGATGAAGTGGACCTATCTGAATAAATTTAACTTAAGAAAAATAGGTTGGTGTTAATATTAGAAAGTTTTATAAAAATATGTTGCTTTTTCGTGTCAAATTGACCATGCTGAATTTTGTCAATTTGGGATTTTTCTCTTTTTTTTAGAACAGAAAGCATATTGTTTCAACTTCTTTGTTATAAATGATTGAAAAAATACATATCTAAGAATTTCCAAAAGAAAAAATGGATTTGGCTGTACACATTTTTGGTAAAATAATTTCTTTGTACCCCTCACACATTTTCTCAACATTTTGGCTGATGACACTGACCAAATTGGTTATAAAATTTGAAATTTTTATTACTCAAAAACTACTTATTGTAAGTTCACATTTTTTTCACATAGTTTAGTTTTATAATTATAATAATATTTTTTTTAAATTCATTAATATTTTCCACTTGTATCACATGTTCTGGAAATAATTCCCCATCGAGATTTCGACGAGACTGAAACATCAGAAGAATACATCCTTAAGTGCAGTTTTTTTTCTTTGGAAAAATACAAACTATTTTTTAAGTTGAAATATTCTGACATTCTACATTATTAATGATGCTTGTTCAGAAATGGGTTGAAAATTTTAAAGTTTTGGAGTTCAACCCAAAAATGACTGAAAATACATTTCTTAGTCATAGTTTTTCACAGATCTGCCATACTTTAAAAATCATTTCTGGTAAAAATTCTGAAATAAAATAAGTTTGTGATTTGTTCTCTGTCTTATCCGCGTGGTGGTAAAAAGCTTCTGTTATACTTATCAATCTAATGTTTATAACAGAAAGTTCATATATAAACTATTATCAATAATACTGTGTCACTAAGGTATATCTTTAACTTGTATCTTTGTCAGATCTGTTAGTTAAGTGATGAAGGATGCCAGTCAAGGGTATTATATCTCTTTCTTAGGTAATCTGTCATTCTATTATTAAAACTATAAGTTTTATACTTTGGTTTGAATACAGATGCACTCTGGTTTGAGGCATGGCAATGTTATATTGTTTTGCTAATGATTATGTCCGGATGTTTACTGAATATCTACTCAGTATAATGTTTCCGTCTGTTTGTTCACAAAAATTTCAAATAGCATCTTTGCATAGAGCAAATTTTTATAAAGCATCTTTTCATTGAAAATTAGAGCATCAGGTTAATTCAAAGTTTAATACAACTTCTTACAGATATTTCAATATTTGATAGGATCATGGTAAAAATTATAGTACACAGATACATGTACCTGGCCTCCCCTTTCACAAAAAGTTGTATGACTTATGACCAGTCATCAACCTCAACAAATTATGCAAACAGTTTTGTTGATTGTATGTCATTATATATTACAGCCTTTCATCATACTCTGGCCTGATTCTGAAATGCTCTATATTACAAGTGAAACATTTGAAATTTGCATAATGGTTCCTCATTTGGAGAAAATAAACCATTTATCATTGTGAGAACTCAGTTGTCATAATATATAGTCATCTCTAGTAGAAACTTCAGGGCTTGCTTCTAACTTCCAACAGATTTGGTATATGGTCATCATATAAGAATTTAGACTCAATTAAATTGTGACCAACAGAAGTTATCCCTTGTGAGAACTCAGTAGACTTAATGGTTGAATAATTATAATCAAATCTTACATGATAAATAACACTCTTTTATTTTCTGATTAAGTGTAAATGTCAAGGTCAGAATTCTTGACCAGCTGTCAGTCTTTATTATTTGTCAGTGTGTTTCTTTTTTGGATCTTCTGAATATGCATGAAATATTTGCCACTTGACATTAAGCAAACATCAATCAATCTTTTTTGGATGAATCGCTTGTTGACTGATGGCTCAGTCTTCTTTGGTGACAAATATATCTCACCCATGGACTGTTTTCTGCTCTTTAGTGGGTTGTTGTCTCTATTCTATTTACTTTTGATGAATTAATTTAGGCATAATTCATTCCACTAACTTGTATAGGATAGTTGACTCCTCTATGTCTCAGATTCAATGATAAGATCATGTTTCATGTTACTGTGAGAATAATATAAGCATCATTAGTGAAGTAATTGCTGGTACATACATGCTATAGTATTATATTTTTATGTTCTTGAATATGCAAATTAAACATAACAGTTGACAATAAACATAGAGAGCTAAATGTTACACATGTAATTCTTGAATATGTTAGTATTTTCATTGAATGCATTTTTCCGTTAAAACAGAAACAAGAATGTTACAAATTGACTGTATCCCCCACAGTAAAACTATAACAACCTGTAATTACAATTAAGTATGGACATTATTTTGGCAACAGTTGGGAAGGTTTTTTGTGTAATTCATAGTATTGCAGTATTGATTCCCGTAGTTTTCTACCAGAAGACCTTTATTTGTTATACTCTGTAAACCTAAAGCACTACTACTCTGTGAACCTACAGAAGCCACAGCACTTAGGTTTAATACACTATAAAACTGTTATTAAATATACAGCCATGTGTCTCGATCAGTTTATAACAACTGTATTACCATGTTGATATGTATAAAAGTAAAATCACAAAATACTGAACTCCGAGGAAAATTCAAAAGGAAAGTCCCCAATCAAATGGCAAAATCAAAAGTTCAAACACATCAAACGAATGGAAAACAACTGTCATATTCCTGACTTGGTACAGGAATGAAGTGATTTAGAGCTTGACATGTGGTATGGACACTTGTTGATCAGCTTGACATGTGGTATGGACACTTGTTGATCAGCTTGACAGGTGGTATGGACACTTGTTGATCAGCTTGACATATGGTATGGACACTTGTTGATCATCGATGTATAGACATGTCTTTTTGAGGGTTTTATCATGTGTTGTCTTATTGATTAATAGTAACCCCACATCTCATTTTATTAGCAGTATGTGTAAGTCCCTGAGTTTGAAATTTCTCTCCCCCCCTACCCCTGATATACTAATGCCTGTTTAGTCATTTCAATGCCAATGTATTTGGTCTACTCATTCTTTCACTCAGAATCTACCATTTGATAATGTTCTCTTATATCAAAAATTCACAAATATGTGTTGTTGTAGCATTTTTTTATACAAAATATTTGCTATTGTTGACAAGATGTTTTTTTAATTCTGAATATACTATATTGCTGTTGTTCATTTTAAAGTTTTTTACCTGTGAATATGTATGAAATGGTTCCTAATTTTGAATAGATTTTTTAATGAATTTTGAAGGATCAAACCAAAATGCTTTTTCAACAGGTGTAAATATAACATGCATAATAAGGATCAAAACATTTTGGTTTGATCCTTAACATGCATGTTAAAATTGCTTCTGTTCATAGCATTTTGTTTTGATCCAGATAATGCCTCTACTATTTGCCACTGTTAAAGTAGAAATAATTTTATTTTGTTGAATAATACATGTATAGACATTCCTGTTTATATTCATTAAATTATTCTACCTTATTTTTGAAGGTGGAATTAATATACAAAGCCATCACTTTTGAATAAAACTATTATAGGTTAAAAGGAAGGAATGTTTTAACTCACAGTTCTAAATAATTCATAATTACATTTAGATCATCAGTGCACAAAAGCTTTGAATATTGATGTGGTAATTTCTGTTGAGTTGATTTCTATGTCACCCAAGAGATAGCAAGTGGAGGGTATGCACTAGCAATGCTAAACTTAGGCATGCATACATTTATTTGCTTAATTTTATTTTTATTTTAATAAATAACAGAAATGGTACTAAATATTTTAAATTAAAGAAAAATCTTCATTTAAAAGTTAATTGAAACGTCTCCATATTGCTTCTATCATTGAAATTAGAAGTAAACAGAATTAAAGGGAGATAAAATAATAGATGATTTCAATTAACATCATTGATTGGTGTTTTCAAGGTAGACGTTAATTTCATACAACACCTGGAAAATGTACTGAAGATCAAAGGTTCAATATGTCAGTTTTGAAGTAGACTGATTGCTGTTGATAGCAGTATAACATCTATAGATGTTAAATCAATTTAAGCAGGATTGGTTATTTATGCTTGGTTTCAGGACATTGAGAAGTGCTTTGTATAGCTACTGATCCTGAAATTCAACACATTAACACAGAAATTATATTTTCTTAACTATGTACATAAAAAACTTCCTTATTTCAATCAGATAGAGTAACTTGGATTTGCACTATTTACTAAGCAACCTGCAGGTGATAATTGCATTTTAAGACACAGTTTATAATATTTTATCTTAAAGATTCAGATAAAGAACTGTATCTTTCAAAATTAAGTTTTATGTAAGGCAGTGCAGTACCCTTTTAATCCCTTTGTTTGAGAACAAAATGATGCCAGTGTTGACATCCTACAAGTAAAAATGTATGTGCAGTGTTGTTGTTTGCAAGTGAATGACATGCTGGTTTATTGAAGTTAGTTTTGTATTTATAGAAGAGTCATACTATAGTATTCATTTACTTGTTTTTTAACTCGATTTTTTTTTATAGTACTACAAGATAGTTCTTGCATTGGATTCTGTAATTATAAAGTTTAACTAAATAACAGTTTTTTATTAGCACCAATCAAATAAAAAGTAGATCCTTTTATTGCTCCCGCTCTGATATATATGTCGTCTTATATCAGTACAGGAGAAATTAAAGGATCTTATTTTATTTAAATTGTATTAGCACTCTTCTACATTCAGTGTTCACTAATCATATAACATTTTTAACCAAGTCTTTCACTTTGATGGTGATTCAGGTTTTTTTTGTTTTATTATTTTAATGCATCATTTTTTTAAATTTCATTTATAAAATTATTTTAAATTCTGTTTACATGCTCTAGAAATGATTGGTAAAAAGTTTTAAGGATGTACACCTCTGAGGAGCCAAAAATGTTTAGAATTTAACTTGTTTTCTTAAACTGACTTTTTTATATGACTGTAAGAAAGTAATTGATAAAGAAAAAATCATATGGTGGTGCTTTTCTTTTTTTGCTACGGTCTTTTGAAGGTACATACCCCATTTTTAATTATTTTCCTATTTTTCATCAATTTCTACCCATTTTTGGGCTATGATCATGAAAAAAAATCACGGTTTCACAATGAAACTTTTTTTCATACTTTCATTAAAGATGAAGTGTACCTATCTGAATAAATTTAACTTAAAAAAACTATAGGTTGGTGTTGATATAAGAAAGTTTTATAAAAATGTGTTGCTTTTTCATGTCAAATTGACCATGCTGTCAATTTGGGATTTTTCTCTTTTTTGAGAACAAAAAGCATATTGTTTCAACTTCTTTGTTATAAATGATTGAAAAAATACATATCTAAGAATTTTCTAAAGAAAAAATTGATATCTGATGTACAAATTTTTGGTAAAATCATTTCTTTCTACCCCTCACCCATTTCCTCAACATTTTGGCTGATGACACTGACCAAATTGGTTATAAAATTTGAAAATTTTAATACTCTTTCACAGAGTTTAGTTTAATTATAATATTTTTTAAATTCATTAATATTTTCCACTTGTATGATGTATTACATGTTTTGGAAATAATTCCCCATCGAGATTTCGACGAGACTGAAACATCAGAAGAATACATCCTTAAGTGCAATTTTTTTCTCTGGAAAAATACAAACTATTTTTTAAGTTGAAACATTCTGACATTCTACATTATTAATAATACTTGTTCAGAAATGGGCTGAAAAATTTAAGTTTTGGAGTTCAACCCAAAAATGACTGAAAATACATTTCTTAGTCATAGTTTTTCACAGATCTGCCATACTTTAAAAATCATTTCTGGTAAAAATTCTGAAATAAAATAAGTTTGTGATTTGTTCTCTGTCTTATCTGCGTGGTGGTAAAAAGCTTTTGGTATACTTATCAATCTAATGTTTATGACAGAAAGTTCATATATAAACTATTATCAATAATACTGTGTCACTAAGGTATATCTCTATAACTTGTATCTTTGTCAGATCTGTTAGTTAAGTGATGAAGGATGCCAATCAAGGGTATTATATCTCTTTCTTAGGTAATCTGTCATTCTATTATTAAAACTATAAGTTTTATACTTTGGTTTGAATACAGATGCACTCTGGTTTGAGGCATGGCAATGTTGTATTGTTTTGCTAATGATTATGTCCAGATGTTTACTGAATATATACTCTGTAAATTGTTTCCATCTGTTTCTTCACAAAAATTTCAAATAGCATCTTTGCATAGAGCAAATTTTTATAAAGCATCTTTTCATTGAAAATTAGAGCATCAGATTAATTCAAATTTTAATACAACTTCTTACAGATATTTCAATTTTTGATAGGATCATGGTAAAAAATTATAGTACACAGATACATGTACCTGGCCTCCCCTTTCACAAAAAGTTGTATGACTTATGACCAGCCATCAACCTCAACAAATTATGCAAACTGTTTTGTTGATTGTATGTCATTATATATTACAGCCTTTCATCATACTCTAGCGTGATTCTGAAATGCTCTATATTACAAGTGAAACATTTGAAATTTGCACAATGGTTCCTATTTGGAGAAAATAAACCATCTATCATTGTGAGAACTCAATGAGAATTAACCTGATGCTCTAATCTGATGAGTTTGAAAGCCTTTTTTCAACTGATTTTTATAGTTTGTTCTTATGTTGTACTGTTACACCACTGTCCTAGGTTAGGGGGAGGTGTGGGCGCCCGCTAACATATTTAACCCCACCACATTCTGTATGTGCCTGTCCCAAGTCAGAAGCCTGTAATTCAGTGGTTGTCGTTTATTTCTGTGTATCATATTTGTTTTTCGTTCATTATTTTGTACATAGATTAGGCTGTTAGTTTTTTCTGGTTTGAATTGTTTTCATTTTGTCATTTTGGGGCCTTTTATAGCTGACTATGCGGTATGGATTTTGCTCATTGTTGAAGGCTGTACAGTGACCTATAGTTGTTAATTTCTGTGTCATTTGGTCTCTTGTGGAGAATTGTCTTATTGGCAATTATACCACATCCTCTTATTTTTATATCAGTTGTCATATTATATATATTAAGTCATCTCTAGTAGAAACTTCAGGGCTTGCCTCTAACTTCCAACAGAACGTAGAACAACTGTTTCTCATGAAGAGAAATGAAAAAGAGGATTTATATTGGACCAAAGGTCAAGGTCATCTAATGGCATTATAAAAAAACATTGAAGGATTTAGAACCTGCTTCTCAAGTATGTTTTCTCATTGAATGCTCCATGGTTTTCATGGAGAAATTTTATGATAGGTATAATTAATATCAAGGTCAGAGCTCAAATGTCTTGGTCACCTATAAGTAAATGAATAAAAGGACATTCAAATTATTTGAATGAAATTGGATGCTCAGCTTTGCAGGTTTCTTGATAAATTGACAATTAAGGCTCATATGCATGAAACTGGAAAGAAAAAAAACTTGGTGTTCTGTGCTAACCAGTTAAGGAACTCTTGCTTGTCTTTTGTTGCATCTATTTTTTATGTCATTGGGAGAATTTGTTGTTTATGACAGATTTTAATAATCTGTTGAATTAATTCACAACTTTGTAACTTAGGGACAAATAAAGCTAAGTGTAACATTGTATAGACACCTGTTGAAAACTGTATGTTGAATTCTGAATATCTTTGTCTTTTGGTGTTGTTGGGTTGTTGTCTAATGTATACAAATACCCTTTCATTTGTATCTTTTTTACAGATAAACTGCCTACAAAAAGAAGACTTTTATGTCTTTACCTGACTAAAAATCACCATTTAAAAAAACATTATAACTACTAGTTATTGGCAACTAGTTATTGGCAAATCTATAACAATATTTGACATGACGGTTTACAAAAGAGAATGTTATATGTAAATGTTAATCCTGTATACAAATTACATGCTTTATTGAATGAGAAAGTTAAACAGGCTAATGACCCATGTTTTGTTGCATTTAGTACTCAAATTGCATTCTATGATGCATTATGATGGTTTATTACAACATCAATTCATCTGTTCAGCATCATCTACGTCATAATCAAGTAAGAGGAGGTCCTTTGTAGTAGAGGTATATTATCCATGAACTGTTAGTGCTAGTTTCATGACAAATGAAATGTTTTTTACCATCTATCTGTTATATATGTAAGTAAGTGTATGGGATTTGACACAAAGTATGAGAAGAGTATTTGGGACCGTGGACTTGCGTCATTATGTTATCTTATGATTGGAGATATTATTGATGTTGATAGAAGTTGAACTTTTGTAGTGCTTTTGATTAGGGTTTAATAGGTTCACATTTACTCTTGTTCCAAATTATATTTACCAAATTTTCTTGTTAATGTTACGGCAGATGAACATGGTATAATATTGCCTGTGAGACAACATAATCAACCACAGACCAAAGAAGAGATTGTAATCAACTATGGGTCGTCTTATGTCCTTCAACAATGAGCAAAACCCATACTGTATAATACGCTATAGAAAATAAAAATTTATAAAAATAAACTTAATTTTTGCTAAAAACAAATACGACAGAAAGCAACCAACATAAATTTTTTTCCACTATGTTGTAAGGTTTTTCATTTATTTGAATGTAAATAGATGAGAATATGAGTCAGGAGCCTGTTGTTCAGTGGATGTTGTTTATTGGTGTGGTTCATAAGTGTGTCTCGTTTCTCGTTTTTTTTTTTTATAGATTTTCGTGTTTGAATTGTTTTACACTAGTCATTTTGGGGCCCCTTTATAGCTTGCTGTTTGTAGTGAGCCACTTAAAGGCTCCGTGTTGAAGGCCGTACTTTGACCTATAAATGTTTACTTTTTATACATTGTGACTTGGATGGAGAGTAACATCTCATTGGCACTCATACCACATCTTATTTATATTGAATAAAACATGGCATGGTATATATTTGCAATCATTTGAAATCTTAAACCCAGGTAATATTTCCTATCATCTTGCTGTCCAAAGATCTCCACAAGACCCAGAAATTTTACTATCAGGTCTCAGATTTCACAGTCTTGAATTCTTCCAGTGATTCATTCTTTTGTATCCTAGTTCATTGCAACCAGGGAAAGAGACAGGATTTCTCATGACAAAAATTTATTTACCTGAATATCTTTAATTGGGTAATTATTTCAAAAGATGTAACGTAGATGAGCGTAGAGAAAAAGGACCATTTTGTATATTTTCATGTAGTACACATGCACTTGAAATGCATAAGGCAAAACTGCTCTTTTCAAACTTTTGATGCCTGAGGTTAAACAATCTCTCATGAAATCTTTGAAAACTTTGCTGAGGACAGTTCAATCCTACATATTGCTAGTGTTAAGGTTTCTAGTGAATAACAGATTGTGTTTGGCATTCCTATGAGTTTTTGTATTGTTAGTTTCTACATGATATCTTCCTGAAATAATAAATAAACAGTAATATTGGCTAAGATATCTATCTGTAATCACTAATTCTCTGTTTTCTGTAATGATTTTTTTGCATGAGATGGAAGGAACATTCTCATGTCAAATAGTTATCTGTAGTTTTCTGATAACATGTTTATTTGCATATAAAGACATTTACTTATTCTGTAATTTGGGTTGATTTCATTAATTAGTTCTTTGAGTTTGATTAAATCATTCAGCAAAATAATAAAGATATAATAGTTTTAAATTTCATTTACAAGATAAAAATTCAAAAGATAATTCAGTTATCTTTTGTTTTTCACCAAATGGAGAATCGGTTAATTTAAAAAAATCTGGTTTGAATTGTTTTCATTTTGTCATTTTGGGGCCTTTTATAGCTGACTATGCTGTATGGATTTTGCTCATTGTTGAAGGCTGTACAGTGACCTATAGTTGTTAATTTCTGTGTCATTTGGTCTCTTGTGGAGAATTGTCTTATTGGCAATTATACCACATCCTCTTATTTTTATATCAGTTGTCATATTATATATATTAAGTCATCTCTAGTAGAAACTTCAGGGCTTGCCTCTAACTTCCAACAGAACGTAGAACAACTGTTTCTCATGAAGAGAAAATGAAAAAAAGAGGATTTATATTGGATCAAAGGTCAAGGTCATCTAATGGCATTATAAAAAAACATTGAAGGATTTAGAACCTGCTTCTCAAGTATGTTTTCTCATTGAATGCTCCATGGTTTTCATGGAGAAATTTTATGATAGGTATAATTAATATCAAGGTCAGAGCTCAAATGTCTTGGTCACCTATAAGTAAATGAATAAAAGGACATTCAAATTATTTGAATGAAATTGGATGCTCAGCTTTGCAGGTTTCTTGATAAATTGACAATTAAGGCTCATATGCATGAAACTGGAAAGAAAAAAAACTTGGTGTTCTGTGCTAACCAGTTAAGGAACTCTTGCTTGTCTTTTGTTGCATCTATTTTTTATGTCATTGGGAGAATTTGTTGTTTATGACAGATTTTTAATAATCTGTTGAATTAATTCACAACTTTGTAACTTAGGGACAAATAAAGCTAAGTGCAACATTGTATAGACACCTGTTGAAAACTGTATGTTGAATTCTGAATATCTTTGTTTTTTTGGTGTTGTTGGGTTGTTGTCTAATGTATACAAATACCCTTTCATTTGTATCTTTTTTACAGATAAACTGCCTACAAAAAGAAGACTTTTATGTCTTTACCTGACTAAAAATCACCATTTAAAAAACATTATGACTACTAGTTATTAGCAACTAGTTATTGGCAAATCTATAACAATATTTGACATGACAGTTTACAAAAGAGAATGTTATATGTAAATATTAATCCTGTATACAAATTACATGCTTTATTGAATGAGAAAGTTAAACAGGCTAATGACCCATGTTTTGTTGCATTTAGTACTCAAATTGCATTCTATGATGCATTATGATGGTTTATTACAACATCAATTCATCTGTTCAGCATCATCTACGTCATAATCAAGTAAGAGGAGGTCCTTTGTAGTAGAGGTATATTATCCATGAACTGTTAGTGCTAGTTTCATGACAAATGAAATGTTTTTTACCATCTATCTGTTATATATGTAAGTAAGTGTATGGGATTTGACACAAAGTATGAGAAGAGTATTTGGGACCGTGGACTTGCGTCATTATGTTATCTTGTGATTGGAGATATTATTGATGTTGATAGAAGTTGAACTTTTGTAGTGCTTTTTGATTAGGGTTTAATAGGTTCACATTTACTCTTGTTCCAAATTATATTTACCAAATTTTCTTGTTAATGTTACGGCAGATGAACATGGTATAATATTGCCTGTGAGACAACATAATCAACCACAGACCAAAGAAGAGATTGTAATCAACTATGGGTCGTCTTATGTCCTTCAACAATGAACAAAACCCATACTGTATAATACGCTATAGAAAAATAAAATTTATAAAAATAAACTTAATTTTGCTAAAACAAATCGACAGAAAGCAACCAACAACAATTTTTTCCACTATATTGTAAGGTTTTCATTTATTTGAATGTAAATAGATGAGAATATGAGTCAGGAGCCTGTTGTTCAGTGGATGTTGTTTATTGGTGTGGTTCATAAGTGTGTCTCGTTTCTCGTTTTTTTTTTTATAGATTTTCGTGTTTGAATTGTTTTACACTAGTCATTTTGGGGCCCCTTTATAGCTTGCTGTTTGTAGTGAGCCACTTAAAGGCTCCGTGTTGAAGGCCGTACTTTGACCTATAAATGTTTACTTTTTATACATTGTGACTTGGATGGAGAGTAACATCTCATTGGCACTCATACCACATCTTATTTATATTGAATAAAACATGGCATGGTATATATTTGCAATCATTTGAAATCTTAAACCCAGGTAATATTTCCTATCATCTTGCTGTCCAAAGATCTCCACAAGACCCAGAAATTTTACTATCAGGTCTCAGATTTCACAGTCTTGAATTCTTCCAGTGATTCATTCTTTTGTATCCTAGTTCATTGCAACCAGGGAAAGAGACAGGATTTCTCATGACAAAATTTATTTACCTGAAATATCTTTAATTTGGTAATTATTTCAAAAGAGTAGATGAGCGTGAGAAAAGGACCATTTTGTATATTTTCATGTGGTACACATGCACTTGAAATGCATAAGGCAAAACTGCTCTTTTCAAACTTTTGATGCCTGAGGTTAAACAATCTCTCATGAAATCTTTGAAAACTTTGCTGAGGACAGTTCAATCCTACATATTGCTAGTGTTAAGGTTTCTAGTGAATAACAGATTGTGTTTGGCATTCCTATGAGTTTTTGTATTGTTAGTTTCTACATGATATCTTCCTGAAATAATAAATAAACAGTAATATTGGCTAAGATATCTATCTGTAATCACTAATTCTCTGTTTTCTGTAATGATTTTTTTGCATGAGATGGAAGGAACATTCTCATGTCAAATAGTTATCTGTAGTTTTCTGATAACATGTTTATTTGCATATAAAGACATTTACTTATTCTGTAATTTGGGTTGATTTCATTAATTAGTTCTTTTGAGTTTGATTAAATCATTCAGCAAAATAATAAAGATGTAATAGTTTTAAATTTCATTTACAAGATAAAAATTCAAAAGATAATTCAGTTATCTTTTTGTTTTTCACCAAATGGAGAATCGGTTAATTTAAAAAAAAATCAGATATGTATATCAAGCAGACAGCAACCCTTTGACTACTCTGAGATTATTCTAACATCCCATTTAGGCCCTAAACAAGTTCTTAACAAAGGCTGTCGGACGTCAGAGCAATCTCAGACTATCCTATCACAAAATCAACCAAAAGACATCTACCGGTACTTTCATTTATTAATTTAAAAACACAAAGAAAGTAATGTTCTGCAAAGCACTTGTCCTTTCGTGCAAGTATTTTGTCATAAACAACAGATATTTATGAATCAATGAGCAGTTATAAAACAATTTATGATGCATTAGTTTTAGTAATTAAACCTGCAGCAATCTATAAGAAAAAGGTTGTTAATTTTGTGTGATGGAACTTTGGCTAGAGATTAACTAAGCTTAATACAAATTAGTATGTTACTATCACAGTCAGATTCTAATGTGGTTAAAATGCAGAAATTGAATTGCATGCACTTAGGTATAAAGCAGGAGCACTAAGCTTTCATTTATTAACCATACTTGACATTAAGTCACTGCGTTTCTTAAATAGAATATATAATATCCTGGGGCTTATTCATTACTTCATCTAACCAAGCAGTGAAATTGATGATATAAAAAGGAAATCATGCAGCAAAATTAATTGTGTAATATTTCATACTTAACTAAATCATAAGCTTAGAAATGTCATCAGACTGACGAAAGCTTGTGTAATAGGATTTATTTTTGATCTAACCTATTTTCTCCATTATGTGATGCATATTTAGTATAAATTACAGCAAAATTACACTTGAGCAAGACGTGTGGTAAACTTACAGAAATGGCAGGTACCCTTTAGACATATTAGAGTCCAAAGAAAAAGATTTAATTATCAATAACTAATTCTTTTTCGTTGGGTTCTCGTGGGCAGCAGTTTTATTAGATTATTCAGTTGCTTAAAACAGAAATGCAAACAGTTCTGAAACAAATAAAGATGACTGAAATGAAAAGATAATTTATTTATATTGTTTGTCACTTTTGTTTTAAAAATGGTATATTTCATAACAATTTATCATTTGTTTTTTCTTATGTGTGTGTGTATGTTTGTTAGATTATTTTGTAACTCTTTGTTATATTTCGTGAGGGCCTCAGGGAAGATTAGTTTTATAGCTTACACAGCCTAACAGTGTTACCCTTTTTTTAATAAATAAAGAATTATTATTATTATTATTGCGGTCATATTTAAGTTGAACACACATTTTAATTGATTTCAAGGGCTAAATGTTTTAATAGATTTTAATAGGTTACATTGACCTATACTCCACATCTCATACCTCTTTGACATATGTAACCTAAAATCATATTCATGAAATATTTTCCTATACAATGATAATTTTCGCATATCTGCAGTACTTGTAAACCAGCTAAAATCACTTTAGGCCTCAACAATAAGAGGATATTTACACTTGAGTTTTAACATCCTATAATTATCGGAAATTGGGACACTTCTCTTAAACTGTTATAAAATATTGTAATATTTGCCAAAGACTCAAACAAAAATCTCATTTAATATCAGTTTAGGGTTTTATTAATTATTTTAAGAGAAGAAAACAATGTTATATTTCTTCCTTTTTGTTCAGAATTGTTTTAATGATATGCGTAATGATTGGACACTTAGACAATTCATTAAAAGAAAGATTGAATCTTGTAGCTTATAAAAAATACAAGGAAATGTAATTTCCCATAAGTGAGCCTTCATCTGCTACAGGAAAATAGACCTTGAAAAATCTTATTGCCACATCAAAATTGTCAATAACAAGAAAAACAACTGACTGAAACATAATCTTAAATGTTAACAACTTGGTTATTGTAAAATATTTCTTGTTCAAGCACTAATATTTGTTTACATTGGAATGTTAACTTTCTCCATGATTGCAGATTTAACTCACTATTTTTGTTAGTCAAAATGAAGCTATTTAGAAGCAGTGGCGGATCCAGAACTTTTCATAAGGGTGGGTGGTGGTGGGGGCTCAGTCATGCTTCAGTGTTCAGTGATTCCCTATATAATCAAACAAATTTTTCCCACAAAAGGGGGCCCTGGATCTGCCTATGAGAAGCATTATAAGCAGCTGAGTTAAGTGGAAATAAATATAATATATCAAACAATACGGCAATTATTAAAAGTCACAACAGGCAATATCCTTATATGTGTAAGTCATTTGAAATGGGGAAAAAAAGTATTGTGAACATCCAGCCCCAAAAAAAATTGATTATTCTTAACCAAAATATTCAAAGTTTAGAACCTTGATAGAATTTATAGGTTCACCCGCGATCAAACATGTTTGTCTAGTACATTCAACAAAATATAAAACATATATCATTCCCTTATACAATACACATTAACTTATTGCATTTACTAATGCATATTCCTACAGTAAATGGGGTCCTGGGTGGCAGAGTGGTCTAAGTAATTTATCTACAGTGATCTATATCCTGTCAACAATGAGGTTGTGAGTTCTAACCTGCTCACATCAAAGTGTGTTTGACTCTGATAAAGATTGTCAGTTTTCAGTAAAGGTTGTGGTTCTATAAGGGTACTTCTGCTTCCTCCACCAATGAAAGATGGCCGCCATGATATAGCCAAGAGTGCTGAAAGTGGCATTCAACACCAACAATCCATCAATCAATCCTACAGTAATACAAAACTGGCTTGTTGCCAAATTACAGTTTTCTTTTTTTGTTTCCTCATTAAATGAAGTACAATTACAATTAGTAAGTGTAAATTCACTCTTTACATGTTAAAATAAATCTTTTTTTCATTTTTTTTTTTTGTAATAATGAAGCCATTTGATGTATAATTTTCCAAACTTACACCATCAAAATGAGATTTAAATTTCTACTTAATACTTTGGGTACTGGTACATCATAATTTTTAACATTTTGAAAAGAACTTTGTGTGCTAAAGGAGACTTGAATACTGACAATTCACCATATACTTTGGATATATATTGTATGATGTATGCATTGAGAAATGAAGTTTCTGTTATATACATTAATACTTGGAACTTTTAAAAATTGTAACATCCCCAGATTTAAAAATTGATTTTATTAGATGGTGAGATAAGATTTTGAATAGAAATAGCTTCCTGCATTATTATTTGATAGCCATTATCTCATGTGGAACAATAAAGTGTATATGTACCAACACTTACGGTCATCATGAATTAGTTGACTGAGTACTTTTTGTGAAACATTAGTAAACTGGAGATATATATTGGATTAGTATCGAAGAAAAAAGTACATTCTTAGGGATAAGATTATTAAGGGAATTCATGTTGACTATGCAATGGATTTTTTTTCTCCGAATGAACCTATTAACCTATAAAGTGTATATAATTGGAACCTTATCACTCCATAGCATGTTTTTCTGAAAAAATAATGGTACTGGTCAATTCTTATTTTGAATTTATCGTGTTTAGTATGGTAACTGTTAAATGTTCACAACTGATGTATGTATCTATGTATCTTCCGATATAAAATTAAGGTGAAAGTGTTAGTGGTGTAAATTCTTTTCCGTAAAATCAATGCACATGCATGTGCCAATTTTAATTTAGAATAGTTATCACAGAAACTTGTTAGTTTATAACGATATTTAATATGAAAAAAGCGACAGCAACCCAATGACAAAAAAAAAGACATCTTGAGGGTAACAGAAAATCTTCGACCATAGAAAGGTGTCAACAAGTCAAGCTATAAGTGTTTTGTTTAGTCCAGATTAAACACAACAATAAAGGTACTGTTCCAATAGTACAAGATTATAATAGACCAGTCTCAAATTGTTTTTTATGAATGAGTTACCCTCAGTAAAAACAAAGTAAATGAAATCATTGAGAGATCTGCTAGCTGAGTTCTTACTGTGACATATTCTAATTTGACGTCGTTCTTTCGCTTTGGAAACAATACCATGTTCTAATTACAATAAAACATGGGCTGCAGGTGATTGACGTCACAATTGGAATTCAGGTCGAAATGGACAGTTTTGTTGATGTTGCTCGCTAGGAAATTAAATAAAATCATTCTAAAAGTAAGTTTTATGTATACATGTTATTTTTTTTATCGTTCAACTGTTGATTTTCTGTAACGAATTGGTTCATCAAATCAAAATGGCTGTCTTTTGAATGTGTATTATAGGTCCACTTCGAAGTACAAAAGTTCTTAATATTCCTATCAGAATCGAAATAATTCTATCATGCCATGCTTTATGTTAATTTTAACATGGGTAGGCATTATATTTGTCTATATTTTACACCTCGCTAATGCTTGGTATAAAGATATTGACAAATATAATGCCTACCCATGTTAAAATGAGCATAAAGCATGGCATGAAAGAATTATTTCTTAAATAACATAAGCATTGTGACATAGGAAATATACAGGAAAATGAAGGAATTTCAAAGTCATCTACATATAGCGTTTTTTAATCATAAAGAAATTTTACAATTCATTACAGAATGTGACATATTATTCATACAGAGGAAGATTTTCTGAGTCCACAACTTTAGTAGCAGTGAGGAAGGGTAGTATTGTACCGCGAGGTAAACAGACATGGCAACGAGAACTAATCAGCATTCCTACAGCTCCACCATCACATCTGAGAGGGTGTAAAATTATAGATGTCCAATATAGTATAGAGGTAACCACTATAAGCCTTTTACAATATTTTCTTAATCAAGAATGCTACATTTTAGTTATTTTTATCCTGCAATTGGGTGTCTTATCATACAGATACAGCCCTACAGATATCGTTAGGCTGTATCTGTATACTATACAGATATCGCTTTAAAGCTCCGCCTACTGCCGGACTATGTTTGTGTATTGTTGTTGTCGATTGTTGTATGAACCTGCGTGACCTCAGAATGTGTATTGAAGTCACATTCCAATGACGTATTGCTTGACCTTATGCGAACTGCGGTCTGTTTGTTTTCAAGCATTTTTTTAGAGCAATATGAATTAAATCCTTTTCTGCTAACAGACAAACATGAACAGCAGGGTTAACTTCATTTTCTACAGCACCAATCATCGAGCGAAACATTGAATGTGTACACGAGTGACACACATAATCATCCATGTAAACATGTCAATTTCAGCATGTTCATTGAATGTCACTTTCAGTTCAAAATTCTGAAGCATAAATCTGACAATGTTTTTTTTTTTGTTTTACTGTTGAAATTAGTTCTTATGTTATAACAAATAATAATTTACTCTGAGCGATGTATTATAGTTGATCATTCAAGATTCTTTTTTCGCGAACCCACGGTCTTCAGCTGAATGTGTGATTTTAATATTACTACGCGGGCCTCAAAGTATTTTAAATCGAAAATAAATGCAATAAATGTGAGTTTTTCTGTCTTTCAAAGCAAAAACAATATACAAAATTAATTGCAGGATAAAGACAATAACTGTGTAGTGTCTTTAAATATCAGCTGTATTTGTACTCGGCTCGAAACAGGAGTAATACCTCGCTAAAGCTCGCATTACACCTGTTTCTCAGTCTCGTACAAATACAGCTGATCTTTAAAGACACTACACAGTTATTGTCTATGTAATTATGTATAAATTCCCTACAAGACTTAGTTGACTTTTTAAGAGGTTTGTACATTAAAAAGCCATTCAAACTATTTGTAAAACATTACATCTGCAATCAATTTCATCATTTTAGTAGGTATACTTCATTCGAAAAATATGAAGCCTTTCAATAATATTATTGTTGTGTAGTTATTAAGGGTGAGAGAGATAAGGACGGGGGACAAAACTAATCTACTTTGAAATTGTGAGTGAAAATTCTATGTACATTCAGTCGTTGCTTTCCTATCTTTGACATTATCATTATTATACATTTTATATTTTACATGAAAATAAAGGGTAGGTTTTCAAAGGTAAAAATAAGAAACACCTGGAATTAACAATGTATCAAGAGCCTTCATAATGTCTTTCTTCTATATGATGAAAAAACCATAAATCAAGAACAAGAGAGACATCATAAGGCTGCAGGAGTTATCTCCCATTGTATGTATTCTGCCTATTTCTTACTTACTGTTGATAATCATTATATAAGTGCAAACAGTACATGTAATTTGGTATGTATATTTGTATTAATTGCACTTTAATTTTATTTTAGTTGTGTATAAAGCCATCAGGATTTGCCAGGAAAGTGAAACTCCCTGTAGACATTTTAATAGGAACTGTACCATTATCAGACACTACAATAAAAAAATCGTCGTATCATCCGTTGCCATCTAATGTAGAGGAAAAGAGTATTCCTTACCCTTTCTTTGAAAATCCGTCAGATAAAGCATATCTTACAGATATGGGATATTTACAACACATGTTACCCACAGCACCACCATGGGAGGAAGATGCAGATATCCCCTGACCAACAAGGTAATTGAAAAAAAGTTGTATTTTTGTCTCCTCCATTAAATGCCTCTCACCCAGCTCTGCTATGGGGGGAAGAAGCAGATATCCCCTGACCAACAAGGTAATCTCAAAATAGTTGTTTTTATGTGTCCTCCATAAACCCCTCTTGCCCACCACCAATACTGGAAGAAAATAAAATATACCCTGATAAGCAAGTTCTTAGTCATATCAGATTGTGACCACTTTTTACTCTTTATGAACATTGAATGGGGATTCAGGCACCCCCCTCCACTCTGTATATTTGTTACAGATTTTAAGACATCACATATCTACATAATTAAATGTGAAATTATATACTCACACCATCTTTAATGCAATGTTTAATTTTCATTTCAGATATATAAACATTTCGACTTGACAAATGTCTCATTACTACAGAAGAAAAATCCATGTCATTGTGAGGAAGGATTCACACAGGACTAATGGTCCAATACTAACACATCATAGTACTTCTTTGTGGGATTGTACATCAAAGACTACAGAATCAGCATTTGTTTGGAATACAATCTCTGTGTTCATGTATCTTGGTTCACTACATGCATATTTCATATTGAGCTTTTGTCATTGCAAGTTTTTTTCTGCAATAAATAGCAAAAACTTTATTTTACAGACTGTGTTTCAGAAACTTGGACACTTAAAAGTTTCCATTTATAATGTTATGTAATAAAATGATAGATAATGAAATGTTTTCTATTGGTGTGTATATAAAGCTGTGTATTCTGTGTAGTACATGTACAAGTATAGATGGATTAACATGTATTTCTATGTAGTTTTAGCCCAATGATTTTCAAAATTCTTGACACTTAATTAGTATAAGAATGGCATATCCACTCAAGACTAGAATGGCATATTTTTTACCATTGTACCAATTATCTTATAAGCTTTAATGATTGTTCTATATATGAACTCAGTTGTGCTACTTGAAATTAAAAAAAAACTTTATTTGAAAGAAATGATGAGCATGTGTTAATGTAGGGAAGTATAATTAATAAGGTTATTTTATTCTTCTGAAAAAAATGAAATCACCATAAGGATTATGGGTAATTCAATTGTTCTTACCTCAAAAGGAAAAAAAAACATCGCATCATTTGGTGAATATCTATTATTTGTGACATGTAAGTCAAGCACAATAGTTTTGGTATATATTTTTCTTTTCATTTCTCAGAATTGCATAAACTAAAGTGTTAGCTGACTAAAAATAAAGGTCATACTGTTTTGTCAACAGCCATTTTGTTTTTGTTAAAGAAATTTGGAAGTTTTTACTATTAAAACTCTTGTTAAATATTTTTATGCAGCAGAAGTGTTAGTATGATACTGTAACAGACAGGCCTTGTCCAGAGCTATCCAAATTGTCTGAAATAAACGTTCTTGAAAGTTACAGAAAACCCTGATGTAAATATTGGAACTGTTTAATGTAAATAGTTGTTCTTGTTAGAGTTAATTCTTGTTAATTTTATGTTGTAAATTATCAATGAAGTTCAAATCAGCTGTGATATAATGCCAAATATAGTAACTAATGTAGTTGTCATGTGATCGTCACATGGTCTTATTTTGAAGCATAATATATTAATGCTTATGTGTTCAGTCAGTTTTGTTTTTTGTGTTTAGTTGTCAAATGAACATGTCTTTTGTTGAAATATAACTTTTCCATATAAAAGTATATTTTATGTTTTTAAAACTTGAAAAATCTTCAGTTTCGAATTTTATTTATTATCTTAATTACTAATAATGTAAATTTTAAATCTAAAAGTGAAAATTTCATTCATCAATCTCTTTTAACATATCAATAATCCATAATTAAGAGCTATTAAGATTTAGCTCTGCTAGAAGTGGTTTAGATTGAATTGGTTTAATCGTTGGTAATACATTCATAATGAATGCCATGTATGCGTAGTTATATGTGACCTTGAAGGTCTTTCAGCTACTTCTACCAACTAATATACATTCTTCAAATAATGGCTTAATAGAATATTGACTGCTTATTAAGTATATGTTATATATCTGTAAATGTTTATTTCTATAAACAGCAGGTTATTTTAAATGGTATTGCAAATTTTAACAAATATTTTATTAGACTAAACAATTTTATTCCTTTTTTTTTAAATTTTAAGTGCATGTAAAATATCTGGATGCATGGATATACATGACAGAAATTGAGGATAAATCTGAATGTGTTAATAACTCTTTAGTTTTGGAAAGTGGAAAACTCTTACAGTTATCTCAGTTTCTTCAATTAATTAGATATTAAGAACCAACTTAAGTTGCAATGAATGTTTTTGCCAATGTATTTTTGCTTTTAAAACAATCTTCATTCACTTTAAAGTGAAAAGCCTTAGCAACATTACAATATACATTATATTGTTAGAGATAATGTTCATGTATATGTAAACAAATCAGTCCTACAAAAAACAGTTCATATTACTAGAATGAGAATTCTTTTGTGTTGATGAAGGACAGCATTACGAACCTTTATTTCAAAAATAATCTAATATGAAATATACAATGATGTACAGATTACAACGAAATTATCAAAGATTTATGATAAGTAGCTTAACAAGTTGAAAATATCTATTAAATGGAGGGTACTTTAGTGTTCAAGTTAGACATGAGCTTGTCATATTTGACAAATGATCTCCAGTAAAATTGTTGAATAATATATCCATAAAATAATACCACCAGGCTTCATTAGAAAAATAATAATGAATTGGGTATCCAAAAAACAGATTTTTTAAACTTGATAAGTTTCACTGCTTTGAAAATAGCCTGCTGCTATATATATAGTACTGCTTGTATAAAGTACTAGCAAATGATTTATGTAACAACTAGTCCATGTGTCTTCCATATATAGTTGACAAATCAAAAGAAGCAGAGAACTGAAAATGTTTTACACCAGAAAATACTGGTTTTCAATGTGGTAACTTTACGAAAGTCCTGGTAAGTTTAAAACCTTTACAGTCAGAATATGATTACAAACTTACAAAATATATTGTATTTGTCTAACATTTTTCTGTATAAAAATTGATATCAAGAATTGGTTGTAAGTAATTTACGTAACATATAATGTGAAATATTCTAGTGTTCGGAATAGTGTTAGAACTGGTGTCTGTATATTGATAGTTTTATCATTTTATGCCAGTTTTATTCAGTGTAAGCCTACATATCTCATCATATACATTACATGACACATTAATCTGTTAGTTTCATCCTGACAGGTTTTTCATCCATCAAATTCTTGTTTTATTCAAGAACCATAACTCTTGAGTTGTTAATATTATGTCTGTTTCATTGTATGTCATTACTTGTAATGCAATATATTATGTTCAGATATGGTCAAATAAAATAATTTATATTGTATTCTGTTATTAAGTATTTATACTGCCTCTGGACCAAATGAAAAAATGAGGCAGAAGATACCAATGGGGACATTCTTAGGATGAGAAAAACTGACGATGCCTTGGCAAAAAAACGAAAAAATTATATAGGATAAACAAAATCATCAAACACTACCGTAATATAGAAAACTAGACTAAGCAACAGAAATCCTACCAAAAGCAGGGTATGATCTCTGAATAAAATGCTCGGCTGGGCGCAGCTTGATACGACCGCAGAGGTCGAACCCTGAACAGTTGGGGCAAGTATGGACACAACATTCAAGCTTGATACAGCTCTGAATTTGGATTGTGATTAAATATTTGACACAGCATAGGTTTCTGACACAGAATGAATGTGGTCTAAGAACTTAAAAATTTTTAATTTACCTATTATGGTTCAATACCCAAAATCTAAATACATGGTTAGATTCAGCATATCAAAGAATCCAAAGAATTCAATTTTTGATGAAATCAAACAAAGTTTAATTTTGGACCCTTTTGACCTCAATGTGAACCAATTTGATAGCGGGGCCCACAACTAAAAATCTAAATGCATGGTTAGATTCAGCATATCAAAGAACCCCATATATTCAATTTTTGTTAAAATTAAACAAAAAACATTTTATTTTGGACCCCAATTTGGACCAACTTAAAAACTGGGCCCAAAATCAAAAAAATTAACTTACCTTCACTTTCCCTCAAGAACTGGTCATAATCTCAATTCAAATTTCCAATGGACTTTGCAACCATAAAAGCCCATTTAAATACATCATAAAAGTATTAAAATAGAAAATGACATCATAGTCATGGCTAAAATTAAAAACCTTAATCAGCAACATTTCATAGTAATATCTAAGAATAAAATCCTTTGCAACCATAACAGCCCATTTAAATGCATCATAAAGGTATTAAAATAGAAAATGACATCAAAGTCATGGCTAAAAATAAATAAAAAACCTTCATCAGCAACATTTTGTATTGGCAAATTTTCAATGGAGTTTATTATACTAAAGTTATTGGCAAATTTCCAATGGTATTTATTAATACTAAAGTTATTGGCAAATTTCCAATATACATAATTTAAAACCAGTGCAGCTGAGATATTCAAATGAGTTTTAATTACCAACCTTACACTGCTTTTACATTATATTTTGTACTTAAGTAATTGTCTATTAACCTGGAAACCCTTGATTTTCCCCCATTTTGCCCCTTATTCCTTAAAGGTTTGAGCCATAACCCCCAGAAGCCTATTCTTACTTTCTAATGGAGTTTATTATACTAAAATTATTAGAAAATTTCCAATGAAATTTATTAACAATAAAGTTTTTGGCAAATTTCCAATATACATAATTTAAAAGCAGTGTAGGTGAGATATTCAAATGAGTTTGAATTACCAACCTTACACTGCTTTTAAATTATGTTTTGTACTTAAGTAATTGTCTATTAACCTGAAACCCTTGTTTTCCCCTTTTTGCCCTTTATGCCTAAAGGTTTGAGCCATAACCCCAAAGCCAATTCTTACCATCCCTTTGTGGTATGGAAACTTGTGGTATAATTTCAGAGAGATCCATACACCATTCCACAAGCTATTGTCTGAAAACTAGAAAATGCTTGTTTGGGCCCTTTTGGCCCCACATTCCTGTTGGGACCTAAACTCTCAGCATATCAAAGAACCCCAAATAATTCATTTTTTAATGAAATCAAACAAAGTTTAATTTTGGACCCTTCAGACCTCAATGTGGATAAATTTTAAAACGAGGCCCAAAATCCAAAAATCTAAATACACGGTTAGATTCAGCATACCAAAGAACCCCATATATTCAATTTTGTTGAAATCAAAATAAGTTTAATTTTGGACCCTTTGGACCTTTATGTAGACAATCTAAAAACAGGGCCCAAAATCCCAAAAATAATACACGGTTAGATTCAGCATATCAAAGAACCCCAAGAATTCAATTTTGTTAAAATCAAACTAAGTTTAATTTTGGACCCTTTGGACCTTAATGAAGACCAATTTGAAAACGGGACCAAAAATTAAGAATCTAAATACACGGTTAGATTCAGCATATCAAAGAACCCTAATATTTCAATTTTTGATGAAATCAAACCATATCATTATTATTTGCTTTTATATATAAATCAGAAATAACCAACTTAAAATGGAAAATTTTAAAGAAAAAAAAAGGAAAAAAGGTAAAAAAATAAAAAAAAAAAAAATTCCTCCCAAATTTTGAACCCCTTATGATTCATCACCCCCAAACTCAATCCCAGCCTTCCCTTTGTGGTATGGTACCTTGCAGTACAATTTCAGAGAGATCCATACACTTGAACACAAGTTATTGTCTGGAAAGTAGAAAAATGCTTGTTTTTTGGCCACTTTTTGGCCCCATCTTCCTAAACGTTTAGGGCAATTACCCCCAAACTCAAACCCAGCTTTCCCTTTGTGATATGGAACCTTGTAGTACAATTTAGAAAGATCCATACACTTACACACAAGTTATTGTCATGAAACTAGAAAATGCTTGTTTTGCCCTTTTGGCCCCTAATTCCTAAATTTTTGAAGCAATTACCCCAAAATCAATCCCAGCATTCCCTTTGTGATATGGAACCTTGTGGTACAATGTCAGCGAGATCCATACACTAACACACAAGTTATTGTCTGGAGGTTATTTTTGGCCCCTTTTGGCCCCTAATTCCTTAACTGTTAGTACCATAACCCCAAAATCAATCCCAACCTTCCTTTTGTGGTATTGAACCTTATGGTAAAATTTCATAGAGATCCATTCACTTAAACTATAGTTATTGTGCGAAAACCAATGTGTCTTCGGACGACAACGCCAAGGTCATACCAATATACGACCGCAAAAACTTTTTGCGGCCGTATAAAAAAGGGAAGAAGACAAGAAGGGAGGAATAAAAAAAGTCAAAGGAAGAATTACAACACTATGGCCTAAAGAAAAAAACAAACATGCAATATTCCACAAAACACTACACAGAAAATTAAAGACTGACAATGTAAATGCAACCAAAAACCTAAGGATAAACTAGGGTGCTTCAGAAGGTAAATATATCCTGCTATACTGGTGGTTACTGTTATGTTGCACACTGGGTGATGTTGTAAATGAGAAAAAGGGTACACAATTGTTTCTACAAGTAGGACCATCTCACCACAGATATTTCATAACAGTTTACCAAATTATGCTGGCATCTAAAATTTTTGATGAGATAACTTCAGCTTTGCCATTGAAAACCCTTTTTTCAATAGTCTCCTAAAAAGATAACGCTCCATGGTGGTATAACTGGTGGTGTAGGGTGAGCAGGCATTGATGAAGGTGTGAACCTGCTATTATGGAATTGTTTGATCATTTTTTCTAATTTTTCCAGACTTGGGAATTTAAGTGTTTTTTTTAAGTAAAAATTTCAAAAGAAATGTAACATCTTTTGGGCTTAACTCAGATACTTGGAACTTTACAGAGTTTGCTATTGAGGTTGTGTAACTTCAATTATGAAGTTGATTTTTAAAGATTTTTCCCATTTGCCATTTCATATTTCTATAGATTTAGATGTTCAGTATATACCATTCTCCATTGTTTATGAAATAATCTGCAAACCAGCCATTTGAGTCTGATCCATTTTTAAATATATACACAGTACAGTCTTATACAGTTTCTGTAATAGCAGAAACTAATTAATATTATTGATTTAAGTTCTGTTCATGTTATCAGGTGACATTGCTGTTTGTTATAACTTAGTTTTAAAACTAAACACATTATCACATTATTTAAGAAAGATTGCAACAAAGTTTATTTTTAATTGGCTTTATAGTTCAGCTTTTCTTATCAATTTTACATTAAGTTCAATGCAACCATCTCTAAAACAGTTCTACACTATATTTCTTTCACTTCATTCAATAGATCTTAGCCATATACTGCACATCTCTAATTTTTCAACATAGGATCAGTCCAAAAGATTGTTGTGACCTTAACCTTGAAAACAAACATTCCAGCCTTAATGTTGACATGCTTTTCTTAGTATAGATAACAATTCTACTAGTATCATTCATATATAAATAAATTTGGGGTATTTGCTGTCTTCGGATTGGTTAACGAGGCCCAAAATCCAAAAATCTAAATACACGGTTAGATTCAGCATACCAAAGAACCCCATATATTCAATTTTTGTTGAAATCAAAATAAGTTTAATTTTGGACCCTTTGGACCTTTATGTAGACAATCTAAAAACAGGGCCCAAAATCCCAAAAATAATACACGGTTAGATTCAGCATATCAAAGAACCCCAAGAATTCAATTTTGTTAAAATCAAACTAAGTTTAATTTTGGACCCTTTGGACCTTAATGAAGACCAATTTGAAAACGGGACCAAAAATTAAGAATCTAAATACACGGTTAGATTCAGCATATCAAAGAACCCCAATATTTCAATTTTGCTGAAATCAAACCATATCATTATTATTTGCTTTTATATATAAATCAGAAATAACCAACTTAAAATGGAAAATTTTAAAGAAAAAAAAGGAAAAAAGGTAAAAAATAAAAATAAAAAAAATTCCTCCCAAATTTTTGAACCCCTTATGATTCATCACCCCAAACTCAATCCCAGCCTTCCTTTGTGGTATGGTACCTTGCAGTACAATTTCAGAGAGATCCATACACTTGAACACAAGTTATTGTCTGGAAAGTAGAAAAATGCTTGTTTTTGGCCACTTTTGGCCCCATATTCCTAAACGTTTAAGGCAATTACCCCAAACTCAAACCCAGCTTTCCTTTGTGATATGGAACCTTGTAGTACAATTTAGAAAGATCCATACACTTACACACAAGTTATTGTCATGAAACTAGAAAATGCTTGTTTTGCCCTTTTTGGCCCCTAATTCCTAAATTTTGAAGCAATTACCCCAAAATCAATCCCAGCATTCCCTTTGTGATATGGAACCTTGTGGTACAATGTCAGCGAGATCCATACACTAACACACAAGTTATTGTCTGAGGTTATTTTTGGCCCCTTTTGGCCCCTAATTCCTTAACTGTTAGTACCATAACCCCAAAATCAATCCCAACCTTCCTTTTGTGGTATTGAACCTTATGGTAAAATTTCACAGAGATCCATTCACTTAAACTAAAGTTATTGTGTGAAAACCAATGTGTCTTCAGATGACGATGCCAACGTATACAATATACGACGCAAAAAATTTTTGCGGTCGATAAAAATGGAAGAAGACAAGAAGGAGCAATAAAAAGTCAAAGAAAGAATTACAACACTATGGCCTAAAGAAAAAAACAAACATGCAATATTCCACAAAACACTACACAGAAAATTAAAGACTGACAATGTAAATGCAACCAAAAACCTAAGGATAAACTAGGGTGCTTCAGGAGGTAAATATATCCTGCTCCACTGGTGGTTACTGTCATGTTGTACACTGGGTGATGTTGTAAATGAGAAAAAGGGTACACAATTGTTTCTACAAGTAGGACCATCTCACCACAGATATTTCATAACAGTTTACCAAATTATGCTGGCATCTAAAATTTTTGATGAGATAACTTCAGCTTTGCCATTGAAAACCCTTTTTTCAATAGTCTCCTAAAAAGATAACGCTCCATGGTGGTATAACTGGTGGTGTAGGGTGAGCAGGCATTGATGAAGGTGTGAACCTGCTATTATGGAATTGTTTGATCATTTTTTCTAATTTTTCCAGACTTGGGAATTTAAGTGTTTTTTTAAGTAAAAATTTCAAAAGAAATGTAACATCTTTTGGGCTTAACTCAGATCTTTGGAACTTTACAGAGTTTGCTATTGAGGTTGTGTAACTTCAATTATGGAGTTGTTTTTTAAAAAGATTTTTTCCCATTTGCCATTTCATATTTCTATAGATTTAGATGTTCAGTATATACCATTCTCCATTGTTTATGAAATAATCTGCAAACCAGCCATTTGAGTCTGATCCATTTTCAACATATACACAGTACAGTCTTATACAGTTTCTGTAATAGCAGGAAACTAATAAATATTATTGATTTCTTATCAATTTTACATTAAGTTCAATGCAACCATCTCTAAAACAGTTCTACACTATATTTCTTTCACTTCATTCAATAGATCTTAGCCATATCTCTAATTTTTCAACATAGGATCAGTCCAAAAGATTGTTGTGACCTTAACCTTGAAAACAAACATTCCAGCCTTAATGTTGACATGCTTTTCTTAGTATAGATAACAATTCTACTAGTATCATTCATATATAAATAAATTTGGGGTATTTGCTGTCTTCGGATTGGTTAAAAGTATTACTTTTATTTTCAATGTTGTCAATTTTTATGGCTACACCCCACTTTTACCGGAACTATTTTTTATTTTTCATACGCCAACATGTGTATGTTGTTATTGTTAATATAAATAATATAAAAGTTCTTTGAGCCTTATTTTTGATAGAAATTTATTTATAATGAATGGAATAATTTATTTTGAATTTATTGAACCATAAAATTAATTTTGACTCTTCACATTTTACATAATCCGCTTGTGGATTATTCAATGTGAAGAGTCAAAATTAATTTTATGGTTCAATAAATTCAAAATAAATAATAGCCATTCATTAACTGTCCAAGCATTCTTGAGATCTAAACCAGTAACAAAGTTGTGTATTTAAAACTAAATAAGTTTTAAATAATGTAGAATTCAGTTAATCAAATTTCAAGCCTTATTTTCAAAATACACTGGTGGTGGGCAACATAAGTGCCAAATATCATCACTTTCCATCCAGACATTCAAAAGTTCTCAGGCAAACTAGACTTGCAAACCAACAGGCAGATTTAAATATTCCAACTTAGTTCACCACGGGCTGTTTTTAAAAATCAAAATTTTATCATGTTATTTAACTTTTCAGAATCTGAATGTGTGTGATTGGTTGTTATGTTATAATTGAAACCTCCAAAACAAATGAAATTCAATCCAGGATGTGACGTTATTTTAATTTTGAGTTACAAACATTTGTTATTATAATCCATAGTCCTTTAGATTTTGAAACAGAAAAACATAACTTCTTAAATGTTAAGATCTATATGACATACAAGTACCTACTCTTGATAACCATAAAAACATTTCTAGCAAAATCCAATTAGCCCTGTATCCAGTAGACTTTCCTAATAAACATTGGTTAACCCCAATAAAAAGATAAATACAATTATTCAATTATTTTTAATAAGATACAAAAATAAATAAGATATCACAAATCTGTTTGGATCACTAACTTAGCAGTCAGGATTTTGTAAAAAATAATCCACGAACAAAGCACTGAATTAAAAACGCCAACTGTTACTTCCAAGGTCATACAAAGTCAATGTGACAAGTATAGGAATGTCAATTGTAACTTTGAATAAATAAATTGAACATTTTTGGCCTTGGTCTTAGTCTATGTTGAAACTCCTGTCTACAAACATGACTGGCAGTATTTTACATGTAACTCTGTATCAAGATCTAAATCAGGTATAAGTTTTTTGACTGTTTCTATTTCAGTTCAACATGATAAGAAACTGTAAATGGATTTAGTTTCTATCACTTTAGGAATGAATATCAAGTATAGCTGTATAGTTATGAGACTAGTTCAATTATGAAGTTGATTTTAAAAGATTTTTCCCATTTCCCATTTCATATTTCCATAGATTTAGATGTTCAGTATATACCATTCTCCATTGTTTATGAAATAATCTGCAAACCAGCCATTTGAGTCTGATCCATTTTTAAATATATACACAGTACAGTCTTATACAGTTTCTGTAATAGCAGAAACTAATTAATATTATTGATTTAAGTTCTGTTCATGTTATCAGGTGACATTGCTGTTTGTTATAACTTAGTTTTAAAACTAAACACATTATCACATTATTGAAGAAAGATTGCGACAAAGTTTATTTTAATTTGCTTTATAGTTTCAGCTTTTCTTATCCATTTTTATATTAAGTTCAATGCAACCATCTCTAAAACAGTTCTACACTATATTTCTTTCACATCATTCAATAGATCTTAGCCATATACTGCACATCTCTTAATTTTTCAACATAGGATCAGTCCAAAAGATTGTTGTGACCTTAACCTTGAAAACAAACATTCCAGCCTTAATGTTGACATGCTTTTCTTAGTAAAGATAACAATTCTACTCGTATCATTCATATATAAATAAATTTGGGGTATTTGCTGTCTTCGGATTGGTTAAAAGTATTACTTTTATTTTCAATGTTGTCAATTTTATGGCTTACACGCCCACTTTTACCGGAACTATTTTTTATTTTTCATACGCCAACATGTGTGTACGTTGTTATTGTTAATATAAATAATATAAAAGTTCTTTGAGCCTTATTTTTGATAGAAATTTATTTATAATGAATGGTAATATTTATTTTGATTTATTGAACCATAAAATTATTTTGACTCTTCACATTTTACATAATCCGCTTGTGGATTATTCAATGAAGAGTCAAAATTAATTTTATGGTTCAATAAATTCAAAATAAATAATAGCCATTCATTAACTGTCCAAGCATTCTTGAGATCTAAACCAGTAACAAAGTTGTGTATTTAAAACTAAATAAGTTTTAAATAATGTAGAATTCAGTTAATCAAATTTCAAGCCTTATTTTCAAAATACACTGGTGGTGGGCAACATAAGTGCCAAATATCATCACTTTCCATCCAGACATTCAAAAGTTCTCAGGCAAACTAGACCTTTGCAAACCAACAGGCAGATTTAAATATTCCAACTTAGTTCACCACGGGCTGTTTTTAAAAATCAAAATTTTATCATGTTATTTAACTTTTCAGAATCTGAATGTGTGTGATTGGTTGTTATGTTATAATTGAAACCTCCAAAACAAATGAAATTCAATCCAGGATGTGACGTTATTTTAATTTTGAGTTACAAACATTTGTTATTATAATCCATAGTCCTTTAGATTTTGAAACAGAAAAACATAACTTCTTAAATGTTAAGATCTATATGACATACAAGTACCTACTCTTGATAACCATAAAACATTTCTAACAAAGTCCAATTAGCCCTGTATCCAGTAGGCTTTCCTAATAAACATTGGTTAACCCCAATATAAAGATAAATACAATTATTCAATTATTTTAATAAGATACAAAAATAAATAAGATATCACAAATCTGTTTGGATCACTAACTTAACAGTCAGGATTTTGTAAAAATAATTCATGAACAAAGCACTGAATTAAAAACGCCAACTGTTACTTCCAAGGTCATACAAAGTCAATGTGACAAGTATAGGAATGTCAATTGTAACTTTGAATAAATAAATTGAACATTTTTGGCCTTGGTCTTAGTCTATGTTGAAACTCCTGTCTACAAACATGACTGGCAGTATTTTACATGTAACTCTGTATCAAGATCTAAATCAGGTATAAGTTTTTTGACTGTTTCTATTTCAGTTCAACATGATAAGAAACTGTAAATGGATTTAGTTTCTATCACTTTAGGAATGAATATCAAGTATAGCTGTATAGTTATGAGACTAGTGCTATCATGGTCAACATTAATATTTCTCAGTCATCTTCTTCATCAGAACTAGATATATCATCCTTCATCACAGCAGATGTAAGCGACTTCAGATCTTCTAACACTGAGGTAATTGGTTCATCTGAAGAAAAAAAAACATCTCTTAAGGGATTTATAATGATTTTTATCATCGAAACATTAATTTGTAAACTGAAATACACCAATTGATATTTTCTACATGGTAAATCTAGTATAGAATTATTTGATTATAAGTATAGTATCTTTTTAAAATTTTTTAAATTCTATGAAGTAATTTGTCATTCCCCAATATCAAATAAACGTAACATTAATATTTCAATACTTTTAACAGGTGGAGATAACTCTGGTTATTTCATTTAAAAAAATTTTTTTTTTCATATTTTCATCAAAAATTGTCATCCTAAAATAGCACACACATATACAATGTTTAGAAGTTTTTTTAGGTTGTTTGTTTTGTTTTTTGGAAGACAAGATTTTTAAAATTCCATAGTTTGCAATGACTGCAATGATACATCTTAACAACTTAGGAACCAGTTTCTTCTTTATTTTGTTTAATGAATAAGAAAGATTAAATGAATCCAGTATAACCAGTTTAATAATCTGACATTAAATATTGAAAAAAAAGATAAATGATAGTTCTACAGTATTTGGACAAATTCCTTTGTACAATACCTTTAACAGCTGGAGATAACTCTAGTTTACTTGGTAGTGATATTTCTGGTTCTTGAGATTCTGCTGATTCATCAAACTTGACTGGTTCCCCTCTGGCATTCTTAACTCTCCCTATTAATCCTTCTTGCCTTAATGTAGCCTGAAATCATGCAAGTACAAATTTTACTTTGAAATATTGAATAACTAGAAAATTTGCTCTTCATAAATTTTTACTTTTCATAAATATATCTTACAAAATACAAAATTAAATCATACTACTGTCTGTGTTACTCCTGTAAAATGTGTTATTCTGATATTAATCATAAAAATGATTATCATTTATACAGGTATTGTATTAGTTTTCTAATGTTTGCATTCTTTGGGGTTTGCAGAGAAACAGTTGTTGATGTCTTCATCTAGTTTCATTTCAAATTGTTATAAATTTATAAATTTTAGGCCAAAATTAAAATTAAGGTTGTTTCTCCTTGCCCCTGTCGTGTCTAAAAAAAACAGTGAGTCAAAAAAATTTAATCGGCATTTATAAAAAAATTTTTTTTTTCAATTTCCTGAAAATAAACTGTTATCACAGAGATATGTCTCGCTTTTTGTAATTTTGATAATGCAAATGTTGAAATTAAAATTGCAATACTTTAACATGTAAGTAATGCAAATATTCAAAGTCGATGAACCATGACTGAAGGTACATGGCTAAACAATCTCCATGGAATGAGATGTGCCAATGCTAATACAACTGCATACCAAATACCATTGACTTATTATAAGTCGCTCCTTTAAACAAACCTAAACACAAACATTAACTTGTAAACTATGTAAAAGTTTCAAAGTCAATGAACCACGATCAGGGTGGGGCTATATAATCTCCATGGAAACGATACTTGCAAATGCCAATAAATTTGCATACCAAATATCAATGACTTAACATTAGCAGTTCATCTTACACTGATCTAATCACAAACTAATACATGTAAACTAAGCAAAAGTTTCAAAGTCAATAGACCATGACTGAGGGGCGGGTCAAATATTCTCCATGGAAATGATATGTGCTAATGCTTATACAACTGAACACCAATTAACATTGGCCTACCACTAATGGTTCCCTTGAACTGACCTAATCACAAACTAATACATGTAAATTTAGCAAAATTTTCAACGCCTATAGACCATGACTAAGGGGCGGAGCCAAATAATCTCCATGGAAATGAGATATGCCCATGCTTATACAACTGCATACCAAATATCATTGACCTACCACTAGTGGTTCCCATAAATTGACCTAATCACAAACTAATACATGTTAACTATGAAAAGTTTCAAAGTCAATAGACCTTGACTGAGGGGCGGGCCAAATAATCTCCATGGTAATGAGATGCCAATGCTAATACAACTGCATACCAAATATCATTGACCTACCACTAGTGGTTCACCATGAACTAGACCTAATCACAAACTAATACATTGTTGACGCCGCCGCCGACACCGAAACAGATACCTATGTCTCGCTTTTGACTTCGTCAAGGCGAGACAAAATCGGAGATTGTCCGACATCGGTCCTTATGAAAAGTATTTCTCCTAAGTCCTCGGTTGTGTTCCTTTTGTGAGGATTCAAATGAACTGTTTGACACATATAGAATTCACCTACTATGGCTCTGATGTTGGCAGGAAATATATGTGTGCACATTGTGCATCAGTCAACTGTCTAAAGAATCCTGCATTGATGACCAAATTAAAAATTTTTGTGTCAACTGTGCACTGCTGCTAAAAGGTACATTCCCAAACAAAATCCCAAAAAATAATCTGCAACAGTTTTACAATATTCTGATCATGATGTCATACTTGTTTGATTCTGTTTGATTCTAGTCACTTGTTTAATAAACATTCTGTTTCATATATCAATTCTTTTTTTAATACAGTGACCTGGCATATTGTTTATCTGAAACTGTTGAGAATAGTACGAAGTAATAACGTTACGTTTCCCGTATTTACGTTCACATGTTTGTGACGTTACTTTCACCTTGTATGGGCTTCGCCATTGTAAATATTATACGCAAAGTAAACACAACGCAAAGTACATATACGACTTACTTAGTTTATTCCACACATTTATGGTGCCGTGACCAGGATAAGATGGACAGCAAGCTAAAAGCTGTCAGAGCCAAAAGCTGTAAGAGCCGGTCACAAAAGTGCAGTAAAGAGACTTTTACGGAAAGCGGAAGATGATGATTCAAACTTGGACAATGAAGAAAGTGCTGAACTTTTAGAAACATTAATTCAAAAACAGAAAACTATTAGTGCATTGGACGAAGATATTATGAATTCTTTAAAGGAGGAGGACATCGAGGAAGAAATTCTTAATGCAGATGAGTACAAATTCTTTTGAACACCAAAATATGACATATACGACATATACGGAAAACATTCGCAAACAAAGTATGTACTGATATCCCACAGCATGATTACCTTCTCACACTTTTGAAAACATTAATCAACACAGTTCTGTTCCGTACAACACAAATGTATCCCATACAGCAACCTAGCAACCAAAATCACCATTTGCCGAAAATTACACTACCCATGTTTAACGGAGAAATTCTGACTTGGCAAACATTTTGGGACTCTTTGAATCTTCCGTCCATTACAATGTAACACTCATAGACATACAGAAATTTAGTTATTTAAAATCCCAGCTTGTTAATGATGCTGCAAGAACTATTGATGGTTTACCGCTCACTAACTCAAATTACATGGAAGCTATTAAACTTTTAAAGGAGCGCTCGGACAATCGCACGATTACAAATGTTTATACGCAAGCTATGCTAGAACTTAGAGCACCACAAAACAACCTACTCAGTCTACGCGGTTATTATGACAAGTTAGAGGCATACATAAGAGGTCTTGAATCGTTAGGCCCCGGAGAATCGTATGGTGCATTACTTATTCCAATAATACTGAACAAGCTTCCGTCAGAAATACAACAACACTTTGCCCGTGAAAATGGTTCCTATAATTGGGAATTGATTGATTTGAGACGTGGAATTTTGAAAGAAACTTCTCAATAAATCCTCGGCGTTCTTGATCCTTGATTATCTGTCCATATACCTTAAGCAATTCGGGATCCTGACTTAATTTTCAAATGACGTTTTCAATTCTTCGCTTCCTAACGAAGAAGTTGGTAGGCAAGGGTTCGTGATCTGGTTTCCATGGCAACTTTGCTATGTACTTGTTTTCTTTGAATTCAATTGCAGACTTTTCAACCAACTTGGAAACAAATATACCTAACACAGCTTTATCCGTATTAGCATACGACAATGAGGAGACATTAGATGAACAAAGCAACACTGAGGTGAAGAGCAATCAAAGACCTTAGAAATTCAGTGTTCTATGACAATAAAAATATGTTGTAGGCTTTCAACGTATCTGGCAATACATATTACTAAAAAGATACAAGTATTAAATATTAGGAAAGGCCATTAATGACACACACAAAAAAATATATTTTCATCGTGATTGTCAGAATTGTGAAAGAAACTGATTACAACAATTGTATTCTTCCAGTTTAGTATAGTTTTTAGAAAGAATTGATGATATTTAGATAGCTGTTCCAATCTGTTTCAATTCTAGAACAATTTGAAGTGGAATCCTAAAAAAAATTGTTATACCCTGCCTGCCTGGACAGCTCCAATACTAAGGGCAGAGGGAGGGGAAACAAACATTTTTTTAATTGTGGTCTTAGTGGAAATGTAAAATAAATATGTACAATTGTTATCATCTCTTCCAAGTGAATTTCAATCTTAATCAGACTTTCAAGTCCTTAAAAAAAACATCAAGAGGCTTTAACATCAAAGTATAGGCATCAAGTCTTTAGACAGACCAGTGCAGCCTCTGTCTGACTCAACAGGTTGAAATCTTTTTAATAACATCTCTTTGCCCCCTCCCCTCTTTGGTGTCATGATTCTCTACCTGATACTTACCATCATAAGATTTCTCTCTGACTCCACAGTCTGTAGTCTCTGTTGTATTCCTTCTATTTGTCTTGTAAAATGCTGCTCTACTGTGTTTAAATGTTCTGTGGCTCTTTCTTTCTCTCTTGCTGTCTGTCTTTCCAGCTGCCTCAGTGATACAACTGCAAAAGTAATTAAGATTTAATATTAAAAACAACAAACTGAGAAAGGTATAAAATTACGTTTTGATGGAGTGGCTGAATGAAAGGTAAGGATTTAATTTTATTATTTAATGACTGGAGAGGTAGAGAAAAGTAATAACTGATTTAGCAAAAATAATATATGTCTGTTTCCTGTCTACAGACCTACCCTAAGTTTGATCAGAGACCGTAAAAGGTTTTATTGCCTTTTCAAGAATATTACTCAAGAAATAGTGTTACTTTTGTGTTGTTTGAGTACATCCTATTTCCTCTAAATGTCAATGTCAAATTTATAATAAAATTGACCATGATCAAGTGAAAAAGAATATTTGAAATTACAAATGTGCCATTGTACATGTGTGAAATTACTGTCAATACACAAAAAAAACAATAAAAACAATCACAACTGATCAACACTTTTTTTTCAAGGCTGGAGACAGGAAAAAGACATATATAAATCTTTTTTGGGTTTTACATTTCATCAAGATTGCAAGCCCTCTTGCAAATGTAAATGCTTCTTGGTCAATTATTACTGTAGCAACTTTAAATGTAAAATCTGACATGGTATAAAATACACTTATGAGTTTGTGTCAAACTAAATAGGAATTACAGATATTATAAAACCAATTATCACAATGTTTTTTTTTATTTTTTATTAATTCAGACTCTTAACCAATACTGTTAAGTTATTCAGATTAATAAGTAAGTATTATTTTAAAAATAAATAGTGGAAAATATAATGTTTTTTTTTAAGACAAGAACAAACATGTTGACTGTGATGGAGGGAGGTTGACAATAGAAAAGGCGGGAAGTTGACTGTTATGGAGGGGGGTTAAAAATAGGAAAAGAGGTATGTTTGATTAAAAACATACCCTATCCCTTCATGAAATATGAATTTTAACATCTTTTTTTTATTTAACATGGCTGTGTCCGCACAACCAAATGAGTAGCTCCTCAGCATAAACTTATTTCAAACAGAAAATAAAATGCGTCGCAGGGCGCAGCTTGATACGACCGCAGAGGTCGAACCCTGAATAGTTGGGGGAAGTATGGACACAACATTCAAGCTTGATACAGCTCTGAATTTGGATTGTGATTAAATATTTGACACAGCCTAGGTTTCTGACACAGAATGAATGTGGTCTAATATCCAAAATCTAAATACATGGTTAGATTCAGCATATCAAAGAACCCCAAGAGTTCAATTTTTGATGAAATCAAACAAAGTTTAATTTTGGACCCTTTTGACCTCAATGTGGACAAAGTTGATAACGGGCCCAAAAATCAAAAATCTAAATACATGGTTAGATTCAGCATTTCAAAGAACCCATATATTCAATTTTGTTGAAATCAAACAAAGTTTAATTTTGGACCCCGATTTGGACCAACTTGAAAACTGGGCCCATAATCAAAAATCTAAATACATGTTGAGATTCAGCATATCAAAGAACCCTAAGAATTGAATTTTGTTAAAATCAAACTAAGTTTAATTTTGGACCCTTTGGACCTTAATGTAGACCAATTTGAAAACGGGACCAAAAATTAAGAATCTAAATACACGGTTAGATTCGGCATATCAAAGAACCCCAATAATTCAATTTTGATGAAATCAAACAAAGTTTAATTTTGGACCCTTTTGACCTCAATGTGGACAAAGTTGATAACGGGCCCAAAAATCAAAAATCTAAATACATGGTTAGATTCAGCATATCAAAGAACCCCATATATTCAATTTTGTTGAAATCAAACAAAGTTTAATTTTGGACCCCGATTTGGACCAACTTGAAAACTGGGCCCATAATAAAAATCTAAAGACATGTTTAGATTCAGCATATCAAAAACCCTAAGAATTCAATTTTTGTTAAAATCAAACTAAGATTAATTTTGGACCCTTTGGACCTTAATGTAGACCAATTTGAAAACGGGACCAAAATTAAGAATCTAAATACACGGTTAGATTCGCATATCAAAGAACCCTAATAATTCAATTTTGATGAAATCAAACAAAGTTTAATTTTGGACCCATTGGACCTCATTGTGGACCAATTTAAAACGGGCCCAAAATCCAAAAACTTAATACACGGTTAGATTCAGCATATTGAAGAACCCCAAGGGTTCAAGAATAAAACCCCATTGAAATTGGTCAAGAAATAAGCAATTTATACAAAGTATCTTCTTTGCACAATACTGTGCAATTGAATATTTCTTGCAATTGCGCAATACTGTGCAATTGAATATTTCTTGCTATTGCGCAATACTGTACAATTGACAATTTCTTGCTATTGCGCAATATTGTGCTATTGGATATTTCTTGCTATTGCGCAATACTGTGCAATTAAAGATTTCTTGCTATTGTGCAATACTGTGCAATTGAAAATTTCTTGCTATTGCACAATACTTATTATATAATAATTTACACATCCTGTTTGGTGTGTATCTCCTGCCATATCATTATTATTTGCTTTTAAATATAAATCAGAAATAACCAACTTAAAATGGAAAATTTTAAAGAAAAAAAGGAAAAAGGAAAAAAAAAACCCCCAAATTTTTTAACCCCTTATGATTCATCACCCCAAACTCAAACCCAGCCTTCCTTTGAGGTATGGTACTTTGCAGTACAATTTCAGAGATCCATACACTTGAACACAAGTTATTGTCTGGAAACTAGAAAATGCTTATTTTGGCCCCTAATTCCTAAACGTTTCAGGCAATTACCCCAAACTCAATTCCAGCTTTCCTTTGTGATATGGAACCTTGTAGTACAATTTCAGAAAGATCCATACACTTACACACAAGTTATTGTCATGAAACTAGAAAATGCTTGTTTTTGCCCTTTTGGCCCCTAATTCCTAAAATTTTGAGGCAATTACCCCAAAAATCAATCCCAGCATTCCTTTGTGATATGGAACCTTGTGGTACAAAGTCAGAGATCCATACACTAACACACAAGTTATGTCTGGAAGTTACAAAATGCTTATTTTTGGCCCCTTTTGGCCCCTAATTCCTTAACTGTTGGTACCATAACCCCCAAAATCAATCCCAACCTTCCTTTTGTGATATTGAACCTTATGGTAAAATTTCATAGAGATCCATTCACTTAAACTAAAGTTAGAGTGCGAAAACCAATGCGTCTTCGGACGACGACGCCAACGTCATACCAATATACGACCACAAAATTTTTTTGCGGTCGTATAAAAATTCAGATAACATTTCTATACAAAAGACAACCCTGGGTTCTGAACTTTTTACTAATTTCCTTATACTTTTGTATACAACAGAGTCATTTTGTTAATTATTAACCTACCAGCTTTTGTGTGTTCTCTCTTGGCATCATTAAGTTGTCTATCTAAATCTGCCAGTTGTTCTGCAAACTCTTGTTCTATAATAGTCTTCTGCTCTTCTATCACTAAAACATGAAAGTTACATGTAGTAATTACATCTATTGTGTTGGAAAATTATTTTCATTTAAATATTTTAAGCAAATTCCTGTACAAGGTCTACTGTATAATAAAACAGTTTCACCAAACTACCAAACTACTTAAAAATTGAAAATAAAAGTGATGTCAGGAATTATAAAGAAGTCTTTTCTTCATTTAATATTGTTACGAATACAGGAAACCTCTAAATATTAAGTTACAATTTAAGTAAAACATCAGGCAAAACCATGTTCTATCACATCTACTCCTTAATCTAATTTGATCTCTAACTTATTTGACATTTTGGAATCTAAAAGATCATAGGTAATTTAATAGTTAGTACAATAAAGGGAAAATAAAGTTATACTATTGGTTGAATGTTAATTGTTTAGGACATCATTAACCAATGTTTTGTTGTATGCTTTGGAAAATATCAAACAGAATGCATAAGGTTTGGAAGGGGTGAATTATAAATAACCCATGTAATACAAAATAAAACTTGGTATCAATCTAAGACAGAACAAATATTTTATCTCAAGGATAAAAGGCAGATTGAGATTGACACTAAGGACCATGAAAATTCAATTTCATGACAGAAAAATTCAAACTGACCCTTTTGTGTAATTATTGCAGATTTAAATTCATATTCAAAATATCAAAGAAGATTTAAACTAACAAAAACACATTCTCATTTACAAATTCAGGATATTCACATAAATAATCAAATACAAAATTGAAAATCCTTACTTAATCTGTAGGTCATCAAGATATTGACTTTTTTATTATTGATGGATCTTCAAAAGAAAGGGAGTTTCACACAAAATCTCATCAAAGGGTGGTCCTAGAGTTTTGAAAGACCAATGATAATCTATTTATCTCTTTTTTTCCTAGGCAACCTCAATGATGTAGGCTTATAAAGTCATGAATTCTCTTTTTACTTGACTGAGAAAAACCCATATCACTTGAGAAGTGTGCGATAAAAAATAGACAGAAAGATCGAAAAAGAAATTGAGAACATAGCTATAATGATAATTACCTTGGTCTGATGTGACCTGACATTTGGAATTATATTTACCTTGGTCTGATGTAACCTGACATTTTCCAAGTTCTATCTTCAGGTTATCTATCTGTTCATTAGCATCCTCTAATTCAATATTTAATCTATCAACTTCTTCTGTTAATTTGTTACATTGCTGGAAAAAAATTGCAAAACTACAATGTTAAAAAAATATGATTAGTAATTTGCAGGTTGATTAACTTGTTTAAGTAATATGTAGTTCTGACTGAATAATTTTTATGCTTTTGGTAAAGTACTGTTTTATTTAATATGATTTCACTTAAACAATAAAAACACTCAATGTATTGCCAGTAAATAAAAGTACCTGGGATTTTCCTTGTAGATCCATTTCTAATTCTTCTATTGTTTCTCTCAGATTTTTTATCTCTTCATCCTCTGAAACATTTGAATATAATTTCATAGCTATATTTCTTCAATGCATTACTTATTGCTATGAATTAAGAAAAAGCATATGGTATCTCTGGTGAACATTTTCTAATGGATAGTTTGTCTCATTTGGCAATTCTACCACGTCTCCTTATATCATGTATATTATATATGCCTTTACATATAAAATCCAATTATGATGGACATCATGGACTTTCAATTTACAATTTTAAGAGTAAATGTATAAATCTGAAGTAGTTTAAGAATCTATATTGTTGAAAATTGTATTGATAGGAAGATTATAAGTTAAGAAAATTTATGAGTAATCTTTCTAAACGTAAATATTTTCTTAATATTTACCATACAGTATAAGTTTTGCTCATTGTTGAAGGTGACCTGTGACCTATAGTTTTGAACATCCATTGTATTTGGCCTCTGGTGGATAGTTGTCTCATTGGGAATATACCATATATCTTTTTTTTCTCATATATCATTAATATCAATTTAATAAGAGTTATAGATAATCTAAATACGGTAATGTTTTGCGTGCATATGCTTCTTGCAACACCTCTCTATAGCAATGTAAAGTAACAATTAAACTTCAAAATTAACTATAAGTAACCTGACTTATTTCTTTATCTTACTTTGGATGGATGCAGCTGTATGCCTTTCTGTCCATGTCTCAGAATCTTGTTTTAGTTGTGCCACAACTCTGTCTCTCTCCTCCGTTACTCTTTCTAACTCTCTTCTTAAAATTGATGAGCTGAAATATAATTAAATGGACTTGTTCTATATACTGTACAACCAACCCGTGTCAACATCAGACAGACACATCCAAATCCTGATGTTTGAAACAAGTATTAAAGAGATCCAATAAATGGATCTGCTGTTATCTTTATGATACTGGTCAGATATATTGTGTAATTCAAACTGTATATATTTTTGTAAGCAAAATTACTCATTGTGTATATCTATTATTATTATTATTGGTTACAGTAAGTATTGGTCGATATACAGACTTAGCATATTCTGGACTTTTTTTTCCTCTTCCTTCTTAATTAAAATCTGTAGACTATGTAAAGTTTCTACAGGTTTAACATTTGCATTATAATGTACTCATTTAGTCCATACGTGGACAACTGGTTTAAAATATCTATATTTACATGAATTACTCATTCAGTCTATCTACAATGTACAATTTAAACTAGTTTTATATTTATAAGACTTACTCTTCCTGTACCTCTGTTAATTGTAATAGTGGTTCTGTTTTATCTTCTCTCTGTAACTGGGACATAGCTTTCTTTCTTGCAAACAAACCTTAAAGAAAAAGTTTTTACTTATTACCATACAGGCCCAAAAAGTTTACTGTTTTCATTTTATAGTATATTTTAATGTATTAATTTGTCCATGAAGAGCAATTTCAGTTTGTTACTGTCTATCCAATTAATTATTTAGCCCTTGCTATGTTTTTTATTGCCCCTTTATATAATCTTCCTCTTTTTTTGAATTAAATTATTTTCACAAAAGTGGGATTAACAAAATATTTTAAAAGTGCTTTGAAGACCGATCAAATTAAAATATATCTATATACCTTTTCTATAATATGCATATTTACAGAGTGATCTTTTACTTTTGAAAATGACAAAACATATTAATAAACACCTTTGAATACTTATATGTAGGCATGCTAATAGTCTTTAAATTGTGGCAAAATGCTGCATTTTCCAACAAAAAATTAATGAATATTACTTTCAATGATAGCAGGAAAGCGATGCAATTTGCATTTCATATTAGTTTTTGAGTTTGAATGCAGATTATGGTAAAAGGGTAAATAGATATAAGAAGATGTGGTATGAGTGCCAATGAGACAACTCTCCATCCAAGTCAAAATTTATAAATGTAAACCATTATAGGTCAAAGCACGGTCTTCAACACAGAGCCTAGGCTCACACCGAACAGTAAGCTATAAAGGGCCCCAAAATTACTAGTGTAAAACCATTCAAACGGAAAACCAACGGTCTAATCTATATAAAAACGTGAAACGAGAAACACTTATGAACCACATCAACAAACGACAACTACTGAACATCAGATTCCTGACTTAGGACAGGTGCAAACAAATGCAGCGGGTTTAAACGCTTTAATGGTACCAAACCTTCACCCTTTTTCTGAAACAATAGTGTAACATCACAACATAGAAAGACACACTATAAAATATCAACTGAAATAGCTTAACTCAATCAAAGGACATAGTAACACCATTGAACATACACTGAACAAATAAATTTGACCTATGATACAATGTAAATTCAAAATAAATAAACTAAGGGAAGAATAATAAAAGTAACATGTTATATCGGTATGAAATGTTAAACAATTTAAGAAAACAATATGCTCGAACAAAATATCAGCCATTTGCAATAACTTTAAACACAGGTAAATAAAATAATTTTGTTGTTAGGTATGTAGGACTCTAAAGTGCGATGGTACTCTAAAGTGCGATGGTCACGCTAAAGTGCGATGGTCTACGCTAAAGCGTGATGGTGCCAGACGCTAAAGTGCGATGGTTGTTTGATTTTTAAAGCGCGATGATATGACACGCAAAGTGCGATTTTCTGACACGCTAAAGTGCGATTTTATGACACGCTAAGGTGCGATGGTATAGCAATAAGTTCTTTTTGCTGTGTTCCTATTAATTTCTTTGTTAATTCTTTTGCGGATTATAAATCATGCCGTTGTCTTTCTCTTTTGAAATGTTTTCTACTGGTCATTGTATGGCTCTTAATGACTAGCTATGCGTTGTAGGCTAAGACTCTTCGTTGATGGCCGTACGGTTATTAGTTGCAACATTAACGACGTTTGGTGTTGGGTGGATAGTTGTCTCATTGACAGTTATACCACATCTTCTTATTTTCATTTAATGTACGATAGTTGTTAAAAAAGTGAAATGATTGCATTGCAGTCGCTAGTATTAACTTTATGAACCTGTTTCAAGCCAATAAACCTACAGCTGTAATTCAGTGGTTTCGTTGTTGCTGTATTTCATATTTGTTTTTCGTTTATTGTTTTGTATATAAATCAGGCCATTAGTTTGCTCGTTAGATTTGTTTTACACTGGTCGTTTTGAAGCCCTTGTAAATAAAAATTAGCCAAATTAAGTTAACCTCTTCCAGAACCGACCAAAAATGTTCCGGATTGGGATCATTTGGTTTCTTTTTTTCTTTTTCGCTGTCTAATAAAACTCAGGACAAACATTCTTGTTTTCCAGCATGTGAATGACTTTGTTTGTACAAACGGCGTGTAATGTCAGAATGCTTTTAAACTTAGCTAACTTCCTTATTTTCGTCAACAATCGCACTTTCGCGGAAAAACACATTTTTGCGTATTGAGGCATCGGACTTTAGCGTGTTCCATTAAATAGCACAGACCATCGCACTTTAGCGTAACGAACCATCACACTTTAGCGTAGATCATCGCACTTTAGCGTGACCATCGTGTTTTAGTGTTCCCATTGCACTTTAGAGTCCTACAGGTATACGTATACAGTTACAATAGAGAAAGGAAATATTTTAACAAAATAAATAATTTTGATGTACATAGTGCGAAGTGGAAATTTAAAGCATGTGTGATTTGTATAACATGGGTAATGAAACTTAATATATACAAATGACTTATTTCAAAATGTGTAAATTCATCTAATTATAAAGTAATTACATAAAAATTAACATAATATAAAAAGTGATATATTTTATTTCCAAATTCAAAAATGGTCCAATGAAATTTACTGCAAATTTATCTTGTATTATATTGTAAAAATGTTTTTTTTTCTTCTTTTAAAAATAATTTCAAATTTGTAGAATAGTTGATACACTTTTTACTTGACTTGTCATAATGAGCTTGTGATAATCAATTCCAATGACTTGTTTACAGGTAAAAGAGGTATGAACAGTGTCAAAGTTAAAGTGACCTAATTACCTGTTTATAACAGGTTTATAGAATACCATTTAAATAAATCAACACCTATCACAGCGACAGAATTCATAAAATTAGACAGTTTAGTAAGAATTAATTCATGTTGTCATATATTTAATTTGTAAGTCCAGCTGTGACAAAAACTTAGCAAATTATCTTTATTCTTTTCACTGATAGGACCCCCAAAAGAATGGTTAGCACATCATAAAAATTGTCAAACATTTACATTTAAATAAATAGACATAATAATAATTAATATGTTATAAAAAAATAAGTTTTTCACAGAAAACATCTGCTGTACTATTGAGATACATGTGATTATTGTGATAAATTCTAAGTTATTTTTTACACTATGACAATAGAGAGAGCATTTCCAGCTTTTAAACTTTCTTTTGATTTACGTGGGACAATGAACAGAAAATCTGTTAAGTACAATGTTGCTGACCAGGAAAAGATGTATAGAACAAACATATATAATTATGACCAAAACTGGACTTATAAAAGGAAAACATCTACACCAATTAGACACAGACTGCCTGATCTGAATAAGAAGAAAGGATCTAGTATAGCAAGGAAGCTGAAACATCTTAACTCTAAAATTCCAATATTAAGAAAAGAAAAAAGAAGCCATGTAGGAAAAAGCGTGATGCACAATTTTCATGATAATATGGACAGTAGACTAGCAGAAAAACCAATTCTACCTGTACAAACAATGATGGACTGTTCTGTGATTCCGACAAATGATTATAACAGAATTTCAGTAAATCCAATGACCAATTACTTAATTCCTGGAAAAGTTGTGAAACATGTGTCAATGCAAATGACCATATGGACAAATCAATTAAATCGCTTGAAGAGAAAGACAGAAAGACTGAGGGAAAAAGATGCTGAACTGAAAAAGAAGTATGAAGAAATGAAACAAAGAGCAAAGCGTGTTCTGTCTGATGATGAAGAAAACAGTAATACTGATGTATCTCCAACAAAACGAGCTAGACTTGATGAGGTTACAAAAGATTTACAAAACTGTAAAATAAGGTCAAAAGTGTCTCGGAAACCTTCAAGAATTCCAAGACCAAGAAACAATTTATTTTCCTATTCCAAGGCTAGAACATTGTTTGATAAATATACAACAAAAGACAAAATGTCAGTTGGCAAGGAATCTAATGTAAGTTTTAATACTTCTTGTTCAGATTTTATATTTTCTTTCATGAAGAATGGCAAAAGATGTACATTTTGTTAACTCCCTATTCTGTGTTTTTATTGTTTATATCATTATATTGTTATTTGTTTGTTATATTTTGAAATCTTAATGCAGTAAAATTATGAGAAAAGACTGTTTTGTTTTTGTCTGTAATGATCAGTATAAATAGTTGTCATATTTTAGTCATTTGACTATTAAGACATCCTAAGGATGTAAGTGCCACTTGTTTTCATTACCGGGTATTTTTTTTCAAGATAGGATTGTACCACATATATATCTTTATTACAGGATCATCCTTTTTTAGACTATTAATGCCATTACATGTTAGTAATGTTTTCTAAATTCATGCATGCCCCTCAAAACTATGGCTATTTATTCTTATGTTCATCAATTTTAAGTGCAATTTCATAATTGAAATCTGAGAAAATTGGCATTGAACTAGCTTTCAGTATTTGTAAGTTTTTTTTTACCAGCAACTCCTAAAGTTATCATAATCTGATGATTACTGTCCATAGAAAAAGTCCATCAATAATAAGTTCTTGTATAACTAAATTTGTAAAAAGAGTTATACAAATACATAAAAAGTTGCTGTTATTCCACTTTCAAATGTTTGAGGATAGCTTAAATACCCCAAAGCTACCTTCAACCTGCATGATTCAGCATGTGCCTAAGCCAAGCTTCTAAAGACAAGTATAAATTAAAGCAGATGTGGGGTATAAATTAGTGAGATAATAGTAGCAAAGAGAAAAGGGCAATCAGAGGTCAAAATAAGTGATTGTCATTCTTTTGCTACCTGTTCTTTTTTAACTTTTTGCTCATGCAGTTTACTTGTTGTTTCTTTTCAATTGTGTTCCAGTTTGTTTTGTTTTATCCTTATTTAAATGTCCATTACTTTGTTGCAGTTTAGCAACATTTTTTGTGATACAGATGAAGTTGTAAATCATTTAGATTTTATACATTTCAATTTAAATTCTTTTTTCTACACTCAGCAAACTGAGATATCACAGTTTACAGCTTTCAAACTTCAGAATAGACTTATTTCTTAACCCTTCCTGCTTTGCAAAGTAGTTGTCAAAATCCATTTATATATTTTAACCTCCAACTCCAATTTGAACAGTCAAGGCAAAAGAAGTGGTTGGTATCAAGCAATATTGGGTAAATTTAGATAACTAGAAAAAGGAATGTCGCTGAACTCAAACTTCTTAGTACTCTGTTATTGTGAAGATTGCCTCAATAAGTCTACTACCAATATCTAGTACTACCTTGCAACATTTCAACACGACCACTGGCAAAACTAATTCTCTGACCATAGGTTTTCATGGTATTGAACACTGTATTAAGAACACAATAGGATTCTTCAAGTTTTCCACATACACTGAAATCAAAAAATTCTATTCTTAAAAGAAAAATAAAGAAAAGCATAAAATAATTTTGTCATGAGGATTCCAGAAACTCTCACAGATATCAATAAACTGTTTCAAAGGAGAAAAAAATAAGAAGTAACAATACTAAGGCATACCTGTCTGTCAACCTATGACAACGAAAATGCAGGTGATGACCTGCATAGAAGAATGAAATCTCAGGTCATAACGCTGCATTTTACTTTTTCAGGCTGAATTTCAGTATTTAGGGGACATTTTTCTTATAATTTATATCAAAGTTTTCAAAACATGTCCACATGGTTAAGTAATTTAAAATTGTACATATTATTATTTCATTGCACCTGGAGGCCATTGATAGATTTGTTTTACAATGCCTTAATTCCTGTTCATTTTCAATCCTTGACATACAATGTACCAATTTGTTTTTTCTTTACATACATTTGTGCAGCTTTTAAACAGTAGAACATATCTACTGGGGTGTTTAACGACCTTGACTGGCTGTTAAGCCCTCGCATGGTCCATAGAACATATCAAAGGTTGATATTAGAGTATAATAAAATAAAGTTAAACAATTAAAGGAGGTATAGATGAAAAAGTAATTTTCAAAATTTTATTTTTAATTGTTCTAAGGTAGAACAATAGTAAAAGTATTATTCTGATATTGTGCAAGATTTTGCCTTTTACAATAAGTCTACTACCAATATCTAGTACTACCTTGCAACTCAAGTTTTTTTAAACAACTTCAAATAGACAAATTAATTACGACCTAAAGCTAAGGTAATTGATGTTAATTAACAGTGTGTTTGACACCAAAGCTGTCAAGTGAAGCCATGCACTGAAATGGGTCAATTGAGCTGAGTTTACACAGCTAGTTGAACTTCTTGTCCAGGAAGAATTAAATTTGCCGGTATTTCATTGCAATCACCTTATATCTAATAAGTCTGAAGGCTACGGAAGCCGGGTAAAACGGGTTATTTTCCGAATGAGGTTATTTGGTCACCAACTGTTCCGGTGACCCTCAGAATTGTGAAAATCTCGGTCACACCCGCAGGATCCGAGTCAGTTGACAGGTATGACTAAGGACAAACGTAAAAGACAGTGACCTATATATGTTGGTCCTGCTAACAAAAAAGTATTGAAATTAGAACTGTGAGTGAACTTATAAAAGGATATCTCTGCCCAACAATAGTTTTAGAATATATAGAAGTAAATAAATGGATTATCTCCCCTTTAACTTGAACCTGGATTATATTCCATTATTGACATCCTCAGGTAGTATTTTACAACTGCATTAAGATTCATCAATTTCTGTCTAGCTGTTTAGGAAGAGTTATGCTGGAGATACATGGACAGACATATGAACAGGGTGGTTCCTATATACTCCCCCCCCCCACAAAAGAAAAAAACCACTATGTTAACAGGGGGTATTCATTCTTATAATGATACAGTTGTTGGGTCTTTATGTTGTTATTTTAAATATAAAGAGATAAGCCAAAGAAAGTTAACACAAATCAGAGCATCCCCTCTAAATCCTACATAAATTCTTAAACATGTATAATGTACACAAAATTCAGTGTCATAACTTTATATCAAAATAATGTTTAAAACAAAATATATCAGAATGAACTTAAATTTTGAACAAAAAAACACAAAAAGATAAAAAATGCCAACCTTTTAGAGAACTGTTGTAATTGTTCTGCTGACTGTTTGTTCTCTATCAATCTGTCATCTAACAGTAACGCCATCTGCTGGGCTTGTATAACCTCATGTTGTAATTTCTAAACCAAAATAAACTTGTTCAATTACAAATAAAACACTTTTTCACAGTAAATGTATTACAGGCATTTATTCTTTACACTGTGATTTTATATATTTCAAACAGATCTATAGTAACTGAAGTCTTGTCAGTACACATATCTTAAGTAATATTGGCCTTTTAATTTGTTTTCCTAAATTTATCCCCTTTATTTTATCATATTTCGCAAAGATGAATTGCACTTATCATATTGACTCTTATTTAGTTGAAATTGCATGGAACATAGCCTCTACACCTTTTTCATAATTATTTACTATCATGTATGGCTGATGTAAACATAAGAAGATGTGGTATGATTGCCAATGAGGCAACTATATATCTATCCACCAGAGACCAAATGATGTAAGCATCTATAGGTCACCCCACTTCCTTCAACAATGAACAAAACCATACTGTAAAGTAAGTTTAAAAGCCCCAGGCATTACAAAATGTAAAACAATTTAAACAGGAAACCTAACGACCTGATTTATTTACAAAACAACAAACGAAAAACAAATATGATAGACAGCAACCAATGACAATCACTGAATTACAGGCTTCTGACTTGGGACAGGAATATATAGAATGTGGTAGGCTTGAAAGTTTTTACGAATGCTCAACCCTTCCCCTAACCTTGGAAAGTGCTGTACCAGCTCAATATAAAAACAAACGGTAATAAACTGCTTCGCCAAGCGCAGCTGGATATGACAGCAGAGGTCCAACCTTGAACAGTTGGGGCAAAAATGGACACAATATTCAAGCTTGATACAGGTCTGAATTTGGGACACATTATAGGTCTCCGACACAGAATAAATGTAGTCAAAGAACTCGAAATTGGTTATATGATTTGAATTTATATTCAATTGAAGATTTCTTGCTTTCTGCAATACACTGTGCTGTTGTGTAATACTTAGTAAATCTGTTTTCAGACTATATACAAAGAATTAGCCAAATAAAATGTGACCCTCAATTTTTCTTTGGAAAATTGACAATTTCTTAAATCCTGAAGAAAAAATTGACCGCTCCCCCATCCAAAAAAAAATAATATTGAAATTTTCTTTTTAATTTCTTAAATCTTGAGGAAAAAAAATTGCCCCCCCTAAACAAACAAAACATTTTGTTTTTTCAAAAAAAATTTTGAAGAAAATTTTCTTTTTGTAAAATGTGGTACAATTTAAGAGACATCAATACACTTAAACACAAATTATTGTCTGAAAACTAGAAAAATGCTTGTTTTAGACCCTTTTTGGCCCCTAATTCCTGAACGGTTAGGGCAATTACCCCCAAAATGAATCCCACCCTTCTACTTGTGGTATTAAACCTTGTGGTACAATTTCAGAGCAATCGAAATACTTATACACAAGTTATTATCCTGAAACTAGAAAAATGCTTTTTTGGGCCCCTTTGGCCCCTAATTCCTAAACGGTTGGGACCATCACCCCCAAAAACAATCCCAACCTTCCTTTTGTGGTATTGAACCTTTTGGTAAAATTTCATAGAGATCCATACACTTAAACTTAAACCAAATGTCTTCGGACGGCAACAACGACGACGACGATGACGTGATACCAATATACGACCCCAAAATTTTTTTGCGGTCGTATAAAAATCAGTTGAAAAAGACTTGAGTCAGTTTAAGCATGAGTCATAAAATCTAGACTTTACCTTATTATTGTTGACTTCCATGTCTAGTTGAGCCTGTTTATCTGACATAGCATGAGACAAAACATTCATTTGGTTGTTGGCTGATACTAATCTGTTCTCTAAATCACCAACCTTGAACAAAGGAAGAAATTCATTTTTCATTAGAAATATCATTTACCTGAAAATGCTATAAAATCTTATTAGAGGGGGAGAAAGGGTCTCATCCCAAATTCCTGAGAAAATATATGACAAACCCTGAATTCTGGTGAGAATAAAGTCCCCATTCCCACATCATTCCCGATGAATTAACTGGCTATTCCTGAATTTCTACGAATTAAACAGCTCAATCCAGACGTCCTGCAAAAGGTCCTTCTGCCCTTTATGTTAACATATTTTCTGTTTTCACAAAATTTAACTTTGAAAAAGTTGGGTCTTCAAACTTCTAAAACTAAGGTTAATCATTATTACTAATTGAATGTTAAGAAAGCTGAAAGCCAATTCAAACTGAATTTCACATCAAAGTGAGGTATGCGTTAATTTGCAGTATTTTGGATATTCATGAAAATTATATTCATAGATGAATATTCAAAGTGTAATATTCTATCATGAAAATTATTGTTACACAATTATATTATTCCCAAGATTTTTATGGTACAAGTATAACAAAAATGTCAAAATAAAAAAAAGACACACAAAAAGCTATGCATTAGGAAACAATGATGTTACAAAATGATGTTAACAATTCTTGGATCTAACAAAGAATTACCTTTCCTTTCCAGTTTTGTTCATCCTTATGTTTTATAATAGCAGCAGATTTTTGTTGAACCATTAAAGCAAATACTTTTTCCCTCCACCTATTTATATCAAAGAAAAGTATTTATTATTCTCTGTCAGAACTTTCAATATTCTTTATTACTGGAAACAGTCAAATAGTGTTTATTAGTAAGATATCATATGAAGGGCATACTGAACAAGAGTACATGAGTCCTTACTTACAGATTACATTTACTATAAAGTAAACTTTATATTTGGCAAGAAGAATATTATGTATCACAAGACAGGTACTTCAATACTGATTTTACTGTAAATCTCACTCCAATTCATAATTTCCTTTCCATTGGGTTGTCAGCAAAATTAGTAGCAAGTCTGTGCAATAGAATATGTGTGAATTGTATATATTTATTTTGTATAAACATTTTTGAACCTTTTCTACACCTGACATAGATGCCTTTTTCCATTTTTTTTTTTTTTAAAATGAAATTTGTTTCATTTGAAATTTTCTCACTGTAATTATCAAACTTTTATATGAATATTAATAGTCAGTAATAACAAACAAAGATGAAATAACACATGCTGATTTAATCAAAACCAAGATTCTAATATGACGTCCTTCTTTCACTTTGGAAACAAAGCCATGTTCTAATTACAATAAAACATGGGCTACACATGATTGACGTCACAATTGGAATTGCAACGTCAGTTGTATTTTGAACAACAACGAAGGTTGAAATGGACAGTTTTGTTGATGTTGCTTGCTAGGAAATTAAATAAAATCATTCTAAAAGTAAGTTTATACATGTTATTTTTTTTATCGTTCAACTGTTGATTTTCTGTAACGAATTTGTTAATCAAATCAAAATGGCTGACTTTTGAATGTGAATTATAGGTTTGCTTTGAAGTACAAAAGTTCTTAATATTCCTATCAGAATCGAAATTATTCTATCATGCCATGCTTTATGCTAATTTTAATATGGGTACACATTATATTTGTCAATATTTTACACCGCGCTAACACTCGGTATAAAGAAATTGACAAATATAATGCCTACCCATGTTAAAATGAGCATAAAGCATGGCATGAAAGAATTATTCTTAATTGGTTATGAAGTTTGATGTCTACTCTTGATGAAGAGCAAATATATAATATTGATCTAAAAAAGAAAATTTGAATTTATTTAGAAGTTCTGACAACAATAATGATCTCTATCTATCATACCTTGTCAATAATAAATGTTCCTGTTTGTTCTTGTCTGTTTTATCTTGTGAAACCTAAAAGCAGACCAAATCATTACTACTTGTTTGAAAATTTCACAGTATCTTCTCATGTTTTTAATACAAAAATATATGTGTGTGTTTCTAATAATATTAATTCAATTACATTGTTTAAAAGCAATCAGACACACAAAATTTATATTTTGTTATTTCATTTACCAACAACAGAAAGATTTCTGAAAAATCAAAAACATGATAAAAATATAAATAACCCATAATACTAATATTGTACATACATGTATGTTTCAGACAATGAAATTCATTTCAACCCTTTTCCATGGATTGAAAAAATGTACTTGCGCTTATAGAACCTTCTTTGTTTGAAAGTAATGTAAAACCTCTTAGACTGAAAGAAAATTCAAAGTTCAGTTGTTTCTGTTGATATTCAGTAACTTGTAAAAGTACATTCCCTGAATAACATGTATATAAATAAATAAAAGAGAAGTCAGAATATATTCAAGCAACAAAAACATAACATTCTATTCCTACCCTTGATATTTCAGCTTCCTGTGTCCGTAGAATTTCATTCAAAGAGGAAAATCTTATGTTTAACAGCTGTAAATTTGACTGTATATTTTCTTTATCTACTTCTAATATCTACAAAATATGATACAGAATAGATATCAGATTTTTTTATCAATTCTGAAGAGTTATTAAAGAATGTAAGTGCATCTTTTTCCTTTTTGTGGTTTCCCTAATTTTTTTTTAATTACATGCTTAATGAATTTCTGTGTTCTATAATGAAAAAGAACCATGACATCTCTTTGTACTGTTCTATGTAACATGACCTTACTTTCAATTCAAAAGTGACTTTTCTCACTTCTTGACAAATAAACATGTACATGCAACTTTCAATAAAAAATATAGTTCTGATATAAACATAGTTTTGTTTTTAAAGAAGTACTGTCTTGCAGTAAAGCAATCATTGTTGTAAGTCTTTCCTCTCACAATTCTAATGGTTTATTATTTTACCTCATTAATCATGCAACAATATTTTAGTATATATTAACTATTTCACTACAGCACTTGTAGGATAAGTTTACTTTAATACCAGATATTCAATTTTGCTTACAGTTGAAAACCTCACAGCAATTTTTAGATGAAGAATAGGAATAAAAAGTTTCTTCATTTATGTTTTTCTTTCATCATGTATGATTTGATCTCTGCTGTGTAGCTCAAGTGAAAATCTATTATTTCTTAAATAAAAAAAAAATCTTCAAAATATTCATAACACAAAGTTTCAATTTAGAAGATCTTGGCTATAAGAATATTTCAAAGCATATACAGATACTGATTTAATCAATTGTAACAAAGATTATTCACCTGCAGTTTGTTTTCTAATGTCTCTTTCTCTTTTCTCCACACTTCAGCAGGTTTTGGACCTTTTTCAGTATCACCAATATAATTCTTTAACTGCACTATCTGTTTATTTTGATTTTCTATATTATTTGTTAAAGTTCTGAAAAATGAATCAAATACACAATTACCCAGTAGCATAGATAGTTTTTTTTTAATGGGTGGTCTATTGTGAACATTTATATTTTCAAATTTCAAATAATTTGATGGAATTTTACTCAAGTTATTATGAGAAACAAAAATTGGATATTTCAGCTTTATCCAGGGCCTAACTCTAGAAGGACATTACTTAAATTGTTCAAATTCAAACTGGGTCTGTGTTTAGTGGTCCCTAATAATATCTAAATTTCAAATGATTTGGTGGAGGCTTACTCGAAATAGCATCTGAAAATAAACCTAAGTATGTACAAGATAAATTATTGTATGTTCATATGAGAGTAAAAGTATTTTGCCCCATGGCCTATCACAAGGAATAAAAAGAAGACAAAGAATAATGTTTTACTTTTCTTTTCTTAATTAGAGTTTTACTTTTCTTAAATTATGAGCTTTATACTCAATTGCAATGGCCTAGCTAACAACATTATCGATGATTCCTAAATTTATCATTGTAATTTTAAATACAATAAAAGTAAAAGTGACACATCTGTCAAACATTTTCCTATCAAGTGATCAAAACTATACAATATTGCTAAGAGATACATGTCCTCTACTGGTCACAGCTATATCTAGAGATGAAATTTCTTGTTAAATCACATCAACAATTTCTTGGGTTTTTGCTTGTTTGTTTCAAATATGAAACAGTATCAGTCATTGAACACCTTAAACAATCTATTGTTTCACATATTGTCAGCCTGGGGTCTTTTTAGAACTTACATATTGGTATTAGTTATGTACATTGTTGAAAGGCATATACACCTGTAGATCATTAATCTTAACAAAATATATAATCAGTATATCTTACTTAATTTCTAACTGTAATCTGGAAGTATTTTCTGACGCCTCTTCTCTTTCTTTCTCCAGCTCTGACTCCAGCTGTCTGATTCTATCTTTAGATCTTGTAGATACAGATGATAACTGATCTTCTAATGTTTGAATCTGATTATACAAAGTTTCTACCTCTCTTTGATGTTCTGAACTCAGTCTATCAACCTGTAGTCATATAAAATAGTTAATCACTATATCCCATTAAAAAATGTTTGGACTCAATATATTGTTTCTAATATCCAGAATGGTGCATGGCAAAATGACAAACAGAGGTAACCTTACCTCCAATTTGTTTAATTTCTCATTAAATTGTGCACATTGAACAGAAAGAAGCATACAAAAAAAAAAGATTTATACATGAAGATTGTGAGATGAGCCACTTTTGGCACTTTAATATTTGTATTTCTATGCATGGAACAAAAGAAATGGGTCATGTTAAAGCGAAAGGACTAAGTTTTGTAAATGTGTTTGCAATATACTTCCATCATCAGTAATGCACTTGATGAATTTAAGATACAGAGGAGTGAAAATTCAAAATTTTAGGATAGTTGAGTGGTTGTACATACAGACCACCAACAGAAACAAACAAGTTAAGTCTTTCTTTAAGTTGAGACTAGTCCTAATTGTATGATTTAATGGAAATATGGTGCATAAAATGTGCCTGAGTCAAGCAGATGTACTATATTTATATTTTCTATCTTTCCTGCCTTGTGTAAAATAAGAAAAGAGGGGCAACATATATCAACTACTGTTATTTTGATATTGTATGGATAACAGCAATAACATATTCAATATAAAGTAGAAATAAGTTAAAATACTAAAGAATATTTACAGAAAAAAAAAAAAATTAGAAAAAGGGGCCGTGCCCCAAGCACCTGTGGTAATTTTCATATGAACACTATATCAAAATACTATATATAACAAATTTACCAATGCTATACCTGTGAATCATATCTATCTTCCCGTGACTTTAGGTCAGCCTCTAAGATAGCTATTGTCTGCATATTCTTCCTCTCACTGGCTGTAGTTTGTCTTTCTATCTCAGTTATCTCCTCCTTATGAACACATTTCAGTTGTCTTATTTCATTTCTTAGCTCAGCTATTTCAGATGCCTGCTTAGTTATAAGTTCATCAATGTATTTTCTGTCTTCTTTAGCATTGTACCTGCATTCCTCTCGTGGACTTTTGGCCTGAAATAAATTTCCATCTACACAGTTTATTCAGTTTCCAATCAACTTTGCGCACCTACTTTTATGTACTACAGTAAAAGTTTGTGTAAATTAAACTGAGGGTATTTTTATAAAAAAGATATAAATGTTTAGTATTCTCAAGTAAATTCATAAACCTTTTTTCTAAATAATGCATTAAAATATTTATGATTAAAATAGAAAGTCCAGCACAATTATTGTGTTGGCTGGATGTGATGTGTTGGTAAAATAATAGAAAAAAAGTGAAAAAATACTCTTTGAGCTGGAAAAGCACTTCTCAAATTTCTTGAATGTAAGCAACACATTTGGATTGCTTGATCAGTATATAAAACATAATAAGTGAAACTTGTATCTTAACTTACAACTGGTGTGGGAACAAATATTGGCTTATTTTGTTCTTCCCTGAAAAAGACAAAAAATAATATGTCAATATCCGGTATTGAATATATTAAAGTTTATATTGTTTACTTTCGTTTTCAAGGTACACAAAAATGTATGAATCAATTGTTGATCAATGCTGTCTTAATACTGACATTGATTTTCAGTTTAATATTAAATAAAATGATTTGCAACTGCAAATCACTTGTATCCTTTCTTTAAATGTTTATATGCCAAATGGATTTAATTTACAACGGCCGTATAGTTTCCTATATAAAATAAGAAGATGAGGTATGATTGACAATGAGACAACTCTCCACAAGAGACCATGCGCCAAATGACACAGAAATTAACAACTTAGGTCACTGTATAATTGCTTACATCCACTTCATTTGAACTTGGGTGGATAGTTGTCTCATTGGCAATCATACCACATCTCCTTTTTTTATTTTAATACCAATGTATATGAAAAACATCCAATGATATGTAGATAGATATGTATGTATTATGAAGTGTAAATGTATTCATTTTGATGGCATTTAATTTCCACATATTGTTGTCTTAACAGGTACATTGTACATGTCGTTCAGCCTGTTCATAGGCATTTTATTTTTCAGCACAGCATAATGTTCACAATGTTAAGGATTATAGTACTGTTGACAGCTGTGTATTTACCTTTTTTATATAAATGTTTTCATTACTTGCTATTGTTACTTTTTATTTCTTTTACAATTACAATATTGAAAATGTACATCTCTGCAGTCTTAATCAATTATATGAATATTCAATTAAACTCTACCTTAATTTTTGGTTTTCAAGTTTTAAGTTCATGACATCAGTTGTTGCCCTAGCTAGCTCTTTCCAAGCATCATCTTTTCCTATGTCTTGGAAGGCTGATGGTGGTAACAAATCTATCTTTTCTTTCTGTCCATTCATTATTTTTGGCACTGGAAAACAAAAGAATCCTTCTAACACACTGAATATACTTTTCTAGTGTTAATTTGTTAAATTTTGTGAACACTTGACATTTGAAATAATCATTTCATCATAAAATTGAATTAATTAATTCAGACTTAGTTACAAAATGTATCTAATATGCTTCTTCTTAAAAATTGATTGAATTTTGTATCCCTTAAAGGATAAACTGATTCTACACACAGGTTTGGAAATTATCTTTAGGTCCCTTCTGGTCATGTAGCTCTTCACTTGTTTCAGTATTTATACATTATTGGCTTTCAAATGTTTGGCTTTGGGCTTTCCTGATGAAAAGAGTAGTGTTGAAGGCTTCACTGTGAGTGTGACTTTGAGATGAACAACAGCAATTAAGCAATAAAAGCACTGTTCCTTTTGCTTTTTGTGTGTTTTTGCTGTGCATGTACTAATTTTAAGTCATAGATGGATACCCCATATCTTATGTTTTTCTATTATAAAGTACTTTTTCCTTAAGTCTTTAACAGATAGTTGTCTCATTGGCTATCACACCCAATTTCCTTATAATATAAGCAAAATCTCTGTCATGTTTAGTTTCATTCTGTTTAATGGTTCTCAACAAGTTGAACACTTCGACATACAACAGATACCGACTAAGTGCAAAAGCTTACATGGCCTTCAGCAAGGTGAACACTTAGACATACAACAGATACCAACTAAGTGCAAAAGCTTACATGGCCTTCAGCAAGGTGAACTTACAAGACTAGAAGACAACAAAATACTATAAAGTAAAAGACTGGGTAACAAAATTTCTACCAATAACAGGGGAGGATTAGGTGTTAGAAAAGGTAAGCATTACCTGTTTTAGTAGTATCATACCTTGTGCTCATGGCAAAGGTGATGTCATAATAGGTCATATTAATATCTAGGAAAGATGTACGTACATCAGGCGAAAACTATTGCTGGGTTTGTCCCAGGACATTTTTCAAGTTCATTAGATAGTTATCCCCTTTATCAGCGCCAATCATAATGACATTGCTCTAAAAACACACAATTCAAAAATCTTTCCATGTTCTTTTCTTAAAGTTTGAGACATATGTATTTTTATTTATCAATTAAATATCTGCATAGGTATATAAAACCCTAAATACCATTAATACTTTTTCTTTATATAGGGCAAACAAAAACACAGGGAGAACCGATCTGTTACAATATTTTCACGATTTACGAGTGATTTCCCCCCTTAGAGGAGTTGACCTGAATTTTGAAATTCTTCGTTGTATAAACTGAACATCTGAAAACAAGAATTCAAATGAGTTAAAATGGTATTTAAGTACATACATACTAATTCAAACAATATAAAATTACATTAAAAAACACTTATGACAATGAAAGAGAAGAATAAGGTCCTCTTGCATTCAAAATCCTACATGGAGAATTTGAAAAAGTTGGCAGGTATGGGACGGTACAGTGATCTGAGAACTCCCAAAAACTCAATATGAACTAGAGAACCGATAGATACTATCCAAAACTCTTTTTTATATAGTATTTTACTGTTTTTACAGATAACAATGACTAATATTTTTAGATAAATGTCATTTTTACTCAATAAATGTACAATTTAACATCAGGAATTCGTTTTGTATGCAAGTTCCTCGTAAAACAATATATCGGACGTATTTATTAGAAAAGTTAATAACTCTATCTAAATAAAAATAGAAAAGTATTGACGGATTAGATTCTTTAACAATTGAAATTTGAAAAGTAAATACATTATTTGGAAAACTTTAATAAAAAAAATGATTATTCATAAGTACTTTTCATACCTATATTTAGATATGGTTGAGTTACCAGTATCAAGATACAATTACATCCGTCATATTGTTATACAAGGAACTTGCATACAAGACACGCATACCTGTCAACCTATGAAAATGAAAATGCAGGTCGTAACCTGCATTGAAGAAGAAAATCTCAGGTCATGATGCATACAAACTTTTTTTCAGCTGAATTTAAGTATTTAGGGGACATTTCTTTATATTTTAAATCGAAAAGTTTCCAAAATATGTTCACATGGTTAAGTACTAACTGAAAATAATTTAAAACTTTAATTTTATTTTTCATTGCATAACAAGCCATTGATACATTAATGTGTTATACTTTGTCATTTCAAGCTAAGCCATACCCCATCTTCTTGTTTCATTCATAGTTTTATATCAATTCTCAAGCCACTTGTTTTAAAGTATGTATCATAATGGCAAAGTTCAAATGGACCTCTAGAGTAGATAGGATTGACATGGTCATATATAACACCTGTTATGGTTGGATATAGCTTTCCCGACATTAGAACTCAAGGAGCCACGGATTTGGGCAGGGTTCCTTGAGTTTGACTCGATATCCCGGATGTTATGACGTCAATCCAATCAAATTTGAATGTCAGTATATATATATCCAGAGTAGGGGCCATGTCTTCCGGTAATCAAGAGACCTTACTCTTCAAAATTGTTTACTATTCATATGGAACTCTTGTCAGGACTCAGGTTCCATTCTAACTTGGCCAATGTGAAGGCTGTCATAGATTTGTTGATATTGAAATATAATTAAAAAAAATAAGCATTTAAAGGACATGAAGGAAGTAGAGATAAAAATTTATTTTCAAAATAATTTTTAATTGTTCTAAGGTCATGAAGGTAGAAAAATAAGAGAAAGTAACATTCTGATATGTATTTGCATTCAATTTCTTTTAGATTTAATCTTTTCACAAAAAAAAACATGAAATTAAGGAGTATATTGTGAAGGTGACAAAAAAGGGAAGTTACTCAAATTTATATTTTTACCAAGTTGATAAAACATCAATTTTTATCGATTATTAAAGAAATTCAGACATAAACGATTCATTTTCTTAAGAAAACAGGTTTAAGCATTGACTTTACAGTGTGTAGCAGGTTATTTAATTAAAAAGACAACTTTTTATCACTGTATGCACTTCCGGTACTTGTTACTCAGAGAGCGTACATCAATCTAACTTTCGTCGGCAAAATAAGTTTGTTACTTCATTTGAAAGTGATAAAAGTTGCCTCCAGTAAATGTTTAATCCATTTATTGCATTAAAAACATCATATTCCTTTCCAAATAGCTTGTCAAACATCGTTTATTTTTGTAAATTTTCTTCATCCGCCACTGTATGTATGTATGTACGTAGATCCCTCCGTTTACGTAGCACCCCTCGAGAGCTGCGAGGGTAAAGTGGAATCCGTGTACACTCCCTATCGGGATTAATGGAGATGTGTCACTAACGTATTTACAATGTTCAATATTTACAAGGACAATCCCCACCCCAACACCAGGGAGTGTTAGGACACCGGGCAGAATCTGTTATTATGGTGGAGGAAGCCAAAGTACTCGGAGAGAACCACCGGGCTGCTCAAGGGAACAGACAAACCAAGAGATATCAGCAGATTGATCTCCAGGTAAAAGTCGGTAGCAACTTTGACCAACCGAGGCCCCCATAGTACCCATTCTAGTTTAAACTCCAGTCTGGGTACCAGAGATGTGTGTGAGAGGGTGAAAATCACCCTTCTGATGTACTGATATTTTTAGCACCCTGAGTGAGGATCGAACTCGGGACCTTCAGCACTGTAGCCATCGGTCTTAACCACTAGACCACGAACTCACACATAATCGTTTACTAACTACGGATCGAACCGACCAGCTATGACCGAAACCGTATTTTTACAATAATAACTACAGACGAGGAATGGAAAAGCTGACAGAAGAATATTGATCCCAAAAGGAAAAATTACGATTCCACATGCATTAACAGACTTTTGGTTAGATCCAGTCAATCAACTTTAAGGGGCCTTGGTGGCTGAGTGGTCTAAGTAGTTACTACTGTAATCACTAGCCAGTCAACACTGAGGTTGTGAGTTAGAACCCCGCTTGTGCAGGTGTACTCAACTCCAATCTTAATTTACTAGGATTGTCAGTTTTCCTATCGAAGGTCAGTGGTTTTCTCCGGGCACTCCGGCTTCCTCCACCAATAAAAACTAGCCACAACGAAATAGCCCAAAAGTGGTGCTTAAAAGTGGAGCTAAAACACCAAAAATCAAATCAAATCAAACAACTTAAAATAGACAAATTATTTATGACCCTAAGCTTGGTGTTAATTAACAGTGTGTTTGGCACTACAGCTGTCAAATGAAGCTGTGCACTTAATGGGTCACTTAATTTGACAGTTAACACAGCTAGTTGAACTTCCTGTCCAGGAAGAATTAAGAATTTGCCGGTACTTCAAAGGAAAATCACTTATGAAATCAGTCTAAAGCCTCAAGAATCCAGGTGAAAATGGGTCATTTTCTGAATTCTTGGGTTATTTAACGACCCGGCAAATATTAAATAAATCCCTGGTATGGGCTGAAATTCTCTGGTGTCACCCAGAGGATACGGGTAAGTTGACAGGTATGCACACAATCAAATTCCTGAAGTTAAATTGTACATTTATTGAGTAGAAATTACATTTATCTCCAATTTATAGTCTTTATTTTCAATAAAAGCAGTATTGCACCAAATAAATAGAGTTTTTCAGTAATATCTATTTGTTCTCATGTTAATTTTGAGTATTGGGTGTTCTCAGGATATCGTTGTACTCAGTATGGGAGCTTTCCCGTCAAAAGCAGGCCTACAAACAGATAAATTTACTAACTTAAATTAGCAAAATGGATATAATTTTTTAAATATTCAATTAATATAAATATTTGCATTTATGACAGGTCCAAACATGTCTTTGGTATATAAAAAAAGTAATTCTGAGTTAATGCCTGCATGTTTGTTCATTAAATATAAATGAATAAAATAACCAATATCTAAAATGAGTATTGAATGGTTTGTTTTAACTGTTACAGCCAATTCTTGCTACCTGGTGGCTTAACTGAAAGAAAATGTGACGGGGTGTTCAAATTCTCCGCCATACTTGAATGCGATAATGTGGTTTAAAACAAAATAAATTTTAAGATTGAAAGATATGATTAACTATCTAATGAATTAATTGAATAAATAAATTAAATACTTTTAATCAACAATTTAATTCTATAGACTTTCCAGCGAAAGAAACAACCGCTGATAAGCTAGGGATACGAAACTACGATTTTTAATTCTCTGGACTTTACATTCGTGTATATTACCTTCGAACTTTTCGGATCTTATCTTTATCCAACTCTGAAAGATTTTCCACTTTACAGTTATCTCCAACAGCTAAGGTGCTAATGACAAATTGTAATGCATTGACCATGTATCAAAAGTCTAAATTTGATCGTATCTTTGTGATTAGTGAATCTAAAGGAGCTGTCTTTTGATAGTTCAAAATTTTCCCAAATTAGAGGGTGTAAAATAAAATTTCATTTCTCTGATGGTGTTATAGTTTAACAGTCAGGGGACTTATTGAAATAAGTGATTTTAAAATCACTTATTTAAGTAGCAAATTCGAAGTTTTGTCCCAAATTGTGATTTTGTAGTTTTACCAAAATTTTAAACACATAGGTTTAGACAGAGACATATAATGCAAGAGATTGGCAACTCTAGAAGAGTCTATATAACAGCCAATGAAATGACGTGGCCACCGGAAAGCCGATTATTCCGATGGATTTATGGGTAAAAACCTTTATTGTTGTAAAAAAGGTTCTATACGCCTCACGATTTTTCTAATGGATAATGCTAATACCTTTCACAGCTAAAGCATGCAAGTATATTTTAAAGGGAAACTTCGCAAAAAAATCAAAAATTGATATTATGTCCATTCTGTGTAAAAAAGCTCAAATTCATAAGTATTAAAGTTTTATTCTGCTAGATAAGAGATCACCATCGATTTTAAATTTAGAGTATCAATTCTCTGCGTGCGCCATTTTGATATCTTCTCCGCTTAGAAACCACGATAGGTCTATAAACCACAAAGGACCAAAACTACAGTAACCTAATGTAGTCGTAATTGCGTGTCGATATCTTTTCAATCGCACGGTTGTTTTATCCGACTTACTAACTTGATACAGAAAATGTTATTATTTTTAAATAACCATGCTCTGTCGTTTTAAACTGTTTATATGGAAATTAGTTAAAAAGTCAAAGTTCAAATTCATTAATGATCATGAATAAGTGTTCTGTGAAAATTATTTTCGAAAATCTAATTTATTCATAATTCTATTATGCAATAAACTTATTTAAATAAATTTGGACCTTCCCTTATCTGATCACCAGCATGGCTAAAGGTATTACTCCCAAAGGTATTGTGAGGTTACACGTCCAGGTATTCAAGCGATTTCCTGTTGGGCTTGCAAGTTCATGCATCGTTTCACTTCTGAGGGTATTGATCAGTGTACACGGCCGATAACTTGTAACTTTCTATTTTGAACTATCAAGTGTATAATATACATCTCTGTCTTGCGTGTCCGATAGTGATATACTAGTCATTACTTAACTCATACGCTTGCTTATAAATAACATTTCTGGTGTAAAGAATATTATTTACAAAAAATCTTAATAATTCCAAAAAAATTAAAAAAGATAAAATAAAATCTATTTACATATTTTTTCCACGGGTAAATTTGGGAAAATGTAAGTATATACTTGTTGTCAATAGTGAAGGACAGTTTGAAACATACAAGAAGTATTGATTTAACAAAAATGTACACACTTGTCGATCATTCGTTTATACACCTGGATAGAAAGTTACTTAACTATAGATAGTCGCAATTTAAAATATACATGAATACATTGAACATAAGAAAGAAACATACATTTTGTTTAAATTGGGGTAAAAGTTTTGTAAATAGACTAGTCCACGATGCCAACAGTATGTAATCATCGGATGTCGATGGACTAATGTATACCAAAAGAAGAAGAAGAAGAGAACCAATTTGATTTAAATGCAGGTCGATATCTAACTTGCTTTGGTTCATCGAAGTTATGGACATAGTAAAATCACAGATTTATATTTCAATTAGATTGTTCTCGGAACAAAGGAAGAAATTCGTCATCATCACAATTGTTGGGTATAATGGATAATAATGTGAACATGGTTCTGAAAGTGTTTTATGCCATATTTCCTGTTCCGACATGTATGTTATATATATGTCACTGGACGTAAACTGATTATCCCCAAGGGATGTGATTTTTTTTCCAGGAAAACTATTGAGTATCAAAGTTTCAAATTTATTTCGGGATTTATTTTCTTTCTTGGTATTCAATAACAGAAATTTTAAGAATAAACTGCATGTCCGCTTTAGGGGTTTTCTTGCCAGTTAAAACAGACTTATAACTAAATACAAAAATAGGGAAAGATGACATCAAATTGGTTCTGTCTTATTTTTAAACATCGTTGGTCAAATAGCTAAAGTATTATACGTTGTGAGACGAAGACTATTTTAATAGGGACATTCCCGATTATGTATAAATTTTGTTGATGTTTTTCACACCTGAAAAGAATATTTGTTCGTAATTTTTCGATTCCATTTCAAGAAGATGCTTAAATTTTTTGTCAATTTTTTTTCAAATAGCTGAAGTATTTATGCGTTGTGATATTTTGATGAGAACATTAATTCCTGAATATGTAAATAAAGATCGTTTTGGATGGACTAAATTCTATAATTGCAATTGGTAATGATCTGTTTCAAATATTCAAGGTTACCGATTCTAATTTAAAATAGCACAATTTTTAGTTCATACACTCGTGTTCAGAAGGCTATTATTATTTATAAATTTATTCAATTAAATTAATTCAGTATTTCATCGTTACAAAAGTATCGGCGGTCATAATTCATTTAAAAGAAGACCGTACTTTGACCTATAATGGTTTACATTTATAAATTTTGACTTGGATGGAGAGTTGTCTCATTGGCACTCATACCACATCTTCTTATATCTATTTACGCAAAATATAAAAATATACAACGACTATCCAGTTATTGTGCAACTTAATTACTCCACTAAATTAATTTTAATTCTTTTTTTTATATTCTCTGTGTCTAAAACCAGCACTCTCGTTTATCATTCATACGAAATGTTGTTCACACCTGGAACGGTAAACCGTGACGGCTACAATTCACTGAATGAAGATCAAAAGATTACAATTACAGAATGCTAATCTTTTAATTACCTTGAGTTTAACCACGAATTCAACATTCACTAAGTGTCACATAACAATACACATTCTATTTCCACAGTACATTCTATTTCCACAGTACAAGTAATATTTGCATGACTGAAGCAAAAAAGTCAATACAAACAAGTATTTTTAATACACTATCGATCATGTCAGTTTTCTATGTTTGTTTAAAGTATTTGTCGGGAAAAAAATCATAAAAATGTTTTATTGTATGATTTACTTTTATTACTAAAATTCGTATCAAAAATCGTTAAAACATAAATCCTACAATCCAATTTTAAAAGTTGCATGGCTATCACCTATTTTTAGTTGGTTAATAGCTACACAGAAAGTCGTCGATGCGCTTTAAATCGCGTTATTAGATGGTTAACGAACAAGACTTAAATGAGATTAATTTCACTCCCGGCATGCAAAAAGACTTAAACTACGTCACATAAGTCAGGAAGTTTGGATAAATAAAATTAATAATTCCCAATTTTCTTCTTTATTACTTTTCATATCAAAATAAAACTTGGTGAATATGTTTTTTATGGTATTATGAACATAATAAGATGATAAGTGAAAAATCGCGAATTTTCCCTTTAAAGTTACAAAAAACCAAGGATTTGTATAGTTCTAACTATACAAATCCTTGAAAAAACTAATTCTAATAATTTGTTATTGATAAAATGTGTTCTAATGATGAGATTAATCAAATACAAACAAAGTTAAAACTCGGCCCATTTTACTTCACTTCCTATTGCCGTAGAAACCATTTGATCTCCCAATTTTTTTCTTGAAACTTGGAAATATGCTAATAAATATATAATTTTATAGTGCAATAATACTCCCAAATGTTGTTTCGTGAAAATAAGACTATTTTCATAAAATTTGATCCAATAGTGTTTTTTTTCAAAATTATCAACAAATGTGGCGATTTTTTATTGATACCAAGCCAGCTGTGCTGGTACTATCATTTCATCTCGTAAAACTTGGAAATGTGCGAATAAATATTCAATTGTATGGGGCTATATTACTCTCAGATGTTATGTCGTGAAAATAAGACCAGTTTCGTAAAATTTGATCCAACAGTTATTTCTAAAAACATCAACAAAGGTGACTATTATTTTGTTATTTATACACAAAGCCAGCTGTTCTAATTTTATCAATCTGTTTCGTCAAAACTAGAAATTTACAAATAAATATGTCATATTATGAGGATATATACTACTCCCAATTTTTTTTTTTTTTTTTTTTTTTTCTTTTTTATTAAACTGGCTAAATATTGAAATTGTTCATGGACAAATTTCCTTAAATCAGTCCTTCATTTTGTGCACTATGAAATTTATAGCCTGCATTTTGTTAGGCAATTTATTCATTTTCATTCTGTTTATGGCAAAGTTGCTTATTTTCTCCTATTCTGAAGTCAGTGTTTTTTCTTCTTTTAGGGTGCCAAAGATGAACGAATGCAGTAAATTTACAAAAGGAGTAAAATTTTCCTAGAAAAGGAAACCTTCTGCTGGTCGTAATATTATGAATGAGCTTCATGCATCTGTTGTCGTTTCAGACTACGCTTCTCATTCAAAACATGAACCTATTTCATTTTTAGATTAAAATCGTATTGAGGACATTTCAATGGTGACTGAATATATTTGATAATAAAAGATTTTATTTACACCAAGGATTTGTATATGTATACCCATAAACAATCTTACTTTTAAACTGCCATCTCTTTACCCCAGAATAAAAAGACAAAAACCACTACAAATGATTGTCTCGTGGAAATAAGGTTATAAAATACTTTTTAAATAGTGTCTTCCATGTTGCTTTGATGTATGACCTCGGCTCCCATTTCAATGTTGTGTTTTTTTATAGATTTTTTGTTGCTTCAAGGACACATATATCCATCTATGTATGCAGTATTGTCAATTGTTTTTGCTGGTGGGTCTCTCATTTATGTCTTCGTCACTTTCACTATCAGCAAAGAGTTCGTTATCAGTTTATTCAACTAGGAGTAAATCTAAGTCGTAACTATTAAGATTGTCATTCCACGAAATAAAATCGGAATTTTCCATATTGTCTGCACATGACTGAAACTTTATTCAAATGAGAAATTAATTGTAATTTTCTTAAATATTAATTCTCAATACACACTTCGAATATGAAGAAACCATAAATTTACCGACATTCATTTAAAAAACAACTCAATGCAAGCCTATGATGAAACTGTCAAACAACACTTAGAAATAAAACATTTACCGACAATCCTGCAAGCCCAATTAATGATGAATATAAAAAAAAAAAATAAAATTTTAATAATTTATAAATATCAAGAATAAAAAACAAAGCCTATCATTATTAACAATTAATTAACAAATAAGTTCAGTTTTTTTCCACATTAATTAATTTTACATTTTGTGAATTGTATTTTTGGAACGAGTGTGGACACCTGTGGTGTAACAACTTCTTGTTTACAAGGTGTCAATTAAAACTCATTATTTATAACATGTTTGTGATTTACCTGGTAATCGAATAATTCAAACCTAATATACATGTCACACTGTGAAATTATGTCTCAGAGACAGGTGTATATTCAATAGAAACCCATTATGAAACTATCAAATAAAATGAACTCTGACACAATTTATCAAGTATTAATTATTTAATATCAGTTTTTTTTAATACATTAGGTCTCTTTTCAATAATACAAATCTAAAATCAAAATTACATTAAAATAAATAATTATATATGAACACAAATTATTTAATTAATTATGATAAATTTAACACTGAAACAGTTTATGTTATGCTTAAACCTTCTTCCTTACTTGAGTACTTTTAATACTTTTATTAATGACTTTATTACCTAAGGAGATCTTATGAGGTTTAACTAGTGGCCGCATGTTTTTACGGATTTCGCCGAGTTGCCAATCTCTTGTATTATATGTCTCTGGTTTAGACAATATCTTTTCATTAATAAAATTGAAAAAAATGAACTTTTTGCTTCTTTTAAGCAGCAAGGTTTATGCCTTTGATGCAATCATTTAGCTGCAAATTCTATTTTAGTTGTAAAAATGCTATAAAAATGGCTTTACATAATGAACTGATACTTTCTTAACAGATTTTTCCCAGCAGTGGGAGTATTTTTCCAGTGAAATTCAAGGTTTCATCTTATAGATTATGTAATCAAATTCAACTGTTCGCGATCAAAATTTCACTGTTCTGGGGTGTTGAAATTAGTGGGGGTTATAAAAATAATGATACTTAAAGAAGTGATTATTTGGAAGGAAATTCAGGTATGATACTTAAACAAGTGATTTTTATGTCATTATCCTAGATTTAGTACAAGGTCATCACCTAACATGACCCGGTCATCCTATCAACACAGATGTTGGTTCTGATAATTTTAGCAACATAATTAGTCCCTGGATCATTATTATTCTATATTTAAAGCTACAGTAAAATTAAATCACTTAGTCTAGTGATTAATTTGTACTACTTAAATAGGTGATTATTAAAGAAAGACAACTCTTACTTCCAACTTTTATGGACATAATGTTACTTGAATCAGTGATTTAGAAAATCACTCATTTAAGTAAGTCCCCTGACTGTTTAATGGATCTGTTCTATATAGTTATGTGCATTTGCCTGATAATGGCTTTGGATTCTCATTGTATATATTTAGCGTTATTCCCAATGTATTAAAACTCTGCCCTTGACAATTAGGCAGGTGTATTCTGCAAAAGAGGATGAAGTTCTTTTTATTCCAATATGCAGTTTGTAATAGTTTGTTCCAATTGATCTCATGATGCTAAACTATGGTAACAGCATGGATGTTGTCACTGTTCTGTTCTTTGATTGGTTGAACATGTCATTGTTGCATACAGTGATGTGACAGAGTTGTCAAGTCACAACTGGAGATTTGAAAATTTTCAGCTGGAGTTTGGGCCTCATAATTAGAGATTTTTTATCGACTTATTTATCGCCGTTTTCAGTGTTCATTTTGATGACAAAGCTACATATTTGCCCTTCTTTTAAGATAACAGTATTATTATAAATGTTTTCTCTCTGTATTGTTACCATGTGAAAATTTTTAATCTAAGCTATACTATTTGTATGTGATTTTTTTCCTTTCCTCATCTATGTCATCATTAGTGTGTTTCTAATTTCTATTTAAATGTGTTTTATAGTGTTATTCCACTTTTCTACCTAATTTTGATTTTGCCAGATATAGCGTTAACACTCACACAGTCATGACAGTCATATGATGATGGGGGTTTTAAACTACTGACCTTAAAGCCATGGTACGGTCGTAAACAGTCATGATGATGATGGGGGTTATGATTAACAACCTTGACTGGCTATAAAGCCCTTGCACAGTCAGTTTTAACACAGTCATATTATGGTCAATATGTATTAGATACAATACAAAGGTAACAAAGAAACAGGCCGGTAACAACCGTTGCGGATAGTTTTCTGCGAGTAGTCAGGTGAAGGTCCGGGCGATGGCGAGGACCTTGACCTGACTACAAGTGCAGAAAACTATACGGCAGTTTGTTTCGCCTGTTTTTGTTACCTTTGTTTTGTATCTGACTTGTCTGACGTTTTAAGAAAGTAGTAGTACATTTTGCATTTAGAAGTGGTAGCCAAATTAAACAGATTAGAAACTTAAATGGCCATATACCAGTTAATGTAAGTTACAGTTTAAACAAATTTTTTTTCACTTCTCTTCAGCCGAGAGTTTTTTTCTCAAGAAATTCAAGAATCTAATAATTTTATAAAAAAAGAACCATGTCAAGTAAAAGATGAATGTCGTACACATTTGAGACTTTTAAAATGCAGCTGCGCAAGTAAGTAATGTATGAAAAAGATGTCAGAGGTAAGCAAGCTAACATTTGATTTTTATTTGGGGAAAAAACGGAAAGGGGGGGGAGGGTTAAAATAAATTTTATCTAAACAGGCTTGATCCTTTTTTGGTTGAAAAACTGCAGGATGTGCCATTCCATTCCCCCATTCCCTCTTAAAAAATAATAAAAATCGTACGTTTGCTCCCAAATATATAAATTCAATATACAGGAATTCAATCTATAGGAATTCAATATCAAAATAAATGTATAAAAAGAATGAATTTCCTATTTTATTAGTAAATGAAATGATATGAAATAATTGATTTTGTCTTGTTATTAGATATATATATAGGCATATATTTTGGATTTTTTTTTAAATTTCATGCTTATAGGTTTTTATATGTCTCTAATAGTGTTGATAATGATTAAACATGTGTCACAATATGATCCAATCGCAGCTTACCGTCCAAAATTGGTGACATAAGTTGAATGATTTTCTTCAAGATTTGCTGCCTATTTGAACATGTATTACACGGACACTTTTTATTTATAGGATCAATCGTGCATTGGTGAGTTGATAGGGATTTTATCATTTGATTAGATTTGATTTTTTTATATATATTTCCTGTCTTTTTTATTGAAATATAAACGTCGGTACCAGCATTTCTCTACTTTCAGCATTGTCCAGAATACTATTCATGTCCATATATTGAAGAAAAAAAAATTACATTTACGGACCGACCATTTAGCTTCAAAAGGGGGTTATGTTTTCTTCTGAGTAAGAAAATAATTTAATTTTTCAACGCTATCATCCAAATATTTTTTTTCGAAATTAGCACTATTATAAACGGTATTAGGAAAATCAGGAATCAGAGCATTATTTTGTCATCTGCTTGACCACAATATAGTTTTTCTCATAAAATTTGGGATCAGACTATTTTTTTAGGAAAAAAACATAACCCCCCTTTTGAAGTTAAATGGTCCATCCCTTAAGTGTACTGATATGGATAGTAAAAATACTGGAATTGTTTGAAAAAAATATAGTTATTGGTGCCAACGTAAATATTTTAATAAAAAAGACAGGAAATATGTCGGTGAAACAAAGAGTTCAAATCTAATTGAAATTTAATGTGCCCTTGAACTCACAGATCATGCACGAGTGATTCTATTCATAAAAGTGTCCGTGTAACAACTAAAAGTGTCCGTGTATCATCTAAAAGTGTCCGTGTAACACCCGTTAATGTACTGTTTTTCTATAGCTCTGCTGGGGGCAAAGTCATACAAATATCTTATAAATTGCAATTTAAACATTGAAAAGAAGTATAGATCTCCCAAATAATTTTAAAAATAATATTTTCTTATTTGTTCTAAGACATTTAAAATCATCAAATTACCATCCTTATATGATTTTTGTTCAATTTGTATTTAATTCATATTCTTTTATCAATTTACATTATTTTAAGGAGGTAACTTTAAACATAATAAAACAAGAGAAGTAACCGAAATTTCTTATTACAAAGCTTTTATTACATAACGGCAGTTAGCCTGAGGTAAAAATCATTGATTGATAGTATGCTGTCAAGTGAAGCCAAATAATTATACAAGTTCTTTGATTTACAGGTAAAAATTACCTTCATCAGTGACATAAAAACGTAATTAATGTTGACATCGATGGTAATAAAAATAGAGACTGACACATTTTTTGAGGTTGAAATTTTGAAAAAAACAAAAGATTTGAATTATTAACGGGAGGGACGGAAGAGGGCTTAAAAATCAGAGATTTTGATTCCTGCTGGAAGAATCACATGAATGTTGTTGATGTTTAAGTATATATTTGTTTTTTATTTTGTGATGTACGGCAGGTGATTATAAGTTTTAAATATAGATATATTTGAGATAAAAACTATCTTACAACAATGGTACTATTAAAGTAATCTTGATAAATAGCTTTTCTACTATAGAGGTCTTAAACATTCGGACCATTTAAAAAGATATGTGCAGGCTACATAAAAAAGATTTATTTGCAGACTGAAATGTCACATCTTTAAAATGAAAACAGTCAGATAAACATAAAAGGTTTTGAACATGTTGAAATGGCCATTGCCCAATGTTCCAAACTTGCATGTTTTCAAGTTGTCAATATTTATTTGTTCTGCCTAACAGAACTTGAACAATAGAAAACCAGGTCAATTCCATGTTGGATTGTTGTCTAATTGATAAATATTCCAAATCTCCTTTTCATCATAATCTTATAATAATTAAAAGCTAATTAGTTCATAAAAACAGTTTCAAATTTTAAAGGAGGTTTTGCTTTTAAAAAAAACAGACAGATGTTGAAGTCAAATTTACAGTTCTGAATAATACCAATTAAGTTAAATTAAGATCAACAAAATATAGTCATTTTGGTCTAGTTTTTCCACTAAATAGTTATTTTGATTTCAACAGCCAAGGATTTTAGAAGAAGCCATTCTGTTTTTTTATCAATATGGACAATTTGCATGACCAATCAAATGATGATGGCTATAAATTAATATTGTTCATTTTATTTTGTAGGAAATCACAAAGACTGCAAGTTTAAAAATGAATAATGAGGTAAGAGTAAAAGTTATAGAATGAATTGCTTAAGCTTTTACTTTTATTTTCACGACCTCCTGCTCTTATATCAAAAATAAGAGTAAAACACATTTTGATATTATCAAAACCAATCATGAATCCAGTGGCAAATATTACAATTATATCAAGATGAATTGATTGGCAAAAATTAATGGCAGTATTCTCCACCAATATTATTATAAGTAGATGGTCATCTGCTAATTTCAGGAATTAGAAAAACAGTATAGCCCATCAAAATGGACACATAGATGTTCACCAGATGAAGTTGTTAAACAACATGTAATGATCGTTGCTGAAGGTAAGATCTTACTTTTGTATAGGACTGTGAAAAAAATCAAAGAACTCATAATTTGTCACATATTATTTCATTATTTATGAAGCCAAACTTGATCCGTGGACATTTTACAAACAAATTTAATATTAACAGATCTACCACGATTTTTATAATTCCCAATACCTGAATACCAGTGGCGATCATACATCTCATAATATTCCTGATGCAATATGAAGCATTACCTCCTAGAGCGAAGCCAGTTGAACATGTGGACCATTAAAACTATTACTTTGCAGTAATTTATGAGTGTTGTTGTCTTTAATGTTGATATATTATTTCAAAAACGATGAATGCTTTAATCAGAATTGTTGAGGTGAATCAATTTTACGCAGGTGCCTGTTATTTTCGTCTGAGCAATTTATCAAAAAAATTTAGAAGAGGAAGATCATTGTTAAACTGACTACAACCACACTGGACTACAGCCTCTTGCCTTGGGACAGGTACATAAAAAATGTAAAAACATTTGTGATCTCTTAACCCTCCAATAACAATGATAACCTGGGGCAATGGTATAACAATACAACATTAGAACAAAAAGTTAAAAAGGGCATGCTCTAAAATTTCTATCTCCAGATTTCAAGTTTATAACCTTTTTTATGCTCCATTTTTCTCTACATTTAGATATTGGTTGGTATTTATTTTTCTCTATCTGATATATATTCTTCTTCTTCTTCTTCTTCTTCTTCTTCTTCTTCTTCTTCTTCTTCTTCTTCTTCTTCTTCTTCTTCTTCTAAAAACACGATATATATAAATAATTAAAGAACATTATGTTTCTTTACCTAAAATAGAAAGTGAGAAAGCGAAGTCAGAAATAGAGTGTCAGATAGATAGAATCTATGGTGATACAGAAAGACAGAAATTAGATATTTTTGGTGCTGACACACTTCCTGGGGGTAAGTTACTATAAGTAATTATCAAATGTACACTTTTTTCTTTTATAATTATTTTTACAATTTATATATTAAAACCAAATTAGGTTCTTTTCATACTTGTGAAATGCTGTTACATGACTTATTAAGCCAAAGGGGACTAGTGGTCAGGAGTATCTGCATCTACATCTACCTACATAGCCAGTTTTTAGAGACTGAAAAACATACAACCATAGTTAATCCATGCCACATGTTAGTGTGGCAGTCCTTTAACAAACCTTGTCAGTGGTTGACTGTAGTTATGTATTCATCATGTGTTTTCTTTCATTTGAGGAATTTGGTGTTAAAACAAAGAATTATTTGAATCTGGAATAATTTTGAATTCTTGAAAATTGATAAGAAATGTATGATGAAAACTAACCCAACTTTAGTGGGTAAGCCATGCTTACATGGCTAAGGTTCAAGTTACTTTCACTGATATTTCAGTATGAACTAACTAACCCCTATTTAGCTAGGTTAGTTTTCACCAAACATTTGTTATCAATTTTCCAGAATTCAAAATTATTCCAGATTCAAATAATTCCTTGTTTTAATGACTTATCTTTCATGGTCTTTGTGAAATTTAACCACTTCTTTTCAGGAGGATTCAGAGCTCAAGATATAAAAAAGACACATATCTATTATTGAAAAACGAAATTTTTATCTATATGGCCTACTTTGATTCGTCCAACTCGGGTTGACTAAGGTAATAAAATCAGTTCAAATGTGCGCAACCTTCCCCGAATCTCTACTTGAGTTGACTCTCAAAATGGAAGATAAGTATAGCAGTGGTTGTTAATTTTCTATGTATAGAACAATTTGTAATATGGTTTAATTAAAGAACTTCTATCATTTATTCGTTTTCAGTTCTAATCAGGCCATTATATTCTGCATGATTTTCAAAATCCTCCTGTCCTGTTGTCCCCTAAGTAGTGGTAATGGATTTTCGTAATATATTCATATTTTATTCTTAGCAACTCAAAGTACCAAAATTATATTTTTTCTGTTCTATTGATAAACATCACCGACATATAGACACGAAAAATATTAATTAATGCTAAAATACAACGACAAAATTAATTTCACATAACAGCCACTTTCTCTGACTGTTTTTTTTTAAATTTCAGTTATTTTGTATCATACTCTTCTTTGCTTATTTTTTTTGTCGTCATTTTGTAACTCTACTAAATCTGCCTCAACTCAGGGTTGATGTCTAGTTAACTCAGGAAAGTTCAAAAGGTCAAACTCGAGTAATTCCATTGAAACTCGAGTAACTTGACAAACTCTACTAACCTGAATTGGACGAATCGAAGTAGGCCTATTTGTCAAAGGTTTATTAACAATTGATTAACAAAGAGGAGGGAGGAGATGCCTTACAAATTCACCAACCGTACTACCATTCAGTAGAAACAAAAATTGCTATTTTTTGTTTATCAATTTTTTGTATATTACTGTTATTATAAAGATTTACACTAGGTCTTGAATATTTTGCAGATGCTCCTATATTTTTATATATACATGGTGGATATTGGCATATGATGGGGTAAGCTGCTTCTCACTAATCAACTCTCACTGTCTCACTGTTCATAAGATACAGTAACATATTTAAGACTGCAACCAGAAATAATACAAAGAAAAACCTACAGCTTCAGACAGAGTTAATCTTTAAAATAGTAGATATTGGACCAAAGAATGGTATATGTTTAAAATGGAGGAGATGTGGTATGGTAGCCAATGAGACAAGAATAAGGATGTAAACAACCTTACAGGTCTCCATACAGCCTTCAGTAATGTGGAAACCAATACTGTATGACAGGCTTTAAAAGACTCCTGAAAAGCAAAAAATAATTAAAAAAAAGGACAATTAACGTCCTGATTTGAGTGAATAACATTTGATTAGAGAAAGACAACCCTTGCAGACATCAAATTAAAAACAACCACTGGACTACAGGCTCCTGTTTTGGGACAGACACACAAAGAATGTGGCAGGGTTAAACATTTTTGTGGGTGCTCAATCAACTGTCCTCTTTCCCTAGCTGGGATAGATGTGAAACTGCACAATATTAGAACATACTAAAAAAATCAATTGAAAAGGACTTGACTCAAAAACAAGTAACAAAATGACTTAACTGTTATATAACAGCTGAACCATTACTACCTGTACTTGTAATTTACAACTTTGTAGCATGTGTTTTAAAGTATAAGGTGACTGTAAATCATAAAGTCTATTGTAAATGACAACAGTTATTAAAGGTCAAGTTAAATATCTGTATAATAAGTTTAAAGGCAACATGATTGATCTCAAGATATCTGTAAATCATAGGATTTGTCAACTACTTTTAACATTTCAATACATATTGCAAAGAATTATGTACAGGTTGTATACAATAATGTTTTCTTGTTTAAGTCGAGAAATTTCAAGTTATATGGTACGTCCAATCTGTAAGGCGGGAGCTGTAGTAGTTGTTATTGGATATGACCTAGCACCAAAAGGTAGGTTAAACATAAAAAAACATTTATTATTCCAATGCTTTAAAATTTATACTATTGGTATGGGGGTAATGACAAAAATATTAAATTAAGTATTTTTTAAATTGCTTTATTCAACTGCTAGCTTTATTTCACATTTTAATCAAAATAAATCTGTAAGGTTTAGAGCAGCATTCTGTAATTTACTAAAAGTTTTATATCCATTTCATGAGCCAGCCAAAATGGAATATTATAGTAGTAATTAATGGGTGTTTCATAATGGCCCTGTTATATGTCCAAGGTCTGTTATAATGGTCAAGGATGCCTGTAATAGCATGAGGCAATGTTGAGGGACATTACAGCCTCCGAGGCCATTATTACTGACCGAGGACAAATAACAGGGTCAATTTGAAAACACCCATTAATTACTACTATAATATTCCATTTTCATCAACCAAACGGTCAATGTGTAATATTTAACCAAGCCAAATCATTTTTTTTTAGAAATTGTATATAATTATACCAAATGCAATATTAAAAGGAAACTTTTAAAGTGATGTGATGAATAACATGTAAATATAAATATAGTTTTATTGTTGTCCTATTCAAAGCAATTTATGGCATACAAAATACAAGATTTCATTCTGGATTTTTAAAACTAAAAATTAAATAAATTGATAGACATCATGGAATGTATTGTGTAATTATTAACTTGACAATTGGGTCAAATAAGTCATTATTCTTTGGAACTTTCAATTTCTTGATGTTTCTTTTCCTAAAATGTATTTGAATTGATAACAACTGAAAATCTGTTATAGCCCTGATTATTCATAATGGCCCCATGTTATTCATGATAGCCCTGTTTATTCATAATGTCCCTTCATTAATGCCCTGTTAGTCTGTAATAGACCGGTTTTGCTTTTATTAATAAAGGGCTGTTTCATACATAATGCACTATACTGGTTAATGATATTATGTCATCTATATGAGAGCAGAAAACAGTAGAAACTATTATTTCAGTTTTAAACTCCATCATTGCTTAAGAAGGAATTTTGGCCAGAACTAATTGGTTTATGAAAAATGTTTCAAGATATTTTATAATGATTTATAAAAATTGTGTTTAGGAAGATTGTTAAATAAGGTTTCATTGCATGGTTCAATATAATTTTTTATCATACATATTTCTTTCAGTGTCCATTTCAGAAATAGTCAACCAGTGTAAAAAAGCTTTGTCATTTGTATTAAACTTAGCTTCACATAGAGGGTCCAGGTATGTAATAAAATAAGAAATTTACTTACTTTCATTACAATAGACACGATGCATTTTATTTGTACAGTCAAACTACTGTAAATTCAGAAATTATTGTGATGTTTTTATTATTGTGAAAAATGCGACAGGGTTATAATCGCAATAATTGAAACTCGCATTTTGAAATTTTTTATATGAATTAAACAGGATTTTTCTAAATATCGCAAAAATTAAAACCACATTTTAGTCTAAAATGACAAAATCACAAAATTAAATGAACACAATAATTTCTGAATTTACAGTATCTAAACCAAATCCAGCATGAACTGTAAACCTTTACTGACCAGAACATTCAATAAATACCAGTATTTTTTAGAAAATAAAATCTGCAGAATGAACATATGTAATCTTTCTTTATTTATTTCAAGAGGGTATGCTCAATTAGTACAAACACTATTCTCCTTGAGGCCCTCACACTCCACTCACAATGCATCACACAATTTCTTCATAACAAAGATAAACATAAGAAAACATGAAAATTGATACATCATCATTTAAATAATTCCTAGATTTTCAAGTAAAAACTTAAAGCAGTTTGTTTTAAAAGTATTTATGTTTGACATGTGTCTTAGTGCTTCTGGTAGTTTATTCCATAAAGTTGGGCCAGAATATGAAAAAGATCTTCTAAATGTGTTTGTTCTTGCCTTTGGTATATTAAGTAATTGGGTAGTATTTGATCTAAGTTGCATTCCATTTTTATTTGTAACATAGGAGATTTTGTTAGACAAATATTCTGGGACAAATCCATATAAACATTTATGAATATATAAGGCCTTGTGGTAAATTACACGATCAGTAAATCGAAGCCATGATAACTTTTAAACATTGTATTAGATGGGGTATCATAAGGAAGTTCAAGAATAATTCTAGCTGCTCGTTTTTGAAGTTTATCTAATCTATTTGTATTTTGGTCACTGGTGTTTCCCCAAATTGTACAACAGTAATCCAAAATAGGGAGAATATAACCATTAAAGTATAACTTTCGTGTTTCCAGGGAAGGATTTCTTTATCCTAGACAAAGATTTAGCCTGGTACTGATTTTTGTGCACAAAGTGTCAATTTGGGCTGTCCACTCAAGATTTTCATCAATAAAAACCCCTAGGAGCTTTTCGCCATTAACATCTCTAATGTGGGAGTTACCAACAGTCAAATTAAGAACATGGTCTGTTTTTGCTAGTTTCTGTCTAGAACCAATAACCATAGATGTAGTTTTGTTGGATTTATTTACATCTTATTTCCTTGCACCATTCTTCAATTCTGTCTAAATCATTTGTAATGCTGTCCTGGATGGTATTGAGACTACGACCTGTGCAGTGAATGGTAGTGTCATCTGCATAGAGGTCTGCTTGAGATGAGGTTATATGAAGGGCAAATCATTAATGAACAATAAAAATAAAGGGGCCCTTATATGGAGCCCTGAGGTTACTCAGATTTTATTTCTAGTGCCCTTGACTTGATTGTCCCATTTTCAACTTGTTAGAATCTATGAGATAGATATGATTTAAACCAGTTACATGATAAATTTGAAATTTTGTAGCACTGCAGTTTTTGAAGAAGGATAATGTGATCTACCAGATCAAATGCTTTTTAAAATCTAGGAAGATAATACCTATAATTTCTCCATCATCAATAGCTTTCAACCACTGATCAATAAGTTTTAGTAAAGCAGTGTGACAAGAGTGGTGGCTTCTAAATCCAGACTGACTTGCATGAAGGAGCTTATATTTTAATAGGTATCGGTATAGGTTTTGCAGACATGCTTTTCAAAAATCTTTGAAAGAGTAGGCAAAATAGATATTGGTCTATAGTTGTCGACAGTATCTTTAGGACCCTTTTATGACTTTGCATGACACAGGCATTTTTTGGATTAATTATGTATAATCAGATGAGAATCCAATACTGAAGGGACTAAAGGTGTAGTTTAGTCAGTATCCATTGTAGCTGCCTTACAGTTGAAACATTTGTAAAATAAGGGTTGTCATAATAAAATAATAAAGAGTTTTATTTGGGCACAAACCATATCCTTTTGATATAAGCTTATGTTCTTGCTGATCAGAATGTTCATATATCAATAATAGGATATGGGGGTATATACATCAATAGGTAAAGAACAGTACACACAGATAAAAAACTCTTGTGAGTTGATTCAATAATGTCTTTGTATTTCCTTTGATCAACACAAAAATATTTAAACATAATATTACCATACCTAATTTGTTTTTACAGTGGAGTTTACATTGGTGGACATTCTGCCGGAGGGCATTTAGCAGCTATGATGCTATCTGTTGATTGGATGTCTGAAAGTATGCAGTCTAATTCAATGATAAAAGGTAGGCTGTAATTGGATGTCTGAAAGTATGCAATCTAACTCACTGATAAAAGGTAGGCTGTGATTGGATGTCTGAAAGTATGCAGTCTAACTCACTGATCAAAGGTAGGCTGTGATTGCACGTCTGAAAGTATGCAGTCTAACTCACTGATAAAAGGTAGGCTGTGATTGCACGTCTGAAAGTATTCAGTCTAATTCAATAATAAAAGGTAGGCTGTGATTGCATGTCTAAAAGTATTCAGTCTAACTCACTGATAAAAGGTAGGCTGTGATTGCACATCTGAAAGTATTCAGTCTAACTCACTGATAAAAGGTAGGCTGTGATTGCACGTCTGAAAGTATTCAGTCTAACTCACTGATAAAAGGTAGGCTGTGATTGCACATCTGAAAGTATTCAGTCTTACTCACTGATGAAAGGTATGCCGTGATTTGATATCTAAGTGTATGAAGTCTGACTCCATGATTGCCTGAGTTGATTTGGTCCTTCATGGACCTTGTGAGAAGCAGAAAGATGGATAAAAGATGCACACTTTTTCAATGGTTTCTGGAAGTAATTAGTTCTGTATAATTAAAGTCTTCATTGTGGATCATTATCAGCTTGGTAATGTATTCTTTCTTATTTTATCTTTAAATTGTTTAGTTTCAAAGCAACTTCTCAACCAAGATCTAGCAGTACTAAGACAATTTAACAATGCTATATAGTATACAGTTTTTTGTCTGGATACTGTCTACATGTTAGTTAGAGCTTTGTTAGGGACACATGCCTCAAGGCTGCACTTTGTAAATACAGCTGTTTCTCAAACCACGCCTCTTTTGGGGAGATATAGAATATTCATAGATAATTAATTTTGTTTACCTACTGGTTCCCAGTTATGATCTCTATGTTTCATCTCATAGAGACATAACTTGGGAATGTTACCAGTAAATATACATATGCATATTGTTTATATTGAAATCTTTGGTAATCCTACAGTTAAGGTAGGGGTAGTTAAGAAATTTAATGTTAGTTTAAACTCTTAGAAGTTCGGGGCATATAAACTTTGAAATTATGCCACATAGCCCTATATTTTGACCTTTAAAAAATAGTAGTGCATATGAACTTTCCATTCTAGGATATGATTTTTCAAAACTTCATAGTAAAAGTGGTACAGTTTTAGCCGTAAAAGGAGTTCCTATGGGAAATTGCATTGTCAATATTTACAGAAATGCAACCTATATTGGGTGAAAAAGAGAATACAGACAGACATACAGAATTTAACCAAATTTGGTTTATCTCACAGATTTTAATGAAATCAGCTCAAATATGAAGTTTTATAAATATTTCATGAAGATTGAGAAAATCCTGGGCCTTAACTATGATGACTCAGCATAAATTCACAGTTTACAGTATGCATAGTTTACTTAAAGCCCTGAATGCAAAATAAGTTCATAACATATGCATATTTGTAAATTAAATTGTTTAGAAGTGCTTATATTTACTCTTTGCAGTCATTGAAACTCATAGATCCTTCCTGAATATTATTGGTGGGGTGTTTTGTCTTGTCGATAACCCAAAAGTAAGCCGTAACACCTAAATCTGCTTTTTGTCACCGCGACATAAAAGAAATACAAGCTAGAAATACAAAAATCTCAAAAAACTTACAATAGTGTGTCCTATCTTGAATATGTACTAAATATTCCATATTGCTAGAAACAACAGGATAATTTAGGAAATTTGAGGCCCCAGGGCAAAAACAGAAAATTGCCTACCCCTGGGTCATAAAACAAATAATATAACTTGTAAATGATATGATTTTATGATTTTAAAGATCTTTATATAGAAAACAACAACTGTGCTTGGAAGCATATGCAAAAATCAGATGTTAGCAGTCATTTCAAAAAATTTTAAGTGAATTTGTACATCAGACTGGTATCTGCATACATACAACTATTGCAAATATGGCTTTGTTTTAACACTTCTAGTTCATATATTAGCTAAATTATGTCAGATATATGGTTAGAGATGATACTGTTGTGACAAAATTCTGAACTGACCATTTGAAGCAGAAATTGTAAACTTTCATTGACAAATAGGCTTACAGTAAGATGTGAACTGGAGACAGAGATCAGGATTGGATACTTTATATAATCTTGAATTTTGGAATGATTGACTGCTAAACATTACATTTACAGTATACTGAAATGCTTTCAATTTGTTATCAGAACAGTTTTAAACAGGTTCTAGGCATTTCATGTCAAAAACATGCAAACAGGGTAAGCTGGCAATAATTAAAGTATTGTTTTCAAATTCTTTAAAAACTGAAACAGGGAGGGGTATAAAATGTACAGTTAAAGAAAACGTAGAGTATATGCAGTGATTTCTTTAAGGCTATAATTCTGATAAATAAGTATTAATGTGAGAAAAGTGTTTTAGAGAGTTTTCTATTTGAATAAATGTCTGTATAGGTTGCACTTTGTTATTACAGCTGTTTCTAAAACCACGCCTCTTTGGGGAGATATAGAATATTCATAGATAATTAATTTTGTTTACATACTGGTTCCCAGTTATGATCTCTATGTTTCATCTCATAGAGACATAACTTGGGTATGTTACCAGTAAATATACATATGCATATTGTTTATATTGAAATCTGTGGAAATCCTTCAGTTCAGGTAGGGTAGTTAAGAAATTTAGTGTTAGTTTAAACTCTTAGAAGTTCGGGGCATATAACCGTTGAAAATATGCCGCACAGCCCTATATTTTGACCTTTAAAAATATGGTAGTGCATATGAACTTTCCATTCTAGGATATGATTTTTTTCAAAACTTCATAGTAAAAGTGGTACAGTTTTAGCCGTAAAAGGAGTTCCTATGGGAAATTGCATTGTCAATATTTACAGAAATGCAACCTTGATCAAGTAATATGTGTTCTCATCTATTTGCCAACATTGAATTTAAGAGCTGAATAAAACAAACTCCTAACCAAACCCTTTTGTTTTAAAATAGGGGGACAAAAATAATTTTTAAGCACTAACTGTTTAATTGTTGAATATTGAATTTTATTTATATTAAGACTACTTTATTTTATAGGTGCATTATTAGTGAGTGGTATATATGACCTTCAACCTTTAGTAAATACATCTGTAAATGATCCTCTTAAAATGACACAGTAAGTTATTTAATCTGTAACTTTATACAAATGACCTCATAAAATGACACAGTAAGTTATTTAATCTGTAACTTTATACAAATGACCTCATAAAATGACACAGTAAGTTATTTAATCTGTAACTTTATACAAATGACCTCATAAAATGACACAGTAAGTTATTTAATCTGTAACTTTATACAAATGACCTCGTAAAATGACACAGTAAGTTTTTTAATCTGCAACTTTATACTATGATCCTCTCAAAATAAAACAGTAAGTTATTTAATCTGTAACTTTATACAAATGATCCTCTCAAAATGACACAGTAAGTTATTTAATCTGTAACTTTATACAAATGATCCTCTCAAAATGACACAGTAAGTTATTTAATCTGTAACTTTATACAAATGATCCTCACAAAATGACACAGTAAGTTATTTAATCTGTAACTTTATACAAAATGACACAGTAAGTTATTTAATCTGTAACTTTATACAAATGATCCTCTCAAAATGACACAGTAAGTTATTTAATCTGTAACTTTATACAAATGATCCTCACAAAATGACACAGTAAGTTATTTAATCTGTAACTTTATACAAATGATCCTCACAAAATGACACGGTAAGTTTTTAATCTATCACTGTATACAAATGATCCTCACAAAATGACACAGTAAGTTTTTTAATCTGTAACTTTATACAAATGATCCTCACAAAATGACACAGTAAGTTATTTAATCTGTAACTTTATACAAATGATCCTCACAAAATGACACAGTAAGTTATTTAATCTGTAACTCTATACAAATGATCCTCTCAAAATGACACAGTAAGTTATTTAATCTGCAACTTTATACAAATGATCCTCACAAAATGACACGGTAAGTTTTTTTAATCTGTAACTGTATACAAATGATATGCATGTGAAGATAGTGAGGCTCAATAAAATTCTTCTGATGCACATATCTTCACTAAACTATAAAAGTATGCTGAAAATTATGACTTTATTAGACATTTGCTAAATATAGAATTGGCAAACATTAAAAATGTTTCAATTGTCTTAGAGAAGAAAATATAATAATCAGTAACGAATGGATCAAAGATTCAGGTTGCCTGGTTGCACAGAATGTGTCTGAAACAATGAAGAATTATCTATAATGAACATTTAGATATATGAAAATAACAAATATCAAAACATGAGAAATAAATCCATAAACAATCCCATAATGGGAGGTGCTTAATTTCAATGGGTGTGTAAACACTTGGTGAAGTTTTATGGGTCTGGGTTGATCCCATATTCCTTAGTCCTGAGAAATGGGCAGGATGAGGAAATTCTGCTGTAAAATGTATAATATCCCAAGTTTGGAAAAATTTCTTCTAGACATTCCATAAAAGTAGGTAGACAACTTCAATATAAATATATATATATATATATGCCATGTTCAAACCAGGTCCTTGAGCATTCTATGAAAGATTGCCCATATATTTAAGTTGTTCATTTTGAAAAATTTACAAACTTCAGAAATATTCCAGAAAAAAATAAAAGGAAAAGCGTTGGAAGGCACATTGTTGAAAACTCACTCTTCATGCATATTTGAAAAAGAAATTTGGATGTTAACTTTCACAAAAGACACTTGAACCCAATCATTGAATCATTCATTATACCAAACCAATTCCAGTGCCTTCCAACATCCAAGATACAACTCTTTTTGATTTAGCATTGACCAATAAGACTGGTCTTTTTATCAACAGAATAGTATTTGGATCAGTATAGTGATTATATCTTTTATGCAGGGAAACAGCTTGGGAAAACAGCCCATTGAAACATTTAGACAAAATAAAGAAAACAAGTTCTCATAGGCACATTATTGTAGCTGTGGGGCAGCATGACTCACCAGAGTTCAGACGACAAAGTCAAGAATTCCAACAGGTTTGTATACACACATTCTCTTAAATCTTGCAGAATAGGAATTTTTGCTTACCTCAGAAGTAGCCTACAAAAAATATATATAATTTATTTGTACTTTGTACTTAAAAAATAGGGGAAAACTTGATAAACCTATTAAAACCTTTAGAACTTTGATGATCAATTTGGAAAAGAATAATTCGTAAGGGTTCCGCAGAACCCAGTGTCTCGCCTACTTTTGCTGTTAATCGCAGGCTCAACAAAAATGAGGAAAAAAATTAATAAAAATATTCCTCTCTATATTATCTTTTGATTGTAAGTAGCTTCTGTCCAAGTTTGGTAAAAATCCAGGATAGTTTATGAATCTAATAAATGTTTTAAAAACTTAAACTGCAGACTGTATGTAATGTTAACTGGAAGAAAAACTAAGTCCATTTATAAGTAAAATACGGTAAAAATGGAACAAAATTTTAACAAAATTTCCTTCTAGATACTAGTTTTTATTCATAAACAAGCTTCTGTCCAAGTTTGGTACAAATCCAAGATAGTTTAAGAAAGTTGTTTAAATTTTAAAAACTTTAACCACAGAGTGAATGTAATGTTAACTTGCAGAAAAACTAAGTCTATTTATAAGTAAAATACTGAAAAATTGATTTTTTTTACAAAATTTACTACTGGATACTATCTTATGATCATAAACAAGCTTCTTTCCAAGTTTGGTAGAAATCCAGGATAGTTTAAGAAAGTTATTAAAATTTCAAAAACTATAACCACACAGAGTGAATGTAATTTTTCCTGGCAGAAAAACTAAGTCCATTTATAAGTAAAATACGGAAAAAATGGAATTTTTTTTTTACAAAATTTACTTTTGGGTATTATCTTATGATCATAAACAAGCTTCTGTCCAAGTTTGGTAGAAATCCAGGTTAGTTTAAGAAAGTTATTAAAATTTCAAAAACTTTAACCACAGAGTGAATATTTGTGGACGACGCCGACGGAATGTAGGATCGCTATGTCTCGCTTTTTCAACAGAAGTCGAAGGCTTGACAAAAATGTAAAAAACAAAAGGATTGTAGTCAACTCAAATAAAAATATAAAGTTATGATCATTATACATTAACTTTTGAATGGTTTGTAGAAATTAAAAGATGGTGGTTTATCCTCCCAATATGTTGATGTTGCTGATACAGATCATTTTAATGTGATAGAAAATCTACAAAATGAAGATTATGAATTAACCAAAGTAAGTGAATATTACTTTTTATATACTAATAAAAAAGAGATATGGGGTATATATCAATGAGACAGCAATCCAACAAAACCATAGGGCTAAAGATTATTTTTAGAACAGACAATAAAAGTATCTGTATTTAAATACATATATTTTTTAATATAACATATTTTTAACATACACAATCCAGTGAATTTTCACAGGTAAAGTATTCTTTATATGTCAGTCTTGTTTTCAATTTTTGTAATGCCTGGATTCTTCAGTTCTAAACCTTCTTTCAAATTTAATGAAGGTTTCTCTTCATCTATCCATTTGACTGATTATCAGAAAAATTTAAAATGTGAAATAACATTAATGTTACCAATTTCTGCACCAGATGCACATTTGGACCATAAATGTCTCTTCAGTGATACTCGAGTCCAAAATATTTGAAAATCCAAAACATATCAAAAAATTTAAGAGCTGATAAAACCAAAAAGGACAAAAATATAGCCAAAGTTTGGAAAGTAATCAGAGCTTTGTTTGTAGGAGATATATTCTTTAATTTCAAATAATTTCAAAAAAGTTTTGTAACAGGTTTTCTTTTTGAAAGGACAACTTAAAAAAAAATAACATAATTATTTCCTTGTCATTTTCGATTCAATGAGTACTTTTTATAAAAAAAAAAAATACTAGTGTATATTTCACAATTCTTAAGGACTGTCTTTATTTGACAATATATATAATAAATTTAATTGTTTTAAGGAACTGATAAAGATGATGAAGTTGAATATTAATGATGTAGTTGATGATATGGCAAAGACATCATGTAGCTGAAACATTTAAAGACACAGTTGATGATATGGCAAAGACATCATGTAGCTGAAACATTTAAAGACACAGTTGATGATATGGCAAAGACATCATGTAGCTGAAACATTTAAAGACACAGTATAGATACATGTATTATCAGGATATGAACATACAATGGGTGTGGAAGTGCCTTAAATATTGTTGTTAATCATTCCATTGTTAATCAGTACACATTTTTGTACATATAGTATACTTTTGTGTTCAAAACTCAAAAGCTTGAAGTTTTCTGTCTTAATTTTTTTTTCTATTAAAGTGCTACATATTTGGTACTATAGCCAGACTTGATTTTTTATAGCTGTTTGAAATCCAGATTGCTGGTGGTATATATATACCCTATTGTTATGTTTGAATTTTTATATTATACAAAGAATATTATGCATAATTGTGATCTTTAAGGTTGTTAAGGATGATTGTAATTAAACGCCAGATGTATGACTGTTATACGAAAATAATTATTCTTTTCCAAGAAAAAAGGATTTAGTTCGCTAACTCATAATTTCAGCCCTAACAGTCTGAATTTTTTTTACTGCGATAATGTGGTTAAAATTTGATGAAAACATCTGTTAAAATGTCCCAAACGTCCAATGTTTCAGTTAAAACAGATTTTTTGACGTCATAAATGCTGATGAATTTTATAAAAACCTGCTTTTTTGCAGAATTCTACAATTTATGACTGTTTTCTGAAAATTTAAAGTGGTGCAACCCATTACCCACAAATATTTTTGCTGAAATATCTTTATATACCATTATCTTTACTTTTCAACCAAAATTTCAATGGACGAGGGGTGAAGTCACATGTAAAATCATGAAAAAAATTCGAATGATTAAAGTTAAATAAAAACACCTTTACAGGGTCCTTTATTAGGGTTCCTGGCTCTAATCCTTTCTTTGCTGGAATAAAGCATTGAGGTAAGTTTTGCCCTATGTCAACCCTTCAAACCTCCATCCTATCAGATAGCATTGGCACTCTGTTTTCTAGTAAACACAAATGATAGTTCTAATATTTGTAGAGTGAAAAACTAATTATGTTGAGATAATAGTGAAAACCATTTTTAGGAGAAAATCGGGATAATTTTATCCAAATAGGGAAATGTGTCCTCCCAATTGGAAACTAGTCAATAGGGAGATATTCCAAATTGATGAAAAGGTATTGAGAGGATTTCACCATCATTTTGAAGAGTTTACATCTATGGTTTCATTTCACTTTTCAATTGCTGATTTTATTTTTGTTTATGCTGTAGATGAGAGAGTGAATGCTGAATCATAGTTAGGTGCATACAAGAATAGATTTTATGCTAAAACCAATTGTTTGATATGTTTAAAAGAAGTTTGTAATAACCTCTTCACTATGGAATATACACTTTTTCATCTGGTAGTGTACAGCAAATCAGTGCTATAAAGATAGATCTATATTTTCATCTTTTTCTAAAAGTAAAATATAAAAACCATAAGAAAAATTTGGTGTTGTCTTTTAATGGAACATTTTCACATGATTTCCAAAACAAATGTCAAAATTAAAAACAAATTGGTTGTATTTTATTAAAAATGAGCTGCTTTCCATAGGTTTAAGTGGATGTATGGTATGATCAAGATTGACAGCCAACTGATTACTTTAGTTGAAGTTATAGATATATGCTTGATAATTTTTGTTTACAATATAACTTATGTACAGGGACCAATACCAGATATATATAAGATGTGTAGTACAAAAAAAGACTTAGTAGTCAAATTTAAGCTAAAGCATGTGGCCATTATTCTTCAATTTTTAGAAGAATAATGGCCACATAATGATGACATTGAGAAAGAGATACATTTTAATTTTAAATGTTTCACATATCAAGGTTAGATCTTTTTTATTAAACCTTATCATTGGAGAAAGCCTATTGTATATAAATATATACAATTAGTGAATGCAAATAATTTGAGAGAGCTATGTGATTTGAGTAAATTTATATTTCGAGCACAAAATATAATATCTGACATGTTATTATATGTTTCACAATAGTTATTTATACCTTCTGCTACTCTATGTGTATTTTGTGTTGTATACCTATAGGTTGCAATTCTGTAAATATAGACAATGCAATTTCCCATAGGAACTCCCTTTATGGCTAAAACTGTGCCACTTTTACTATGAAGTTTCGTGAAAAATTATATTCCAGAACGGAAGGTTGATATGCACTACTATTTTATTCAAAGGTTAAAATATAGGGCTGTGCGGCATATTTTCAACATTTATATGCCCTGAACTTCTAAGAGTTTAAACTTATACTAAAATTCTATACTACCTCTACCTCCACTTTTGGACCTCCTTAGAATTAAATTTTAGGCGCTACCATGTTTTTCTATACTGGTAACATTCACAAGTTATGTCTCTATGAGATAAAACACAGAGATCATATCTGGGAACCGGTACGTTAACACATTACCATATCTATGAATATTATATATCTCCCAAAAGGGGCTTGGCTTGTGAAACAGCTGTATTTACAAAGTGCAACCTATAGTTGATATAACTTTGGTAATTAAAGATTATTCTTTTTAATATCATATCTATATATGAAATGTTGATCTTGTTTTTTTCGCATTTGGTGCAAAGTGGTTATATACAACTAGCTGTATATTACAGAATGCTACTTTACTTGTTCATTTTTTACATTTTTTATTTTTGTTTTTGCCATGATAATCATGTTTTTTTTTATATTAATCAAAGAACAGTATATTTAATATACAATTTATTTTTACAAACAACATTTAGGTCATTGTTACCACAGAAAGTGTTTTGGTTGAAATTGATCAAACCTAGAGTAGATATCATTATCTCACTTATTTTAATGATATATAAATATATATATAAGTAGGCTCACTGTAGGCTATGTCGCCCATTTAGATACTAAATAGAAGGAAATTCTTCTACCCAATTAGATTGAATTCAATAGAAGTTACTACATGGATTTTCTGAAGGTAATTTCCCTCTCGTTTTACTATAAATATGTTTATAGAAAAAAATGTGCAAAGTGAAGTTTACAGAACACTTACAGGGAAAATATTTCAATGTTCAGTAATTTTTATGCCCCACCTACGATAGTAGGAGGGGCATTATGTTTTCTGGTCTGTTCGTCCATTCGTTCGTCCGTCTGTTCGTTAGTCCGTCCGTCCTTTCGTCTATCTGTCTGTCTGTCCCACTTCAGGTTAAAAGTTTTTGATAAAGTCAGGTTAAAGTTTTTGGTCAAGGTAGTTTTAGCTGAAGTTGAAGTCCAATCAACTTAAAAACTTAGTACTCATGTTCCCTATGATATGATCTTTCTAATTTTAATGCCAAATTAGAGTTTTGACCCCAATTTCACGGTCCACTGAACATAGGAAATGATAGTGCAAGTGGGGCATCCGTGTAGTATGGACACATTCTTGTTTCTATCTAATTCAATAGTTTTTGCTCTGATTATACATTTAGTTTCATTTTACATTGAGAAAGATATGTTTTAAAATGCTTAAACATTCCATATATATATAAATATTCAATCATTTCCATGTGTATCTTGTCAATTGTATATTTGTAAAACAGCATTAAATCTATGACTTGCATTAAATGTCACTCATATATTGGCCACTATGATAATATATAATGAGAGCTTTTTAACTAAATTGTTATTAATGGACTAGTTAAAAGTTACAAAAAAACTGAATAAATATAAAATCAAGATTCAGAGTTATTCATGGTCTTCACTTTAATGTGACATACTAGTTTTCAAACAAAATGTAAACAAGATGGCCTTTTTTTGTCTTTTTGTTCACACAAATAAAAAAAGTTATGCAACCAGTTGTGTATCATTTAAATGATAGTGTATAGACATGTTTACAGGTTGACTGTTTGATTGTTTTGTTGTTGCAAACTAATATTCACACCCATACTTATAAAAGTGTCAGCTAAATTACTTGTAATTGATCAGATCGCTTTTGTATTTTATGAGGGTTTTCCTATGAAAATCAAGTTATTGATTTGGGGTTGTTAATTGAACAGGCGTTAGTTTTCTCGTTTGAATTGTTTTACATTGTCATTTCGGGCCTTTTATAGCTGACTATGCGGTATGGGCTTTGCTCATTGTTGAAGGCCGTCGGTGACCTATAGTTGTTAATTTCTGTGTTATTTTGGTCTCTTGTGGACAGTTGTCTCATTGGCAATCATACCACATCTTCTTTTTATATATCAGCTGTTTCCATGCAATCACTTGTGTGAACCTTTAAAAATAATATGCAAATTTTAATATGTTACTGATGACAAAATGGAGATCAAGTTCCATATTGACACCATTATCACATTTTCCCATTCAGGATTTAATGTTCTTTTGTTGATTGGTAAATGGCACTTTATGACATTTCTTTGCAATAAGTTCAGAACTGTTCAAGCAGTAGTTTTTAAATTTTTTAAAATATGTCACTGATGAGAAATTTAAGTTTAACAACTTTCACTTTTGCCTTTCAGGTGTTATGGCCCTTAATTGCTTAAACGATGACACTAATAAATGTAACAAAAACCCAGTTTTCGGTCATTGACATGATTCTTCCACTTTTCTATATCTTCCGTCTATACAAGTTTCATTTTAAACCAACAAAGTAAAATCAAGTTACATTCTGGCAACATTTTTTTTACAAAATATTTTGTTTTAGGTAACAATGACCTTGACCTTTAAACAATTGACTCTAAAATCAATAGCTTCTTCCCTTTCCCTATATTATCTTCCATCTGTTGAAGTTTGGTTCCAATTAAACAAATAATTTACTTAAGAAAAAATTGTATAGTTATAGCTAGTGACCTTTAACTTTTACATATTGGCTCTAAAACCTATAAGCTTTTCTCCTTTCCTATGTCTTCCATTTATGCAAGTATTTACCAATCAAGGAAGGGGAACCTAAATTACTTTGCAGATACATGTTTCAGACACACATATGGAGGGAAGGACATTAAGATGGATGGAGGGAAATGCAGCTCTCAAAACACTTTTTTAATTTAAAAGATGTGGGTTATATGGCAATAATACAGCAAACCAACAACTTGAAGACAAATTACCAAAACAGTTATAGGACAAACGCCAGATTTTGAGAATCTTCAGCAAAATAGCCAGAACATTAAACAATTAACAGCTTATTGATAAATCATTTATTCAAACACTTGTTTATTTGTCTTCACAGCAGAAAATCTTCTGATTACCACAATATTTTAGATGACTGACCAGAAATGACCACATGTGTATTATGTATTGTAAAAGTGCTGTTCAACATAAATAGATTGTTATCAGAATCAGCTAGTTGCAAAATCTTCTGACTTTTGAATTTTATATACACAACCCCCACTTTTTTTAAAAGTTTTGGCAATTCAAACATTTGAAAACAGAGTATTTGTGATTATTATTTTATTTTTATATTTCAGCATATAACTAAATCTACAATATAAATATGAATAAGAAATGACTGAATTTGTAAAATAATTTTTGGGTACTGGAATGGAACTTGAAGTTATCGAATTTAATGTTCTCGTACCACAGGCACACTTTGAAAATGTTTTCTCTAAATAATGGTGTCCAAAATCCAACACAAGTTTTAAAAATTTTAAAAGTTCAAAATTCATTACAAATATATCTTTCACCAAAAAACAAATCTTGACATTTTTAATATTTCCAGCTTTTAACAATTTGCTGTTTGTCTAGCCTGCAACTCAAATCACAAAATCTAGACATAACAATCCTTCGATGGGGAATGGATTTATATAAGTTCTTTTTGTTTCCAAATCCCTGTATTTCTATTGTATAATTGTAATTTAGCACTTTTGAAAAAATAAAATATTGTCTTGAAACTAATCCTTCTGTAAGTTTGATCGAAGCTTCTACATAATCAAGAGATTAAACCCTGAGCTTTTTTGATAACTTTGAATTATTTTTTAAATAAAGATATTAATAAAAAATGTTTTCCAATAATTTTAATTCCAGACTTAAACAGGGTCATATCCAGATGTAGATACTCCTAACAGTGCCTTGGTGCCTCCCCTTTTCAAAATCCTTGATATGCTGGTGTCACTATTAATTTTGTAATTCTTTTCTGTAAACTAATTATTTCAAATATATATACAAAGAACTGTTTCAAAAAAATAAATATATATATTTTATACACATATGTTGTATTCCTGGAACATATTTCATTAAATAGTGTTCTTCTACAAATTCTGAATTATACACAAATATATTGTTTCCAATATAATCTATTTGTCTCTATGGTCAGTGGTCTCATAATTTACCATGGTCACAGATAAAAGTTTCATACCCATTCATCTGACTTTCTAATCTCTACCAGCAGGGAGTCTGATAAGAGGTTGTAATATGTTGAATGGGTTAATTAACATCAACAAGTTGCTTTCTTTAAAAAAGAAATGCAATCGTAAACCCAAATGCTTGTTTGACATTAAATATTAGATAATTGTTTAATAAAGATGTATTGTTTTATATTATTTTGTTATTACAGTATAAGAATTAGAAACTGACAATGATCGTTTACTTAAAGTAACTACTGTTCAATGTGGGGTGATATATTCTTTTAAAGGAATATTTTTTCTCTCTCTCTCTCCGAAAGACAACATGTTAAGTCACCCACTGGATGTTCCATTCTAAGGTGCTGTTTTGTTTTTTTAGATAAGAGTTAGTTTTTGGCTAAAGTTCAAATGCAAATGTGAAGAAATTTAATCAATTAATGATTTGTGTTTAAGAAATTCAATACGTGAACCTGTAAAATAGCTGTTTTATTGGAATTTGAGATATGTTCATGGTTATTTGAACAATAGCTTGATATTGATCATTATTAAGATCCTTACACCTGCTCTGCAAGGTTTTTGTGATGCTTAGGGTAGTAAGCATTAGCAGTTTTAAGTTGTGTGCTTAAAATTTGTGCTCTTAAAAGTTTTAGATGACAAACCTCTTTTGTTAAAAACAAACACTTTTTAAAACCTTTAACTCGCTTTGAAGATATTTTCCGAATGTCCCTTTTTATTTTGATGTTTTCTTATATTTTAAATTGTGGGTCACGAAAAAAGGCCTGCAAGTTTAATTGTAAAATTATACAATTTGAATTGCACTGTATCCTCTGCACCTTGATGACTGAAACCAATTCATTAAGAAAGCTATTTATAGCCTAGACAAAACAGCTTACACCTTGTACTTATAAATAAACAAACAAAATTGAAAACAACAAAAAATTAACATGGTCAAACCTGAAATTACCACTGAATACCCATCACCTAAATATTAGTTTGTTTAAAGGCCACATTTATGAACTGTTGTAAGGTGTTCCTTTTTTTTTATCTGAACACGATTTTTTCATTAACTTTTAAAGGGTGTTTTTTACATGGTAAAGTTACACTTCCGTCTTATGGTATGTATGTAAATTCTTTTAAACCAGGTGTATTCATAAGCACACGCCCCAAGTCAGAAGCATGTTGTTTAGTGGTTGTGTTTTTTTTTTTTTTTTTTTTTTGGTGCAGTTCATATTTGCTTTTTGTTTCTGGTTTGAAGTTAAATTAGATTTGTTTTTTCCTGTTTAAATTGTTTTATAACAGTGTTTTGGGGGCCCTTAGTAGGATGCTGTCCAATGTGAGCCAAGCCTTTGTGTTGAAGGCTGTGTTATAACCTATAATTGCTAACTTTGACTACACTGTGTCTTGATGGAGAGTTGTTTCATTGGTATTCCTATCACATTTAAAAGATATTCCTCTGACATTTGACAAATCCATTAGAATAATCTAAATATTGAAATTGAACTGAAGTTGCCTTGTAGGTTTCTTATATTGACCTATCCTTTTCTCTCTTGCTGGATAGTTTTATACTGGTCATTTGGAGGCACGTAGTGTAGCCTACTGATCAGTGAGATGGCTCAAAATCTCTTTACACTATTTTATATTTTCGTACTTAATATATTTAAACCGAAAATTCATCATCTGATCGTCTTCAAGAAATAATAATTATTTATTTTTATTTTTGTGAACATTTTAAAGAGCCTTAATTACTACAGGAACATAACTTATAAATAGAAATTAATTTTTCTTATCTCTGCCTGCATCTGTCATCACTCGGTGTCTATTAAAAGACATTTGATATCTTTTCGCTGACCCTGTTAAGTCTGCTAAAATTGCATGCATGATTAATTTTACGGTTATCAATCGTCATTAAAGCGGCACATTTAATTCGTTATTTCATTGCTTGAAGTATTATTTCTTACATCTGCATGGTCAAATGTATTTTTTTTTTTAATATATTTTAAATTTAGATTATAGTTTTAGTTTTTTTTCTTCATATTAATATCTACTTATTCACATTTTAATAATGAAAAGGATCCAGATGTACCTATAACAATCTGATTATTTTAATCAAGGAGGTTATATGACTTCCTTGTTTTAATAAAAGGAAATAATGTTGCAATATTTAAACAAAGAAAATAACTGTATTTCAATTTGCAATTTTAATGAAAATAAAACGAAATGTACTTTCATAATTAATTTTAACGTTATTTTCAATATTAAACGATATTTTTTTGTTGAAAAATCCTCGTTTTTACATCTATTCAAGAACGTATATTAGATTATATCGTCCTTTGTAGATATCCTAGACGTAAAATTTTAATAAAGTGCAAGAAAGATTTCCTTTTAATTTCAGTATGAAAATAAAATGCTCCAGGGCGCAGCTTGATACGACCGCAGAGGTCGAACCCTGAATAGTTGGGGCAAGTATGGACACAACATTCAAGCTTGATACAGCTCTGAATTTGGATTGTGATTAAATATTTGACACAGCATAGGTTTCTGACACAGAATGAATGTGGTCTAAGAACTTAAAAATTTTAAATTGGACATTCACCTATTATGGTCCAATATCCAAAATCTAAATACATGGTTAGATTCAGCATATCAAAGAACCCCAAGAGTTCAATTTTGATGAAATCAAACAAAGTTTAATTTTGGACCCTTTTGACCTCAATGTGGACAAAGTTGATAACGGGCCCAAAAATCAAAAATCTAAATACATGGTTAGATTCAGCATATCAAAGAACCCCATATCTTCAATTTTGTTGAAATCAAACAAAGTTTAATTTTGGACCCCGATTTGGACCAACTTGAAAACTGGGCCCATAATCAAAATCTAAATACATGTTTAGATTCAGCATATCAAAGAACCCTAAGAATTCAATTTTGTTAAAATCAAACTAAGTTTAATTTTGGACCCTTTGGACCTTAATGTAGACCAATTTGAAAACGGGACCAAAAATTAAGAATCTAAATACACGGTTAGATTCGGCATATCAAAGAACCTCAAGAATTCAATTTTGATGAAATCAAACAAAGTTTAATTTTGGACCCTTTTGACCTCAATGTGAACAAAGTTGATAACGGGGCCCAAAAATCAAAAATCTAAATACATGGTTAGATTCAGCATATCAAAGAACCCCATATATTCAATTTTGTTGAAATCAAACAAAGTTTAATTTTGGACCCGATTTGGACCAACTTGAAAACTGGGCCCATAATCAAAAATCTAAATACATGTTTAGATTCAGCATATCAAAGAACCCTAAGAATTCAATTTTGTTAAAATCAAACTAAGTTTAATTTTGGACCCTTTGGACCTTAATGTAGACCAATTTGAAAACGGGACCAAAATTAAGAATCTAAATACACGGTTAGTTTCGGCATATCAAAGAACCCCAAGAATTCATTTTTTTATGAAATCATACAAAGTTCAATTTTGGACCCTGTGGACATCAATGTAAACCAATTTGAAACGGGGGCCAAAATCCAAAAACTTAATACATGGTTAGATTCAGCATATTAAAGAACTCAAAGAGTTCAAGAATAAAACCCATTGAAATTGGTCAAGAAATAAGCAATTTATACAAAGTATCTTCTTTTGCACAATACTGTGTAATTGAATATTTCTTGCAATTGCGCAATACTGTGCAATTGAATATTTCTTGCTATTGCGCAATACTGTACAATTGACAATTTCTTGCTATTGTGCAATATTGTGCTATTGGATATTTCTTGCTATTGCGCAATACTGTGCAATTGAAGATTTCTTGCTATTAGCAATACTGTGCAATTGAAAATTTCTTGCTATTGCACAATACTTATTATATAATAATTTACACATCCTGTTTGGTGTGTATCTCCTGCCATATCATTATTATTTGCTTTTAAATATAAATCAGAAATAACCAACTTAAAATGGAAAATTTTAAAGAAAAAAAAGGAAAAAGGAAAAAAAATCCCCGAAATTTTTTGAACCCCCTTATGATTCATCACCCCCAAACTCAATCCCAGCCTTCCCTTTGAGGTATGGTACCTTGCAGTACAATTTCAGAGATCCATACACTTGAACACAAGTTATTGTCTGGAAACTAGAAAATGCTTATTTTTGGCCCTTTTGGCCCCTAATTCCTAAACGTTTCAGGCAATTACCCTTAAACTCAATTCCAGCTTTCCTTTGTGATATGGAACCTTTTAGTACAATTTCAGAAAGATCCATACACTTACATACACACAAGTTATTGTCATGAAACTAGAAAATGCTTGTTTTTGCCCTTTTTGGCCCCTAATTCCTAAAATTTTGAGGCAATTACCCCAAAATCAATCCCAGCATTCCCTTTGTGATATGGAACCTTGTGGTACAAAGTCAGAGATCCATAAACTAACACACAAGTTATGTCTGGAAGTTACAAAATGCTTATTTTTGGCCCTTTTGGCCCCTAATTCCTTAACTGTTGGTACCATAACCCCAAAATCAATCCCAACCTTCCTTTTGTGATATTGAACCTTATGGTAAAATTTCATAGAGATCCATTCACTTAAACTAAAGTTAAGAGTGCGAAAACCAATGCCTCTTCGATTTACGACGACGCGCTAACGTCATACCAATATCGACCACAAAATTTTTTGCGGTCGTATAAAAATGAAATAGCCTGCTTTGTACATCATGTACATCTTCCCTAGACTCGGAATCTTAAATGAAATGCTAGTAATACTTCTTTTGTAGATTTTAGTTTTAACATATCTCGTTTGAATATAAATCGCATTGTTTACATGAAATCTTATCTCATATCTAAACACAGCTGGTTTCAACGTTTGACTCTAATTAAAATAACTACGCATATATATGTAAGGTAAATATTAGCGGCAGCTTGTAATTGCGTGCAAGGAAGTATTCAAATGCTTATCAAAGTAGCTTGCGTCATAATAAATTTCGCATCATATGTAACATATCTCTATAGCAACTTTAAGATGCTAATGCTTATTCAACAGGTCAAATAAGCTATTGTACATGTATATGAAAGGTGGCCATAGAAAGAACAGATGTATTCGAATAACATCCGTGTTCGAAGACTACGGACATCGTCCAATATATACTGCGTAAACCCTCAGGGTTTACGCAATAAATGTGCAATTTGATATCTCCTAAATTTTAGGATGAAATTTGGCATTTGTCCTATAACTGAAAAGACTTCAAGAGGTCATTAGCCTTTAAATAAATTCCAATACATTTATTGGAGATATTTAGTATGTCAACTTTAATTAATGTTTGATACTTAATGCAGTATAGTAATCTCAGATATGGATTCATTAATATTCGTGTGATGCCAATTTTTATCGATTTTGTGGGTATTGATTAACTACAAATTTAGCAGTGCAAAGAAGTGCCAATTATTTATAGGATTGTATGCAGACTTGAGCAAAACCACGAAATCCAATATCCATGAAAATACATTTTTTCTCAATTTACGAAATTGGTTCGCACGACAATAAATGAATCCAGAGTACATGTAATTTGACTTAAGTATCATAAGACTTTTAATATAATATTCCATTACACAGGTGAAAACTTTCTGTGTGTCCTTCCTTTTTCTTACAAGAATGACATGGCATACACTGAGGTTGGCTAGAAATTTACTTTTCCACCATTCATTTAATTCCAATGCCATTTAAACAAAGAACAAATTGGTCATTTCAAATTCTTTTATTATTATAAATTACAAACACAGATAATGTTAAAATAGAATGAAAAAAAAATTGATATGTATCTGTTAATACAATGCAAATATTTGTTTCTATAGTGTTACAGTACAACCTTGATTGAATTTAACACATTCACCTACATTTTTGGTTTTATTTATAAAGTTTATTACAATGACAGTACAATAGATTAAGATTAAACTTGTCAAAAGGAAAAAACACATTTTGCTGCATTTTTCGGTCTGTAATTTAATCATCATAAATATAATTGTACGATACTATTATTCAACTCATTTTCCATCAGATTGAAGGGTTGAAGTAAATATAAATATAAGCTTTGGAGCGATGCTAAAGTTCAGCTGTGACTTAAATAAAGTAAGGTCAGACCAAATATTTGCACTTTCTAGCCAAAATTATCTATGTTCAGGAATATTTTTGCCTAATTTGAATTATATTTCATTACCATTCTTTTATCTATTTAAGAATTGAATGCTTCTTTTTGTAATTTTATTGGGGTGTAAAAGTGTTGACCGAAGCACATTTTGTATGAAGCATGGAAGTGCTTCATTCTAGAAATGTGCGCACGATCAACACTTTTACAACCCTATGAAATTACTAAAAGAAGCATTCAATTCTTATAATTACATTTTTATGCTAGGGGCATGAAAAATTCGATTTCTATCATTTATTTCTTTAATTAACCTGTGCACTTTATTGTGACGGCACGTGCATCATGAATGTTACACTTCATTGGGATATGAAGGTTAATTTTAGTATGACGCACAAGCATTGTTATCCAATCAAAATAACGGATTCCCCTGAAACATACAAGTAATGTAGTTATTAGTAGATGTAGGTACTCATTTATAGATAAATTCCATAGAAGTCAAATATTATAAACCAACAAATCTATAGCAGTAAATACAAATAATGCCTTGACTTTTAATTAAATCAAACATGCATTCAATAACAAAGAAAAATAAAAACATAAAATACTTTACAAATATTGTAGAATATATATATATATAAAACAAACAGTATTTTGGTTCTTTTTTATACAACTAAGCATGTTTTATAGACTGTAAATCACTATATACATCATAATTCATATTTTCAAAGACATGAAATTAAAACAGGCCTTATAGGAAATATCAGACCGACATCTACATAAAAATTTTAAAAATATATTCCTTCGACTTATCATTTTAAGATTTCATTTGATTTATATATATAATAAAATGTTTATATTTTTATACCGTATTTTCAACATTCAAAATCGATTAAAAAGGAGAGATGCAACACTTCAAGCATACCAGTATTTACAACCAAAACCATATGTATATTTACCAATGGTCAATTCCATTTAATTTTGTTTGTTATATTGGATAAAGATTTTCTCATGATCAAACTGACCTGTTAGTATAAAATAGTACTTGAAAACTTTATATTAAAACTGAAAGAATATCATATTCAGTTTATGCTAATTCTTAACCTCAGAAACTAACAATTCAACAAATCTCACTTCAATAAATTTTTTTGCATAGATGAAGGTATCTGTTTCCAATTAACTGCATATATTATTGACAATGTTCATATAACATCAGCTTTTAAAAGCTCCCATTTCAAATTACCACCCCTGACTTAACCTCCAAACCCCTTACCAGTGTCAAAATTTTACACAAATCAGCAGGTTAAGACTTTTAATATTTTTCTACATAGCTGATGTTGCAGTTCCACTTTATAAGAATATAAACAAATATATATTATACAAATACATGAAAAGAATATACATGACAAACTATATTATATACAAATACATGAAAAGAATATACATGACAAACTATGTACAGATTTAAAGTGAAATATGATGTGGACCTTCTATTTAAAAAAAATAACCAATATATCCATGAATTGTTAGCAAGTCATGTTGAAGATAGTACAAAACTTCACATCACTTTTGTTTGATGGGATGAAAGATGTGCAAATCTCAAAAAAAAAAATGATTTAAATAAAATTACAATCAACTTTTTTTTAATACAATTAAAACATTCTTAAATCTTAATTAGACTTGTTTTGTTTTGCAATTTAAAAATGTTCTCAGATAGGTAAAAGTATTTAAATTAATACTCTTTAATTCAGTAAATTAATGAGATTTTACATATAATTTAGGAATGACATTTTAAGAATGGAATGTGTGATATTGTTAATACAGATTGTACATCTGATTGTCAACATGGTCAATACAAACTGAAATATTCTTTTAGGGTCCTGGACTCATCAATTTCTAAACACAAGTCCCAAGCTGCATTATGGTTATATGAACTGAGTCTAAAAACCATTTATCATTTCATTTCAAAATTTTTGAAATTATTGATCTTAATCTAAATTTTCTCGCATTATGTTCTATCCAGACTTAATTGACAAGTTAAGGCTATGGTTATGTTTACATTGATGTTTGTTTCAGAGCTGTGGACTAGCAGTCACCAAAAAGAATGAGTCTCACCATGATTTTTTAAGTGAGAACCCTGTTCTTTTCCTTGAATACTGAAAGCAAAATGTCTGCAAGGATAAATGTTTTGTGTTAAAATTAATATACATATTAAAAAACAAGTAAAAAATGATCATTGCATGAGGTTAATTGCAAAATAGACCATAGTCATTACATTTGCTAAGAGTAAAGCGATCTTCTTTTTGGAGACTGTTATGGGGAGATATTTTAATTTTAGTGATTTTAAGGGGTAATTTGCAATGTGTTTAGAATGTAGGTACCAATTTTGATATAAACATGCATGATCTATGAATTAAAACAAATATTTTCAAGAAAAAAGTGCACACATATTAAAAATCTCTTTGATATGTAAAAATACTGTATGTAAATATATATACATGTGCACGCTTTAAGATAGCTATATACAAAAAAAACACAGAGTGCATGACCTGCATTAAATTGAAATTAAAAAAACAGCATAACATTATGATCCCGTTTCACACAACTGCAATTAATATGGCACGAAAATACAATACCTGAAGAATTATTATTGTAAAAGGCAAATTAAAGTAAATACAAATGTAACATTTTATAATTATTGGAATTACATATATAATTTATAAATTACTCAAACTTGTCACTTTAAATATTTAGATATAAGAAGATGTGGTATGAGTGCCAATAAGACAACTCTCCATCCAAGTCACAATTTGTAAAAGTAAACCATTATAGGTCAAAGTACGGCCTTCAACACAGAGCCTTGGCTCACACCGAACAGCAAGCTATAAAGGGCCCCAAAAATGACTAGTGTAAAACCATTCAAACTATCTATTGACTAAATATATTTTTAAAAATCTTGTTTTAACTTTCAAATTCATTTTATCTTTTTTAACTGACTACAATTCTGAAAGAAATTGTATGAGCAAAATAATTAATTATATATCTACATTTACAGTTTCACCTTCTTTTTGAAATTGTTTGTTAATTTCCTTTTCAATGATTCCCAAAAGCTATTAACACTATCATATATAATAAAAAAAGATGATACAACTAACGAAAATACCATAACAAAAGGACTAAACAATGTCTTGGCTGCACTGTTACAGTTATTTGTGTTACAGAAACAGTAATTCACAGTTCTCTGAAAACTGTTCACAAACTGTTTACATCCAATGTAACGATCTGAAAAAATAAAGTACATCCAATGTAACGATCTGAAAAAATAAAGTACATCCAATGTAACGATCTGAAAAAATAAAGTACATCCAATGTAACGATCTGAAAAATAAAGTACATCCAATGTAACGATCTGAAAAAATAAAGTACACAGAACTATTAAATATAAATTTACATGTACATGATATTTAGAACATAAATAAGGCCAGGGTATTATAATTTGTTGGTTTACGGATCCCCTGACCCTATTTTTCTGATTTTCAGAAAGAAAGAACAAATTACATTTCATGCTTTTTTATTCCTGCCGACCCTAGCAAATACAATATACCTGAAATAAAAATAAAAATATCTGCTTAGCAGCATTTTTATGAAATTAAATGCATTAATTTAGCATGTTAAAAACAGAAATAATTACACATCCAGTTCTAAAAATAAAAATTTTAAAAAAATCTGAAGTTTGTGTTTTTAAAAATAGACAATCATAACTGACCTTGAATTGTTGTTTGCACAAAAAATTTTGCAGAACGAAACCTATGTTACAAACCCATTACAAAAAGTTCATTTTCCTTTTTTGTCATAATTCTGTTAGATTTTTCATCTCATAGATGAAATGGACCCGTCAAACTTGAAAGACGTAAAGTTAAAAGTATGAGATATCCACAAACAATTTGGAATTTTCTTGTTTCAAAGTTTGAAAAAAAATTTTATCAATTCGAATATCAAAAACGGGATTGTCTGCCAAAGCATGAAACTGATATCCTCGTCTTTCGTATGGATGAGTCTACTTCCTTTTTGACATGGATAGTAAAGTGTTATTTTCATGCAGCGTGTTTGCAATTTTATTTTATGTGTTTTGATCTTTAAGCTAATTCACCATATCTCCTGAAAGTTGATAAAAAGCAACATGTAGTTGTTTTCTCTTGTGTTCTCTTGTTTGTGAAATGACCATTTATTTTCCTGTTTGTCCTTTTACAAAATTATTACGTGGCAAGAATTGTATGTTTAAAACAGCTGAGTAATAATATTTGGAAATAAAATTTAAGATGGTACCAAAGAGAGAATCCAAATTCATAAGTAGAAGAGACACTGACAAAATCATGGCAAAAAACAAATATGATCAAAAGACAAACAAAACAGTCTACAAATCACAACTTAAGAAACAAGACTGAGCAACACTAACACCAGCAACACTAACACCAGCAACACAGGGCTGATATCAGGTGCTCCAAAAGGATAAGCATATCCTACTGCACATGTTGCACCTGTTGTGTTGCCCATGGGAAGTACAAATTTGGTGTTATGTCTTACCTGGTGTACTTATAAACTACAAATGTAGTTAGTTAATCTTGTCTGATCCAGAAAATAGTGTGTTTAAGGAGGAAAGGGAGGTTTAAACCATTTAAAGGCAGAAGATCTTAAATGCTAATTTAGGATCAAGTGTTCTGCATTTTAGAAGTCTATTTGATCCTCAGCTGGATATTATTTGTCCAGTCCACAACATTGATACAATGGACTTTGATCAAGTTATCCAAAACTTCAACTAAAAATGTTCTTAAACAAATAAATGGCTTTATTGACCACATGATTATCTTCATGAATGAACCTAAACAAGAGTGCACGCTGCAATGTCTGCTTTCCTGACCATTGATTTTATGACGAAAGTCTTAAAGATAAATGTTTTACTGCAAGTACCACATAAACATTTTTAAAGATCCCTGACAATGAGGTCAAGGTCAGATACATGTAGATCCTGTCAGACATGTACACCTTATAATTATTCCATACATCAAATATAGTTAACCTTTTCCTTATGGTAATTGAAAATAGACCAAAACACAAAAACTTAACATTGACCAATAAACCATAAAATGAGGTCAAGGTCAGATGATACCTACCAGACAGACATGTACACCTTACAATTATTCCATACACCAAAAATCCAAATATAGTTTACCTATTGCTTATAGTACTTAAAAAAACAGACTAAAACAAAAAATCTTTAGATTGAACAATGAACCATGAAAATGAGGTCAAGGTCAGATGAAACCTGCCAGACTGACATGTACCCCTTACTATCATTCCATACACCACATATAGTTGACCTAATGCTTATAGTATCTGAGAAACGGACCTTATCACATAGCTTTAACCTTGACCACTGATCCATAAAATGAGGTTGAGGTCAAGTGAATCCTGTCTGACGGACATGTAGACATTGCAAGGAACCCTTTTACCAAATATATTTATCCTACTACTCATAATAAGTGAGAAATTCTCATGACAAAAAAACTTAAATTTGTTTTCAAGCAGTCACTGATCCATGAAAATGAGGTGAAGGACAATGGACATATGACAGATGAAAACTTCGTTACATAAAGTATCTGCATACAAGGTATGAAACATCCAGGTCTTCTTCCTTCTGATATATAAAGCTTTATACAAATAGTTTACACCGCCGGATAGTAATCCCTGTCTCGCATACTGAAACTTTCGTAGCAGGCGAAACAAAAATCTAAAAATAGTGAGTCCCAAGGATATCTAAAATATTTGTTTTTACTGGTTTTAAGTATCATATTAAATTATCAACAAGAAGGTAACCAGTTGAGAGCACATTACAGTTTCAGGGGAGACAAAAAAGTATGGCTTTGTCATCCAGATGTTTAACTTCAGGTGAAAATGTTTGTCACAACAAATTAAAACATTTGTTATTTTGTAAAGTCACATACATGTACTACTGTGGATTCATTTATTTTCGTGGATACCAATTTTCGTGGATTGATGCAACCTGCATATTTGATTTCGTGGTTTTGCCAAAATCTGCATACAATCCTTTAGAAAATTTGCAATCTGTTGAACATTTAAATTTGTGGTTCACCTGTACTCACAAAATCCACGAAAATTGGTATCCAACAAATAATGATGAATCCACAATAATTTAGGGATGATAATGTTGCTCTTTGGTGATACTTTTTTTTGGTTTTATACATGAGAACTTACTTAATTTGTTGGGTAGTATTTTGATAAAACATGTTTTTAGGGAAAAAATAGTATTAAAATTTATTCCATATGCACAATGATATTTGTAATTTTTATAGTCATATGCATAATGATATTTGTAATTTTTATAGTCATCTAAGAAAAGTAAATATGAATACTATTTTTTGTTCTTTTAATCCAAAAAATATTTCCCCCTTCACAGTATTCTTACCTGCTTCATAAACTTCTAATGTATATATGTAGTCTGACTGTGTAAAACATTTTCTTGAAGCAGTACTAAATGCTGTAAAAAAGATAAATGATTTCATTATTTTAGGTGTTGAATGATATTTCTGTTCAAAAGATGTATACTATGCATTATACTCAATTTATGATAAACTTTACAAGTCCAATACAAATGTAATACATAAGAAAGAGTCTGCATGACCACTCACTGTTCTAATTGATTGTCTTATAAAAATAAGAAAATGTGGTATGATTGTCAATGAGACAACTCTCCACAAGAGACCAAATGACTCAGAAATTAACAACTAGGTCACCGTACGGCCTTCAACAATGAGTATTACCCATACCACATAGTCAGCTACAAAAGGCCCCAAATTACAAATGGAAAATAATTCAAAAGAGAAACTAATGGACTGATTTATGTACAAAATAATGAACGAAAAACAAATATGATATACAGAAACACGAAAACCACTGAATTACAGGCTCCTGACTTGGGACAGGCACATACAGAATGTGGTGGGATTAAACTAGTATGAAGGTGTGCCAACCCTCCCCTAAACCTGGGACAGTCGTGTAACAGTACAACATTATTAAAGAACAAACAATTTATAAAAATCAGTTGAAAAGGGCTTAACTTATCAGATCTATACAAAGTAGAAATACATCTAACAAAAAACAGAGTGGATGTGGCAGGGTACTTGTACATCCCCACAACAAAAAGACACTAAGTACAGATCTGAGAGTACTTGCAGTTACTGACAGCTAGTTCAAAGCTTACTGACCATTGATTTTATTTTGAAAGTTTAAAGATAAAGGTTTTACTAAAAGCATTACAGAAACTTAACATTTTAAAAATCTATGACAATGAGGTCAAGGTCAGATAAATTGTGTCAGACATATACACCTTACAATTTTTTATACACCAAATATATTTGACCTATTGCATATGCTAATTGAAAATCAGACCAAAACACAAAAACTTATCATTGAGATGACCATAAATATGAAGTCAAGGTCAGATGATACCTTCCAGACAGACAAGTACACCTTAAAATCATTCCATAAACCAAATATAGTTGACCTATTGCTTATAGTACTTGAAAAACAGACCAAAACACAAAACTTAACTTTGACCAAAGAACCATGAAAATGAGGTCAAGGTCAGATGATACCTATCAGACTGACATGTACCCATTACAATCATTCCATACACCAAATATAGTTTACCTACTGTTTATAGTATTTGAGAATCGGACCTAATCACATAACTTTAACCTTGATCACTGATCCATTAAATGAGGTCAAGGTCTGGTGAACTCTGTCTGACAGAAATGAAGACATTGCAAGGAACCCATATACCAAATATAGTTATCCTATTACTCATAATAAGTGAGAAATTAACATGACAAAAAAACTCAATTTTTTTTCAAGCAGTTGCTGAACCATGAAAATGAGGTCAAGGACAATGGACATATGATTGACAGAAACTTCGTAACATAGGTATCTGCATACAATGTATGAAGCAACCAGGTCTTCTACCTTCTGAAATATAAAGCTTTATACAAATAGTTTATGCCACTGCCCCGCCGCCGGATACGGCGGATAGTAACACCTATGTCTCGCATACTGTGACTTTTGTCACAGGTGAGACAAAAATCATGCATCTAAGACTAAAATATCAATCAGTACACATCCAACATCCAATGGATTTTAACCTAATTATTAAGTTCTTTTGAAAATTGTAGCACAGCAAATTATCTGGCAGAGTATCTACTTAGCATAGGGGGAGATTCGTTGCTTCCAAACATGTTTAACCCTGCACCAGTCTTAATGTGCCTGTCCCAAGTCAGGAGCTTGTAATTCAGTGGTTGTTGTTTGTTACTGTATATCATATTTGTTTTTCGTTTGTTGTTTTGGACATAAATCAGGCTGTTGGTTTTCTCATTTGAATTGTTTTACATTTTGTTTAGTCAGGGCCTACCATACCTTGCTATAATGAAATATGGGTTTACTCATTGTTGAAAGCAGTACAGCAATCTATAGTTGCTAACATAATTTGGTCTCTGGTGGATAGTTGTCTCATTGGCAATCATACCATTATTCTATATGGACGAATGGCTTTTTAATGCCCTAAGGTAAATATTGCATGCATATTCAGAACCAGAACCAGTTAATGTGATATGAATACAAATATTCCATTGTATAAGGCTAAAACACATGTTAGTTCACAATGAAACATTAGCAGGCAGATATTTCAGCCTTACAGGACATATTATTCTGACTGTGGGCTACCAAAATTTCCTCTTAATACTTAATGCTGTGTTTTTCGCAGAGAAGCAACAATCACCAATTTTCAATAAGAAGAAATATTTGAATCCACAATAGACCCATTATTAATTCAAAACTGAAAACCAGTTTTTAAAGTCTTCATTATGCACAGCTAACTTGTATTTACATCATATACATAATTATATATTTTTTGAAGTTGAAGGAGTATTATTGAGTACTGGTTACAAATTCAACTAAAAACTGATATTTTGTTTCTGAATTTTGACAGAAATAACATACCTAGTATATGTCACACACAAAAATAAATAAGAAATTTGTATCTACAAAGAAAATCTATTTAAAATTTCGTAATGGTTGCTCACTATGTTAATTCAGCCAAATTATGACTTTAAACTGCTGTTTTCTTACTTGTTCTATTAATTTAACAAGTAATATTTATGTACCTGAAATTTTTATACATGCCTCTTAATTTAAAATACTATTAACATAATGTGCTCTTATTGTTTTTATAACTGATTGATTTCATAAGGGAACGACCATATAACTTCAGGGGGGTAATGGTTTTTTCCTAAAAAAATATTCTGATCCCCAATTTGATGAAAAAAAATATTGTGGTCAAGCAGATGACCAAAAAAAAAATATTCTGAATCCAGATTTTCCTCATACCTTATAGTGTTTAATTTTTTGAAAAAATAATTTGATTGATAGCGTTGAAAAACCATAACCCCCCTGGAAGTTAAATGGTTGCTCCTTAAAAGAAAACAAATACACATTAAACTTTCCATTCTCCAGATCTATAACCTTGTAAATTAGAAGTACTTACCATCGTCCCAGGCTTTGACACACATATAACATCCACTTTTGGTACCAATACCATATGCTTCAGCATCAAATGGTTCTTTGTTACAGGTATTACAGGTGTAACAAGACACACCCCCTGTTTCCTTGTCATACTCATTCCCACCCCCTGGGATAATACCACCAGGTATCACATCTTGTTCATCCCACTTGTTCTGGAATTCATTAAATGTTCCATCATTCCAACCTAGAAAATAAAACAATGAGTAAAAAAGAAATATAGTTGTCATCTCATATTTGGCAGTCATACCATACCTCAAATTATATACTAACAGAGATAACTAATTATTCTAGCGATGATGTTAATCAGATGTTGGTTTTTAAAAAGTTTCAAAGATCTGTTACATTAGAGTAACAGTTCTATTTTTATGCCCCACCTATGATAGTAGAGGGGCATTATGTTTTTCGGTCTGTGCCTCCGTTCGTTCGTCTATCCCACTTCAGGTTAAAGTTTTTGGTCAAGGTAGTTTTTGTTGTAGTCCAATCAACTTGAAACTTAGTACATATGTTCCCTATGATATGATCTTTCTAATTTTAATTCCAAATTAGAGTTTTGAACCCAATTTTACAGTCCACTGAACATAGAAAATGATAGTGCGAGTCGGGCATCCGTATACTATGGACACATTCTTGTTCTTAATAAAATAGAACAACCATCAACAGTACAAATATTTTATTTTAAGAAATTCCATACCATGATTCTAACGAAATGTTTTCTGGAACAGAAACCACCAAGAATTTTTTTTCCTGATTGACAACATGCTTGATATGTTAGTTTGACATGATTTTCAACTGACAGTCGATGTTTCTATGGAAACTAATCATGCTCCTCTTATCTAAGATTTGATACCTTATACAGGACTTTCTCAAGAAGAATGAAAAGGAGCTATATGTAGCATTATCCTTTATCTGCATTTTCAATGATAGAGATAATGTTCCTTCATTGAATAATTCAAAGGTGTGCATCCGTGTTGATGCATTTCACCCTTGATGATGGGAATATATACAGCTTTGCACTTGGAAAAGATAAATTATAAAAAAATTCACTTCCTACTCCCCATATTACTGCAAATCTAAAATTGAATTTAAATTGATACCTCCTGGATTAACTCCTTCTGGATACAGATTATTAGGGTTTGAGTAATAAATCTGAGTAATTCTCAACAGGAAACCAGCTTTATTGTCCCTTCTGTTATCTGTAACAAACTGAATGGTCAGTTCATTCTGAGTAGTTCTAAAGGAACGAAGATTGGCAAGGTCACCATCCAGATATATAGAGCCACAGATACCAGAGGCTGGTACCTTTGGTAAAAGTCTAGCATTATCTACTCTTGGTCCTGTGAATAACAATGTAAAACAATCAATTAGAAAGTTGTAAATGTCTATTCTAATCATCATTAATGTCTTTTTGGTGAAAAAGACAGATTTAGTGAAGTTTGTTCAATGATGCAAGAACAGTTAGTTTTTTTTTTGTAGATATCCTTTCGGTTTGATAGTACCTAAAGCAGTTCAATAACATGACATCTGCTTCAGTAGTTTGTGACTTATTGCTTTGAGGATATTGCACACTGATTTAGACTTTTGAAAGTACCTTGAAATTATACATTTTAAGTACATGTATTTGTTTATTAAATTTATTCCAGTTTTAATGGAACCAGCTAGTCATGTGTACATTTTTGTACATACATTTATATGTGACCATAATACTTCAAAATCTTGAATCCTGCTAAAATAACATTTATAGCTAATAAGCTATCTCTCTTTTCATTCATTATATAATTTTGTGTGAAAATTTTAGTGTACACTAAAATGTTGTCTGCTAATATTAATAAGGACAGGGGTGAGTGGTGTTTTTGACAAAAGCCCTACACTGACATTATAAGGACAAGATATCACAATATGTACATGTACAATGTCCAATGATACAACACTGTAGCTTAAATCAACAAAGTGAAGTGTAAAACGAAAATAATCTAAGCTGTATATTTATATACATGTATGTTATGGAAAAAAGGGTATTATATCCTGGAAATCCTCTAACCCATTAGGACCTACAAATACATGTAGACTAGTGGACTTCAAAGTGTTGTGAGTTGTTTGACCTAAGAACCACCACACATCATTTTAAAAGAAGTACATGTAGATTAACTCACCATTGAAAAGTTTCAAAAAATCATAACATTTTGTAGGATATCCAGCAGAATCAAATTCCCCATGGGAGTCAACATCTAAGCTTGTTAATAAGACCTCTATCTGATGACTTGGTTTAGCCTTTATATATACAATACAGTTCTGTCCATCTTTGTAGTAAGTATTGCCTGACTGTGATTGGACAGTGTCATAATCATCCTGTGCAAAGCTGTACTTTGTTTTATAGTATTGAGTATTCCGGCAGTAATCTTCAGAACAAACTGAGCAGTAATCATTAGACTGTACAACTATGCTACCTAAAACAGATATAAAACCATTAGTACAAAATGAAAAACAAACAGTAAAATTAGAAAAAGATAAACTGCTTCGCTGAGCGCAGCTGGATACGCCCGCAGAGGTCCAAACCTGAACAGTTGGGGCAAAAATGGACACAATATTCAAGCTTGATACAGATCTGAATTTGGATTGTAATTAAATATTTGACATATTATAGGTTTCTGAATAAATGTAGTCAAAGAACTTGAAATTGGTTATTGAATTGAATTTATATTCAATTAAAGATTTCTTGCTGTTGTGCAATACACTGTGCTGTTGCGCAATGTAACTTAGTAAATCTGTTGTCAGACTATAAACAAACAATAACTTCTCAATGTTATATCAGAAATTTATAAAAAACTAAAGGGAGGTTACGACACGCTTTTGTCAATTACCTAAACACTTATTTGATCACTTATTTAATCCAATTATTTAATTGAATATACAAACGTAAGTGAGTCAATTATCTATAATTATTTAATTATAATTTAATCCACTACAATTACATTATTATATTTTAACGTGATAGCTAAACTTAAATGAATATACGATTGTGTAAGTCATATATCTATATACACTGTATAAAAATTATTTTTTCCTTTTGGTTTTAAATCTATTACATTTGTATTATTTTTTTTTTAAATTTATCAAATTCATCTTCATTTCAGAACTAGAGAGACATCTCTTTGATTGACGCCCTAGAAGAGTCCCTTGGTCCTGTGTTAGATGATGCAGCAGAACAGTCAATACCAGACCTTTCGTTCAACATCTCTGTAAATATTGAACAAGACCCTGAAGTTGTTGAAAGGTATAGATTAATATATTTATTACTCAATTCCAAAAGCACATGAATAAAAATATTCCAAAGATAAAAAATGGAAAAGGAAACAAGTTGTTAAACAATGGTAGACATCAATTCAAGCTCAAACTAAATAAAAACTTATTTGTTGTTAAATGTGTATCATTTAATATTTTTATTTTATTATGTGTTACAATATAAACATGTACCCAAATACAGATTCAATGATTTTACTTATTCTTAATGTTACAATAAAATGAATAATTTGTTACAATACATGAACATGTACCAAAATACTAATTCAATGATTTTATTTATTTTTATGTTACAATAAAATGAATAAGTTGTTACAATATATGTACATGTACCAAAATACATATCAGTCCAAATTCAGTTATTTTAATTTATTTATTTAGTGATATTGAAGACCCCGACCCGTCTGATTCCATCATCGAAGACAGACCTGTCACCTTTGAGATAGTTGAGAGTGGTACGAAGAGAAATGCAAAGAAGTTGGTCAGCAGTGATGGTTATTCATATACAGTAAAGGTATTTTAATTTCTACTAATTTGGATAAATGACCAACACTATTTATGTTATTGCGCCACATTATCATAGGATATGAAAATTCATTAATTTTATTTTCAACGAGTGTTGATAAATATATAAAAAAAAAGAAAATGTGGTATGATTCCCATTGAGACATATATCCACCAAGTTCTTATTCTTATCGCCAGTCCGTGAGAACCAACAATGATGTTGAAGGTAATTTAAAATACTATAATTTGAATTACATTTACAATAATTGATAAGAAGAAATCATTACTAATCAACAGCATATAACAAATTAAAATATTATTATAGAAGACAGAAGAAGATCCTTAATTTGTGTAACGGCTGGTTTATTACATGTCATTTATTTATATGATATATAGATGTAAAATTCCGTATTAAATGTGTATTTAAGTTCTGCTATGTGTATATACTGCATATTTTTAACATTTCTTTTCTTATCCTGCAGGATGGCATAGACGCTTCAATGGCAAAGCTGGATGGGCCCATCTTCACTTCTATAGGACAGTTCCTGCCTTCCGTAAAGAAGCCAAGACATGCAGTAAAGTTAACCCACAGACTCATTAGTGAGCAGCAAGTGAACCGGTACCAACGAGACCTATCGCCAGATGCAGGGTAAACTGGTTGACTTACAGTACTACCTGTGACATTATCTTACTAATGGTGGCCATAAAAATATGGTCACCATGATGGCCCTAAATGTCCATCATTATACCTCCTGTTGCTTAATTAATACACAAGGTATTAATCAAGAACTAGTCAAGTATAAAGGAAATCATGACTGCATTGAAGTGTTAAAATTATATAACTTACAGGTAAAGTGTCTCAGGTAAAATATATGTGTTTGTCAAATTTTATAACTGTTATTATGACAAGAAAATTCTAAAATAAAATGAAATAATAAAACTAGTTGAACAAATAGCTTACTAACTTTTGTAAACATTTTCTCATGACTGTTTGTTTTGATGTTATACCTTTTAAATAATTCTATCAATTTAAGTTATTTTTTACATGTATATTTAGGCAAGTGAATAATAAATGAATATCATCTTCTAATATAATGCAAACTTTCACAACGCCTGCCTTTTTCCATCGAAAAGGTGTTTCTCAAATTAATTATCTAAAATCAAAATTGTTTATACTAACTGCATTTAACATTGTTTAACAAATTTTTAAGATTATCTTTAGGACTTATTCTAAATAAAATTTAGGCAATTCATTATTTCTCTATTGAATAAATACATGTATATTCAAAATATTCATTACAGAAAAATTTGATAATATTTTTATTGTCATATAAACATATTACAATTTAATCAAGTTTCTGACAAAAAAACCAAAAACAAACATTATAATTATAAAAGAAATAACAAATTCTATAAAAATCAAAACACATGGAAAAAAATTATTAGGTTTCTGCCTCAGTTCTAATGACTTTTTTTTATAAAGGAGCTAATATTTTAAACATGTTCCATGTTATAGACGTTTGGCATTTCGTTTACTTTTTGTTTTTGGTTAAGATTTTATTCATAAGATTCAAGATTTTATTCACAAACTGGTCAGAGACATTATTATGAGAAGGTAAACAATTTTCAAATAGATTATCTCTAAGTTGTTATGTTAATTTTACAAACAATTCTATCCTTTATAGGAATTTTTATCTACCATTTTCTATTTCTAAATTATGACCACTAATTCTTTACTAAGTGAAGCATTTGAGTTTACTGTTTTCATCAGAAGTTTTTATTTTATTTTTAAAAATATTCTTATTTTGTTCTTAAAATTCATTTTTAATCAAGGGCTTTAAAGAATCTAATTCATTCAAGTCCCTGCAATTATTAGCTTTATCTAAACGGCCTGAGTTGAGTGAAATATTCTTTGCAGATGTATACCAAGAATATGTATCATGCATATGCCAGTCTTGCAGTTTTGACAATATAATACACAGAACAAAAATGATTTAATTAATAGACCATAAAATGTCACAATCTATATAGAAGTGTACTTTATTTTTCTGGAGACAAATTTTGCCTGTTAACTGACAAAAATAGCCAAACTGAAGATAACATATTTGATAAGTTTACAATTGTTTCAAAAAGCAAGACAATTTTTTTTAAATAATTTCTTTTCATAAGATTTATTTAATTCAGAGATAAGAACATTTTTCATTATGATTAGCATTTATCAAAGTTGATAACTAGGTAGCCATTTGGAAAATTAAAGTCTCTTTAGTGATTCTTCATGCACAACTCCAGTTTTGAGATTTGAAAATATAAAAGATAAACAAAATAGTTTATTCCTATACCATATAATGATATTTGTAGTTTTCCTGAATAATAATCATGATAATAGATTGTACAACTTTGTTAACAAAATTTATTGTAAAAGGCTTGATATTCATGATATTGATAATTTTAATTGTTAAAAACAGGCTTGTTAAATTACTTGCTTCATGGTTCCTTTAAACATATCATTTGCATGATTATAAGTTATATTTAATAATAATTCATTAAATAATACACACAGACAATTGAATACCATGTACATCATGTACAATAACTTTTTACTGAAAAATAATTATTTAAAGGATTCTCTGTTTTGTTTTCAAATGCTAGTCAATAACTCATCTTTGAATTTTGTCATTTCTACTCAAGATTATTTCCTAGAAGAAATTAAAAGAATAGAAGCAAAAAACAAATAAAAATAAAAAATAACATAAAAAATAAAAACATTAGAAAAAAGGAAAATATGTAAATTTAAAGACAGAAAAATCAACAAATGATATGAATTAACAAAGACTAAAACAACATTCTATTTTACATTTTCAAGAAAAGGTGAAATGTCAATTTGAGAAGAAACCTGAGGTACCTGTACAGGTAAATTTTAATGAAACATACAAGCTGAAAACTTCAACCCTGATTGATTTCAACAGGTAACATGATTAGATAAAACATCAACCTATGTTTTATGACCCCAATAAATGGCCAACATTTCAAGGTTGAATACCCCAATAAATGGCCACCATTCGATGGTGACCATACAAGAGGGTGGACATTACTAAGAGGAAGTCACAGGTTGTACTGTATGGGACCGGCTAGACGCCAACACACTGAAGACCTCAGAGTTCCTAAAACAGATTGGGTATATGTATGCACCACCTGTTCCTGGTCCAGCAGACATACCAGACTATTTTGACTCTGACTCCTACTCCGAGTGAATGATAACTTATCTTGTGTTTGTGTACTTTGTGTTTGACTATTAATATACTATGTCAACTGATTTTATTAATTTGGTTTGTATATGTACTCTGTATTGTGTGCTATGTATATCTTTCTGTATGTTTCAGTGCTTGATATTGCCAATCATGTAATCTAGTGCTTTATCTGATTTTAATGCAATTAAAATTTTTTCTTGTTATGTATTGTTAATTGATGATCAGAGTGACCAATAAAGATATGAAATATTTGTATAGTCTTTATTTATTAAATTTGATTTCTTTATCAATCCTTTTCATCCTGTTTATCAATACTGTAATCAAGATGTCGAAAAACTACTAGTAATGCAATATCACACATCTAGAGGACACATAGAAAAAAGAAAAAACAAACAAAAAAAAAAATTATATTTTCCTTACACTGCATGTTCACCTTCAATTACCATTACGAAAGTCTTATCAAATAGGATAAAGAAATGGCTAATTCCCACTTAGTTCTTTCTATGAAAAGAAAATCGTATAATGGACCAAAACAACCAAGGCCGAACAAGTGTATGGCCGAAACGACATACGGCCAAACTGGTTCTTGGCCGAAACGTCTGGAAAGCGATTTACCGGTCCCAACCTAATAATAATTCATGTCCCAGCCCCCCTCCCCCACAACATCCATGTTAAATTATTCTTATTCATTAATTTTTTTAGTTAAATTTATATGAAAGCCTTCAATAGTGTGGCTTGATCTCTGACAAATGCTTTGGCTAAGTCCATGAATATGTCAGGTTACAGAGTTTAGCGACTGCTTGTTTAAAACACAGTAATTGTGTTTCACAGGATATAAAGTGCCTGAAGTTTTGCTGATTATAATTTATTTTCTAAGTGGTTAAGTACAAAAATGTAGGTGTTTGTTATAACGTGTTCTTTTGATTTACAATTGAAACAACTGAGAGAGATTGGCCTGTGGCTGACTGCAAAATTATATATTTTTCTCCTTTTTGTATGCTGGTGCCACATTTGATGTCTGTTGACTGTCTTTCGACGTCTTCAACTACATGATTTGAGTTTTTTATTTCCTAACTTTGGTAGACTAGCTGTTAAATGTTTAAGTGATTTTTACCTTTTGAAATTTGAATTAATGACAGTAAAATCAAAATGTAAACAAATCTGATTTCCATTTTGAAACAGGAAATACAACAGAATGCACAGGTAAACACAGGTAAAACTTCACCTGGGCACTGGTTTACTGTTCGGGACTTCGTAGATCTTCGTACACCACGAAGGAAACTTGTACAGGAACCCAGACTCAGGTAAATTTGTTCTGGTTTACTGTTATGAACTTTTTCTTATCCGTTTGCACAATACTATTCCTATCACAAAAAGCGAAAATTGAGTCATCTAAAAAATGTATGACCATTTAAAACAATACTTAATAAAAAAAAAGTATAACAGGATAATTACCAAAAATGTTAGGCAGTTCAACATATCACATTTTTTAAAAACATATTAAATATATTGAAAATGATAAAATTTTCAGCTGAGACTACTATCAAAGACGATGTCATGGTAGTTTCAGTTCTCAGTGAACCTTTTTTTCAAAGAGATAACCAAAATGTTCGACAATTTTTTTTTTCATTTTAATATAGCCAGATATATATAATTCAATTGTATTATATGTCTCTGATCAGATGTATTATACGTGTTTGCTCTAATGTAGCTGAAGACATAGGTGAAAAACACAGGCATGCACGTCTCTGAAAATAATTACCTATATACTTTAGTGTTTAAATTATAGTTTAAAGTATATAGGTATTTTTTTTCAGAGACAAGTGCCTGTGGTGACAAAACATGTACTGAAATAGACAAAATCATCTAAGATTAACAAAAACAAAAGAAAATAAAACTGAATTCAATGAATTTAATTTAAAACCTGTAACCGAAGAGTTTGCGAGTGAACAAATAAATTAAAAGATTAAATATAAGAACAACTGCAGGATATGTTACTTTCACCAACATTTTAAGAATGGAACAACCAGTAACATCATATCCTTTTAAAATTAAGGCTGCCCAGGTATTAGAAGAATGATATCTAGACAAAGGAAAGTAATAGACCTGCAAATGTGTTATCTATATATTTCCAAAATTTACGAAGGAGCAAAACACGATCAATTAATGAAATTTTTAAATAAACCTCTACCTTTGGCACTATTTAGTTCTGGTTTTGGTTGCCAAGTAGTACTTTTAAAGATAGAAGATAGGAAAAAAGCTCAGGACGACAACAAATGTATTGCTGCAATTCGATGGATCTATATTTAAAGCATTTGATTGTTTAATGCACGATTGACTTTTACCTGAAACAAATATATATCTCTGCTTTTACTCAAATTAAAAGCATATGGTCTGTCAAAAAAATTCTGTAAAATTTTTACTAACTTATCTAGAAAATAGAAAGACGCATCAAAATTCGAAGTTCTTACAGTGAATGGGATCAAATGTTTAAAGATCTATCACAAGGGTATATACTTGGACCTGTTCTTTCCAATCACTTCATAAATGACATATTTATTTTTGTACAAAATACAAATTCTATAATGATGCTGATGATGACACTGTATCAAATAGTGATTATGACATAGATAAAGTTAATTAATTGTTCATATCTTAGAAACTGACAGTGCTTCGGTAGTGGCATGATTTATAACATACCTTTCTTAAATTTTAGAAATTATTGAGAAAATAAGATTCCAACACCCTCAGACAAAGAAGAAGAAGACAAATTGCGCGAAAATTTGTGAAAACAATATCGTTTCACTACCTCCCAACTATTTGTATTTCAATCATGAATATCCAGGGAAAAAATAAAGAATGACTGTTTCCTTTGGATTTCTTTTGTAATTATCCAATTTGATTTTTCCTTTAAATTGTCTTCTTTCCTTGTTCATCCTCATTACGAGTTTTCTCTTATTACATTTTTGTGCGTACTTGATCAAGACCTTAAATTGGTTTTGTTTACATGTATCTCGTAGACAGCAACACAACAACATGTCTTGTAGTTTACTACAAATTAGGGTTCGGCAATCAGTTCATTCTTTTAAATCTATTTGGACATATCAACACGTGCAATTTGAATTTTATTCCCAAAATGAAAATCATTTAGTTGACGGAAAACGCTAACTAACAATTCCTTGTCAAATCTGATCAAAATAGAACTATATCAACTGGTTGAAGTTGCTAGAGTTATCAGACTGCAGATATATATACGTCACTTTAATAATAGGTATTCAAAATTGGTTAATTTTTTTTTATCATATATTTTATATTCCAAAACCCTTGGAAGTGTAAACTTCCACATTCCCTTATTCAATTCTCTACAGTGATGGTACATTTAAAGGATGTTTTGTCTTGTATCAAAGTCAATTTACTGACTGGACAAGAAACAAGAAACGGAAGTTATATCAAGGGATATACTTTTAATGAACTTTAAGTTATATATTTCATATGTATGGAGATTTGTCCTATAATTTCTCTAGAAAGAATTTTCATATCCATCTTGTGTTTTAGATATTTATAATTTACAAAATAAATTAAATACAATGGTAAATTTTATACTTTATTTGTTAATGTTAACGTCTGCTCATCTTGAATTGAATATTGATTCTTTGATTAACACTTTTGGAACAGAGGCCGCTCTTTGAAAAACATTGAAATGTTATTTTTTGTTTTCTAAATATGTGCACTCGTTTACTTTGACTAAACGGTGATTTCTAATTACTTGTGAAGTCTTTTAATTTAGAAATAAAACGGTTTATAATAATATAAGTATACAGCCGTATGAAATAACCAGTAGTAATAAACATGACCTATAATGGTTTACTTTTATAAATTTTGACTTACTTGGATGGAGAGTTGTCTCATTGGCACTCATACCACATCTTCTTATATCTATTCAATGTCATAATGTAAAACCCCTGCAACATCTGGTGCAGAACTCATAATCGTTTCGTTCAAAACTACGTGAATAAACTCATCATAGATACCAGGATTGAAATTTAGTATTTGCGCCAGACTCGCGTTTCGTCTACAAAAGACTCGTCAGTGATGCTCGAATCAAAAAATGTTAAAAGGCCAAATAAAGTACGAAGTCGAAGAGCAATGAGATCCAAAAATTCCTAAACGTTTTGCCAAATACATCTAAGGTTATCTATTCCTGAGGTAGAAAAGCCTTAGTATTTCAATAATTCAAAGTTTTGTAAACAGTTAATTTATAATTATGACCATATCAGTGATAATTCATGTCAACACAGAAGTGCTGACTACTGGGCTGGTGATACCCTCGGGGAATTAAAACTCCACCAGCAGTGGCATCGACCCAGTGGTTGTAAATAAACCTTATCATAGATACCAGGATTGAAATTTAGTATTTGACACATTAAGATAATGATTACAACAACTCAATTATTCAATTTCTAGAGGTCATCTATCAACAAAATACACATTTAAAGCTCAGTGTCATTATCTATTTTATTCACCGTGGGTTTTTCAGCTGAAGCGCCAAAATAATAGTGCAGCATAGTTTTCCTCAAGAAATTACCACTGTACCAGCTGGGGCTCAGTAAGCAACCAAAGTTTTGTGTTTTACTTGTTTTGCTTTCGCTTGCCGTTAGATTTTCTAAGGGTTTCTGGTAGAAAAACAAATACAATTTTTCTTTCAGAAAATTTTTCAAAATAGGAAATTCCAGATTGTATGTGACATTTGAACTTTAATCATTTGTATACCATAATTGATTAGTTTGTTCAAAATAAAAAAAATGCTTATAGATTTTAAGTTTGGTGTAGATAAAATATTTTGAGCAAGAATATTTTCATGTGTAAAAAAGGCAACAGATTGTATGCATGCTTAGTTTATTCCTGATACCATTAACCTTTTACCAATCTAAATGTAGCAATAGATTTCCTCTGCACTTCAATTATTTGCTCATTTCTATCTCTACCAAAGGATGAAAAAGCGATTCTGCACACCCATAAAACTAAATAGTCTGTTTTGATAGCAACCCTTGTATCCCCTTAACCTACGGAAAAATAAAAACATTTATAATAGGTTACATTGGGTGTATAGGATAAATACTGTTCTTATCACATTAATACAGACTATAGTAAGGTTGTTTACTTATTTACATTTATATATATCGACATAAGAAATCCTGTCAGACAAAATAAGATACATACACATGGAAGGATGTTGAAAATTTGGTTGTTATCGTTTCTTATTTTACTTAGTCTTAATTGTGGTATGTATTGAATTAATGTTAATTTGAATACAATTCAGTTTCTCCAAGGACATATTATATGTAATATATATTTAAATGTTTTAAATGAACTTGGATATAAATTAAGAGGAATACATTAAACCTTTAAAGAAATACTGATTTCTTCAAATACTCGCAGAAAGAAAAAACACAAAATTCAATAACATCGATCATTGACAAAAAACGTCGTTGGGTAAACTCAATTTACGACAGTAAAACCGTTTAACGTATGTAGAAAGGGATTATCATGCTCTTACATGTACTAATAGGATAATCGCTTACTAAGAACATGATTTACGTTCATTCCTCACAATATAAGGAACATCACATCCTACAATTCCATTGGTCGAGAGTACTTTGCTATATTGTAAATACAACAGAGTTACTAATTATTACCCTTTTCCAGTGTTATCAAATCCACTGAAGAAAAAAGAAACAGCACTGACATCTTCACTGAGAAGAGAAAGGCGATGGGGCGCCGACTTGTTTGGAAAAGGATGTAGTTGTGACTTCCACGTACATTGTCATAATGACGAGGGTTGTCGCCATCATGCCGTAGATTCTCACGAGATTTATAGATGTGTCTATTCCAACTGTTGCGGAACGAAATGTGTGCACCATCACATTCACGTGCCTCACACTAGTAAAGAGGTTGGCAATGCGATTTAATTGAGTAGTAAGTTTTGTTACTAATGTCAAACAAAGTCAAGTTTGCTGTACTCGAATTTTCTTTTTGTCAGGTTTGACCTTCACCTGGAACACTCAAAGCTATAAATATCAGCAAGATTACAATTGAGATATACACAATAGTCTGATGTTTTTTTGTTTTTGTTTTATTTCCAATCAAACATGAACATGGTATTGACGAAATGAAATTATACTTTATGTAAAGATTTAGTATTATCTAAACACATACGACACCGTCTTCAAAATCTTGCGCATACACAAAGCCATGCACAGTTACCAGATAATGGACCAAGTTGTGAATAGAATATAGAATGGTTTGTCATGTTTGTTGATGCCTAAACAAAATTGATATCTAGATGTTGAGGCTAAAAAAGTTTGTTTTGTAAGTCTTCTGCAATCTGTGCCTAAACTGATAAACTACATTGTGATCAATTGATTGGTGTTTAATGCCACTTTCAGCATTATTGGCTATGCCGTGGCGACTAGTTTGTATTGATGGATGAAGCCGGAGTGCCTGGAGAGAACCCCGACCTTCAGTAGGAAAACTTACAATCCTAGTTAATTAATTAAGATTGGAGTCGAACGCGCTTGCTACCTCAGCGTTGACAGGCTAGTATATAGTAGTTGAACTACTTAGACCACTCGGCCACATGATCATGTGTATATTTAAAAATGTACATAACATACTTTTTTTTAATTTTTAGATAAAAGATACAGAACTGAGAACTGATGTGTTAGTAGAACATTCATGTGCATAAAATTAAATAAGTTAAGTTTTAGTGATTAGTGATTGTATGTTTTGACTTTAAATAAATTAAGAAGAATCTTATTAATGATATATAATTATTATTAATGATGTATAACTCTAAATTGAAAACAACGTTCAAACCTATGATTGCGTTGGATAAAAACCGCAATTTTTATACGTGTGCATGCAAAACAAATTTCTTGGTAGAGGGGTCTAAATACAGCACAAACAACATATATATAGACCCATTGGTGGCCTTTGGCTATTGTCTGCTCTTTGGTCGGGTTGTTGTCTCTTTGACATATTCCCCATTTCCATTCTCAATTTTATATATATATATATCTCCGACTGGGCGAATGGGCTGAAATTGCATCAACTAGCCAAATCCCACCACCCCAAAAAAAAATCAAATGCCCTTCGATTTATTGTTTAGACCTGACGCCTTATTAATTAATGTTTACCCTGAGTGCAGTGGCAAATATTTCATGTATATTCAGGACAAAATCAAATCGGAAAACAAATCAGTTAGGTGGTTTTTTTTTTTTTTGCAAATGGAGAGTAGTTGGGTATGGCAATTGTTGCCTTGAAACAGGCCACCTACAGACTACTTCAAGAGTTGTTGAAAAGTTTCTTAATTACAGAGACCGTGGCACACTCCTAACAGCGGACATTGGAGATAACGTTCCCATTCCGGCCAGGGGTAGTTGCGTATTTACTCATCGACAAATAAGCAATACCTTCGACTCATGGCATTGGTTTTACTGCCGGCCTGGAGAAATACCTCTTGCTTGCTGTCAGCCTGTTGCAACTCTGAAACGCTCCTGATCAATGTAACAAGGGACCGATACGAGAAAATGCGATCTGCTGTATAGACATCATTATTTATTCTGATACAATGCAAAACGCAGAGACATTCTAATTGCAATATACAAGTACATTATAAATTCCTGAAAGTGGAATCATCAAGTAGGAATAAAATGTGATGGAGAGTTCGTATTTATAATACCATTAACGTTTTATCAATCTGTATTTAGTTAAAAATATGAAATACCACGTTTTAATATAAAATCATGAAAGTGAAATCATCGAATACACTGAAAATTTAAATTAGTCACTATGACTATTCAGTTAGTCAAATATTAGCCGAAAGGTAGTCAACATCATATATGACTATCCATCAAGTCATTGTGACTACCTGCACTGTCAATTTGACTATGTTAGTGGTCAAAGCACCACGTGGTGTAGAGTATCGGTTTTCACGCGCACTCTTTCGCGTTCCCTTTGTTCCCTAGATCGTGTAGATGTAAACAAACCAGGAGGCACGAAACTGTTATTTTGTCAATCAGAACCAATTGTTCAAAGTAAGTATCATGTATAAATGTTTTAATTTTAACTTACAAATATTAAATTTAAGAAAAAGAAGTGTAATGAATGTAATATCGACACATGTTGACGTAATGACAATAAAAAAGGAGGAGATATGTATACGGGATATCAAATTTGATACACATACAACGTATTGTCGATTGAAAAGAGTATTTAGCGATATTTTTTTTCCACCTGACCAAAAGCTGTTAAAAATAAACACTGCAATCGATATACACAACAATAAATGAAAAAAAAACTCAGTATGGCTGTCAAGATCCTGGTGCTTACATTACAATGTTGTGGTATAAGATGGGTGGCTGTCAAGATCCTGGTGCTTACATTACAATTTTGTAGTATAAGATGGGTGGCTGTCAAGATCCTGGTGCTTACATTACAATGTTGTGGTATAAGATGGGTGGCTGTCAAGATCCCGGTGCTTACATTACAATGTTGTGGTATAAGATGGGTGGCTGTCAAGATCCTGGTGCTTACATTACAATGTTGTGGTATAAGATGGGTGGCTGTCAAGATCCCGGTGCTTACATTACAATGTTGTGGTATAAGATGGGTGGATGTCAAGATCCCGGTGCTTACATCACAATGTTGTGATATAGGATGGGTTGCTGTCAAGATCCCGGTGCTTACATTACAAAATAATGGTATAAGATGAGTGACTAAATCACGAGTTCAAAGATTTTAAAATTTTTTTTTTTTCTTTGAACTTTTAACATGACTGATATACATTATTTATTGTTATATTTTAGCTTCTAAAATGATATAATTATATTTTTCAGCAAATGGAGACATTGCTATTTGTATTAACACAGCTGAGAGATTTTTTGACCCGAGAGAATATTACACTGACACATGCAGAGTTGATACCGACAAAATATCTGAAATAAACACTTCAAATTCTGACATACTGAAAATGTATAAAATATCTATTTAAGTTGGGATATCATAATGTATGTAAACATGAGTTCATAATAAATATATTTTCTTTATTTGATTTTAGACTTCAATATATGTCACTGAGTAATGGTAACACATGCAAACTTAAGATATAGGAAGGTTTTGAACATTGAGCACTTTGTGGTCCTATACTGTTGTCATTGTTAGTATTGCTGCTGTGATAGTTTACATGATATTATATTCCAGATGTATTTGTCAATCCTATTGAAGAGGAACAACATAAAGTAGAATAATAGAAGAAATGAAACATAAAAGTACCAAAACGGATAGAACCACACACAAAGTAAAATGGTAGAACAAAAACCACAACACAAATTAAAATACAGTCTTACAAGTCTATTGGTCGTGACTATTTACAGTAATCATGTTGACTAACCAACATGGTCACTTTCGACCATTTCAATAAGTCACATGGACTGCATTCAATTGTCAAACTGACAAATGTGCATAGTCAATTGAACAATCCAATTCGTCATAACGAGTATAACATATAGTCATTTTGACCTCCTAACATAGTCATAATTACCACCCTACTCAGTCAAATGTGACTAACCATCTAGTCAAACGACTAAGAGCATAGTCAAAATGATTAAAGTGCATTGTCATCTAGAGGACAGTCAAAATGACCAATTACTCTACATTAAGTTTTGTTCCTTCTCGATGCTTCCACTTTCAGGAATTTATAATAAAAGTGTTTTATTATAAATTCCTGAAAGTGGAAGCATCGAGAAGGAACAAAACTTAATGTAGAGTCCGTTTTAATAATGCCATTAACGTTTAAACAATCTGTATGTAGCTACAGATTTTGTGGAATACCACGTTTTAATATAAAACCATGAAAATGGAATCATCGAGTAGGAACCAAATATAATGGAGAGTTCGTTTTTATTATACCATTAACGTTGAATCAATCTGAATGTAGTTAAAGATTATGTGAAATACCATTTTATTATAAATTCCTGAAAGTTGAATCATCGTGTAGGAACAAAATGTAATGCAGAGTTCGTATTCATATTACCATTAACCTTTTGTTAATCTAAATATAGTTGTAATGGATTTCCTCTGCACTTCAATTATTTGTCCATTTCTATCTCATCAAAGGATGAAAAAGCGATTCTGCACATCCATAAAACTAAATAGTCTGTTTTGATAGCAACCCTTGTATCCCCTTAACCTACGGAAAATAAAAACATTTATAATTGGTTACATTCGGATATTATACAGGGTGTATAGGTTAAATCTTGCTCTTATCATATTTATACAGAATACTAAGGTTGTTTACTTATTTACATTTATATACATCGACATGAGTAATCCTGTCATACAAAATAAGATACATACACATATAAGGATGTTGAAAATTTGGCTGTTATCGTTTGTTATTTTACTTATTCTTAATGGTGGTATGTATTTAACCAGTTTTACTCTGAATTCAGTTTCTTTACAGACATATTATATGAAATAACAAATTACTTGCTTCAAATAAACTTAGATAAGTAAGAGGAATACTGAATACATTGAAAATTAAATTAAGACAGTAAAACCTACGTTTTATGTAGGCCAGTGGCGGATCCAAGGGGGGTTCCGGGGTTGAAACCCCTTTTTGACGATCAATGCATTTGAATGGGGACATATAGTTAGAACACCCCCTCTTATCCTGGGTTAGGAACCCCCCTTTTATAAATGGCTGGATCCGCCCCTGTAGGCCATGTTTAGAATACGGTTATCTCCTTTATCCATGTTATCATTGCTTTATTTCCCCCAGTTTTATCAAACCCACTGAAGAAAAAGGAAACATCACTGAGAACGTCACTAAGAGACAAGCGATGGAGCGACGACATGTTTGGAAAAGGATGTAGATGTACCTTCCACATACATTGCCATAGTGACGAGGGATGTCGCCATCACGCCATCGGTTCACAGGAGATTTATAGATGTGTATATTCTTGCTGCGGAACAAAATGTGTGCATCATCACGTTCATGTCGTTCACAGCAGTAAAGAGGTTGGCGCCCCGTTGTAATTGAGTAGTAAGTAATGTTTCTAATTTTCAAATGTAGTATTCACGACATTAAAATTAACTTTATGTAAACATTTGGTTTTATCCAACTTGAAACATACGAATTCGTTTTCAAAATCTTTTCCATACACAAAATAATGAACAGTAACTATTTAAGGACCAATATGAGAATAAATCCAGAATAAACTATAGATTACCGCGTTTTTTGTTGCCTAATCAAATTTGATAAGATATTTTAGGGTTTAAGTATTTTTGTAAGTCTACTGCAATTAGTATACTACATTTTGTACACATGACTATGCGTATACATATATACTTTTATTTAATTCGTAGATAAAAGATACAGAATTGGTGTTTTAGAAGAACATTCATGTACATAAAATGAAATAAGACTACATAGTTAGTGTGTTTTTTCGTTTACTAAATGAAGGAGAATTCAATCAGTGAAATATATATATATATATGTCTCCGGCTTTGCAAATAGTCTGAAACTTTTCAAAATACCTTATTCCCTGAAGTCGTCTAGATAAGACAAGTACTCTAAGATTAATAGCTTAGATTCGACAACTTACTTATTTCGCCTACTTTGTAGTTTTTGCAATGCGTGTCGAAATGGATGGTGGCCGCGGAATTTCGAACGTCACTGAGAAATGGAGAGTATGTTGGGTATGTACAATTGTTATGTTGATACAGGCCACCTATCAAGAGTTGTTGAAAAGGTTCTTTAATGTACAGAGACCGTGGCAAACTCCCCACACTGGGCATCGGATTAAACGGCTTTATTCAGTCAAGAGGTCGCAGTGTATCTAATCATCGATAAATACACCCACCTCCTACACAGGCATAGGTTTTCTTAAAATGTCCTGTACCAAGTTAGGAATATGGCAGTTGTTATTAAATAGTCCGTTTCTATGTATGTTGGCGTTTGTTTTTGTTGCAGTTCAGTGACTTTGTTGTTCCGTTGTTTTCCTCTTATATAGTTGATGTGTTTCCCTCAGTTTTGGTTTGTGACCCGGATATCTTTTCGCTTACAGATTAATAATTCAGATCAAAATGTACATAGACATATTACACCAAAATATTGTTCTTTTAAGAAAACAGACGGAAATGCAATCATTTCCCGAATAGTCAAACATTTAATATTTAGTCCTTCAAATATTAATGATCAGTGTATTCATAATAAAACATCACTAGTCTACACATGGCGGTGGTTTTGACTGCACAATCTTTTGTGTATGCGAATTTTACTGTTCGTATGGTATCCATGAGGCATTTTGTGCCGGTTCACCTTAAATTGCACACCATATTCTGTCGTTCCATTCTTTTTTTTTTTTTTTTGGAGATCATATTCGCTTCACTTTATAATAAGCGTCTGACTGTGTTGTAACTTCATCGGAAGAGTTTATGTCAAAAGATGAACTTTGAAAACGTACAGGACGTTTGCGATTTCGTGTAAAACGTCGCACAATCGGTTGAGTCTAGATCTGTTGAGATTGTAACGGTGAGATATATTCTGTCTGTCTGAAGTATGACAGTCTGGTTCACAATTAATTTTGGTGGTGTGCACTTCTGATAAAAAGTAGAATGACGGTTCGGGTGCACGAACATATGCAACTTTAAGTCTATTTAAATAAGCATAATTTTTTCTGAACTTTGCCGGTAGACGGCTCTCTAAGATTCACAATGTGAGATGACCTAATAGCGTGCACAATAAAGGGTCCATTATATTTTTGGTTGAAACTTGCGGCCTGGCCCGTTCGGGTCTTTAAGCATATAAACATATAGCCTCCAACAGATAATTGCAACGGATTTGTCTTTTTATTGTAGCGATCCACGATCAATTCTCCTGATCGTTGTGCATTTGTTCGAATGTCCTCTCTAATTATATCGATCTTTTTGGCCTTTTTTTCTTCATAGTCACGATTATCGTCAGGTAAAGTTGAGAAATCGGTTTGATGTGACAAACAAAGCGGAAATTTAGGTCTTGCCCCGTTTATGATCTCAAAGACGAATATTTTGTAGAGGAATTTACTGATGCATTCATTGAAAATGTCACGGCAGGTAGCACACTGTCCCATTGCTTTCCTTTTTGAATGTACGGAGTAAGTTGTTCAGTATTAAACATTGATCTTCAGGAACACATTCGGTTTTGATATTTTCTATGTTCTGTGTAATGTCGGAAATGCAGTCATTTCCGTTGGAAATTATTTCACATTTTGGTCGCAACTTCGGTTTCAAAAGAGCTGGGCGTGTTTTTTTGTTCTTCGGTAGTGAGCCAGAAGAGGTCCATTTCTGTTTTTTTTTTTTTTTTTTTTTATTATGAAGATCTTCTGGCTCTCTTCTCCCTCTTCTTTTTAAATAGGTAGTTTAGACGGCAGAGGCACATAACAAACATGGCGTCGCTTAGTCTAAATGACTAAAAAATTTATGAATGCAGATCTAATACAATGTGAGCTGTGTGATAAACGTTTTTATGGTATGGCAGCCTTAGTACGACACCCCTGTAGGGACAATAAGCTGGATAAATATAAGAACTACGCGGGCAATAACAGTAAGGGGACGACTATTTGATATTCTGGGGAGGGGGAGGGTGCAGAAGGATTGTTTGCGGATTTATTATTCATTTTAATTTGCCGCTAATCATGCCTATTTTTTCAGCTCTTACCAGGCCTTTATATTCATATTTAAAATCCTCTTGTCCCCCACCCTACCACAAAAAAATATATCAAATGTTTTTACCCTTATTTAACACAAGTTTAAATTGATTGATTGTTGGTTGCTTATTTTTAACGTCCAGTGACAAAAATTGCATGCATATTTCAGGAAAACACGAGTTTAAAAGTCAGGTATATAATATGAAAATAAGGAGATGTAGTATGATTGCCAATGAGGCAACTATCCACCCAATTTCAAATGAAGTGAATGTAAGCAATTATAGGCAATCGTACGGCCTTCAATAATGACAAAAACCCATACCGTATTGTCGGCTATAAAAGGCCCCGACATGAAAAATGTGAAACAATTCAAACAAAACAACTAACGGCCTAATTATATATATCAAAACAATTTACAAAAAATACAAAAATGAGTCGACAGACAACCACTGATCTACAGGCTCCTGTCTTAGGACATGCCCATAAAGAATATGGCAGGGTTAAACATGTTTGTGAGCGCCGTGACCTTGTATACCTTGTGGTGGTCCGAAGGTTTTGACCATCGAAATTTTGCAATTGAAATAATAGTAAGGACCAGCAGATTTTCCTCAAGGACCACCAGGGAAAAAGATTTGAGATCTCTGCGATATCTTTTATATACAAAAATAATCCAGTTTGGTTACTTCAAAAATGTTTGATAGCCAGATGTCCTTTTCGAGCATATACCAGACAAACATTGACAATTTTTTGTACAGTTTAAGATTATTCCTGAAAATTAAATGGTCGGAGCTTTAAGCCGGATTTGTTTACCCAAATTGAGTTAGGAAAGCATAAAGAAAAAATGTGACGAACACAGCGATTTCTTCCAACTAATTTTCTTTGTTTTTGAACTTATTGTATAATTACATCAATGCCAAAATAGAGCACACCTGTTGTATCTTCACATGGAGAATTGAAAAATTCAAATTTAATATTTCTAGCTTCATCCTCGGTCTGTTCAATCAGGATATATGTAGTCAATGTAAATATTGCAGAAATGCAATCATTTCCGCTAAATTTTGGTGAAATATATTCATCTTCGGTATCGGCTGTATAATCCGCATCAAGATCGGTTTCTTCTATTTCGAAGTCGACAAAGTTTAAGTTTTGTGTATTGTTCTCGACGGGAATCGAAATACTAATTTGTCCTGTCGTTTCCGGAACATACAGTAAAAAGAGGTCATCTTCTGCCTGACCTGAATTCTCACCGGACACATCACTACCAATGCAACGAGATAAAGCATCCTCTACTTGCATTTGCGTAGCTGGCTTGAATTTCGAAATTATACTGTTGTAATATTACAAGCCAACGATCATATATCGCTCCTTTCAGTTGTTTTTCAATTAACGGTCGCAATGCCTTGTGGTCACACTCAACGATGCATTTATTGCCTCTTAGGTAACTTGAACAGTCAGTGATGCTGGTAACGACTCCCAATAACTCAAGTTTGGTTGGACCGTAAGACCTTTGCCAATGATTTATAGCTTTTGAGCCAAAACGGACGACTCTGATTTTTCAAAGTTGTTACTTTCATTAGGATGTTTTTGGTACAACATATAACCAATCCCTTTTGAAGATGAATCAACAGCCAAATTCGGATTCAGTTTAAGACCAGCATTCCTTAAACGATTAAAAACATCAGTTAGGTCATTAAGATGTTCTTGAAATGTCTAAGAACAGATTACTACATCGTCCAAATAGCAAAGACAAGACCTGAAAGTTAACCCGGACAACACTTTGTCCATCAAAAGTTGAAACGAGATCGGTGCAGAGCTAAGTCCCATAGGTAATCGATTAAATTTATATGTCCTGAAACATATATTGAAGGCCGTATATTTCGAACTTGTAGGGTCTATTTTCATTTAGAAAAATCCGGATCTCATATCAATGGATGCTATGAAATTTGGTTTTCTTTTAGAAAAAGATTCTGCTAGGTCTTGTAAATCAGGTATATTATATGAAAAGATTTGACACTGAGAGTTTAAATATCTGAAGTCGCAGCAAAAACGAAATTGCGAAAGACTAGAGTCCTTGTCATATGGTGGTCCATGTTTTGTTCCATGTTCATGCTGCGATTTGTCCAAATCAGACTTTTCAAACAGAAAATTGTCAATAAAATCCGTGATTGCGCTGTCAAACGCACGGTTATTGTCAGATTGTAAAGTAGAATCAAGCTTAACCGAGTTACTATTTTTTGTTTACGGATATAGTTTACACCATTCTATCATTCATTAAATTCACATTTGAGCGTGATGGTCGCTATTATCGTCAAACGGAATCAATGAGTGTTCAGATGTAGTTTCGTCAAACATAGCTAATGCTTTTCCTTTGTACAAGTCAATACCACAACTGTTTGGATTCAATATTTTAATCGGAATAAGTCTACCTTTTGACACAGAAACTACTCCATTAGAAATAACCAATCCTCGAGATAAAATATATTTAGTTACTAGACGTACAAACTCCTTGTTTTCCATAATAAACATTTGACGGAACTCTTCCCATATTATTGTCTCTATATTTGGTGAAATTGTTGTTCCTTTTTGTACAATGCACATTTGCTGTTTTTGGAGCAGCGGACATTTCGCTAAAATCAATCAACATTTTATTTGCAATTAAATAAATTGTTCCCAAAATAATGGGATGTGATGACATTTTCAAAATATAAGTAAGAACACGATGATTGCCTCTTGACTCGAATATTCATTTGTATGAAAGCCGTACCAACAACATCAATCTTTTGACTCACGAACATCTGCATTAAAATCTGAATTCTTACTATACGGTAACGAATTGTAAAGTTGTTCTGAAATAATGTCACTGAACTTCCTGTATCAATCAATGCAGAAATTTTCAAAGAATGAAAACGAACTGTCAGATATAAAAATTTCGAGTCCGAAGAAATAAAGGGATCAGTTACACAGTCATTTTCGGACGATGTCGTTACATCGATTTCATTAGGACATGTATTTTCAACACAAAAATAATTATTTACATTCATACATTTATTTACACGAGATCGAAATCTTCTCCGAATCCTTGAAGCACTTATGGATGGTCTCCTAGGGAGCGTGCTGTGTGACCCCCAAGAGGAAAGAGTTTCCCTTCTGAAATTGACCGCATTCTTTTGCCGAATGTCCCGGTTGTCTGTATATTTGACACTGCATCGTTGTTGTTACATTATTTTGAACTGTTTGTCCGAAAAATAATACACTGCAAAGCAACATGACCATTTGGAGTACATAACTGGCATATGTTTTGAGGAGAGAGATTTCCCGTGCCGTTCCAATTACAATTTCTTTTGAAATGTCTTGTTCCATTAGATTTGCAGCAGGGCAAATTTCGGCGTGGTGCGCTTGGATATGTGTTTCGAGAAAAACTATTGAACCCCTGGTGGTTTTACATTGATGTCTGTTTGTTTCTGTGTTTTCATGTCATTCATGAGCTCTGTCAGATGATTCATTTGATGTTTTAAACTAGAAATTTCGGATTGTCTTGTTGAAATATTTCGTGCAGCGGCTACAATATTGTCACATTCCCTGTATTTATACGCTTCGCCGGTTTCCGCTAGTGTCAAAGCGTCTGATGCATCGTTAGGTTTACTTACGCGGACATAAAATGCAAGTTTATCAGGCAACCCATCAACAAATTTCGACATAACTTCATGTTCAGGCTTGTAAAAAGCAATTCCGCTTTTTTCTACAAGCTGACAATAAAAATCTTCAACTTCTTGTCCAGAGTTCAATTTCAAATTATTGAATAACTGATTTTCAATAACAACGGATAGATTTTCCCTGTTAAATTTAACATATTTAGCGTTAAAACCATCTTTAATTGTGTACCGGTCTAAACAAGAACTTGAGTTAGTCCGTTGTACCATGTTAGCGCTGGGCCCTAGAGATGGAGGTGAAATGCAGCTACAAATTTGGCATCATCAAGCTCATGTAGCGTAGAGAAGGATTCAAACTCTTTTAAAAATTTGGAGCCATTGTCTTTGTGATAAGCTGAAAACGTTTTATATCGATGTTTTACTTGTCAGGTATTTGTTAACAAAAGTGTCGTCTAGAATAGTTATTTCTCGATACGAGGGATTCGTGTTCAAGTCTTCCTCACTTCCACTGTATCTTAACTTATCATCACCCCAATCGTAATAAACCGAAATGCATTTATCAATCGAAAGTCTACCAATGCCTTTTCAGAGGGAGACAAATCTACGCAAGGAAAGGCAATCCTTTCCACGTGTCCGACCGCATGGTCGTCTACCTGCTGGTAATAACTTCACAGGATCGTGCTTAAATGTTGTTTGTTTTAAGTATACTAGAACACAACCGCGAAATCGCGGGCATTTAGAGCGTAATTGAAAGTATGTAAACTGTTGTAGGATCAATAATTGTAAAAGATTGATGACTGCAGAATTTCAGGAAAGGTATCAAAAGTCATAGGTACTTTGGGACAGGACAATTTTTTTTAGCCCTCTCCCTTTTTTCCAAAGACCGTTATTTTTTGTTTTCTGTTTTTCTGTATACTATGAACATAAATATACTATAAATACTATAACTTGACGGTCACTGATATATTATATGGAGACTCTCTATATAATATATCAGTGACCGCCGCGGATAGTAAACTATTGGAATTGATAGTAAATAGCAAATACACTTTATTTATAGTATATGTATGATCATAGTATACAGAAAAACGCGAAAATAATTGTCCTGTCCCCAAGTACTTTTATGTGTAATTTTAACAGTTCCTAAACGGAAGTCTTTTATGTTACTTAAAAGTCAGTCCGATGACGGAAACAATATCCGGACGCCTTTATTTTCGTTTTCCTCCCAAATTAACCCAAACTTAATAATCATAAGCGAGAATGATTAATGCGACTATGCATGGTACCTATAGGACACAGAGGCATGATGATTAATTTATTGTGGAAGGAAGAAAAGCGACCCACAAAATGAGATCTTCTCATTTAATAGTATAAATATATCAAATGAAAATCCACAATGTATGTGCTTACTTAAAAACCGGGTGCTCCACCATTTTATGTTTTACTTTGGCATAAATAATAAATTACTTTTCAAATTAATAAAGTTCTATTTCACAAACGCATGCATATATATATGGTCACAAAATCAACTGTAAAACTAATTTATAAACCAAATACTGTATTCCGCAATACGCAAAACCAAATAACTGGTAATGAAGAGACAACTCTCTTAAACATATGCTAACTTAACCAAACATCTTGACCATACCGGCCAAACTGACATATAACATAATGAGACTTCATGAAATATATTAGGAGTGTTGTTTCTGTGGGTTTTTTTCCTTGAGCAGCAGTATTCAAACAAAACTGTGGCTACCCTAGCTAGCTTCAAATATCTGCAAGCTTATTTTGGGCCTGGTGTGATTTCTTTCGTATGTACAAAGTACTGAGAGGTTCATGTGACATGAAGATAAAATAAAAAACCAAAAGGTCAATGATATTTAACACAACTATGTAAAACAAAAGAAAAAAAACTTGCTGTTTCCCTAACTCTGTGTTTAAAAATATCTCCGTTTCTATACTAACTTAAAGTCTTTTACATTATTTAAGGAATGACTGTAATATTTTTCTGTCTATGAAGTAATAACACGCGGGTTATTTAAAAGTGTGCACCACATTTTTGAGGTATCTCGAATAGACAGAAAAAAATATTACAGTCATTCCTTATAATTTAATTCTAAATTCATTTTTAAGGAGTAAATCATGAGAAAACGTTGGTGACGTCACGATCACTTGACAAAATTATGTCTATGAGATGATAGACGGAAAACTTTCAGCCAATCAGAAGACGTGTTACATCCAAAATTAAATTATTTACTTTAACCGAAACGTTTCTACCAAACGTTTACTCCTGAACTTCCTCACAGAAAACGTGCCACATATATTGAAGTTTTCAGTATGGAAAGGAGATAATAGTTTTCACACGAATGCCCTCCAAGTGAATTTAAATGTTATTAAATATGCATGCACCTAATTGCAATTAATGCACGATCACAAAAGCTTAGTGATTTTGATTTTCGCTTGTCCTATCGTGCAAAAAGAACGTGAATTTCCAAAATCCATAAAATGAGCACAAAATGACTAGTTTTAAAAACATTTTTATCGTATGATCAAACTTTGGTCTACAACATACCTGTAAAATAGGAATTACATCATAACCCAAACAAACCACCAAACATCCCAAATACTCATTGATAAAATGTCAATTGTTTGTACTTGTAGTAACAATAATATTATGTATCAAGATATTTCTTATCTAACTTAAAACATGTGACGGTCAACTTTTTTTTTTTAACAAAATCAAGTTATCTACAGAAAGAGAGAAAATGGTTTCGTCTGCTGTTTGGATATTATTTCTGCTAGAGTTTCTGTTGTTTTCAAGTTCAGACGGTAATTATTCGTAAGATTTTTATATTAGATACAGTAAAGCACTTGAAGAGAATTTTTTCATTAAATAGATAGATTTATATTTTACCACTACATCGCGAGACTTTCTGAGCATTTTAATTATTCAAAATTCAACTAACGAAACATGATTGATTGATTAATTGTTATTTGTGTAACTTTCAGTGGCAAATATTACATACATGTTCAGGACGAGAACAAATCAACAATAAACACAATAGGTAGATCCTGAAATAGAGGCTGTCCGGGATGAAGGTCGGGGAAATTTGGACTGGAAAATGATGGTCTACTAGATAGGAACAGGAATTTTTTACCTTGCAACTGGCCATCTACGGACCCCTCAAAGAGTGGTTGCAAAGATTTTTAACGTGCAGAGAGCGCGGCACACTCTCTACTTGAGGCACTGAATTCAAGGTCCCCATTCTGACCGGACGTGGCTGCGTACATGTACATCCTACACAGCCAAAAGGATGCACCACTTTGGCAAGGGTTTTACTGCCGGTCGGGACCATATTTATATTCACCAGTCACCCTTGGGGTGCTAACGAAACATCGTATCGGACGAGATACGGTGGCGAATTCTGTTTCTGTTTCTGTTTCTTAGTTTTGATTTATGTTTCTCTAATTTTTTAGACAAAATTTATCGTTCCATGTTCATATTAAATGATCTTCAAAAAGAATGTGTTCGTTCTTTTATAGATATAAGAAGATGTTGTATGAGTGCCAATGAGACAACTCTCCATCCAAGTCACAATTTGTAAAAGTAAACCATTATAGGTCAAAGTACGGCCTTCAACACGGACCCTTGGCTCACACCGAACAGCAAGCTATAAAGGGCCCCAGAAATGACTAGTGTAAAACTATTCAAACAAGAAAACCAACGGTCTAACGATTCACAGACAATTTGGTTTTTATGTACTTTTGCTCGAAGTATCGAGCTTAGAATACTAACTGACAGTTAATGAAAGCTAGTTCAAATCCGATTTTAAATAAAAGTAAACCTTGTTTTCATAGGTTATAATATCAATCAGTACACATCCAAGAGATTTAGTATAAAGACATCATTAATAATCTGAGAAAAACATGACCTTATGCAATCCCAAAATGTTAGTATCGACAGAATGTACGACTAAAAGTGTTCATAATTGTAAAGCATTACATAATTAATCATGTTTTAATTTTCAAACATCCAATTAATGTAAGTACTGATAAAGACAATACACCTTATCGCTATTCCCGGCTGACCCGAGAATCTTTCCTTTTGAACTTTTGACGTCATACAACAATCGCTTTTCCATTGTGACGTCCGATATTTTATATTGTGACGTCAAAATTTTACGGGAACCTGTGTGATGTCCAGTAATGGCGGACAAATAGCGATAAGGTGTATATTCAAAGCATACTACAACGTTAAATTGATAACTTCCAAAAATAAGGATAAATAAATTTACATGGATCGTACCTAAGTTTACGGGCTTTTAAACAACATAACTCGCTAAAAACGAGGATATGCTATCCCGTTTGTAATAAAGTTTTTACAAGAGCACACAAACTTTCAAACCATTTTTTTTTTATCTAAATTATTCAAGTATTTTGTGGTAACGGAATCCATATCATTATAATTTACTAGTTAACATGATAGATTACTTTATTTGAATTATAAATCACCGACCAAAACGAATAACAAAAGGGAACGAAAAGTCATCTCATTGTCGTACTTTTTGGCATAGATTTTTCCTTGTGAATCTTAAATATCCAAATTTAGAAATGAAACATTATTGTTGTTTATACTAGATTTAATTAAAGTCAGTTCCCTTGAATACATTTCCGCAATACATTTGGAGAATTATTTATCATTTAAAGTAATAATATCATCAAAGTAACGATAAGTGTTATTAAATTTTTAATCAGATGGAATTGACACAGAATTTTTACTGAGTTTGGCCATAAAAATACAAAGAACCAGTCTGTTATTTAAAGGTGAAAATTGGTGGCCAGAGGAATACTTATAACTTGTTGATAATAGCTATTGCCGTAACTTACAGTTTATTTTCGACTTGTGAGTTTAAATGTCCCTTTTGGTATCCTTTGCCTGTCTTTTACATGTATGTTGTCAGGGAGAAAATTTACAGCTTTAATCATCTCATCACAGTTCTTGAAAATATATCTAGCATAAATTTGCTTTATATCAAATAAATTTAATAAATAAAAGGGTGTTTTTTAAAGAACAATTTAATTGACTAAGAGAAATTCTGTTTGATAAGATTGTGTGGAAGTAATGTTACACGTTGTCAAAATTAACAACTGTTAACCGAGTTAAAAGGAACATCAAAAAGAACGTAATTCATCTTAAAAATACAAAGTTTATACACTCAAAAAATTATAAATTCAATTATTTTTGTATGCTTTATTACAAAAGAAGTTTGACCTTGTCTGTTCTGCTAAACGTATACATATTTTGATCAGGCATATTACTAAATACACTACCAAAATAAATAATAAAATATAAGAACAGCATTGCTGTTGTTCACTAGGAAATCGTTCCGTCGTATTTCCGCATTGTATTGGATCTTCCGCATTTATCCGTAGTTGTATTGCTGCTGTTGTTGATGTCGTCGTTTTAAACCTTTATTTTTTTGTATTGCAGTCTTCTCCAAACCTACAAAGAATGGCAAAGTACATCCTGTTTGGGGACACCAACCAATTCTTCCTGCACCGGTCCATGGCTGGTCACAAGACCAAGGCAATAATGTTCCTAAATGGGGAGATGACATGTTTGGACAAGGATGTAAATGTAGTTTTCATCTGTCATGTCACAATGACGCGGCGTGTCATCATCACGGACCTGATTACCGTTGTGTTTATATGTGTTGTGGAACAAGATGTGTTTTGCAGGATGACTAGACAATGTTTAGGTACTGATTACAACATTACTGTAAGTACTGGTATGAACATACGGATATTGTGATATTAAGCTTTGCTGTTACAAAATTTTTGGAAGTATTTTAAATCAAGGAATATTTCTCCCTTATGCAAAGCTCTGATTTCTTGTCGGCTTTGGCTATACTTTTTGTTCTTTTGGTTTAAAAGCTTAGGGATACAAAGTTAATACCCTTAAAAAATGATTATTCAATTATTTCTATATGCTTTATTAAAAAAGAAGTATGATATTGTTCTTTCTGCTAAATTTTCGAAAAAAAACTTTGGATTTTCAGATATTTTGGCCTCGAGCATCACTGAAGAGACATTTATTGTCGAAATGCGCATCTGGTGCAGATAATTGGTACCGTTAATGTTATTAAAGAGACAAAAAAAAACTGCTTCTCGATTATTTATTTCAGTATTAAAATACGAAAGTTGATATCTTTCAACATTTCATTACTCATGATTTTCGTCAAAGAAAATTAAAATTAGTTATAACACTTAGATAGAGCAAATTGTAACACGAGAAACAATTTCAACCAAGCGAAAACGAAGAGTTGCTATCTGCTCTCAGATTATCGCCCTCTTAGCTATATGTAATTTTATTTAATATACTGAAATTTCTGTTATTATTGTCTTTTTAATTTATTATTTTTGTTCTGACACCTTTTTGATGATTAAAACGAGGGGTTGAGATTTTAAAGAGTTGCCCACTGATCCAAGTCAGAGTAAAATGTTATCTGGTATTGACCAATCAAAACTGGCATTTAAACATGATGAATAATAAATGTGAGTTATCGCAATCACACACAGAAAGGACATTTATTGTATGACTAAATCTATTTTTGTTAGACATTTAGCAATCTCCCTTAAACAAGATATTGTTCCTGACTACTGATATACCTTCTTGTGAAACATTTAAGCATGCAACATAACTTTTACCGTATACATGTTACCAACGTTTTGTTGTGCATTTATTGGATACATTATTATGATATTTACTTTTGTATTACTTTGTACTTAGCATTTTGTGTGACACTATTCTTACTGCACTATAAGAGTTTTTCTCATTTTATCCTTTTCAGATAATAATAAGACAGAGAAAACCAAAATATCACAAGAATTGTGTAGAAAACAAAGGCTGACAGTTTTCCATGCTTTAATCTAATAAATTTAAAAAAGAAAGCTTTAGACAGACATGTGTGAATTCAATTTGTATATAGATTCTTCATCCTGTTTCTAGAAAATCCAGATTTCCTATACTATTCAGCTAGAGAAAGAAGTTTCCATATTCTCAATATATTCAAGTCAAATTTGTTGATGTGCATTTGTTGATGCTTACTAAATCATTGAGTCAACATGTGCGTTGTATATACCATCTAACTGTTCATTAATCTGGTGAAGTTGTCTTTCCTTCACTGTGGGTAAAATTAACATTACAATTATAACAATGACTGCAAGTTAAACAGACAATTACAATTAAGATTTATCATTATTTGTAATGACATAACATGTGAATATGGAAATTGACTAACTTCTCCGGCTCCTAATACCTCACTATTCTCTTTAGAAAATACCGAATGAACAAATTAACACAATATCGCGTCAACACTTAAAGAACATATATCATATACTAAATACGAGAGAAAAAAACTGCAATTGAGAAGAAGAATTGGAATAAAAATGTTGAAATATAATGTTAAAAGGATAAATCTTAATAATATATATCTGATATTAATCAGCTTGAAAGTTGCAAGAAGTTCTTCAGACAAAGAAAAGTAACGCATCACCATGACCACAAAGACTATAAACTAGAGAAAATTATGTGAATAATTTCATACCTAGGACTTGTGTATAAATAACAGGTACTCAACGTTTGGAGCACTGAATATCTATTAAAGAAACGAAGTCTTTCACATGTCTGTAAAAGGAGGTACAATATCCCCAATATGCCCCATACTTCTAGCTTAACTTTCAAATTTTGATTTAATTAACACTAGTAACACTGAGGCGATTTCAATACAATAACTAGATAGGAAATAGATCCATTTCAAATAACGCATTAGTGTTTTTATGACGTCATTATTAGCAGAAATATCATTTTCCCCACAAATTTCGTAGAAAACACGGGTGGTGAAACATTGGGTGTTAGGAACTGAAACTTATAGCGCATGCGTCGACAACAAGATCTTGTAACATTATGTTATAACAAGTAAAATAGCTGACTTACATGCAGGATTTTAGTTTGTGTTTCCTTGGCCTAAATCAAAAAGTGGGAGAAAATGCCAAGGGGCAACCAAACACAATGAGTCCTTTGAATAATAAAACACCATGTCTAAAAAGAAACTTTCATAAAAATGTCTTTGTTTTTGCCTATTTTGGGCGCAAATGGCAATGATTTAGAATTTTAAAAAATCGTCAAATTTCGTTTTATTTCATTTTCTTAATGCACCAATATGTCATCTTGAAATATCGCACTCACTTCACATACTGCTTTTCGCGAGCATTTATTTTGTTTTTTTTTTCTGTTGTACATCATACAATTATAGTCCGCAGATTTCTTAATTATTTGTGTTAATAATGCATTAATGGTTTTTATACCGAATAAAATCTCATTATCATATTTGTTGTTGTTGTTGTTGTTGTTTGTATGTTGTTGATTTGTTTGTTATGATCACAACCATACTGATATATAACCCCATGTGTATTTTTTTAATCCAAAGTGCCTGCTGTGAGTATTTTCATAAGTCTTGAATCAAATTCAGTTCAAAATACAATTAAAAGGTCTTTCCATTAGATCATTAATGAGCTAGACTCAAGCTAGCTGCCAAAATTGAAGGATGGACTTGACCTTTGGAATTAATTTGTAAAGACCCTATGCCTCTATCGGAATTCCAAAACCATATTCAAAAATCTATACTATACGTAATCGGGCAAAATAATCCGCTATTGAATGAGTCGGCAAATATCATCTCTGACAAACTTGAACAGTAATATCTGTGATATATAACATGAAAAAGGCCAAGTGATTGTCAACAATTTTAAACATTTTACATTCCTCCCTAAATGAGAGTTTGCTAATTGAAGTGTAAAGAAATCATTTCTTCAAATCAAAGTAAATTGGTGAAATTAAAATTGCATTTAGCTTTCTATAACAAATATAACTAAAAGATATCTTTATTAAGAAACATATTTTCAGGATTTTTCTCATTACTGATGCATACTGTAGTTTTCGACAGAATTTAAATTAAGAAAAAATTGAATTTCGACATTTGCTTTTATTGATGCAATTTAAGCTGGAGTTTAACATTTTCCCAAGCAAAGTCAATTAATCGCGAAATAACATTTCGTAGACATCTCTTTATGGTTTTTTTTTCTGAATTTTCCAGGAAATGACTTTCATTTGAATACAGCTAAATTGCTTTCTTTGAAAACTTGTAGTAAAATGACACTACGATTGTGATTTATAATGTTCTGCTTTAATACAGAATTAAATTCCCAAGTTATAACTTCTGAAGTGGCTAACATTGGCGATTAACTGTTGCATAATACTGTAATGGATAATAATGGTCTGTTGACCAATTCTGTTCTCAATCTTTAATTGCTATGGTATACAAACATATCTTATACCTAAAATTTAATTTGGGTCAAATTGCAAAACGGAATATGTAAATCATGTTAGGCACCGACCATTCATCTTTTGTGGGAACATGTTTTTTTTTTTTTTTTTTTTTTTATATATATAAATTGTTCGATTCTAAATTTCTCGATAAAAAATCAAATGTTTTAGAGGGGAAGTGAAAAAAAATAATTGTTTGTTTTTATTGAAAATTAGTTAAACAAAATTAAAACAACATTGATTTAATAAAAAAGAAAAAAAAAACTTTTTATGGTCGTTGTTTTATTGATTGGCAGTTAATAGGAATATTCTCAAAAAACACAACAACACAACAACAAAAAAATTAAAAGACGAAAAAAAGAGGAACAGAGATTAGAGATACTATGCAGTGAAAGACAGATATAAATCGTACAATCATTATAAACTATCTTTTCATCTGGTTTTTAAAGAACTGATTGTTCAATAAAGCCTCAGTCATACGTTCAGGTTTTTTACTGCCGTCCTTAATAGGACAATTCTCGATTAAAATATTCAAAAGTCTAATAAAAATCCTGTAATTCGTGGCTGAAATTATTAAAAGTTTCAAAAACATTTATTTGATCACGACAACAATCATATATATTGTTCAAAAGAGATCCAGCTGGTTTCTGTCGAATTCGTCCCGATTATCCCGATCCGATCGTTTCCTGTCAATTCGTTTTGATTATCCCATTCTCCATCCGATTCTTATCCAATTTGAATCTTTTGCATGTTAAAAAAACGTCGGAATATGTTCCGACAGCATTCCCGATTCTTCCTAATGTGATCCCTCAGATACCAGAAAGTAACCAGACAGATCTGGACGCAATCTGGACTCACAGACATGTTTAACACCGCCACATTCCTAAGGTGCTTGTCCCAAGTCCGGAGCCTGTTGTTCAGTGGTTGTCTTTGGTTCATGTCTGTCGTATTTGTTTTTGCAAATTATTTTGTTATAAATTAAGCCGTATGATTTCTCGTTTGAATTGTTTCACATTTTTTATGTCGGAGCCTATACGGTATGAGTTCTTCTCATTTTTGAAGACCGCAAGGTGGCCCATAACTGCTTACATCCTCTTCATTTTAACTTTGGTTGATACTTGTCGCGTTGGTAATCATACCAGAACTCCTTATTCAATCGACAGGAAACGGATATGAAAAGTTTCTGCAAATCATTCCCGTTTCACAGAACACCGTCCAGGACATTGTTACGATTTTGGTCCGATACAGCAGAATCTATTACGACATAGTCACAATTGTAATCCGGCTAGACAAAATCGGCTGAGTTTCCCGAATGTCACTGTTTATAGGTCATTTCACTGGACCTCCAGCTATATCTTAGTTGCAATTTTTGTGTACAGTTGTACCTTTTTAACCAATTGTTCCGGAAAAACGTGGATATTGCCACTTCTATTTGTATTGAAGCAAACATCTTGTCAGATAATCTGCACAGTATAGCAAATGAACTTCAGTGAACTTTTTATACTCAAATCAATTGTTACCGGAATGATTTTTCATAGTATTTATTCATTATTTTTTAAAATACATGTGACCTTCATCTGATTTAGAAATTAAAAGAGAGATCTGTTCACCTGCAAGCACATAAACTGTTTTATATCAAATCTTTCTAACAATGCTTCCAGTCACTGTTTCTCTCTAAAGTGATGGTAGTTACGTGTGGGGATTGGAGCTTGGACTATTTTTTGAGTGTGCTAACAAAGTATTTTTTTCTATTGTCCCTTCACACTGCTATGCCTTGTGATATATTTTTGAATGGCATGCTGCTCTAAGGACTTGAAAATTGGCATTTCAAACCGCTGCCAAAATAATCTATTTATTCATTTCTATAGATTTTTAGAAAAGAAACAGACATCTACTTTCACTCAAGTTTGCAGAACCTGCTCGAGGGGCGCTTTTATTGTGTCATTGTGCTATGGTCATTTTTGTATTCTTGTCTTTCATTTTGCTAATGTACTTTGTCTATAGAGTGTCTTTGTGATATTTTGTTTTTCTTTGTTGAAATAGTTATTTGTTTTTATAGTGATTGGGATTATAACACAATGTTGACTGCTGAACCCCAATTTTTGACATTTTTACCTATTATGTCTGTTTGTTCTACATAAGGAAATGCCTGTACCAAGTCAGGAATATGACAGTTGTTTTCCATTCGTTTGATGTGTTTGAGCTTTTGATTTTGTCATTTGATAAAGCACTTTCCGTTTTGAATTTTCCTTGGAGTTCGATATTTTTGTTACTTTACTTTTTACAGATAACGAAAGATTTGTTTGGTTTTAGGATGATGAGGGATTGGTGTTCAATATCCAGCGGCAAACATTTCATGCATATCAGAACGATAATATGTTTTCTCTAATTTTCATGGTATTTTCACATTTCTCGATCGGTGTTAGAAAATTATTTCTCATCTCAGAGTAAATTTTGTTCTCGGCAACTGATTGGTCGAAATTCAATTATGATGTTAAAAATTCTTGATTTCTTCTGAATTTCCTATTGTGACGTCATGAAAAAAGGCGACCATGCCTGATGACGTCACATATAAAGAACACAACTTTCTGCAAGTCTTTGAAAACTTTGTTTAGATATCGTCTAAAAATCATTAGAGAAACAGATTCCACCACTATAACTCGTATATTACGATATTTCCCCACTCTCAACAGTTAAATTTTAATTATTAAAAAATATTAAAATTTAACTGTCTCGAGTGGAGAAATATCGTATTACACTGATGCAGTGGTGGAATCTATAAATCTACAGTTTTCTGAAATATACGTTTGCCTTTTATGTTATTTTCAGAAAAGACGAGCCTGTATCAAAATGTAATTGGAAGGACTGAAAATAGAATGATAATAAACAGTACTGCCAGCTGAAGGCAACCAATCAAATTTAAATATTTCACTTTACCAACAGATACGTTAATTTTGTAATGTATTAGTTAAGATGACGGATTTGTTTTGGGGGAGGAACACATACTTTGACTTCTTAATGGTCACCTGTGATTAATCAATACCGTAAAACTTGTGAAGCTACGAAACCAAATTTGGTGGTATATTACTTTGAGAAAGGAGCTTCTTTGTCAGAAGTTGTGCTGTATAAAAAAAGTCACATTTCACACAAATATATATATTGAACAGAAAAATGAATAAGAAATCTTCTCGTTTTCAGTACGGTACGAATACCTTAATGCTTATTGATTTGAGTTCTCAAGTAAATAAACACAAGTATGTTGAGCATCTTTTGTTTATTATACATCATGTTCTTTGGTCAATCTTTGGTACCTATGATATAACAAAAGTATGTATAGTATCACTCCACTTATACTTCACTTTCAAAAGTTTCAACAGGGTAATGTGTTACTGTCTCTTCAGCACTGGAATGGTGATTGATGTTCCAACCTGAAATGTAAGTCGTAAAGAAATAAATACAAATAAAATTGTTAACATTGCATACCATACTTTACAGACATGTACATTTCTAGTTTACATCATAAATTGATTTTAACAACAACAACTAAAAGAATCCCGGAGGCTCTCGAAATATGAAAATACCAATCGGACCATTTTGTGTGTTTCCTTTTTTATTTTTGCTTATTTGCTGGTAGGGTTTTTGATGATCTGAAATCAAAAGCAAACACAAAAAAAAAAAAAAACAGTTTTTGAAAATCACAAAAGTAGGATTTGTATAAGATCAATAAAACTGAAATCTTTATGTATGCACTTGATCATACTTTTAAAAATATTCTATATTGATAAAATTTTTGAAAAAGTGTCATTAAAAATGATATCAAACTATACGGAATATTAAGCCCGATAGGTTTTGAAAATTTGATTTAACGAAAAACAAATAGAAAATTTTCAGTTTTATCAAATTAACAATTACTATTTTTGAAATGCATTTTGGAACATATATATTTTCTAGGCTTGATCGAACAGTGAACAGTACTAAACAGCATTACTTAAGCATGTTTAAATTGAAACAAACGAAATGTGGGGTAAATGTCCATAAGCAACAACAATAAACTATATTTGAATCGTAGTGAAAGGGGAAGACTTTTGTTTATCATTACCATTACACTAAATAAATGACAATATGTTGATTTTCAATATTCACCTTTCAGGTCTACTCCAAAACAATTCAATTTATATACCGGTAATGCAACTGAAGAGTTTTGTTTTACAAGGGCACTTCTCAGATTGACCATAGATGACTGACGACTTGGCAATGCTTGCATATAGTCTGGATTATTTAATAACAATTCTTGGATTTGATAAAGCTTGTTGCTAACGTCCTTTCCAACCACGTTGTAAAACACATTTGAGATAAATGGATCGGTATCTAGATATGTCTTAAGTTTTATGACAGACATTGTCAGTAGAAAGCTGTCTTCAGATGCTACAATAGACACCTGCAATAATAAATCATCTTTTGTTTAAACATCAGAAAATGTCTTTGCATGAATTTTAAATATCAGTGCTATTAACAGAAACTACAAAACCCGTAATTAAGTCAGATAAAGAGAGTAGCCATATGGGATATATGACAGAGAAGAGTTAAGCATATAATCATGATTTAAGATCAGACTATATGGTCTTAGCAAACTTCTGTTATTTTTAAAACTCCATATGTATATAAAAACAGGGAGAAGATACCAATGGAAAAAGTTGGGAAAAAAATGTGACAGACCATGGTCAAAATAAAAAACAACGAAAAGACAAAAACAACGAAACTGGGTATTAATTGCAGAATTTTGAAAATTTTAAATAATTTTGCTTGCTTCTTGTTTAAATAATTTTACCGACTGTGTCCTTTTCTCGATTGTGACATTTTGACGAATTCACATGGCGGGTTACGCATGCATAGCAGGAGACGCTTATTCTGTCGACACACGCGGTCTCGCTCCTTTTAGAGTTTGTGCGATTCCCTCACTTTTTGTTAGTTACCTTGATTTGTTGTAGATTTACGAGATTTGAACATTGGTAAACTATTGTCCCCTTAATTTAGACAATGGCCGAGTAGAGCTTGACAAATTGATGTGTAGACAGACATTTGTCTTTTGATGTAGACTTTATATTTAATATAATACAACATATTTATTTAAAGTCTGTAAGAAGCATACAAATACAGTAAAACATAAGCTCTTTAGAGCTTTTAACCCCAACGTACAAATACAGTAAAACATAAGCTCTTTACAGCTTTTAACCCCAACGTACAAATACAGTAAAACATAAGCTCTTTACAGCTTTTAACCCCAACGTACAAATACAGTAAAACATAAGCTCTTTACAGCTTTTAACCCCAACGTACAAATACAGTAAAACATAAGCTCTTTACAGCTTTTAACCCCAACGTACAAATACAGTAAAACATAAGCTCTTTACAGCTTTTAACCCCAACGTACAAATACAGTAAAACATAAGCTCTTTAGAGCTTTTAACTAACGCAAATACAGTAAAACATAAGCTCTTTACAGCTTTTAACCCCAACGTACAAATACAGTAAAACATAAGCTCTTTAGAGCTTTTAACTCCAACGTACAAATACTGTAAAACATAAGCTCTTTAGGGCTTTTAACCCCAACATACAAATAACACAACTAGCACAAACAAAAACCTCTCAAACAGACTTACGTGACACACAGTTGTACAGTATACGTAAAATGTATATTGGAATATCAAATTCATCCCCCCCTCCCCCCTTTTGGAGACTGATCCTTGCACGCGAGGCAAAATTATATTGTTATAACTTTTTACTAAAGATATGTTGGTGGGTTGCTATATTGTTGTCTGAGTCTATCTTTTTTTTACTTGTCCTTACTCCATTTTTATGTATTTGGCAAAGCATTTTTTAATGTTCTTAGATGTTTGATTTATTTTTCCTCTCCAACGTTTGGTCTCAATAATACCTGATAAACATTATTCAAGAGATACATGTCAGGTTACATGATACCTGTATCAAACAACGTTTTCATTCGACGCTCATAGATTATCAGTTTACATCTTGATGCCAAGAAATATTTTTATGGGATTAAGATACACTAGCATACACACCAGATTACTTCTAAATAGCATTCACAACTGTCAGCATTAATGTTTTGATGTGAAACAGGCTGTTTCGAATTCAAAATAAGACATCAATTTGAGTATACATTATACTTGGACTGTTTCAACTTCATAAGCCGACGCACTTTAAAATTGTTGACTTATAAATAGTCAGAGTATTCACTTAAATTTTCCGTCTTATTTATTGGAGCTGGGTTATATTAGATAACTAATCAAACTTCTACGCGACAAAAAAGGAATAAAACCGCCTAGAAAAGAAATAGAAAATTGATTTTCACACTTAAGGTGCTTTGTGCAGCGGGAAAGGAAACTGATCTGTGTGTCAAGTGACTTAAACTGACAGATTGTTGTTAGTTTCCGTTCTAATCCGAATCCCTGCTAGTGTTTGATGGCCATTGGTTCACGAACTATTTTGAATATAAGAATAAGTAGTGATTGCCGATGAAACCAATATTCACCAGAGACCAAATAACCTAGATCTAAGCAATTATAGGTCACCATACGGCCTTTAACAATGTGCAAAACTAATAAAGTAAAGTAAGCTATATAACAATATGTAAAACAATTCGAACGAGAAAACCAAAGGCCTGATTTATGTTCAAAACAAAAAGCCAAATACGAATATGATAACAACCAATGACAACCACTGAATTTCATGCTTCTGACTTAGGACAGGCACATATTGAATGTCGTGGGGTAAAACATATTAGCTAGCACTCACCACTCACCTTAACCTGGGAACAGAAGTGTAGCAGCACACCATGAGTATAAAATTTAAAAAAACAGTTGACTCATCAAATCGACACAAAGCACAAAAAACAATTAACAAAAGACCAAAGACGAACAGTATCGATCTGAGAGTACCTGCAGTTCTGAAAGCTAGTTCAAAGCCAATTACAACTCTTTGATACATCTTGCATGATTTCCAAACTAAAATATCAATCAGTACACATCCAATGTTTTAAGCGTTTAAAAGACGTCGTAAATAGTCTCCAAGAGCACAAAAAATAGTTGATTACTATTTTAAAAAACTTCATTTTTTCCTCCCATAAAATAAAAAATCACGTGAAAATCTGCGTACTTATATGACATTATGTGATAAAAATGAAAAAAAAAAAAAAAAAAAAAAAAATTGAAAATAAGTTTTTATCAACAGTGGGATAACAGGTTTGAATTTTCCTGAGGTATACAATGAAATATGTTTTATTTTTTTCTTACAGGTAATATGCTGACAATGGCTGAACACAAAACAAATGCATAGCTTGTAAATATGCTGATCAAGATAAACTTCAGAAAATTGTTATGCCTGCGAATATTTTCACGTGTCGAGCAAAACAAGTGTTATATATAAATAAGAAGATGTGGTATGAGTGCCAATGAGACAACTTTCCATCCAAGTCACAATGTGTAAAAAGTAAACAATTATAGGTCAAAGTACGGCCTTCAACACGGAGCCTCGGTTCACACCGAACAGCAAGCTATAACGGGCCCCAAAATGACTTGTGTAAAACAATTCAAACAGGAAAACTAACGGTCTAATCTATATGAAAAACGAGAAACACTTATGAACCACACCAACAAACGACAACCACTGAACAACAGGCTCCTGACTTAGGACAGGTGCATACAAATGCAGCGGGTTTAAACGTTTTAATAGGCTCCAACCTTCACCCTAACCTGAAACAGTAGTGTAACATTACAACATAAAAAAGACACACGATATAATATCAAATGAAATGGCCTAACTCGATCAAAAAGACATATAAACAAAAACAAGTAAACATACACCGAACGAATAAGTTTGATTAATGACACAATATAAATACAATATTAATAAAAAAGATGTAGAAAATGTCAAAAAGACAACTTTAACCTGGGACAAAAGGGCGTTAAATAAAGTAATGAACACAGGTAAATTTAAATATAATAATTTTGTTGTTAGGAGTACGGAATCATTTTTTACAAAAAAATAAATTTGTTGTTTACAGTACGAGTACAGAAGTGGAAATTTATCGTCATACTAAATACAGTTATGATATTGTAATTATCATATTTATTTAGTTGGCCTTATTTGTTTTGTGTTGCCTATTATATATTTTTACATTGTGTACAAAATAATACACATTGTGTTACAACTATGCAGTTTAGAAATAACTGGAACAATCATTGATACTCATGGAATGATTAGAACTTTCTATTTCATTTACATAGCGTTTCCAGAATGATCATAACAAAAGATGCGTAATTTAAACATCTACCGTTATCTAGAAGTTTCCGTTTGAGTATATATACAAGTATGCAGACCCTAAAAAGATAGACTTAGACATCGATGGACACCAACATTCTCAGCAGCTGGATTGACACTTTTATTTACTAACAACATCATACTAAATTGTGACCTATTGGACGTAATATTCTGTGGATTCCCGTGAAGATTTCCGGATAAAGAAAAGATAAAAGATTGGATTCATATTTTGACAGTTAAGTTGACATTTCTATTTGTGTAATACTTCTTGTAAAATAGTGTATAATAAATCTTGTTCAATTTTGTTATTGATTTGTGTCTTTTGTTGGCTACAATTAAAAGGCGATTTTCTGGTCGTAACAGAAATTGGGGGCTCGTGTCCGGGATAACGTAAATATCTCATTAAAAATTTTTCAGTATATTTTATTAGAATTAGCCAACAAAATTCTACAATATGGCATTTGATGCCGGTAAATTTTTAAATACGCCAGACCTGGAAGTGTTTGATAAGCTTAAGAAAGAAGAATAAGTGTTGCTTGCTAAACATCTACAAATAAATTTAAGAGTATCTTTGAGAAAACAAATTATAAAAAACTTGGTTATAGACTTTTTAGTTGACTCAGAATTTTTTGGTGAAGAGGCTCTTGAACTCAAGGTCGAAAATGTTGATACTTTCAAATTAAAACAGCTTGAATTAGAACATGAACTTGAATTAAAACAATTGGAAAAAAGAAGAAAGGTTAGAGATGGAGAAAAGAAAAGAAAAAGAAGATGAATTTAAATTAAAACAAGCAGAACTTGAAATGAAGGAAGGGCTAGAGATGGAGAAAATGAAATTGAAATGGTTAAAGAAGAAAGCAACACTAAATTCCAATCAAAATCAGAACATTTTAAGTTTGATGCAGCAAAAAATATACGTTTGGTTCCCAAATTTTGTGAAAAAGCAGTTGATAAATTTTTTCAACAGTTTGAGAAAATTGCTCAAAATTTGAAATGGCCGAAGCCTTTTTGGACAACAATGCTGCAAAGTCTTTTTGAGGGCAAGGTCACTGAAACTTACTCAGCACTTTCATCAGAAAATAGTTCTGATTATGACAAGGTTAAAAAGGAGGTTTTGAAAGCTTATGAGCTAGTGCCAGAAGCATATAGACAGAAATTTAGGTCTTATAAAAAGTTTGATTCACAAACCTATGTTGAATTTGCTAGGGGAAAAAAGATCTATTTGATAAATAGCTAATGTCAAAGAAAATAGATATGAATTTTGATGATTTAAGACAATTGATGTTATTAGAAAAGTTCAAGCAGTGTGTTCATTTGGACTTAAAAACACATTTAGATGACAAAACTGTTGAGACATTACAAGATGCAGCTGTTATTTCCGATAATTATACCCTTTCCCATAAGAGAAGTTTCAAAGGTCAAAATTTTAATACTTCGAGTGGAAATTACAAGAATCAAAGCACTGAGCGTACTGATAGCAAGCCTGTTGCAAAGAATAACAGTCAGTCTAGTTATAATATGTCTAGTCCAAAATTTGATACTTTTGAGAAGAAGTCACTGACTTGTGCTTATTGTAAGAAGAATGGTCACCTGATGGCTGATTGTTTGTGACTCGTGAAGAAGAATGAAAGAGATAATAAGCCCAAGACCAGTGATTGTACGACACCCCGTGTTATCAATACGTTGGAATGTCCTGCGAGTCAGGCTTTTAAGTCCAGTTTTTGTGATTACATGGAGTATTATAAACCCTTTATGTCTGATGGGTTTGTTTCTATTGTTAATAATACTTCTCCTCAGCCTATTAAGATTTTACGGGACACTGCAGCTTCTCAGTCGTTATTGTTAGAAGGTGTGTTGCCTTTGTCCGAGGAGACTTCTGTTGGTGCCTCCGATTTGTTACAAGGTGTGGAGTTAGGTTGTAAAGACGTTCCCCTCCATCGTATTTATCTGAAGTCAGATTTGATTACTGGACCTGTTGTTGTGGGTGTTCGTCCTAATCTCCCTGTTGAGGGTGTTTCATTATTGCTAGGAAATGATCTAGCTAGGAACAAAGTGGTTGCTGTCCCAATTGTTACCAGTGAACCGGTGGTGGATGTTAAATCACCTGAAGATAATGCTGAACTGTATCCAGCTTGTGTCGTTACTAGGGCGATGGCTAGAAAACAACAAAATGAGGATTTGCAAGAAGACCAGTTTGATTACATGGACCTTTCTGACACCTTTCTAGCCGACATTGAAGGTCCAGGTAGCTCAGAGAAGGCCGTAATACGACCACCTAGTACTAGCAAGAATGTAATTATGCCATGGCTAGACGTAAACAGCCATTCATTAGACCGAAGGAAATTTGTCGAAGAACAAAATAAAGACCCTGAGGTTCTTCAGCTCTGCAAGAGGGCTCAACCACAGGAGGAAGCAGACAAAGTGGCCGAATGCTATTACCATCAAGACGGCATTTTAATGAGGAAGTGGAGGCCCCTGATGCTACCCAAGAGGAGGAATGGAGAGTGGTATACCAAATGGTGGTGCCTAAAGTCTATAGGCAAGAAATTATTGGTTATGCCCATGACACCCCCTTGGCTGGACACAGGTATAAGGAAGACTTGCCTTAAGATATTTCAGCATTTCTACTGGCCCAGACTTAGAAATGATGTCGCAGAATACTGCAAATCATGCCACATATGCCAGGTTGTTGGTAAGCATAACCAGAAAATACAACCAGCACCACTTCTGCCTTTTCCAGCCTTTTAAGAACCTTTCAGCCGAGTACTCATTGATTGCGTTGGACCTTTACCGAAGACCAAGACCAGAAATGCGTATTTATTGACAATCATGTGTACCTCCACTCGCTTTACAGAGTCTATTCCGCTAAGGAATATCAAGACACCTACTATTGTCAAAGCTCTGATAAAATTTTTCACGCTAGTAGGACTTCCAAAGTCTATACAGTCCGACCAGGGTTCAAATTTCATGTCAGGTTTATTTCAGCAAGTCGTGTACCAGTTAGGGATTGCTCAGTATAGGTCAAGTGCTTATCACCCAGAATCCAAAGGTGCCTTAGAACGTTTTCATCAAATATTGAAGAACATGATTAGAACTGTTTGTCTTCAATTTGACAGGGACTGGGATGATGGTGTTCAATTTTTACTTTTTGCGGTCCGAGAGGCTGTTCAAGAATCCCTTGGATTTAGTCCCTTTGAGTTGGTATTTGGTCATACTGTAAGGGGACTTTTAAAATTGATTAAGGAAACTGGCTTACTGAACACACTAACTTGAATCTTCTAGACTATGGATCTAGATTTAAAGAAAAATTGTATACTGCTTGTCAAATTGCTCAGAACAATTTTAAAACTGTTCGGAATAAGATGAAAATATGGTATGATAAAGATGCCAAGGACAGATTTTTTGAGCCTGGTGATAAGGTACTTGTATTTTTGCCAGTCCCTGGACATCCATTACAAGCTAAATATTGTGGTCCTTAAACCATAGAGAGTAAAATCAATGATTTGAATTATATTGTAAAAACACCAGGTCGGCGTGAACAAAATAGAATGTGACACATTAATATGTTAAAACCATATTTTGAGCGTACTAATGAAGGTGAGAGTAAACCAGTTGCCACTTTAGCCATGGTTAAATTAGAGAACAATCATGACAAACCAGATATAATTGAGACACCTTTTAGTTCTAAAACTATGGAAGAGACAGTTAGATTGAAAAATTCAGAAATTTTGTCAAATTTAGATTCAAAACTTGCACATCTGTCTTTTGATCGTAGAGAAAAATTGAAGGCTTTGGTATTTTCTTTTAAAATTTTTTTCCCAGATGTGCCAAACAAAACCACTGCTGTTTGTCATGATGTCGATGTAGGTGATGCTTCTCTAATTAAGCAACATCCTTACAGGCTCAATCCACTCAAACTTGAATTTATGAGACAAGAAATTAAATATATGCTTGACAATAATATTGTTGAGCCGAGTGACAGTGCTCTCCTTGTCTCCTTGTGCCCAAACCAGATAAAACCTTTCGTTTCGTAACTGATTTCAGAAAAGTAAATTCTGTTTCAAAATCTGATTCCTATCCGATTTTTGTGAGCAAATTTGATTTATTGAAAGGTTACTGGCAAGTCCCATTGACACAGAGAGCTCGAGAAATATCAGCGTTTGTCACACCAGACGGCTTATTTCAATATACTGTAATGCCGTTCGGCATGAAAAGTGCTCCAGCTACATTTAAAAGAATGATCAATAATGTTATAAAAGATTTAGACTGTTGTTATGCTTATATTGATGATCTTATTGTATGTAGTGATAGCTGGGAAGAGCATTTAACAAATTTATATGATACTTTTGATAGAATGTCACAATCAAATTTGACTGTTAATCTTGGTAAAAGTGAATTTTGCCAGGCAACTGTTGATTATTTAGGGCATACAGTTGGCCAAGGTCAAGTGAAACCTATTATGGCTAAAGTGGATGCAATTACCAAATTAAGATATTTAGGCATGATAGGATTTTACAGGAAATTCTGTTCAAATTTTGCTACTGTTGTTTAACCACTGACTCATCTTTTACGGAAAGATTCTAAATTCATCTGGAGTGAAAATTGTCAAAACGTTTTTGAAAATAGCAAATCACTTTTAATTAATAGTCCAGCTCTGATCACTCCAGACTTTGAAAAACAATTTAAACTTGCCGTTGATGCAAGCGATGTAGGAATTGGAGCTGTTTTATATCAAGAGACAGATGATAATGTTGAGAAACCTATATCATATTTTTCTAAGAAATTGGATAAACATCAGAAAAATTATTCAACTATTGAAAAGAGTGTTTTGCACTGTTGTCTGCTATTCAACATTTTGATATATATTTAAATCCCACTGTGCATCCTATTCTTGTTTATACTGATCATAATCCTCTCACCCTCATACATAAAATAAGAAACAAGAACCAGAGATTGACTAGGTGGAGTTTATTGTTACAGAAATATGATGTTATTGTAAAACATATTAAAGGAAAAGATAATGTAATAGCAGATGCTTTATTTAGAACTTATTAAAACACTGTGTATATACTAAGTATTTTTGTACATATTCATGAAAAGTTTTTGTTACACTCAAAATTTTTTAAGGGGGAAGGTGTTATGATATTGTAACTATCATATTTATTTAGTTGGCCTTATTTGTTTTGTGTGGCCTGTTATATATTTTTACATTGTGTACAAAATAATACACATTGTGTTACAACTATTCAGTTTAGAAATAACTGGAACAATGATTGATACTCATGGAATGATTAGAACTTTCTATTTCATTTACATAACGTTTCCAGAATGATTATAACAAAAGATGCGTAATTTAAACATCTACTGTTATCTAGAAGTTTCCGTTTGAGTATATATACAAGTATGCAGACCCTAAAAAGATAGACTTAGACATCGATGGACACCAACATTCTCAGCAGCTGGATTGCCACTTTTATTTACTAACAACATCATACTAAATTGTGACCTATTGGACGTAATATTCTGTGGATTCCCGTGAAGATTTCCGGATAAAGAAAAGACAAAAGATTGGACTCATATTTAAGTTGACATTTCTATTTGTGTAATACTTCTTGTAAACTAGTGTATAATAAATCTTGTTCAATTTTATTATTGATTTGTGTCTTTTGTTGGCTACAATTAAAAGGCGATTTTCTGGCCGTAACAATACTTATCAAAGGTGGTACATATCAAAAATAGTGAGACGAGATATAACAAAAATAAGTAAACATTGTATAACAGAAATGCATTACAAATTGTGTCAACAGGTCAAATTAACACAAAGTACGATTTGAGAGTACTATTATGCATGATTTAAGATTAATGCTTAAAACGATATCAGTTTTATAATTTTTACTTTATGTGAAACCCATTTTATGGAGAACAATGTTTTATCACTAAATTGAAGAAATAATACTGAAATGAACACATGGGAAAGTCATTGCTTTAAACATTTCACAATGAGTTAATCATTAAACCCATTTAGGTTTGTAGAAAGCTGCTTATTTTATTGTCACTCATAAATTTCTTTCGTGTAAAAGTATCTGATACAAAATGAATTTTGAATTTTACGTGTCAGCTCATTTAACTCAATAAAAGAATTCAATTTATATAATGACATATATTAGTTATGCAGTCCAGTTAAAACACTTCAAAAAAACTAGAGAACCAATAACCAGACAAAACGAGCATTTTTTTCCTGAAGAATTTAACAAGTATAGCTCTCTATTGTTAGGTATAATATTAAAATTGTCATTTAACATACGAGTCATCTATACACTAAGTTAGTTTCTGTATCAAATTCTTCGTTCGGACCAGACAGTTTGGAAAGCCAAATAAGTTTTTGATGCGAAAGAGGATAAACGTGTTCGGATACCCTCTGGACGAAATGCTTTGAAATACGGGCTCATACAACATTGATGACAAAAATTACAAAAGCAAGAACAGTATAAGTTGCTGACGTTTTACTTGTACTTGTGTTGTGTTCTTGTTCATGGTTAATTCTACTAGTATAACAGATTAATTGTGAACGTTTTCCCGTACTGATCTTTATATCATGTTCTTTAATGTACGTTTTTGTAGACCACTGACTGACAGAAAAAGTTAAAGTTGAGATTTCAATTAACTAATTTAACACTGCCCAATACTCAATGGTTGGCTTTTGTTGTATTTTAATGTTGTTTTTTTTTTCATTTAGGAAAAGGTATTGTTTGCAGTTTTTTCATAGTCCCTCATAAATTATTTAAAACTGTTCTTGATTTGGGGCAATTTAGATCTTGACATAATGTATTACACTTGTCTATGGTTTGAACAGAAACCAATAGGTACATCTTGAGTTCAAAGAAGGGTCATCAACATTAGACAATATATGACTGGAAGATATCAGCAGCAACTGTTGCATGATTGTGCTTCGGTGATCCATGTAATAACATTCACGATGGCAATGTTACTTTACCAGTAGCGCATTCGACAATTTTGTCTTCTCTGTGATGCGCGAATATAATATTTGAAAATACAAAACTTTATACAAAATTTGAAAAGCTATTATAACCAAACTTGATCAAAAGTATAGCGACACCCTGACAAGTCATTAGAGCTTTGCATGACACGATACATTCCTTAATTTAAGAAGATTTTCAAAATTTTATAAGAATAAAATTCAATCAAACAAGCATTACATATGCATTAACTCGGTGAATTTGTTTTCAAAATAAAATTACTAGGGATTGGTTTGATTATACTGTTTAATGCAGCATTCAAATTATTCAATGCGTCTTTTATCAAATTAAGGGGAAAGGCATACACTGACATTTTGTTTTTACATCAATATATTTAAAATATACCAATCAGCAGTATTATATAAAGGCACATTACAATATGTTTGTTGGGCGAAATCAAAGTTTAGAATAGATCACGCAGGACAGATGACATTACGTGCTATGATCTTTTCTGGGGTAAACAACTGTCCATCTAAAGTCTAGATATGAGTGTATGAAAAAATCATGATATGAATCCCAATCGCACAACAAGTTTTTTTTCTGGAATAACTTCTTTAGGTACCCTCGTAAAATCAAAAGGTTGAAAGGTCAAAAATATTAAACATTTGGGAACATAACAATCCCAATCAGCCAAATAAAACAATCAAAATCAATTTGGAGGTTATGACACAATAACATACGTTTATGATCTGTACATTTATAAGTACAATGCACCATTTAATTGACGCCATGTCTTTTGCTACAGGGGGGATAGTATCATGGGGGCGGACTTACAGGACATCTAATTTGTTACTCTTGTTTGGAACTACGTTAATATTCAATTGTTAATTATTGATATCTGGTATGAAAGGAAAAGAGCATCCGCAAACCGTCATGTATTCCAAATTGTCATTCAAATATCAAAAATTGTGAAAACAGTATACGAGAAGACGAGGAACAACTTTTTACATACTATAATAAGAACACAGATTCTTTTCATACGGAAAGATGAAGGAAGTCGGGATGTATGTAATCAGGTGACAGGTGGATAATTTTATTATCATAACAATAACTATTCATAGACATTCTATGAAAACATTAATTTCAACTTAGAAAACTTAGGGCACTTTTGTATTTTTTAAAAAGGATTGTCGTTTTTTCAATTTTAACTTTCAAATTGAGAACTATTTCTTTTCCTTTTGAGACCCTTTTTGATTGTCATCATGAAATGATTTTGTACTAAACTTGTTTCTTTTTTGACACTTTAAGATCTTGTATTATCAAGTCAAGTACAATCTTCTATTGACATACGACCTACACGATGGTACTCCAAATGATGCGATTGACAAACGACCTACACGATGGTACTCAAAATGATGTGATTGCTACCAATAGAATTATACTACTGCTGGTGGTATGTTGTACTCCGAAAACACAGCAGTTCTTCACAGATTTTTCCAAAAGAGTAAATTTACGAAGGTATATACACATACTTTTTTATCTCGCAATTTAGAGGAAAAATACCGATGAGAGTTCAAAGACGTCTTCCAATAAGTCTTGTTGAAATAAATAGCTGCGCCTAAGCGCATGATACGCCCGTCGCTTGTTCAAAAATAAAGTTCAATAACTCTTCAATGTCATATCAGAAATTTATAAAAAAACTAAAGGGAGGTTGTTTTAATAGATATAAACCAGTCACCAAAGTTTCATGCTCAAAACACTTTTAAGTTATTGTCTGAAAACTGGATAATCACCACTTTTTTATGAATAGAATCCCATAACTCGGAAACGTAAAATCTAAAATTTATAAAAATCAAAAGGGACCTCACGACAATAGATATAAACAATTCATCAAAGTTTCATGCAAATTGGATTAAGCGTTTTTGAGTTATTGTCAGACATGTTGCCGACGGACGGACGGACGGACAACGGCATACCATAATACGCCCCGTAAACAGACGTATAAAAACCAAATGTAGACTCTAACGTTATTAAAATAATTGCATCAGCCGATAACAAATGAAGGACGAAAACAATAAATAACAAATAACTTTTTATGCCACATGAAGAAATACGATTTTAAAGGAAAACTAATTGCTGTATAAATTTATACATTTCTAAACCTATCTAGTTACAGCAGAACATTACTATTTGATTGTCAAGCATAGAAAATGAAGTATGTCAGTGTACAGTCATTGCACTTTATGTTATTACGATCCATATTTAGAATAGACTAATTTTATGTGTGAACTAATGATCATTTATCACGAAAGAATTATCATTTATCTTGACAGAGTAACAAATATTAAAGTAAGCACAACATTAAATTTTCGCAGCAAAAGGACGTTCTAAATGGTTTGGAAACGACAAGAAAATTCAAATATGAAATTTTCACGGAACAAATAAGCTCATTGAAGTAAACGCTTTCATTGTTAAAAGTCATTTACTTTAGTATAAATGAAATCAGATATTGTTATTGTAGTTGTACAAGACAACGACAATAAAGAAATGTAACAATGTTATTTCTCCAGTCTTTGCCGTCTACAAAAAAATGTAATAAGTTTTTTCTTCGTAAGAAAAAATAATCACGATCTGACTATGAAAATACAAATAAAGGTTATTTTTATCCTAAAGAATTTTGATCAAATTATTTGAGTAGAAATATTTCAGTCTTCGTTTTTTTCTGTACTAACAAATAAATCCGTGTTTCAAATTTATGGGTAAAAATAGTTTCATGAGTTTCATTGGTTTTCATTCAAACTATATTGTTTTATCAATAGTCTAATGATGTCTAGAATCAGTTAAATATTCAAAAACATTAGTTTCCAATTAAAAGTCTGTTTCAAAGACAGAATGTAGGATTATTAAAACTGATGACGTCATCTTTAGTTCATTCTAAATATCCTTCCTTTTTGTATATTTACATTAGTTTAAATGAAGGGAGATAAATTGATGTTGCTATTCTGTTAAAACTATTACAACATGTTATAGTTTTCTTCATGGCTTAATGGTTTCATACATTTACTTTATTTTTATTTTAAAACTTACTCTTTGAGCGTTCCTGATGAAAGTGAATCCAGAAAAGCTTTTCGGACGCAAAGTGTTTATTTACATCGAACATTACACTTATCACATCGCGAAACACGACATACAGTGAAGATCAAACTTTTGACGTATTACTATTTTTTTTAATGTCGTGCTCTGGGTAACCCTTCTTCCCATCAGAGTTGCTGGTTACATAACAAGCCATATCATAGGCCATGCTACCTGTTCTGTATTGCAACATCCAAATGTAACCTACTGTGGAAGCTGATACCTACTATGCATCACAACTGCATACCATGTTATACTATTACCGATGTAGCCTGTTCTTTAACTATGCCAAAGTATCAACAAAATTACCTTCTCTGAATCACAACATCAACCCATTCCATAATTTAAGCGATGATAACTGTTTCGTATGACAACTATGTCATACTTTTGGCGGTGTTAACTGTTCTGTATCGTTAACATTCAACCACACCGTACTGTAGACGATGTTACCTGTTGTGTGTCACAACGGCCATCCATCTTATACTATAGGCGATGTTAACTGTTCTGCATCGTTAACATTCAACCATACCGTACTGTATATATATATATATAGACGACGTTACCTGTTGTGTATCACAACGGCCATCCATCTAATACTATAGATGATAATAACTGTTCTGTATCGTTAACATTCAACTATACCATACTGTAGACGATGTTACCTGTTGTGTATCACAACGGCCATCCATCTTATACAATAGGCGATGTTAACTGTTCTGCATCGTTAACATTCAACCATACCGTACTGTAGACGACGTTACCTATTGTGTATCACAACGGCCATCCATCTTATACTATAGGTAATGTTAACTGTTCTGTATAGTTAACATTCAACCATACCGTTCTGTAGACGATGTCACCTGTTGTGTATCACAACGGCCATCCATCTTATACTATAGGCGATGTTAACTATTCTGTATCGTTTACATTCAACCATACCGTATTGTAGACGATGTTACCTGTTGTGCATCACAACGGCCATCCATCTCATACTATAGGCGATGTTAACTGTTCTGTATCGTTAACATTCAACCATACCGTACTGTAGACGATGTTACCTGTTGTGTATCACAACGGCCATCCTTCCATCCTTCTAATACTATAGGCGATGTTAACTGTTCTGAATCGTTAACATTCAACCATACCGTACTGTAGACAATATTACCTGTTGTGTATCACAACGGCCATCCATCTAATACTATAGGCGATGTTAATTGTTCTTTATCGTTAACATCAAACCAACCTTTACTATGGGCAATGTTTTAAATTGAAGACTGTATCCCCTCATGCAAAGTTTAGATTCCTTGTCCGGGTTTGGCTTTAAGTGTTGGTCCTTTTCGGTTATATCAGCATTTCAAAGCTTGTGCTATGTTTCGATTTTCAAATATTTTACCTTGAACATCACGTAAGAGTCATTAATTGTCGAAATGCGCATCTGGTGCAGTAGAATTTGGACCGTTAATTTTTACGTGTTATGTATCATAACAGCCAACCATGCTATATTACATGCGATGGTACATGTTCTGTTACACAGCGGTCAATCATGATTTATCAGATACGGTGTTACCAGTTCTGTTTTCACAAAAGACAACCATGATATATTGTATGCGATGTTACCTTTCTGTTCCACAACGGTCAATACTGCTATTCACATACGATGTTACCTGCTCTGTTATCACAACAGCAAACTATTCTGTATTATGTAATCCCAACAGCCAGCCATTCTATATTATATGCGATGTAACCTCTCTGCTGCACAACTACCAACCATGCTATATCATATGCGATGATATTTGATCTGTTATTACAACAGCCAACCGTGCTTCATAATATGCGATGTGACCTGTTCTGTTAACACAACAGTCAACCATAAAATATTATATGCGATGTTGTCTGTTCTGTATCACAACGACCAAACATGCGACATGATAAGCGATGTTGTCAGTTATGTCAGTTATGCCTATTTTAATGGTCTTTTTTTGGCTATATAACTCTTCAACTGTTTCGGTTCTTATACATCCTTGGCTTTCAAATATTCAGCTTTGAGCGTTCCTGATGAAGGTAAGTTCAGAAAAACGCTTCGAACGCATGACATTTATAACGTGTTGTTTTCATTTTTTATCTTTTCACAGTCAAATACAAATAGTCCGTTACGTATCGCAATAGCCAAACACACCATAATTTTGTAATGTTACCTATTGAGTTTTTTTTAAAGTTAACCTTTTCATACTGTGGGTGATGTTTGATATTACAACAATCCATCAAAGCATTCTCCGGGTGATTTTACTTTTAAGATATCACACACCCTTTGACTGGTCTAACTTGTTAAATATTACATACTAGTATGGATAAACGATGTGGGTTATGTCAATGAGACAGCAACACGAATTACATATAACCATAAGAAATTTAGAGATCAGTATTTAGTCTTCCGCAATAGATAAGTCTATGATCAAAACCAACAGCCAATCAAATACTTTAAACAAGTTAAAATATACAATAAACACATCTATCATAATTTTTCGAAGGCACCTTACCTTGATTATTTTCTTCAGTATCACAAATAGCCAAAATAGTTGAAATAAGACAACAACTGACTAGGTTTCTGACTTGGGTCAGATACATGAATACATAAAAGGGAAAGTTTACTGAAACTAAATTTTGTCTAAACATACTCTCAGTAAACTTTCCCTTTTAGATATCAAAACAAAACACCTGTCTTTCCTTAGTATTCTTACCTGGTATGTTTCTTCTGTCTCACAGTTACCAAACATATCATATTCAGGAGAATCTATGAATTGATTAGGTTCTATGGAATGTAGAAACATATTTTGATACATCACTTTCAACCTGAAATTTAAAAAAAATAAATACAAAGAGTAAATATGACCCTTAAAACTTCACGGTAACACTAGGGAATGCATTTGACTCTACACAAACGTATTGTCTGACTCTGAATCAGTCGTTGCTCATATTAAAAAGATATCAAAAGGAGAATCATAATTTATAAGTGAAATAGAGACCGACAAAATTATGAAAAACGAAAAACGATGTATAGACAAACACCAGTCTACAAAACACTACATAAAAAACTGAAGACTGAGTAGTTGAGAATATTCAAATTACAAGTAGAAGAAACCTAACAACTTTGGAGTATGTAAACTTCAATTCATTGTTACATAATCTAATCAGTCTTGGTAATATTGTAGTACACTAACATTAAACATAGTCCTTGAGATTCTAATACGGAGAATTTCAAACGAAAGTATACAAAAGAAAGAAACCAAAAGGGCCGATACAGGTGTATTTAACAAGAAAGTATGTATACGATGACTTATATTTAAGATTCAAGCAACAATGATTTTGATCAAATCCGAATGTCATATCCGATTGGTAAGTATATCCAGTTCACTTGCCATACATAACGCAGCACCCAGTGGTCAAAATCAATAATATGTCCGATATTTTAAGGATTACAATCGGTAAATGGACGCGTACATTTATAGCTGCTAAAACATATAAGTTGTCACGTCCGTGCTCCTTGGGAATTTAACAATTTAACAAGAAATTATTGCGACTCTCTGTACGTAAAAGAACCCGACCAACAACGTCGCAAAAGCGATGGTTTATGACTCGTTTTATGAATTATATCTTGTCATTAACTAAATCAGAGTTTGGTGGCTATGTTGATCACATCTATTTTATTAACTTGAAATAAAGGGTACCACAAAACACAATGAAGTCTGCCTCTTATTTCAGCAGCGCCTGTATATGGAGTATATTATCTTCAAGTTGATACGATATTCTGGGAAAAGTTAAATCACAAAAATACTGAACTCCAAGGAAAATTCAAAACGGAAAGTCCCTAATCAAATGGAAAATACCGTAAAACTTTACCCGCGTCTGGCGTACAAAATTTGATCCTGTTATCTATGATGAGTTTATTTACAAGATAAGCAAACTAAAGTATCTTTGAATACAACATTTTGAGTTTCGTTTGTAATAATCAGCCCGTGTGAATGTGTTTTCTATCTTTTTCTTTAACGGAAGGGTTGGTGTTGGTTTTCTTCTGCAGTGTAGGTATTGCATAATTTGCTTTTTTACTGGATTGGTTTGTGTATTGTGATTTTTATCGTATCATCTAGTGTTCGATTAACCAAGATACTGTCAAGTAAGAAATGTACGTGAGGACTTTATTTTGGCTTTTCGCAATGAAAATGAAATGCAAATTGAATCTATTGAGCAAGTTTGTTCTGAAAAATGGTGACTTTAAAACTCATAAAAATATATCCATTTAAAATTATAGGAACATGATTGAGTCCTCAAAAAACTATTTCATTCCGAAACGCATTCATAGATATAACCCAAGTGAAGTTTCTAATAATTGGTTGATAACTGCCATCATGAGTTTTTTTTTTTTCCATTTATAAGTACATTATTAAGATTTTCCAAGGGATTTTTAAAGCCTTAGCTGAATTTAAACTCATTTCTGTAAATTGCAAAACCCTGGACGATTACGAGAAGGTATTTCTGATATTGAGGTACTCTGGTTAAATTTCAAGACGACAAAAAGCGATGGCTGACGATGTAGAAAACACTGAACAAATATGATATGGCAGGCTGTTGCCTGTTATCTTTTGTAAAGATTGGTTTATTTATTTCTGCTGTGATTATAATTAAAATCGTTCAGTTTCAATCATTATATTTCAATTGTAAAGTCATCATTCACTACACAATAGAAACAAATTAATATAAAACATTTAAAAGCATTACCGCTTCAGACATACACCTTGTTAATAATCAGATAAGCCATGAAATTTTATTTGATTGTATGCAGGTAAAGGTTCCCTTGAGTTGCAATAACATTTTAAATTTGTTTTTCAAAGGCATTTGGCCGTTACAATGGCTCCCCATAGGTTTCATTAATCCAGAAAAGAGACACGGCGTAATTTTGAATAGTGATTTATGAAGGTAAATCCTCAGTTATGGGCTCTGGATCAGTCAATCTGGCGGCTTATATAAATGCCAATGATAATTGATCACACTTTTACATAACCTATTTATATTAAAGAGCTGTAAAAGATCAAAATGTGAATTGTGAAATGCCTTTTGACAAACCTGACTACTTTCATATTTATAGATTAATTCATTTCGGTACATTGCATTTGCGCGTAAAAATCATTACGTTTGCGCGCAGTTTTTTATCGCATTTGCGCGCATTCATTTTACAGGTAAAACAGGTACTTTAGGTTAACACAGGTAAAATATACTTATTTTTAATTTTCTCTTTATCTATTTACAGTTTTTATCCTGCCTTTGCAATTCTTTACGGAGAATCGCCATGAAATATCCCTTGACTTAAGTGTTCTATCGGCACGAAAAGTAAATCCATGGTACATTACGATTTTTCCCCCGATTTGTTTTCCCTATTAATATTTTGAAACACCATTACAATAGTTCTTTCAGTTTTTCGTTTTTGAAAGTTTTTTCAAATTTACCAAGTAAGGCATTGTATAAAATAGTGAATGAAAACTACTGAACAGTCTTGACATAGACTGAACATATTTTTATTGGCTGCCAGCGAATCGTCTGAAAAGTACTGAATTTACATCAGTGGAAAAGTCTGAAAATTGACTGAAAGATTAAACATGAACTAATAATTCATTGTTCAGTCTTTTAACAGCTGTTCAGATCAAAATGACAGTTTCTGACCAAAATTGGTTTCCTAGTGATATTTTTGTTTGGAGAGGTGACATCAATTTAGGGTGAACATAATCATGGGTAAGAATAGTGGCGCTTTCTATGGGAAGTTACTGAAACGGGTCTTGAAAAACGAAATTGACGTATTATTGATACCCAGAAAAAGAAAATGTATTATTTTAAAAAGGGAAAAACAGAAATGAAAAATGTATTATAAATTTTAAGAAAAATTCGAAATGGAAAATGCAATATGTCATAATGCTAAATTGCTGCTTCTGCAATAAACACCAATCATCTGTTTTATCGAATCTCACAGATCCGTCATCCAATTATCGTTTGTGCTCTACTTTTACTTAAGAAAATGCATTTTACTATCTGCTTAATCTAAACATTTATTTCAAATACTTATCATCTTTTCATAATATTCGAATTGTTTTGATAAGACCGTCGTCAATGGAGATGAAATAACGTACTATATTATAAGCTCTGTGTATTTGATGAGCTTTTAGAACTACTTGGTAGCTGCTACTGCTGATATACGTTTCCTCCACTTGTTTATCACCAGCCAAGTAGTCAGTACTACTATATTGACATTAAATAACAATGATGACGTCATTTTCTGTATATTTACTGTCCACACAATATTAAAATCATTTGAAACAGTTACGGTATTCAACCCCAATGCATAGATGGCTGTAGCCCAATTTGGTACAAGAGAGGCGGAAGATACCAAAGGGAGAATTAAACTCGAAGTCAAAGACGAACTGACAACGCCATGGCAAAAAAAAACGAAATACCACCAAAAGACAAACAACAGTTTACAAAACACAACACAGAAAACTAAAGACTGGGCAACACGCACAACACCAGGCGACTTACCGGGGACAATCCCAATGTTTTGTTTTTTGAGGTTTTTCCAGTTCGTTATTAATTTGGCCTTCCAACTGCTATGATTTAAGCGCCACTGATGAGTCATGTAGACGAAGCGTGTGTTAGACGTACATAATTAGTCCTGCATCTTTCAACGAGTTTTTACAATTTCATAATATAATATTTTCCTTTAGGTTATTTATATGTTCAAAATAATGCAGAACAGAAACGCTATGCTTTTGTTCGTTCGTTGTGATTATTTATTCAGAAAACAGCATTGAACGTTATTTTCTCTCAACATTATATTAAACAATAAAAGTACAAGTCTGAAAGATCTATATTTATCCCTTTGACCTAATTTGATTAACGATAAAGCCTTACAAGATACAACACATTATATTTTCCATTATATTTTATCAATATAATGTATAAACCATAATACAATCAAAACTAGCTAGACGTATGCAACAAACTAATATATAGTTCAAAATGTTTACATAATCTTGTAGCATTAAAGAACAGATACGTTAAAAAAAAAAGCAGCATAAGGTATCAATCTATTCAGATAAGAATATGAGAAAAATTTTAAAACCCAGAAATGTGAAATAAATGTGAATACAATTGAATTGGTTACAGAGTAAATAAATAAAAGATATTTACTTCCGGGGTAGGTGTGTGGAGTGTGAGTGTGTCGGGTTGATGGGTTTGGGGTTAGTATTACAAGAAGTGGAGAAGTAAAACCGTTCCCAATTTCGAAAGTTAAGACAAAACAATTTTAATGTTTAAATAGAAAAAAGCAAGAAGTTAAGAAATCTGAACAAAAATTAAAAAATTTGGTTGGACGATTTGAATTGCCATGAAAATCTGGCGTGTATTAACAACGACTTACGTATCATTTTCCATCGACTTGAATGAGAAACTCCTACGAGAGAGGCGAATGATACCAGAAGGACATTCAAACTCATTAGTAGAAAACAAACTGACAACGCCATGGCTAAAACCGAAAAAGACAAACAGACGAACACGAACCCCACCAAAAACTGGGGGTGATTTCAGGTGCTCCGGAAGGGAAACCAGATCCTGCCCCACATGTGGCATCCGTCGTATTGCTAATGTTAGTACAAACCCAGTAATAAATCTAATTCGGTCGGTCACATTCGGGGAAAAGGGGACGGGATTGTAGCTACGACAATTGGAACATATCTAAATTATTTAAAACTTTATAACGATGTCTAAAAAGCATAAAAAAAATCATCAAAATGCAAAAAGAGTAAATGTAGTTTGTTTATATCGCATAGTCTTTCAGTTTTGCGGACAGGTCGGCTTCGTTTCTTTACATCTTACTGCTTAAAAGGTAAACAAGAAATTCAAGAGAACACTTAACAAAAACAAATCAAACCAGAACATTGAAAAAAGGATGTCATAGAACTTACCTGCCTTTTAGCAAAATAGAAAGCTTATTTCCACATTTAGTTCTTCCTTCTGTGGCATAATATGTGCCTTTAGTCAACAAATAAGTATCTCCAATGTGTGTTAATGCTTTAAATCGTTTTCTATCTACGTTTAAAGGCTTAAACATTTTTTGATAAAGCTCCTTAGTAAAGTGTCCTAATCTTGTTGGACACATTTGATAACCTAGGTACATCACATGTGCAAAATTGACAAGAAGAAATCCAACATTCCATGCTAACACATCAGGCATACACACGAACACTCCAGCCCAAAGTCCGAAAAATAAATATCCAAAACTAATAACAAGTCGCAGAAAAAAAGCATGGTGCTTAAAACTGCTAGGTGTCAGGAATGAAATAATTAGGCAAAAATTGGCCAACTGGAATAATGCATGCTGGGCGTCTTGCCAATCGCTACACGAAAATATACCCACATCCGTTCCCCCGACGGACAGGTTTGTACAGTTCAACGAATTATTGTTCATATTGTATGAGCCATTGTATTGAAAGTTCTGCTGTTGTGAAATAGTGGTGTTGTGTATCTGCATTTGACGTTTTAGGCGTGTAGGAATAGTTGACAAATCTTCGGGTTGGTGACCGGTAACATTTTCCGCACTGGTGAAATTCTTTGCCATGGAAAATTATCTGTTCGTCAAATCTAGATCATATCATTATCACGTCAAGTTGCAATTCTGAAGATAAAATAATAAAATTTCATACTGATCATATAAAACATTGATTGTTGTCCTTGAAATGACACTCGGATAATGTAAAATGCTAGTCCGATATGATTTCAATTACTCTAAATCAAACATTGAGACTAACAAACTGTACAGTTGATTCTGGCATGCTATTGGACACAGTAATAAAGAACAATGTAATTTATATTCAAATCTCAAGTGACTTTTACATAAAACGGTTATCACAGTTTCGTCAAACTGATTTTTTTATCATTAGAGATTTTTTACGGAATTAATCGATTTTGGAATGTTAATTGTATTACTTCTGTCACAAGTGTCACAGCAATAAGGCTTTGAGAACATGATTGAGTTATTATTTTATACAATAAACTTGTAAAACCATGTCGGTTAACACAGATATCATTCATAAACAATTATTCCTAGAAAAACGGGTGCTTTACAACAATAGGAGTGGAACTTTGTTAATAGCTCAGAAACAATTCGGCTGCATAAACCAAAGTCAGGAAAACTTTCAAATAGCTTATGAATCATCGGATGCATAATGTATAAACTTTTTAGCCCATAACAAATTATGAACATAGAACAAAAGTATTTAAACTTTTTGAAAAGCGTTTAAAACAACGGGTGCATAAAACAAAGAGAGTGAATATTTTCAAATAGCCAAGAAAAAAAACAACGGTGGTATAAAACAAAGAAGTTAAACTGTTTAAACGGCTTTGAAAACAACGGGTATATAAAATTACGGGAGTTAATTTATTAGTTAGCTTTGAAAACAACGGGTTCATAACACAAAGGGAGTTCAACTTTTTTTTTAAACTTACAAAACAACGGGTGTATAACACAAATGGAATTTGACTCATTTATTAGTTTTGAAAAAGCGGGTGCATAGAATAAAGAGAGTGGAACTTTACGATTAGTTCACAAAACAAAGGGAATAAAACTTTTTAAACAGTTTGAAAACAGCGGATGCATAAAACAAAGGGAGTGGAAAAATTTAAAACCTTTGAAACGAACAGGTGCATCAATCAGAGGTGATGTAACTTTTTAAATAGCGTTGAAAACAATGGGTGCTTAATGAGAGAGAAACTTTTCAAATAGCGAAACTTTTCAAATAGTCTTGGAAACCACGGGCGCCTAAAACAAAGTGTGAAACTTTATACATGAGTTTGAATACAGTGGGTGCATAACAAAAGAGAGTAAAACTTTTCTGATGAGTTAAGCACTTTTCAACTAATTGTTATAGTTTTTTTCTTATATTGTGCTGTTACACCAATGTCCCAGGTTTGGGGGTGGGGGTGGGGTCTACAAACATGTTTAACTTACCACATTTTATATGCGGCTGTACTAAGTCAGGAGCATGTAATTCAGTGGTTGTCGTTTGTTGCTTTATGTCTATTGTTTTGTACATAAATCAGGCTGTCATTGTAAATCATACCACATATTCTTATTTCTATATTGCAAATAACGGGTGAATTAGATTAAGATAGTGGCATTTAGTAAGAAGCGCAGAAAAAACATGAGTGTATGAAACAAAGGCAAATGTTTTATGCATATTCAGGATAAATTTTTATGAAATTTGTTTGTTAAAGTTGAAAAATAATATATATCAACACAAAAAAGAACAAAAAACAATAACAACAATTATCCGACAATCTTTATCTACATGAATAAAGGATAAGGATTACTTATGTAAATAAGCAAGTTAAAACTTTAGACACTAGTTAACTATATACCCGACTTGGGACAAGAGCATTTACAAAGACAGGGAAAGAGGAATTATCAATCCCAAACACTGGCAAGGTGTTTAGTTCTTTATCTCATTCAGTTTCATACAAATGGGTACCATTGAACCTTTACAGTATCTAGATATAGGAAGATGTGGTATGAGTGCCAATGAGACAACTCTCCATCCAAGTTACAATTTATAAAAGTAAACCATTATAGGTCAAGGTACGGCCTTCAACACGGAGCCTTGGCTCACACCGAACAGCAAGCTATAAAGGGCCCCAAAAAATTACTAGTGTAAAACCATTCAAACGGAAAAACCAACGGTCTAATCTATATAAAAACGAGAAACGAGAAACACGTATGAACTACATAAACAGACGACAACTATTGTAATCAGATTCCTGACTTAGGACAGGTGCAAACATTTGCAGCGGGATTAAACGTTTTAATGGTACCAAACCTTCTCCCTTTTCTGAAACAATAGTATAACATAACAACATCGTTTCCTTTTACTAAGCAAAAGGTTGGCATCATTTGCAATAGGAATCGGGTGAAACTTCTTCCTTTTGAAAACATTAACATCAAATTTTTGTATGTCAGGGGATTACCGTTATTATTCTAAAATTATTCTACTTTCCTAGTTCTGCTTATTTAAACGACATTTGACTGATGGGTTCTCTGCGGTAATGAGTTCAATCGGAAAATAGTATTGAGTAATTAGACGAATAAATGCTAGGGAACGTCTTGAACATGTAGTTATTTGTGAGGTTTTGATCCGTGATAAAGACCACACTATGTATGTTATGCAGAACACAAAATAAAAGCGCGGTTTCTCTAGTTATATCAATTAAGTTGTGTAATAAATAAATAAACCATATGATCCTTTGTTCTCCATTTGGATAAGGATTGTTGATGTGATGTTTCTAAATATCAAGTCGCAGTATAAAAATAAGGAGATATGGTATGATTGCCAATGAGACAACTATCCACCAAAGTTCAAATGAAGTGGATGTAAGCAATTATAGGCAACCGTACTGCCTTCAACATTGAGAAAAAAACAATTAGTAGTTTACCTATGATAGAATTTCGTAAATCCATTAGAAACATACTAATCAAGGAACTAATAGAATCGTATGGACGCCAAAAAAGGCGAGAACTGTGTGTCGACATGGTAATAGTCTCCTGCTATTCATGCGAATCCACACGCAGTCAAAATGTCACAATAAGAAATACAACAAAATCAGTAAATTTATAGATAAGACAACTCTTCTTGTACCTGAAAATTTAAGACCGCGAAAACATGTTGCTAGAGAGTTGAGATACAGACTTTTCGTACCGGCCAACCAATTCGTGATGATGACCGTAAAACTTGTGTAGTGTCGATTTCAGTATTTTTCCTCATGAAAGAGTAGTTTTAGATTTTCTTTCATTCACTTTTTGCTGTATTACATTTTGACATAACAAGTATAGAAACTTTTTTGTCACGCCGAAAGAGAATTCTAAAGTCTTAATTCGTTCACGAAAGAAGGCAACTTAGAATACAAAAAGCTAAAAGCTAAAAGTACAGTAGTGGTTTAAATGTTATAGAAACGGAAGCAACCTATGGAATTGTAAATGTATATAGATAAATGATACTAGGAAACTGAAATAAAATGAGCAAACATAGAATTATTGTGATAATTGCCCTCTATATAATTTGCACTTAAGTAAAAATTGTGATTCAAGTTTGTACTATTATTGATACATGGTTTGTCTAGACAAAGCAGTGAAAATGCGTTTCAATTAGTGATTTAGATACATTATGTTTTCAAACTGAACGTACTTAAACGGATATCTTCAAATTACTGTAAACTAAACTATTCTATTACACGGGAAATGAACTTTTTGTTTACGTTTTCATCGGTTGATAAAGTTCCAAATTGTTTTCCTGGTAGACAAGTAAAATTAAGACTTCAAAAGAATACAGATTTATTATCGTTTTCATAACAGTGTGGACGAGACCGTTTCTTGGCGCGCTCAGGTCATCAATTGAATGGGTCAGATTATGTGAACGTTCGTCAGTAACGCCTAGTATCACGTCGTACGTATTATAGAAATTTAAACTCTGGGGTCGCCAAAGGTTCTCAACGCCTAATTCAAATAATTCGAAAAACTAGTACAGGAAATAAACCTTGTGTTTTGATTAATATTGAATACTTAAACATTCTTTACTGGCGTGTTTGTTATTAAACAATTTTTTATGATACCACACGTTCTTTAAAAATAAAAATTAATTTAACAAGCTTTAAAAGTTATAATGTATGTGTTGGCTTTTATCTTTTTTGGACGACAAAGCGATTTAACAATTGCAGTTGTCTAATTTTTCACTTAGTATCAGGTTTTTTAACTTTTATCTTGTCTAAAATTTAATTTTAGAACGAATGCATGATCAACTTTCAATAGTTGTGCAATTACAAAATATAGGCGACATATACTTCTGTACGGTCTTTTTCGTACTTGCAAGATATTGGACAGTAAAAAGCTATTCGGACCAAGCCTTATGCAATTTTACATTTACTTTATGAAATAGGTAAAATGTATAGTTTTGTGTATATAGGAAACTGGAACTTTCTGCTAACTACTATACTTGTGAGCAACCCTTGGCAACAGAAACGTATTCATGATTATGCACCGACTATTCTTCCTTTTCTGAGTGTGTGTGTGTGTGTGTACTTTTATGGTGGGATTGTTTTTTTTTTTTCGCATGCACATATTTGAACATTACTTTTTAAATCTAAAGTGTCCCTAATTTCGAATGTAAATCAATTAGTTTTTTTTTCCTTCTTTATTCTGTAACAAAGTATTTTTTTGCCTAAGTTTTTTTTTAAGAATCAATTTATTTTGAAAAGAAAAAAATCGCTCCAACATACACACAATAACGGACGGCAGTTAATATATCAACTTCCTTTTTTATATCGCAATGAAAATATTTATATATATATATTCTGCACTGTAGTTCGTATACCGGTATTAATGTTTTCTTTTGTTACTGGAGTTGCCCGTCTTTCTTGGAGTAATTATTTTTTATTTACTTTTAGGGAAGGGGAGGGGGGTCTTATTTTGATTTATAATTTATTCATTCAATTATGTTTTGTTTGTTTTGATTTACAACATCTTTTCAAAGACAACATTGTGACTTCGAGATTAAGTTGAACCATGAAAGCTCTGTTCCTTTTCTTTCTTCTGTTGTTAGTTTACCTCAAGTATTTTGTGTCATGAATTGATGTTGATGTCATCTCGTATGTTTTCAAATATGAAGAAAAGGGGATCTGGTTGTGTCTTATGAGACACAAACAAACGACAAAAATTAAAAAAAAAAAAAAAAAAAAAGGGGCAACATTCATTTTTCAACAATAGAATACGTTACAAGAAAATAAGTTAAAAGACTCAAATTCGTGAGATACAGGAATGATTTATCGACGACTACTTCAATTTAGTTTATGACTATAACTATCTTCGGTCAATAGAACAAAAAGGATCACACACACGTGTAACGGTTTCCCCTTTACATAAAACATTATGCAAACAGAAAAGTCTTTTATTTAATTAGATATTCATAATATATAAACATAAATAGAGGCAATTGAGTTTTGTAGTACTAGAATATCCAAGGCAAACTGATCATATGAGTTCTCTATATGACTGAATGATTCAAACGATGATCCATGTGAAAAATATCAAGTAAAAAAAAGAAAATGAATTTTTTCATTGTCCGGAACTCTTTTCACAAAAAAATCGTATGAATTGATCAAAAAATGGTATGTTACTATTAAATGATCACAACGTGAGAGTATTTTCTCTCTTTTTTTTTAATTTGTGAATTAACCTCATCAACTTTCATTTTTTACAACGAAAATCGAAATGTGTAAATGTATTTTTCGATTATTTATTATTCTCTAAAATGAAACTGTTGTGTGTGCTGTTATAAAGAATATTTAAAACAAATTTCTTTAAAGTTTTGTGAAAAGAAAGTCAGCCATAAAAGGCCACGACATTATGAGAAATGAGAAGCAAACCAAGAGAAAACTAACGACCTGAATTTTGCTAAAAACTATCGAAAAAAAAAAAATCTGGAAGACAGTAAACAACGAAAACATTTATTCACATGTTTGTGAGCGTTAAAAAGAAAGATGTAAGTATTCCGGGCAAAAGCAAAGGTTCAGACATTATCAGTTTTGAAAACATCTTGAAACATCCCATGAGCTCCCACATTTTAAGAAAAACTTCATGGCAAATATTTGTTAACAGAAAAAAATATTGACGCTGTATGACTAATTTGAAAGTATACTTAAATGCTTTTTATAAATGCATTTTATTGTATAAGACAAAAAGATTTGGCAAAAATTATACAATATTCAGATATGTACGCTCCAAAAACTCTACTCATGTAGTAGCGTTTTGAATAGATTTTCAATTTAACAACAATGAATTAACAGAAAGATCCAAAATTCATGTTTCTGGATGACATAACTTCAAAGAAAACTGATGTACAGTGCAATATTAATCATCGCTATCTATGAACTGCAGACATGCAAATGTGATGTAAAATAGACTTTATTTAGTAATTAGGGTAAAAGCCTTGCATAATTTGTTTAATGATCGATAATTTTATAGCAATGAGTTTTATAAATCACGTATTACGTAATTCTTTTCACAAAAAAGAAAAGAAACAGCAATGCACCTCATCAACTTGTGTAAAATTTCCTTGACAACTTTTTTCGATACCTGAGAATACATATTGAACAATAGAAAATTTAAGATATTTGATCTTACATTTATGACTTATATGACTCTTATATACAGTGTCTGAGCAGAAAGTTAATGAACCAGGGTTATGTCAAAGAACGTCTCGTCCTTTTTCTCAAACAGTTCATCGGAAGACACCAACACCTTGTTGATAAATATTCCATATCAACTTCACAAATAATACATGATGGTCTTGAAGTATAGATTCTAGGTATTGATGTTGTTTATAATCTTAATTACGTGTTATAATGTTCTTTTTATTTGTCTTTGTATATTTTAAACCTTTACTGTTTAGTCCATCTTAATATACTTTTTCGTGGCTCTAAATTCATACATCCCGCCATTGTGTTATTGTGCTATGGTCATTTTTTGTATTCTTGTCTTTCATTTTTGCTTATGTACTTTGTCTATAGAGTGTCTATATGCTATTTTGGTTTTCTTTGTTGAAATAGTTATTTGCTTTTATAGTGATTAAAATTATAACACAATGTTGACTTCTGTACCCCAATGTTTGTCATTTTTACTTATTATGTCTGTTTGTTTTGTTCACACAGTGTTGCCAACATAATGGAATTCTATGCGACTGTCAAACAAGTGAAAGGTTTAGCTAGCTATAAAAACTGGTTTAATACACCATTTTCTACATAAGGAAATGCCTGTACCAAGTCAGGAATATGACAGTTGTTTTCAATTCGTTTGATGTGTTTGAGCTTGATTTTGCCTTTTTGACTTTTCCTAGGAGTTCGGTATTCTGTTATTTTACTTTTTTCTTAATTACTGCTTAACCAGTCTAGATAAATCTCAAGTTAAGTTTATTTGACTAATAAATTATACTCAACATACTAAATTGTACCTGATCATAATCTCAACTGTACTGACTTGTCAGGGTTATATTAGATACGAGTGAAGTCTGAACTTTTCTTGACCGTGTCAAGAAATATAGATCAGTACAATTTTTTTGAATTATTAGTAAGGTTCAAAAACTATTTTTAAATGTGTCGAGTACAATTCAGAATCGAGTAAAGTATGGTTAAGACTCGGTATAATACAGTTCAAATTAGAATCGAGAACAGCTCATTTTCGAATCGAGTTCAGTTCAAAGTCTACATTTACACTTTATCATATTAACCGCACGTTTTGATTGCATGCAGTCAGTGACAACTTAGACCAATGGAATCATTCTGCGCAGCTCTTCTTAAAATTGCATATAATGGCTCTGTGACGTCAAACACGTTAACCCGGCCTAAACAACTTTGACCCAGACATATCACCGACGTCATAATGATCGAACCGACATTTATAAGTTTAACCCGAATTTATATTGTAAAATGTCAGATGTTCGACACAATATGAGCCTTTTTGAACTCGTTCGCTGTGCTCACTCGACAAAAAGCTTCATATTGTGACTCCCAGTTGATATTTTACACTATCAATATGCAGACAACCTGATTATCGGTACTCATCTTGTAGATCACGGGAGTGCGAGTTTGAGACAGAGAAAATAAAAAAGAAATTTAATTATTTGGGGGGAGGAATATGGTGACAAAATGCCTGGATCGCCGTGGTATATTTTTTATATTTTGCGTAAGCTCAGTTTCAAATGAATTATGACCGCTGAATATTTTTTGTAACGATGAAATTCTGAATTAATTTATTTGAATAAATTTGTGAATAATAATGGCCCCTAAAACGAGTGTATGAACTTAAAATTGTACTTTATTAAATAAGAATCGATAACCTTGAATATTTGAAATAGATAATTATCAATTGCAATTACACATGTATATAATTTGGTCCGTCCACAGCGATCTTTATTTACATATTCATGAATTAGTGTCCTTATCAAAATATTTCAAATCTCACTACGAATAAATACTTCAGCTCTTTGAACAAAGATGTTTAAAAAGTTGACAGAAACAATTTAAGGTCAACTTTGCCTTTGCGCAATATCTGTCCACTGTCATGGAAAAGCTAGCTCACTTTGACAACAAATTATTGCCAATAGATGGCACAATAGTGAGGTCTAGTGTTCAATTTTATATCTTCGATATACGGTTACACTCTACAGTTGTATTCCTCAAAATTTGACCTTTTTCCTATTAAAGGAAAGGTAATTTAAAGGAATGAAATGATATTTTCAACTTTAAAAAACAGTAAAAACTGCATTCATCGTGGCAGTTTGCTGGCACAAAAATTGCTTTTCCTGTAATATCCGACATCCTAAACTTAATTTTAATGCAGTTATAGATTTGTATGACTCTGAATATTAATATATATATATATATATATATGACTGAATAATAGTCAACGATAAATCTTACGGGGCGATGGATCATATAAATATGATACAGTACTATAATATATAACCAGTCTAAAAGGGTACAACATCACCAAAAATGACAATAAACGAACAAATGTAACTATAAATATTTCGGATAACAGATATCCTTCATCAATATGAGCACGATATAAAATGAATCAGATCAAACCATTCTGCAATCTTGATTTCTATACAATAAAAAAGTGAAACAGTTTTACCCGAACATCATATATAGAGACGCTAATAAATTTTAAAATTTCCAAAAACGACTCAAAGACATGCCTAAAATATATATATATATATTGCTAACTTGACGTGTTGTATGCCGATAAATTTGCATGTTTTCTTATGCCACAACTTGACCTAATAAACCGCCTAGAGGATTCAACTGACTTTCACGATTATCTTAGATTTTTAAGTTTGTCGATCAATCTTATTGTCTTTTCCTAAGACAGAAATCACGATTGTTTACATGTTGTCCTAAAACAACTTACTATTTGACTTTCATTTTTAACATATACAATTATATGGTTTAAAATAAAGAGAATATGTATATCTTCAACAATGTGAGGGCAAAAAAACTAAAAGCTTGAAGAAACTCACAGCAAAAAAATACCATTTAAAGGGCTCGATCGTTAAATCACATTATCAGAGGAAGGCAAGACTTGCAACAGTTCATGCATAGCTCAATGTTACTAGCATGTCTAATTTCGATTAGACTACATATAAATTTTAGCACTCCTCACAAATTTCCTGAATGCACGATCTGCAAGAAAGTAACAGAATATATCTAAGATATGATCACTCATTGGAAGGTTCATGATGCCTGATTAGAAAGGGCGTTGAAAACGAGGTATTGGGATTGGGGAAAGAAAAATGCTTTAGCCACCCGTAATATCAAAATACCTACGCATTTGAAACAGAAACTGAAAATTTGTTATTCAACCACACATATACAGGACTATTTCATAAATCAGCAGACCTATCTGTTGTATCGTTAGTATGTATGACAGTCGAGGACGAGGCAGCATACCTGGTTTGCCTTATCTAAATACATCAATGAAATAGGTACATCTTTAATGCTTGAATCTAATGTAGCTATATAATAATTTGATGCCTCTGTTTTGTAATTTTATTGAGTCATAAAAGCGTTGATCGTGCACACAATATAAACATGACGCGTATCCTAGCTCCTTGCAGAGTGTGCTTCAATCAGCTCTTTTACACCCTAATACAATTACTAAAAGAAGCATTCAATTGTTAAATAAAAATAAGATTTTATAGATGAAGCTATTACTTCAAACAATTTCTCTACATGACTAAGATACTGTTTAACTATGCCCAAGAAAGGGAATCATATGAAAACTCCTCTCAAATGCTATCTTGCTTACGCTACATATGGTCATGACAGCCAATGACTTCATATGGCCATAATGGCCCTTTTGTGTCTTATATTTTTTGTAGTTTTTTATCTTTAAGACTTTTAAAAAAAAATTGAAAATACAAATGAAACCAGAAAGTCAATGTTGAATTCAAAGCTTTTCGAATTTGAAGCTTGCTCAATATGCAAAAAAACTCATCTAAGACAATAGGCTTACAATTGTGTACGCTAAACGCACGTTTTGCTAAAATACTCACCAGTGACGCTTGAATCAATACAGATAAAGGACCAAATAAAGTACAAACTGAAGAGCATTGAGAACCCAAAATTCAAAAAGATTCTGCCAAATACAGTTTAGGTAATCTATTCCTTATAACATATTGCAAGTTAAATATCTTTTCTGTCATCTAAAACAATACAATAAGGAATACAAGTAATCAAATGGATTTTTAAAACAAAGTATAATTCTTGCAATATAATGCATTTGTAATATCACTTAAAGGTTTTAAACTCGACATTAAGATCTGGTAAAACATCTCTATGCATGGTTGATTATCCATTAAACATGCGTAGTTTCTATTTTGATTCTGAACTTCTCATAGCATATGTCCAATATCAGTTACAGTCTAACAACTTATATAATCAGCATGAAATTACATAATAGATTTAATCACCACACAGCATTTTAAGTACGTTTAATTTAAAAACAATGGTTGAAACGAATAAAATCAACTCAAATCAAATCAAACGATTGAAATATATGCAGTTCTGAAACTTTTTTATATTTCATCTATTTATAATTAAAGTATGTTTTTTTTTTTTTTTTTTTTTTAGTTTTCGATGAGTTAATATCTTTGATGAGTTTTTACTATGTCAAAACGTTCTGTGTGGAAATGGTCTGTTGACCGGGGCAACAGATCATTGCCTCGATAAAATACCGTATCGCAATAGTGATTATTAACTAGTGTTATGTCTGATTTTCTTTCATCTCAGATCTGAATAGGTCCCAAGATCAGGTACCAAAAAAAACCATACTTGTTCATTTTCCTTCAACAAAATTTCTATCAATTTTACTAGAGTTCTTCCTTGAGTAATATTTCATTCAGCGAACACATGCTGTTGTTTTTAACTTTCGAATTAAAAGGACGAACTGCCACATAGGACGAACATATGATCTGTTGATCAACATTAAAGGTTTTGATTTAATCTTGCTATGTACTTTATGATATCTAGATTAAATGAATTGCATTTGAATAGAATAAGTCCTTGGACGGATAATCAGAACTCTAATCGATGTATAGAAAAAAAAAGGACAAGCATTTCAAATATGATTTCCGATATCTGCTTTACAGTGAGTTTCTTGGTTTACTTTAAGTGTAAGAGTCTTAAATTAATTTTGGAAAGCTGTTATGAACTGGTTGTTTTTGTATTGACCCTGGTATAAAATTTCGATCAGTTGCATTAATTTTTAAAACATTTGTTTTGTTAGATTTCAGCCTCCATAATTGAAGCAAAAACCAGGAAGAAAAACTGTTGATAAGGGGGCGTTATCACACAAACTAATTTTAAAAAAGATACAAAGATAGACTTTTGTACGAACGATGCGCGTTTCGTCTTCATGAGACTCATTATTGGCATTCGAATAAAAACAGATGGAAGCCATTTCAAATACGCAGTACAAGATCATTTCATGCCGAAAAACTACGAAATGTTGTGCCAAATTCAGTTAAGTCAATCTTAGCCTGGGGTAGTACAAACCCTAGCGTTTCAAACAATTCATCATTTGTTAAACAGTAAATTTACAGGAAATGAACATTTCGATGATATGTCATGTCACCACAAAAGTGCCGACTACTCGGCTTGTGATAATATCATCTGGACGAATACCAATAAGGGCATCAGTCAAGTTGGTGAAAAAACCCGTCAAACATAACATGATTTTAATTTGGTACGCCAGGCGCGCATTTCGTCTTTATAAGAGTCATCAGTAGCACTGCAATAAAACAGTTGGAAGGCCAAATAAAATACGAATTTGAAGAGCATGAAATGCTGAAAATTCCGAAAAGTTGTTTCAAATTTGGCTAAGGCAATTATGAAAAAAACTTAGTATATTAAAAACACATCACTTTATAAAAAGTTCATTTGCAGATAAAAAAAGCATCTCATTATCACATTTGAGACAACTCGGCTGGTGATGACACCCTCGGGGACGAAACGTTCACCAACAAGGGCATCAATCGAGTCTATGTAAAACTCATCAACGATACCAGGTTTACAATTAGGTACGCCAGACACGCGTTGCGTCTACAGCTGACTCAACAGTGGCACTCGGATCCAACTAGTTTGAAGGCCCAATCAAATACGAATTTGAAGAGCATTACAACCTGCACATCGGAAAGATTCTGCCAAATACCGCAAAGACAATCATTGCCTTTGTAGAAAAAAATCTAAGTCTTTCGAATAATTTAACATTATAAATGTCTTGAATATTCTCAATCAGGTACGCTCGTGATCATAAGATTAGTTATCATAAAAAGTTAAGATCAAATTCAACTAATAAGAAAATCAAAGGTTATTTAAGGTCTACTTAGCCTAGTAGCCTAGTGCAACATAATATTAAGGACAATGTCATAACATATAAAGAAATTTTAAGATTAAAAAACACCATTTCAATCAAACAAACAATGATGAATCACACATTTTAATTCAATGACTTTAAAATTGATGAGTTTGAAATGTTTTCTTTCGATATTGAACTTTATAAAGCTAGTGTTCTACTTGATGTTGAATCATCATCTATTTCAAAGATAAAATTAGAAATTCATGTACTGCAACCACAGAATCTGATAAATTCTACAATCGTTGTAATCAGACCTGATAAAAGAACAGAAATTCGTTTAATGCTGATTTATTATAATGCATGTTTGAATGTCGTGAAATATACTTGTTGTTTGAGAAATGATGTGAATAACAATTGTATCCTCAAGCTACTGCAGTTTGATCTGATAAATCCATACAAATACATGCAATCGCATTTGTTATAAACAACCAATTAACTTAGGTGTAATATACAATGATAAACATTTTTTTTGAAGAATCACAATATTCTATTGGGTTGGATGTTTCTTTTCAGACTTAATTCACACGATAAAATCAAAATTAAATTTGTTTTTGTATATATACAGTAAAAACAACATGAGCAAGAATTGAATAAAGTCTGACAGAAACTCTCCTGATAACATCCTACTTTTGAATAGCTAAATCATAACTAACATAACAAAAGACACAGACACAACTCGTTTGTAACAAAAGACAATGTTTCATTGCTATTTCATACAGTAGCTCTGAGTTGATCATGCATCCTCTTGTTTTATGGTCTATAACAGTGAGTTCAGCTTTGTGTCGAAGTTACCATGCCTTATTGACAGAAAGAACTCATTGACAGTACTGGTACCAAATTGAACTCACAAAATACTGATTGATTAGTTGTTTGTCTCACGTCTTATGTGTGACATTGCATACATCTTCAGCTGCTCTTTTTGTGAAAAATCTTACGAAAAAAATATAGGCCAAAGTCATAAACATTTCAGTATAAATTACGATCAATTTGTCAGTGGTGACATATTTTGTAAGGAGAGCACAAATACACGGAATTACACAGAAAATCTTAATTATAAAGTGTCGATTACAACTTTTCGACCAATAGCTTGGCCTAACAGCCTCCATGGACTATCGTATCAAGTGGGAGATGTTACTCCACATATGTCTGCCTCATATGAAGAAAGAAAAAAGTCGTCGAGAAGACAGTTATTTTCTATTAGAAATTGTTAAGAAACACACATCTAGGAATCTCACTAATATAGTGTCATAAAGCTGCTTGAGGATGTCAGAGAAATAATTGTTTCATTCGTTGTATAGTAAGATCTGTCCGTTTATGTTTGTCCTTGCACTGTTTAATATTACTTATTCCAGACAAGTAATTGTTAACATACTATGGCAGAAGAAAAACATATTAAGTAACAAGATACAATGTACTGCCATTTTTCCATTTATATATTAAGAATGAATGTTGACCAAGTGTATTTTATGGATTTTTTTGTTTACTATGAAAGTTCCTTTGTTCTTGGGTTATATTTGCCCTGGTTCTTTTCCTGTCGTATTAAATTACATATTTGAAAGTATGTAATTAAAATTTTGTTTCGTACAGTTTGTTTTGCTCAAGTCAACAACACACAGCACTGTTATTCCTTAATAGAATTACACTAATAGTTTATCGTGCATTTAGGATGACTATTTCTTTGTATACCTGTAATTTATTTTACAGCCATAATCAGCTTTAAAAAAATTAAAGAAGTATTTTTTTTTTTGTTAATAATGGGTAGGCAAATTGCCTCTTTATTTAGATAATTTCTCAAATGTAGGAAGAAATATTTTACTGATGTTGAAATCTCATTAATCTTTCTAGAAGACAAATCAAGAAAACAAACAAAAACTGCGGTATTGAAAAAACTCGAAAGGGAGCGAGACCGGATGTGTTAACAAGGTAAGTGTCTCCTTCGATGAATGCATTACACGCCATATGAATGAAATAATTCAACATCTCAGATAGAAAATATATGACACCAAGTCCAATGCGAATGTGAATAAAATCATCATAGATACCAGGATTAAAATTTTGTCCGCCAGACGCGCGTTTCGTCTACAAAAGACTCATCAGTGACGCTCGAATAAAAAAATAGTTGAAATTAAAAAAAAAAAAAAAAAAAAAAAAACAATGGAAAGTTGAAGACCACTGAGGACCCAAAATTCCGAAAGTTTTTGTTAAATAAAGCAAACGTAATCTATTCATGGGGTAGAATATACTTAGTATTTTGAAAAAAAAATCAGTTTACAGACTTAATGGTTGTAAAGATACCGGGCTTATGATTTGTTACACCAGCCGCGCGTTTCGTCTACAAAAGACCCACCAATACCACTCGAATAAAACCGAAAGGAGGTCAAAACAATAACGACATTGAAAGAACCGAAAAACAAAAAACATATAAAAGTGATACCAAACCTGACTTAGGCAATCTATGCATTGGGAGGACAAATCAGAAAACTATTTTTTTATGACAGGAAGTTAAATGATAAATAAAGAAAATATACGTTTATTCTTTATGTAGCACTGAATATTTTGAATACAATTACATGTGTATTGTGATAGTCATATTTTCATGGAGAACTCATTTTCATGATGTTTGAGGATAACCTTTGTTTTCTTTCAATTTTGTATTACAGCCAAGCATACTTTATAAAAATGCAGTTGAACCACAAGTCATCAAGTAAATCAATTGCACTGTAGCGTATGATAGTGTTCTCTCGTGGTTTATCCTGATATTGATACATGTGAAATTGTCAAATAAGGAAGATAAAAAAAAAAAAATATCAAATTCTATAGGTAATCTCCATGCCTTATCAACAGGTATATGTATCCCTTGCTTGTTTGGTGTCTAAAATAGGTGTTACTTTAGTTTTATTTCAGCTCAGCATTTAATACATTCAGGCATTCAGTATTTGGGTTTGAGAACCGCTGATTATAATAAATTTTTGAAGTGTGCATGTGGTGCATTAAATTAGCTGCGATACAGATTTTTTTCGATTCATTACGAATAAAGATTTTTTTCTTATTGATTATTGAATGAAAGCCAAATTGAATACATCGACATTAAAACCAGCGGATATGGACTATTTTTACATAAAGAAAGGCAATTAGAATAAAAGAATAAAGTACATTTACACTATACATACTGGAACAATTCAATTTAAGACAAAGACCCATTTACGCAATTATCTGTCAATAGTCTGACTTTAATAAACACATAAAAGAAACAAAACTGTCTGAGAAATGTAAGGATATGACAATGCATGGTATACCATAAATAAATACCCATATGTTAGATTGACAATGACAGTCTAAATATAATAAAAAGTCGGACATTAGTTTTCTTCATTATTGTCAATATATATTCTTATTTACAAGGTTATTTACACATAAGTTCTAGAAAAATTTATTCCCAAATGAATTCAAGTCAGCAAAGAATCTAAATCTAAATAAGTTTACCAAGATATAAGTATTCAAAAATAGCTTTCTTCATAATTGTCAAGAAATATTCTTATTTACAAGGTTATTTATACAGAAGTTAGAAAACCTTCTTCCCAAGTCAATTCAATTCAGCAAAGAAAATATGTAATATATGCAGAGTCTAAATAAGTCAACTAATCTGTAAAGTCGAATGCCAATAAGAAAAATAAACTAGAAAATAATACTTAGTGTGTAAAGATATCAATAATGCCCTTTTATATATGTCCAGACATTGATTTGGTAATGTGATAGCAGCTGAGATGAATGACGATAAATGTTTCTGTCTGTAACGTTTTGAGCTTTGTAACCGAAGATATACATGGCATTTCTGCATGGTCCCTTTTATCAGATTAGAGGATAGAGTGAGCTGTTTATGCAGACTGTATGATGTAATCACAAAAAGAATTACAGCAACGCTAGATAATAAATTATAAATGAACATGAAAAGATAACATTGCAACGTTAACCTATCCGAGGACACGTTAGTAACCGAGGATATATCAGATTTGCACTGTAATCAATATACATAGAAGTAATGCACATTTGTTTTATATCTTTGTGTAAAGACTACAAGCCACTTAACTGTTTTCTTATTTCTAAATGGGATGTGCAAAGTCTTCTCTAACGTTTACAAAAACATAAAAAAATATGTTTAAAATAAAACATTCTAGCAATAAACGTCTGATAAGTTTATTAAATACAAGGTTAAACACTGCATCATCGTATTTGTACCCCAATCATTTTACTAATCTTTCAGATAGCATTTCGATGTCTTGATCTTCAATGAAGTTAAGCCATTCGTTTTATTTTTTGTAATAATGATAGTGGAGAAGTATGTGATGTGTAAACTTCTTGGACATTTGATGATGCAGTTAATTGAGGACGTTTTATGGTTAAGGTTTAAGAATAAAATTGAAAATTGCCACACTTTTCTTTCATCAAATTGATACTTTATCACTGCTTATTGTATGAACATATGCATTGCAACTTTGAATGGTTATTTGTCTGGTATAATGGATAAAACCTGTTATCTATAAACTATAAACACTTATATGTAAATAGAGATACAATTCCTATATGAAGTATAGCTATAAGCTGAAAAGGGGGAATGACAAAGGTTGGAATTGTATAAAAAATGGACCGACAGGAGAAGCTTCACATTCTATGCATACAATCATGCGTTTAAAATGTTATATTCAATATCAAGTGTCAAAAGGACATCACCGTCACTGTAAAAAGTCGGTAATGATGTCAGATGGAAGTCAACATCAATGTCAAACATCCGGTAATAATGTCAGATGGACGTCAACGTCAGAGTCAAACATCCGGTAATGATGTCAGATAGACGTCAACATCAGAGTCAAGTATTCGGTGATAATGTCAGATGGACGTCATCATCTAGGCGAAAAACATCAGTATTAATGTCAGATGGACGTCAACATCAGTGGCAAACATTCGGTAATAATGTAAGATAGACGTCAACATCACTGTAAAAAAAATCGGTAATAATGTCAGATGGACGTTAACTTCAAAGTCAAAAATCCGGTAATAAAGTAAGATGGACCTCAACATCATAGTCTAACATCCGGTTATAATGTCAGATGGACGTCAACGTCAAGGTCAAACATCTGGTAATAATATAAGATGGGCGTCAACATCAAAGTCAGACATCCGGTTATAATTTCGAATGCGTCAACATCGAAATGAAATATATGTTTGGTGATACTGACATTGGATAGGGTTCACTACAAAAGAATGAACAGTACATACTACAAAGTTATAAGCGTTCCTTTAGGGATTCATAAGCCGTCAACAGTGGTGTTGAATTAATGAACTTTTATTTGGTACACTCAAAGACCAAGGTATAGCAGATATATTAGGTTTAACAAACAAAAACCGTTATAAGAAGCAGTCTAATCCATCGTAGGTCATCATTTTTGGTGGTTGTCATTAAATGGTTTGATGAGAAATGCTTAGGCAATGTTAATTTTGATATATTATCACATTTGGGAACACACTTTTTACTAGCAGTGGTATTCACCCAGTGGTAGTATACTTATTTTGTAATCAAGAAAGTATCGAAATACTGGTCTTCATCATACGTAGGTACAGTTTCAAATATTTATCAAAGTTACTGTAATAACGAATATAATTGACCAATGTATTAGATACGCCCATAAATTCGTTATCCTGAAGATAAAATGGTAAATGCAAAATGATAAACTCTTATTTCAATAATTCAGTAGGAGGGCCTTCTAGCAATTTCTCTATATGTTACGGAAATACACGATAAATGCAAGACATCCAATGACATGTGATGGCATCTTAGGGTAGGTAACGAAATATGCACCGACAGATTAAATATTACATTTTATATGTTTCTAACCACAGGCATAGAATCCTTTAGCCATATTTAATTCAACTTTTCAGAATTTCCTGAACTAAATGATTTTCAACTTCGCTTTTGATTTGGCCTTCCGACAGTTAAGATTCGAGTGCAACTAGAAACACGCGTCTAGTGTACCATGTTATAAGCCTGTTTTTTTAATGAGTTTATATACATGAATATTTTGATAAAGTTTCAAATGAGATGTGAAAGCACATCGGTGGTGACAAATGTTTTTAAATGACAAACATATATATCATAATGATTCACTTCCCTTGATTTAGGAATACACATACATTATATGTGTTTGTAACATTCTTAAAAGAGAGGCAAAAGATACCAAAGGGATATTCAAAGTCGAAAATAAACTGACAACGCCATAGCAAAAAAGGTACGACCGATGGACAAACAACAGTATACAAAACACAACATGGAAAACTAAAGACTGAACATCACGAACATAATTGATAGATAAGATTGCACTCGAGAAGGGAGGGATTTGTGTTAATATTATATTAATATTATTTTCTACTCATATATCTATATGATCTAAAGATTTCAGTGACTTTATATTCTTTTCGATAAAGATCCCAGTGTAGACACATAATTGATAAAGAGAAAATGTTTGTAGGGATTTGAAAAATGCATATCAAAGGTTTTTTACTTTTCTGTAATATCAAAACATAGAGGCATATTAAGAATTGCCTAAGATACGTGTGTGATAATTATAATTCACAATATACACTCTGTTGCATTTAACATTTGGTTGTATAAGTCATCTTTTGTGTGTCTTTGCTTTACATTTTAATTGGGCATGGATTTTTGGTCTTCGGTTTGTGGTTTGAAAATGCCCCCGTAATGTTTTCAATAGTTTTCAAGAAGTTCATTTTATATCTTTCTTGTCGATGCGTATCTGGGATAGAAATTGTAACAATTGTGCCCATTTATTTCTACTTTACAAAATTTACATAACACAGATAAAGTATAAAATAATAAATTATTAAAAATATCATTACATCAAAAGAAAAAAAATATGATTGTTTGTTTATCTTTATTGGTAAAACAAACCAAAATTAGTCTGTAGAAACAGCCTTTATTTGTTAAAAAGCTAAACTATGGCTATTTACAATGAGAGCTAGAATCAATTTTTTTAAACTAACTTTATGCTATGATTGTTAACATTTGAGTACTTATGTTGCTTGAACATTTTAGAGATGAAACATAAACTTCCACTAATTACGCACTTACACTCTCTCAACCCCTGTGTTGAGAAAACGAAATGAGTACCTTAAACGGAATTTGCAGAATATTGGCTGTTCAAACATGGATGTTAAAAAAGTGTTAAGATGTTTTCTAGGCATCTGTCTAGTCTGTTTCACGGACGAATAAAGTAAGTGGAATGATTTTAAAAGACTTCACCTGAAAACATTCGCCCATTTCTCGTGACCCCTGCATCCTGTTGAAAGCCTACGGTTAGGTGACATTACCATGTTAATATATTTCATGCAGACGAATAGTTGTTGACCCCAACTATGTCTGACTTTCTGAGCAATGAATCGCAAACTGAGACCAGATTTTAAAAAATGGACCATCTTGGAATGTTTGTTTCGTGTTTCAATCAAATTTTAAATAATTATTTATAATAGTGAAATGACACCCGTTTTCTACCATTTATCAACTACATTGTATCTGGGTTTACTTGACATTTAATGCGCGTTAAGACAATAAAATACACACGAACGTAGCATTTGTTGAATTATATTTTTTAAAACAAAGAAATATTTGAATTAGTTTATGTTCCAATTGACTGTTGTCATTCTCAAGATGATAATATGATACTACCGAACAAAACCTCCTGTTATCATCAATATTTTTATTACATTAAAATAAAAAAAAGTATTGAACATACCAAAATCAAACACAAAGATATAGGCGTACTTTTATAAATCATGATGTAATCTACGCAATACAAAATAAATTTATAAACATCAGCAAAGATTTTAATTAGATTAATCTCAAAATTGTTATTTTTAAGATGAATTTTATATTGTTTAAATACTAGAGGTAAAAAAGCTTGAATAAATTCAATCATAAAATTTATTATATTGCGTAATGGATTTTAAGCATAAATTTTGTTTTGATGGATCAATTCATCTATATCTTTAAAGCAATATCTATCATATGACAGGTTTGTTATATTTATGATTGATAACATATCTGTTGACATTTAAGAATTTCTGCTGCAATATAATACGTATTGATTTGATATTTTCTACATGTCTGCAGGTCTAATCCTAACTTTATGTGCATATATTTTTTGGGTAAATGTAATTTAATTTAAGTAATAACTGTTTACAGAAGAGTATCGCATGTGTTAGTCTGTTGAAGCTCGGTTAAGTATATAGTTTTAAACGTTTTTCGTGTCCAATTGTTAAACAAAATATTGGTGCCTTTCAAAATTGAACTAAACCAAACTTTACATGTACTTCATTAAAATCCATATACAAAATGCAAAATTCATACTCATCATTTCAGAAAGACATACCTTTTTTCGTGCTATTCATGTCATGAATTAAAAGGTTCTGTTTTCCGTAAAGCTTTTGATTAGTGTGTCATTCTGCAGAATATATCATTGATGAAAGTAATGATAGTATAGCCTGTTAAAGAACTAATCACATCTGCAATTTCGTTTAAATTTATTCCAACGAATAACAATCTCAATAATCTGATTAACGAGAGTTTGGTACAATAGATAGTAAGTAGCGCGCGATATCACTGCCACAATGCTGTATACTTTTTACTCAATTTCTGTATGCATTAAAACCGGTTTTGACCAGTTTGATACATAGTTCTATTTTAAGGCAACAGTTGTTTACCGACGTTCAATCTCATAAATCGATTAAGAAGAAAAATCAAGGTAAAAACTAAACTAAGGGAATCGTATGAAATCCAAAATGAACAAGACTGGTAGCATCGACAGGGTAATCATCTCATTCTATGCTTGCATCTGAAAAACCACCCGTTGATTAAATTTTTCTCGTACAATTTCCCGCCATTTTCGTTCTTAATTCTGATGGTATGATACTAAACCCCGGGGGATTGCGCTTGATTTTCATATGATGAAGACATAATCTTTCAGTCAGTTTAATTGAGGTCTGGAGCTGGCATGTCAGTAACTGCTAGTTAGCCTTTGTTAATCTATGAATCATTGTCATTTTGCTTAATTTCTTCTGTTACCTATTCTGACATCGGACTCGGACATCTTTTAAACTGAGTTTTATTGTGCGTATTGCTGTGTGTTTGTTTATTCTACATAGACTAGAGGCATAGCGGAGGGTTGAGATCTCACAAAACATGTTTAACCCCGCCGCATTTTTGCGCCTGTCCCTAGGCAGGAGCTTCTGGCCTTTCCTAGTCTTGTATGTTTTTTTTAATTTTGGTTCATTTATATGTTTCGGAGTTTAGTGTGACGTCCATTTTCCCTGAACTAGTACACATTTTTGTTTAGGGGCCAGCTGAAGCCCGCCTCCGGGTGCGGGATTTTCTCGCTGTGTTGAAGACCCATTGGTGGTCTTGAGCTGTTTTGTGCTCCTTGGTCGGGTCGTTGTCTCTTTGACACATTCTCCGTTTCCATTCTCAATTTTACTCATTATTTTCCTTCAGAGAAACATTTTCTACGACTTCACTGACTATAATACTTTCAAAGGATAAATTTCGAAATTTTAGGTAAAAAACACAAATTCGGCATTGTTGACCCTAAATGCTCTTCAACTTCGTACTTTATATGACATTTTAAGATTTTTGATTCGAGCGTCACTGAAAAGTCTTTTGTAGACAAAACGCGCTTCTGACGTATAAAATCTAAGCTTAGCATCTATGTTGAGTTTATTCCAAGTTTGATAATATAACTATCTCGAGTTGGTGAATATCGTTTTCGGGTGGTGTGGTGAAAAAAAGTAAAATAACAAAATACAGAACTCCAAGGAAAATTCAACACGGAAAGTCCCTTATCAAATGGCAAAATCAAAAGCTCAAACACACCAAACGAATTGAAAACAACTGTCATATTCCTGACTTGGTACAGGCATTTTCTTATGAAGAAAATGGTGTAATAATCCCTGTCTTTTTAGCTAGCCAAACCTCTCACTTGTATGACAGTTATATAGAACTCCATTATATTGACAACAATGTGTGAGGAAAAACAAACCGATATAGTTGGTAAAAATGACAAACATTGGAGTACAGCAGTCAACATTGTGTTATAATCTTTATCACTATAAAAACATCTATCTATATATTTTTGCAGTTATGGTATTTTTGCTTTGAGATAGGTTCTCTTATATGATTACTTTATTTTCTCTCTTTCCCTAACTTTGAGTTTGTTTATGGATATTGTTATTTAGACCACCCGATTTACTTGCTTTATGCATACGTATTTTCCGTCAAGATATCTACTATTTATCTTGATGTACTCCCTTTGGCTGTTTTATCGATTGTATTGCTGTGACAATGGGTGTAATTAAATCCAACATTCGTTAGATTTAATGTAGATGTGGTTTTCAAATAGACAATGTAGTTCTACGATGAAGGATAGATTCTTGAAAGAACCCGTGTTACAAACTCCATGTGGAGGTGATCTCAAAATGAATATTTATGACGTCATCAAATTTCAGGTTACTCTACAGTTTTCTGATATGTTTAGCTACAACATAGAGTGATTTTGAAAGATACAAAGCTATGTCATTTATTATTAAATAGAAACAAAACAAAGGGATAATGGATTGGGAAATTGAAATCGTGTACAGATAAAATTGTCGGGATTGAGTGAGAAGATAAACCTATTAAAGCTCTATGGGTGTTTTTCGGACATGATAAAGAGGAATGCCAAAAATTAAGTTGGGATTGGGAAATAGAAAACATAAATAAATTATTCGTGATATGGAAAAAAAGAAATCTTTCAATTTTAGGAAAAATCCTAATTATAAAGACTTTAATATTGCCTTTGTTTACATTCCTGGGAAGCGTCTGTCTAATTTCAGAAAATTATCTAAAAGAAATAGAAAACAGAAGCTTTAAATATATTTGGGATGGGAAACCAGACAAAGTTAAAAGAAACCTGATGATAGGTCCATATGAAAAGGGGGGTTTAAAAATGGTTGTCTTTAAAAGTTATTTTGTGGCTTTAAAAGCATCATGGGTGCATTGGTAAATGGTAAACTTGCGACTTGGAAACTTATACTATTTAAATACTTAAATGTTTCAAACAGAATTCCATCAATATTTAGCATGAATTTGAGCGATATTAAATCTCTAAAATATTTTAAAGATGTTCCTGAGTTTTATAAAGAAGTAATAAAGTCCTGGAATTTGACTGGCAAACAAAACAACTAGATACAGTTGTTGGTATTAGAAAACAAATCTATATGTTTAGGAGTTTAGTGTAACGCCCATTTCCTGTGAACTAGTACACATTTTTGTTTAGGGCCAGCTGAAGCCCGCCTCCGGGTGCGGGATTTTCTCGCTGTGTTGAAGACCCATTGGTGGTTTTGGGTTGTTTTCTGCTCTTTGGTCGGGTTGTCGTCTCTTTGACACATTCCTCGTTGACCATTCTCAATTTTAAATAATATGGGGAAATAAATTTATAAAATTTGGTAATAAACCAATCATATTTGAGAACTGGATTAAGAGTGATCTGATTTACATAAATGAGATCTTAGATGATGCAATGTCATTATCGGAAATCTACATTTTAAACAAATTAAAGTTGAATTTCATAAATTAAAAAAATCTATCCCAAAAGAATGAATCCAAGCTGTTCAAAATGAAAATTCGGTCGAAAGTACAGTTAATATTCAGAGAAATAAGATTATATGGAAAAATCATTATACTGAGACTCCATTATTAACAAACAGAATGTTATATAATTCTTTAATAAGTATAAAACTAGAGCCATCAATAGGGATGATCAGATGGCTTAGAATCATAGAAATACAAGAAACTCTAAATATGTATTCATTGTACTAATTTATTTTTGAATATCTGACTGAAAATAAATTAAAAATATTTAGATATAAATTATTACAATATATTGTTCCAACGATAAAATTTTTATTGCAGTGGAAAATTACTAAGACAGATAAGTGTAAATTTTGTAACCAAAAAGAAGATTATGCACACTATTTTCTATATTGTTCATATTTGACAAGATTTCGGCAAAAATCTATGACCTCTTTAAAAGAAGTAAAATAGATTTGTTATTAGATTACAACATCTAATATTTGGATATAAAATCACAGATAGTAAATATTACTTTTGAATTATCTAATAACGATACTAAGTTTTTCTATCTATAAGTCCTAGTATGTATCCGAGCAGAGACAAAAACTTGTTAATGTCTATAGTATTTTTGAAAATGAATTTAATAAGAGAGTAGACACAGATAGATAAAAATCAACATGTCCAATGTTATTGTCAATAAAAAAGAATTTTAGCAATAATAAGTCTTTGTATAGGACAATTGCACATTTGTATAAGTTAATAAAGTAAATCAGCTGTTTATTTCCCTGGATAATCAGTGGAGTGTAACAGGGTAAATCAAGAGAAGCTTGGACACTTGGTGAGATTTGTAACAATTAATATTTTTATTTTGTTAAAAAAAAAAAAAAAAAAAGGAAAAAGCTATGTCATTTGTACATGTAGTTTTTTGTCTTCGATATGATAATTATACAAAAGGCACATTTTGTGCGATAAAGCGGATTTAAACATCAATTAATCTAGAAACAGCAAAGATACATTTGTTACTTTATTATTATATTATTATATAATTTATTCATATTAATATTAATTCTTAATATCATAGATATCATACATGGCCATAATCATTATGAACTATAGTGGTTGAAAATTTTAAGAATACAAACATCCGTATGTCCTTCCCGTATTAGGTTAATAAGGTCGTTTACCATGAAGTTGTGGTCACAGCAACTTGAGACTTAATCAACATGTCAACTTTCAAATATATGGCAAATTACGGTTTTCCCATCTTACTTTATGACGTCTTTGCCCATCTTACTTTTACAAGTATCTATGTCAGCTCAATTTCTCTACATATTACATAATAAATAAAACTATCGTCATTCCCTTTGTTCCTCTGAAGTCCTGATTAATAAATCTTCCTTACAATATGCACTCTAAAGCGATTAGTTTAATAGTAATAGATTCCTTATGCCGGCAAATGTTTTAATAACAAAGTAATTGTCTAACTCATCAATCAACAAAAGATAAAGGAATATAAAAAACGATTGCAGTGGTAGGCGGTACAATTACTAATCAAAATGATATTTCCGAAATTCATGACAAAAGGATCCAAATTGCTTTTCTACAATGTAAAACTATATGTCTCATATTGATGCATAATTATATAATTAATTGGTTAAAATCAGGAACGGTCAGCCTGTAATATATATATATAAATACGAGAAACGTTAAGAACTTTATGACCAAAAAACCTTCAAAAGAATAGCCAACACATCTAGGTCACCTTTGCATGATAGTTTAAAATTTATTTTCTAAATAATTTCTAAATTGATCAACGGTGAAAGTTTTAAAAGCAGGACTTTATGTTTTGTTATTTTTTCTGCATTTTGAGATCAGTATTTTTTTGTTTTTGTAATTACAAACACGATCGTGTCCCCACGTACCTGTTGAAATCGACAATTTATAGAAATTCTTAGAAACATTTTCATAATATCAATGAAGTGGAATTAAAGTCTAATAGGATTGTAAATATGAAAAAGAAGATGTGGTATGATTGCTAATGAGACAACTCTCCACAAGAGACCAAATGACACAGAAAACTATAGGTCACCGTACGGCCTTCAACAATGAGCAAAGCCCTTACCGCACAGTCAGCTATAAAAGGCCCCGAAATGAAAATGTAAAACAATTCAAACGAGAAAACTAACGGCCTAATTTATGTACAAAAAATGAACGAAAAACAAATATGTAACACATAAACAAACGACAACCACTGAATTACAGGCTCCGGACTTGGGACAGGCACATACATACAGAATGTGGCGGGGTTCAACATTTTAGCGGGATCCCAACCCTCCCCCTTATCTGGGACAGTGGTGTAACAGTACAACATAAGAACGAACAATAAAAATCAGTTGAAAGAGGCTTAACTCATCAGATTGATAAAAATACAAATACTACAAATACAAGTGGACGTGGCCGGGTACTTGTACATCCAAACAACAAAAAGACACTAAGTACAGATCTGAGAGTACTCGCAGTTACTGACAGCTAGTTCAAAGCCACTAACAACTAATAAAACAAATCATGCATCTAAGACTAAATTATCAATCCGTACACATCCAACATCCAGTGCAAAGACATCATAAACAGTCAGAGAAAAAAACTACCTGGTGCAATGCCAAGATACAGGTATCGACAGATTGTAGATCCATGAATGTGTATATGTATATAACGATAATATTTAGTTTGCTTTTAATTACTGATAACAAAATCAATATTAGTACCAATAAAAACAATATTTAAGTATGCTTTATCTAATTACCTTGCACTTTCACGACTTGACTGTGGTCATCTACAGCAGTTTGTTAAAATGTCTGACCAGTTGAATAGTTTGGTTTGATAAAACAAATGGTAATTTGGTCAGAATTTTGAATAAACTGCAACAAATTGGAGAGTAACACTTATAGTCAAGTCACAGTAAAAGGTATCATATGGAAACATTTGAGACACTAAAGAAAACCCAAAAGACACCCTAAAATACTAGAATAGGTGAAAGTCAATCCTTATTGTAAAGAAAAGTATCATATAATACACAGAAACATTTTAAGGTCGTTGGTTCTCTCGTTTGAATTGATTATATATTGTCATGTCGGGACCTTCTATAGCTTACTAAATGGTATGTATTTTGCTGATTGTTGAAGGACGTGCGGTGACCAATAACCGCTTTCATACTCGACATTTGATCTGTGGTGAATAGTTGTCTTATTGGCAATCATACCATATCTTGTTATCGTCATATTATGTATCAAAATAGCAATATTGATAATAAAAAAATTAGCTGAAAAAATGATCACCAACGTCTAAATTCTGGTTATGTATAATTAATTTGCAATGATTGTTTTTTTTTTTTTTTTATTATGTACAATATTTTACAATCCCAATGATTTCAATTAATGCCTCTTTAATCTTTTCTACTTATTTTACCTAAATATGTTTACGTTAATTTTGAAATTGTTACCTCAATATATATTGTTGTTATATTTCTTACCAATTTGGTTGTATTATAGAATAAAGAAACATCCTTATTTATATTCACTCAGTTTTATTTGTGTTAGTAAATGTTGATTTGTTTTGACGTAAAGTATGTCTTTATGATTCGTACTATAAATAAAAGGAGATGACGATATTAAGATCTAAAAGATCTGCCATCAACACCAACTTTTCCAAATAACAAAAAAAAAAAGAGCTAAATGACCTAAATGGGCCATAAAAATAGCCAAATTCATTTAGTTCAACTTTGTCTGACGGGTTTTAACTTTAGTTTCCTAGTACTTTATTAATTTTTCAACGCGTAATTAAAAAAAAAATCCAATAAATCATGTCTGTACCGAGTTTCTTTAGGTTTTATCATCGGTTTGCTTTTTATGGATTACTATACGGTAAAACATTTGCTGATGCTTGCCTGTAGTTGTTCACATCTTTGGAAGATAGTGGTCTCATTAACAATCATATATCATCTCCTTACTTGTTGCTTTGCTTTTGAATACTGACCTTCCTTTTATGGCAATAGGAAGTGACATTGACTTTATTGCGTTATCTCGTTGTTCTATTGTAAATCATCTTAGAACAATTTATAGCTACAATATTCAGAGCATATTGATGTTCTTGTTAATGTTCCTACACAAAAGATGAGCAATGGATTTTCGCGACAGACATGATATGTATCAGTCTGGTTTTACTGATTGTTGACGTGTTTTTACTTTGTTATTGCACATTATATTCAATATAAAAGAAGAATCTTTAGAACAAAACTATTCATGATTTGAAATAGTTTCAATTGTACAAAATTTTAAAATAAAAAAGTGTTTTCTGTCTGTCTACTGTCATGTATACAGACATAAAGCAAATTAGTTACTAGTGCTTTAGTTTATTAGGTGCACATTAATCTTGTTTACTTAACTGTATTATTTTTATAATAGACAATTTTTAAATTCCTTAAATTCTTTAAATTTCCTTTGTCACAATTGTTATGCTTTTACGCCATGGTGAAAACCGATTGTCTGATGAAGTCGTTTACGCGGATTGACCTCGTTTCAACAGGTGTAACTCATTCTTAAAAAAACAACTCGATATTGGTGTATTGTTTAGTAACGTCTACAGTAGGTTCTGACGTTTACCAACATGGACAATGACGACACTTCAATACCACGTATTTGATATGAAAGTTTTTATCAGTCACACAGTGAGACCTAAGTTTTAGATAAAATTGGCTGTAGCTATACGAAAAACTACATTTGGATTAGATGACAGCGATTGTCGTTTTTTAATGAACCCCATGAATGGCATTCTTTCCAACTGTCTCTGAAGTATTTATGTCATTAGATAATTTAGAAAAATGGTATTTCTTGGGAAATTGCATTGTACTCGCTTATGGACGTTTTATAGTCTCATCATTCAAAATCGTCGAAGGTTATCATATGTTGCGCTTAAACATTTGAGAAACACATCTTTTAATTTTTTTTTCTAAAGTTTCAAGAACAGGAACTCGCTAAAACTACAGGCGAATATAGCACGTCGATAAATTTCTTGTGATCTTAATATCTAGAGATGAATCGTATTATAGTTAAGAAGGAGATCACACAACTAGGAAAATATCATCAAATAATTATGCCTGAATTTGGACCTTGTAAAATACAGATTGTGAAATCAAATTAAAAATTATTTGATCTGAGAGACAACCAAAAATTGATGCTCCATTCGATTTAATACGATTTTAATTCAGGTAAAATTATCGTTGGAATAATAGAATTATATCATGTTCGTTACTGATAGTTAAAAAAAAAAACATTAGAAACATTATACATGTATGTTTCTAACGCATTTTCCAATCTTACATGGCATTTTCGAAAAATACCATGCTTCCTGGAATACCTGCGCTTCTAATATAAAACCGACAATATATGAAATGAAATTTATGCACAATGTGGAATCATGCTTTCATCCAATTACAATGTAGCCTTTTAATCAAAGGTAGAAAAAAGGATGAACCTCAACAGTTCTCTCAAATATTTCTAGAAAAAAAAATTTATGATAGCAGAATCCTTTTAATTTCTAAATTTTATAATAAGATTCATATATGTATTTTTGTACGTAATTGATTTAAAAGGTTAGAAGTTTTTTTTTTTTTTTTTTTAATTCAAATTTTAAGTTAATCTGATTCACGTACAAATGATTGCATTTTGCATTTAAAACGAAATAGAAAATGAAATATAATGTGAAATCATTGCTTTTCATCTTTCTAAGAATACAAAATTGAAAAGAACACGTTTAATAATTTCATGCGTCCGAAGCGCTTTTCTGGATTTCCCTCAATCAAGAACGCTCAAAGCCAAACATTTGAAATCCGAGGATGTATAAGTACCGAAATCGTTGAAGAGCTATATGACAAAAATACCTGAAATAAATAGCCAAATTCATCTAAAGTCAACTTTGCCTGAGGGAGTTGAAACCTTAGTTTCTTAATAATTTCAAAATTTATAAACGGACAATTTTAGAAAGGTTTGTTAAATCATGTCATTACCGAAGTACTAACTGAGCTGATGATACCCTCTGGGACTGACAGTCCACCAGCAGAGGTATCGACCCAGTGATGTAAAAAATTGAAAACTACACGTTTAATAATTTCATGCGTCCGAAGCGCTTTTCTGGATTTACCTTCATCAGGAACGATCAAAGCCAAATATTTGTAATGTTAATTATAGTTACATTATCACCATAAATGTGTACCTCGATCTAATTTCTCTCATTTTAAATTAAAAACATGTCAATAAAGGTTAATTAAATACAAATTTTCAATTTACTGTAACTGTATATAAACATTTCTTTTGTGTGATTTCTTGAGATATATTGAGGTATTATGATATTAGTTTTAAAGTTTAGGAGAAGACAATCGACAAGCACTAGCATAAAGCTCTTCGAACGCACCGAATGTGTAGTGTTATTTTCATTTATTAACAGAGATATATAGAAAAAAGGTAGTGGTAGTGGTAATTGTAGTTGCGACATTGATGCAAGACATTTCGTTTTATTTCTGCTCCATCAGGATCTCTTCTTCACTAGCAATTCTATTTATAGACAGAAGTTAATAATCAATGAAAAGATGATTGCCAATGAGGTAACTATCGACCAGAGACCCAGGGACGAGAATGTAAACAACGACAGGGCCTTTTCGACAGTCTGTATTTTGACTTCTAACTATCTTTTTGTTGTGAAAAAATTACCATCGTTGCGATCTGTAAACTAATTCCGCGATTCGATGAGACAGACGCAACAGTACAACATGTTGTTTGAATGTTGTGCGGTTGGAGGTGGTTTGCTCAGGATGGCGTTGAGAGATCTAACCAATATGCCGTTATCAATCCTCAAAATACGTAGTTTAGTGTCTCAGTTAATGCCTTAAATGTTTATTGGATGTTTTTATTTATTTATTTTCTAGCTCATTGAGTTGCTTAAAAATGAAAGCCTCGATTGATTGATTGATTGATTGATTGATTGATTGATTGATTGATTGACGCCGCTTTCAGCACTATTGTGCTATTTCGTGGCGGTCAGATTTTATTTGCGGAGGGAGTCGAGGTGCCCGGAGAGGACCACCGTCCTTCGGTGAGAATACTGATAATCCCAGTTAATTAAGATTGAAATCGAACGCACCTGCTACGTACAGGATCCGAACTCACAACTCCAGTGTTGACCGGCTAGTGATACAGTCAATTCGACTACTTAGACCACTCGGCCATCGAGGCCACTCAGAAAGCTTCGACATTCTCCTTTGTTTTATATCGGTAAAGAATGTTTTGCAAATGTTTTATTTTTGTTTTGTCCTCTTGTTAAATATTTGATTCTGCCTCATATTAATCTTCATCGTGAATTTTCATTTGTACAATTCTAATTAATTTCGTTATCATAGTAAAATTATATAATGTACTGGAATCTTCTGATAAATACGGACACTAGAATGAATTATACCAACCACTAACATACACACAATTTTAGTTAGGGGCCAGTTGAGGACCACCTCCGGGTGCGGGATTTTCTCGCTGCATTGAAGACCCATTGGTGGTCTCAGCTATTGTCTGCTCTTTGGTCGGGTTGTTGTCTCTTTGACATATTCCCCATTTCCATTCTCAATTTTAAATTCAATTTCCTGAAAGTTATATATTAGTTATTGGCTTTCGAACGTTTCGTTACTTGCGGACCTGATGAAAATTATTCCAGTAACTAGGTTTCTTACCGTTTAGTTGTTTTGTGACCTGCTAAAAGATAGTCTAGTTGTTTGCTTTCCAAACTATGTGTGCTTTGAGTATCCAATGACATTAATGCTCTTCAATTTCTATCTTGAATTAACTATTTAACTATTTTGATTCTAACTTTACTTATGAGTTTTGTGTAGACGAAACGCGCGTTTGGTGTACAAATCATCAAGACTGGTATCTTTGGTGACATTTAATTTAGTAAATGACTTTGCTAACATTAGGTTCCATGTACCTTGTGAAGGTTTATCCAGAAATTGGCTTTCCAAATGTTAGGTTCCTTGTGTACCTTGTGTAGATTAATCCAATAATTTACGATCGATCTGTTTTGTCTATCAATATGTTTAATTTTAACGTGGAGATACACATATCACTTGCAAACACGCATTACAGACTGAGAAAAGGTCATCGTACGTTCAATTCTGTGTTGAAAAAAAAAACATTGGCACATATTTTCCGTATTTTTGAATTTTGCATTATGACCGATTGTCCAAACTGAGCGCTCTTTTCAGGACTTGAATGTTTAAGTTACACACGGGAAACTCTATTCTAAAATCAACGTGATAAGAGACGAATTTACGTTCTCTATTGTTTATTTGCCCTTTTGTTTTGGATTTGTACTGATTTATCTAGTCTGGGAGACTACGGTTATGTATATTTGGCCATATGCTACAATTCAGTATATGCGGTTCGTATTAGATCGGTACTTTATGCCTCTGTCTTTCTGTGATAAGTTTTTATTGTGCCCAGTAACGATTTAATGAGTGACGGTCTCTAGCTAATTTTACAATTTGATCTTGTGCTGTGGTGTTGCACCGCTGTACCAGGTTAAAGGGAGGTTGAGGTCTCACAAACATGTTTCACCTCACCCATTCTGTGAGTCCGTCCCAAACAAGTAGCTGGTAATCCAGTGCTTGTCGTTGATTTCTAGTTTTTTCGCTATGGTTGTAATATAAATCAGGCCGTTGGTTTTTTCTAATGAATAGTCTCCCATTTTGTCATCCCATGTTCTATGATAGCTTTTTATACGGTTTGGTTTATCTCAATAATGAAGACCTTTTGAGGACTTGGAATTGTTCCTTGATCTTTAGTGTGGATAATTACATCACTGGCAATCATACCTATTGCCAATGTTTAATTTGTTTTAGCTTTTGATTTTGTCATTTGATAAAGGACTTTTCGTTTTGAATTTCATTGGAGTTATGTATTTTTGTTATTTTACTTTTTACCTTATTTTTATATTTATATTCACCGTAAAGAAGCTACGAAATTATTTATAACAGACGGTTTCGAATATCGGATTCTCAATTTACCTTATTTATAGTTTTTATCTCATTAGTATAAAACTCATCTTCAATCAGTAATATTGTTTTAATGACAACAAATCAACCAACACTTTTGAGCTGTCAAACACCATGCAAACGAATGGATTCATAGCACGTCAATGGTCAATTTTTGTTTTATTTTCTTCATATATTTTGATTTATATCAGTATTTTAGGAGGAGGATTAAAGTTCATTAGGTTTAGGATTGAAATATGAGACTGTAAAATAGTAGGCACTTTAAAATTTATTTTTGTGGATGGAACGCTAATGATATCAGAAGTGTATAACGGTAAAAAGTCATAAAAACTAAAGAAAAAGTATAATTATTGAAACACACAGCTTAATTTGACATAATGCGTCGGACCAAGAAACTGGAAAGTGAAATTACGTTTGCTAGTACTATCATTAAGAAAAATGTCATAAAGTGTTCTTAACGATGATAATTTTCATAAAGATCAATTCTAGAAGTATCGAGCAGACTAAATGAAGTCAATAAGAAAGAAAGAAAGAAAGAAAGAAAGAAAGTGAAATAAGACAGAAAAACACATTGGATCATTAGATGAGATGCTTTTCTAATTAGCGTTTTGACTAAGGAAGCATCCATGAATTTCTGCCAAAACAGTAAAAACTTTTTCATTAAATTATTTGCAATATGTGAAACTAACATCATACTATTGGTGATATTTATTTAAATATTCTTCTACGTTCCTTTCGGTCATACAGCCCACAAATTTGTCGAAATGACTTACACATTGTTGTCAATATAATTGAATTCTATATGACTGTCATACAAGTGAGAGGTTTAGATAGCTATAAAACCAGGTTTAATCCACCATTTTCTACAAGGAAATGCCTGTATCAAGTCAGAAATATAACAGTTGTTTTCCATTCGTTTGATGTGTTTGAACTTTTGCTTTTGCCATTTGATAAGGGACTTTCCGTTTTGAATTTTCCTTGGAGTTCGGTATTTTTGTTATTTTACTTTTTACATAATTTATGTAAATCCAGAAAAGCCCTTTGAACGAAAAAAAAGTCATAACGTGTTATTTTCGTTGAAGATTTAACAAAATTATTTGAAGAGTACACAGTTATTGTACACATGAGGCCTTGTTTAACAAATATACGGTATTAAAAACGACACTGAAAGCTCTGGTATAATTTTCTTTAATTTAGCATTGGAGTTCATGTCATGTATGTTATTTCCTGTATCTGATGAGCTTGGAAGTTAACATTAGTACAAAGCAGAGTTGTAGCTAATATCACCGGAAAATGTGTTTGCTTTGAAGGATTGAAATATGTTTTACAGGAAGTCGATCATTCATCTATTCTTTAAATCATGTTTGAACATAAAATGATACGTAAACATTTTGCGTTTGCCGTAAATCAAATTGCATTTTCGTAAATTGCCGTTATGTTTTATAAAATATCATCATTGTTCAATCTTTTTTCGTAATAAAAATTTCAATTAGGATATTATAGTGCAAAGCGAGGCCGGTAATAAAATGTACGAGTGAAAAACAGAATTGACATCAAAGTTAAACAATTTGTTGTAGAATGTTTAGTTAAGCTGTGGTTAAAACCTTCAGAGAAATGTGATTTCAACGAATACAAAAACGTAATCTAATTAACTATATTACATAACACAGGTTGAAGATTAAAATATGTTTCATTAAAAGCTTTGCCTTGTCTGAACCAATAATTGCATTTAATATAACGAATAATCTGTCCAATTTAGATATTTCTCTTTATAGTAATGTAACATTGCAGTACTTGGTGCTTACAACTGATACTCATTTCTAACAAGATGTGAACATTGCGGAAGACGGTCCGCATCCGCAAAAGTTTATTACGATTTAAGTTTAGAAACATCCAATCCATTTTCACAATCTGTGGTCACAAGCATAAAAATATAGTATTTGCTTTTTCAATTAAAACCGTATACTACATTGGATTCCGAAAGATTTGTTAAGCAAGATTTTATACCGTTACAATAATGACCAAAGACAGTTGTTGTTTTACAATTTACCCGATCATAAACAAAAAACTTGATATAATGAATGTTCTTCCAGTAAGTCACATATATTTGAAGATTTAAGCTAAATAATGCATTTTTATTGCTTTCAAGGTTCTCCACATATTTTTCAACATACTTTAATCAAAATACGTTTTCAACAGAGTTGTTTATGTCCTTATCTTGCATTGTACTTCTGACGTAATATAAACAAGTAATTAGAAGTTCTCGAAGATTTCTTTTTATGGATAAACATCAAAATAAATGCTAAAGTAATGTACATGCAGTTGATTTGTTAATAGCCAAATAAACTCATCATAGATACCAGGATTAAATTTTGTATTTACGCCAGACGCGCGTTTCGTCTACAAAAGACTCATCAGTGACGCTCGAATCCAAAAAAGTTAAAAAGGCCAAATAAAGTACGAAGTTGAAGAGCATTGAGGACCAAAATTCCTAAAAGTTTTGCCAAATACAGCTAAGGTAATATATTCCTGAGGTAGAACTAAGTGTTTGAAATACTACCTTAAAGGCCTTTCATTTTCGTTAGACTTGGACGTATGCTATAGACACGTGGACGTATGTCTGTTGTTTAGCATAGCGACCGGAATTACAAAAGAGGCGAAAGATACCAAGGGGACATTCGAAACTCATAAGTCAAAGAAAAACGAAATGGCAAAAAAATAACGAACAAGTCCACAAAACAATACATATAAAACTAGAATTTGATCAACTCGAACTGGCCCACCAAAAACCGGGAATAAACTCAGATGCTGCAGAATAGTAAGCAGTTCCTGCTCCACATGTGTTGCAAATCCGGTGATAAATCTCATTTCGTTATGTCACAATCGAGGACAAAAGGACGGGATTGTAGTTTCGACAATTGGAACATATCCGTGGTCATTTGAGTCAAAGATATTCCATAACGGTTAACCAACTCGAGATGGCGTCAGTAATACTTCTGAAAGGGATTAATTACTTTAACTTCACTACCTGGAACCCGCGGTTCAATAACGTCCTTCTAAACAGCAACCCTCTACCAAGGAAATCATGATAGGATACTATCTATAGAATATCGTATTAATTATTCTTTCATAGTGTGCAACCTCCTTATGTTCCATAAGAAATCTTTGATTTATCCGCACTTATTATAGTGTATCTGGGATACAGACTTTATTCCTGAGATATTCATTTATTTGTTTTCTCTTTAACCGTTTTATCGTAGAATTGACTTCTCTTTGTTCTTTCTAAAGAGACTCGTTGATAAGTCTTGATCATTTGTTTTACTTTTCTGTCATTATTTCTTTTTCTGTTGCAATGATCTAGAATTTATGAACAATTAATTACAAATCTAGCGTATATCACATTTTGATTCATAGTCATAAATCAACAATGAATCACAAACGAACATGTGCTGCCCTACATTTCCTATGTCCTCTTATAAAAAAAAACAAATATTTGATATTTTTTGTAGTTTTGTACTCATTAATATATAAAAGAGGCGAAGGACACCAAAGGGACATTCAAACTCATAAGTCGAAAATAAACTGACAACGCCATGGCTAAAAAAGAAAAAAACAAACAAACAACACTACACAAAACACAACATAGAACACCAAGTCTGAGCAACACGAACCCCACAAAAAACAGGGGGATCTCAGGTACTCCAGAAAGGTAAACAGATCCTGCTCCACACGTGGCACCCGTTGTTTTGCTCATGTTAGTACAAATCCTGTGATAAGTCTAATTCGGTAGGTCACATTCGGGAAAAGGGGACGGGATTGTAGTTACGACAATTGGAACATATCCGTTGTCATTTGTGAAACGGATACTCAAGAACGGTCAACCTACTCGTGATGGCGTCCGTAAAATTTACGAAGGGATGATTTTAACTTCACTACTTGGAACTCTTACTTTAATAGCTTCCTTGTGAGCATCAACCCTCTATCAAGGAAATCATGATAGGAAATACAAGCCCTGGAATATCGTATCAACTGGAAGATATAAACTCCGTATGCAGGCGTTGCTGGATTGTTGCTACTTAGAATTGGAAAGTTCACAATTGGGAAGCTTAAATCATCTCTTTTGTCATAAAGTTTTTTTTTCAACCGACCCTGACTGTCATTGTAAAGCTCATTTTCATTCAGTAATATGAGTTTCATGACAACAAATAAGCAAAAACGTCTGAGCTTCCAAACTCCAGCCAATCAAATTGATTCATAGCACGTGAATGTTCCATATTTCTTTGTATTTTTCATAACTTTTGATTTATAGCAGTGTATAAGGGAAGAACTAATTTATTTAAAGGCCATAAGGTTCAGGACTGAAATATGAAAACACATTAGACTGTATAATTGTATGCTCTTTATTTAATGAAAATAACAAACAAATGGGTATCTGCTGTCATCACAAGTGTATACCGGCAAAAAGTTATTAACGGAAGAATGAATAAAGTTATTAAAATACACAAATTTGACATAATGTGTCGTACCAACTAACTGTACACTGCAATTACGTTTGCTAGTATTAGAATAAAGAAAAATGATTTTTATCTATTGCTTTTCCAATCATGATGAAAACATTTAATGCTTCAAATTTACTTGTTTGTACTAGACTTTACAAAAATATCTTCCATTCAATATTTAAATTGATCTAACATTTTAGTTTAAATTAGAGAAATATCTTTCGTGTACCGGATTTATCCAACATTAAAAAATAATAATATATCAAAGCTTGTAATTTGTTCTCAACGATGATAACTTTTATAAACATAAATTCTAGAAGTATCGAACAGACTAAATTAAGTCAATAACAAAGACAGAAAGTGAAATAAGATAAATTCAAACATTTAATTACTTGATGAAATTCTTATCTAATAAAAGTTTTTACTAAAGAAGCATTCATGAGCTACTGCCAAAACATAATAGAACTTTATCTTATTCTTTGAATTATTTGCAATATTAATACCAATATATGTCTAATATGGGTGATAATTATAAGAAATATTTTTTTTAAGTTCCTTTTGGTTATTTAGCCTCTCAAATCTTCAAAATAGCTTTCAGTGTTTTGGTAAATCCAGAAAAGCGTTTTCAAAGAACAAAAGTGATATTTTCGTTGAAGATATTGCAAACTATTTTTGCTTTGAACAGGATTGAAAGATGTCTTACTAGAAGTCAATCATTCATCTATGATATTGATTAAGTCTGAAATTTGATCACAAAATTAATACTTAAACATGTTGTGTTTGTCTTAAATCAAATAACATCTTCGAAAACTGCCGTTTTGTTTTATGAAATATCATAATTGTTCAATCTTTTTACGTACTAGAAATTTCAATTTGGAAATTACACTGATAATTAAATGTAAGAGTGAAAAAACAGAATCGGCATCAAAGTTAAACAATTTGCAGTAGGATTTCAAGTTCAGCTATGGTTAATACCTTCAGCAAAATGTCAATTCGGCGAATGCAACAACGTAATTTAATTAACTTTATTATATAACAAAGGTTGAAGATTAAAATCAGTTGCAAAAAAACGCTTTGGTTGCCTGAGCAAATTATTCTTTTCAATATAACGAATTATATGTCCAATTTAGATATTTCTGTTCATTATAATGTAACATCGAAATACATTGTGCATATGACTCATATTTATTTCTGACAAAACGTGAACATTATGGAAAACGGTTCATAAAACCAGGTTTGATCCACCATTTTCTACACAAGGGAATGCATGTACCAAGTCAGGAATATGACATTTGTTTTTCATTTGTTTGATGTGTTTAAGCTTTTGATTTTTCCATTTGATAGGGACTTTCTGTTTTGAATTTTTCCTGGATTTCATTTTTTTTTTAATTTTTTTTACTTTTTTTTCATTTTACTTTTTTTTCATTGTCACAATCTATGTCTTTCTTGGTCACAAACACAAAAATAGAGTATTCACTATTTAAATTAAAACTGTGTACTAAAATGCAATCCTACAGAAATATTCAGCAAGATTTTATACCGTAACAACCAAGACCATAGACTACTGACGTTTTATAATTAGACCATCATAAAACAAAAAACTTGATATAATAAATAAACTCATCATAGATACCAGGATTGAAATTTTATATTTACGCCAGACCCGCGTTTCGTCTACAAAAGACTCATCAGTGACGCTCGAATCAAAAAATATTAAAAAGGCCAAATAAAGTACGAAGTTGAAGAGCATTGAAGACCAAAAATTCCTAAAAGTTTTGCCAAATACAGCTAAGGTAATCTATTCCTGAGGTAGAAAAGCCTAGTATTTCAAAAATTCAAAGTTTTGTTAACAGTTAATTTATAATTATGAACATATCAATGATATAAACCTTTTCCATTTAGTTATATTGTTTGAAGATTGAAGCTATATAATGCATTTTCTTTGCATCAAATGTTCTCAACATTGTTTTCTACATACTTCCATTAAAATACGTTTACAACAGAGTGATTTTTGTCCTTATCCTGCATTATACTTTTGACGTACCATTACCAGCAGGTAATTAAGGGTTCTCGGCGATCTCTTATCATGGAAAATCATTAAAATTAAATGCAAAAAAAAAGCGCATACATGCAGTTGAATAATTAAAAGCTAATTCTGTGTTTGAAATACTATGTAAAAGAATTTTCATTCTCTACAGTCGGGGCGATTATCCTTGGACATATAGTATAGCCATGTTCAATTATGCATGCTGTTTATCATTGCGACGCGGAATAAAAAACGAAGCGGAAGATACCAAGGGGTAATTCGAAACTCATAAGTCGGAGAAAATTTGACAATGCTATGGCAAAAAAAGGAAAAGACAAACTGACAAACAAGTCCATAAAACATTACATAGATAACTAAAGATTAAGCAACCCGAATAACCCCATCAAAATAGAGGGGGAACATAGCTGCTTCACATGCGGCACTATTCAGGTTACACTTGCGAATACAAATCCGGTGATACATCTCATTCGGTGAAGTCACCATGGAGAAAAAAAGGACAAGGTTGTGGTTACGACAATTGGACACATGTCCGTAGTCATCTGAGTCACAGATATTCAATAACGGTCAACTGACTCGTGATGGCGTCCGTAAAACTTTCAAAGGGAGGACTTTAACTTTACAACTTGTACCCTTGGTTATAAATAGCTTCCTTGTAAGCAGCAATCCGCTGTCAAGAAAATCATGATCGGGAATGCAATCTCCGGGATATCGTATCAACTGGCAAATATCTATTCCATATGCAAGCGCTGCTGTGATGTTGCTACATACAAAAGAAAGGTTCACAATTGGAAAGCTAAAATCATCAATTGTGTCGTAAAGTTTCATTCTCAACCGAAACCTATGGTCAATTTATTTAGATGTAAGTCAAGAGTCTGCTGATTGTTATGCAGTAGATCTGATACGTATATATATTATCAAAAAGCATTCGGAAATACAACCTGAAAGATATATTATCTTTCAAAAAATTTTGCTTTATTTTTTTTTATCTTAAATCGGTGTTAATTTTTGCACAATAGCTGTCAAGAGATACAAATAGGATCATATAAATTCTACCCCTATACATCGAGTGTGGTACGATATTTGTTTTTTTCGGGACAGTTAAATAATTTACTTTCTATATTTGATCGTATATATATGTAATGATGCTTTTATTCTGCTTCATTGTTGTATTAACGTCTTCATGAATATACTTTTTATGACTTTATGACGTTGGTTTAGAATCTTTTTGCTTACAGCATAATAAAAATGTATAAACAATTGATGGGTATTTAAAAGGAAAGCTTGCAAAAGTAGACCGAACTCTTTAGAAGTCAGGTGTATGACAGTTGCTTTTCATTCGTTCCGTTAGTTGATAAAGTCTAACGTTTGTTTTATCAGTTTTTTTAATGGACATACACCTTTTGAATTTACCTTGGAGTTCGGTATTTTTGTTATACTTTTTGTTATGTTGTAATGTTACAAAATTTATTAAATCTATCAAAATGATAGTAGTAAATGTCATCGAGACAGAAGGACTTTATTGATGTAGACACACTTAAGTTTAAATAACCACTAAAAGCAAACACGTATAAACATTGGAGGTATCAAATCATAAAATGTATTTTCAGTTAAACATTCTGTTTGCGGAATTATTTGTTTTGATTATATATTTTATATATGTTCTCTTTTTATGTAAATCATTATAACACAAATCGTGATATTGGAAGTAGTAAAAAATACTGTTAAATCATCCTACATTTATTAGAGATAAACCTGCTATTTTTTTGGCAAACAAATGTAATTGCTTTAAATGATATCGAACGTTCTAAATCCAGTACAATAAAATCAACTGATTCAATTTCAAACCCACACTTGGGATTTCTAATCAAATTCTTGGTCCATTATCACTATCCTATTTATCTTATTCTATGGTTTTTCCTTATACATTGGATCCCGATCCCCACATTATCTTATTTAAAGTGGCTATAATGGTTTGAATATCAATTTTGGTCGATTCCATGAATCTGTTAAATAAAAAAAAAAGTTTCTGAAGGCGCTTAGGGAAAATGTCAGAGAACTCCCATGCAGTATTATCTGACAAAACGGTAAATATTGACAGAAAGATAGATATTGACAAAAATACTTAATTAAATGGTGCGAAATCACTAAAGTAATGACCTATTGGATAATTGTCATCAACTATATTTTTATGTTTACTAATGTTTGATCAACAGATGCAATCCCGCTGTTATGCAACCAAACAACGAAAAGTACTTAGGTGATTTTAAAATGATGGATAAACTTAGAAAGTAAGTGCTAAAACAGTTACACTAATAAAATTGAGAATGGAAATGGGGAATGTGTCAAAGAGACAACAACCCGACCACAGAACAGACAACAACAGAAGGTTACCAATAGGTCTTCAATGCAGCGAGAAATTCCCGCACCCGGAGGCGTCCTTAAGCTGGCCCCTAAACAAATATATATACTAGTTCAGTGGTAATGGACGTCATACTAAACTCCAAATTATACACAAGAAACTAAAAGTAAAAATAATACAAGGCTAACAAAGGCCAGAGGCTCCTGACTTGGGACAGGCGCAAAAATGCGGCGGGGTTAAACATGTTTATGAGATCTCAACCCTCTCCCTATACCTCTAGCCAATGTAGAAAAGTAAACGCATAACAATACGCACATTAAAAGTCAGTTAAAGAGAAGTCCGAGTCCGATGTCAGAAGATGTAACAAAAGAAAATAAACAAAATGACAATAATACATAAATAACAACAGACTACTAGCAGTTAACTGACATGCCAACTCCAGACCTCAATTAAACTGATTGAAAGATTACGTCTTCATCATATGAATATCAGGCACAATCCCTCCCGTTAGGGGTTTAGTATCATACTAAGCTTATTATATTATATTATATTCTAAATATGAACACAGCATATAACAATATGACACTGACGTATAATAATAATATCATTCAGTAGATTAATTGATATTTTTTGCGTAATGTCCAGTGGCAAATCTTTAGAAATAATAAAAAAAATTCACCTCGCATGATATCTGCTTTGAGAATGTACAGCGTTAAAAAAAATAAACATCAAGCTTAGTAAAAAAAGTAACGTCTAATAACGTTTTCTTTGAAATGAAGGTCACTTCAAGTAAAATATTTGTTTGTTCACAAATATGAAAAATAGTCAAAAAATTTCAGATCTTCTATACTTTTATGCAACTGTCGAATTAACAATTATGTTGTCTAAGAACATTTATTTTTAGCCATCTTGTCTATAAACAGGTTTTTTACAAACGATTCTATGATTTGTAGTTATATGGACCAGATATAGTCACATGACGGATATTGGTGATTATTCTTAATGTTCCTTCTTCTTTTCTTAACTCATTAAATTCAATTCTGTTTTGTTTTCTATTTCTGTCTGGAATGTATGGATTTGTATGTCTGGTAAGCCTTCACCCAAGTCGTAATAAAAGAACTGCATAAGTTTTCCCGTGTATGCATGATCAGAGTTTATTCATATGCACCTATAGTATTTTTAAGAAAAGATCTGGTTTAATTGCATGATACAAAACTCTACACATTATAGACTCTATTAAATCTAAAGCAAAGGCATATCAGTTCTACATCGCATAGTAACAACGGTTCGTTAAAGTATACGTATACGTATAATTACATTAAGATGACCTATCATTATACAAACCGATTGTAAACATGGAAAGCAGCGGTGTGCAAAAGAATTTTGCAGAAGCCTCTCTCAAAGCTGTTTAATTCAACTTGCAACTAATAAGAACAACCGCCTAACAAATATCGAGCACAGTTAAATCGACTAAATTTGCAAAAGTCCAAAGAAACTAAGAAGAACATCAATAAAGGTGCGGTTTCTTTGCTTTTTTTATAAATATGAATGTATAGCGATTTTGTATCAGGAATTGTTGCACTTTGTTTGTTCTTTGATTTCCCGTTAACCATTAAAATCGTAAGACTGACTTATAAAGTAACAGGTATGTTGCATAATGCCAAATAATGTTTAATTTGTCCATGAATTCACATATTTCATTGTAATTCATGTAAAGTACAAGAACAATGGTACGTTATAATGCATAATACACAATCAAGTCGTATTACTTTAAATGTCAAATCACTGATTGCACACACTGTTCAATCCTTCAAAAGATTTTCATATTACCAACTTTTGACTCCGGTGTATATATTTTTTCAACAGGCTATCTTCTCTGCGGTAAGATATTTTTGTACTCGATCAAGTAAGAACATATAAAAAAAAGTACAATCAAGCTTAAAATCTGCAATGTTGGGAAAAAAGTGTTTTCCAGTGATTTTGTTGTTTGTTGAAGACATAAAAATGGTTTACAAGATTAAATTTGAAACCTACATAAACAGAATCACCAATCTATGTGAAACGAGACCTTCCTTCTTTGATATTGTAATAAAGATTTGGTCTCTTGTGGAGTGTTGTCTCATTGGCAATCATACCACATCTTCTTATTGTTATACTTATTTCATTATTAGACAGTAACTACAACACAGTAAACGAAAAAAAAATATGTTAAAGTGTTTTTATAAGACTTACAAGCGAACAGAACATAGCACAATGACAACGATGTCAAGTCCGGCTTAAGATAAATAAGTCTTACAGAAATTCTACAATAAAAAAAATCGAAGTTGTAATATGAATATGGACTTTCGGACTTTTGTAATTTTGCATGTATATGCAATTACAAAAGTGTCAACCGTTTAAACCCACTTAATGCTCATGTAACTGTAACGAGTCAAAAAACATTTTAAAGGTTGTATTTTGTAATATCTTTTAAAATGTATTTTGTCATTTAGGGAATTTGGTAAATCTTATATTACCTCTGTAAACCCTTGTTCAAATCTATCTTGACACGGGACCATTTGTAAACTGATATATTTTATAGACACTTGTCTACTTATGAAGATCACACTATGACCTCTAGATGGCTGTTTGTTTGTTAGTGTTGTTGGGTTGTTGTATCATTAGCAAAACTACCCTTTTCTCATTCAATTCATAAGTAACGAGAAAATTCGTTAAAACAATTAACTAAAGCGTCATATCGTTCGACAAGTGTCGTTTTTACAATTTCAGATTTTTCTTTTCACATTAGTTAATTTTCATTTAAATGGAATAGCCAAAAGATCCGCTCATTACATTTATATAATCTAGACTGGGTACCATTCGGATTTCCTGCTATCACTTATCTATACAAAAGAAAATCAACTAAAAGGTCATTTTAGCAGTGACGTTTTTACTAATTTTTTAAGTTAAAAAGGAAATATGTGTCAAAAGTGTTTTTCTTGATCTTCTCTGGCTCTTTCCTTATAGAAACAGAGAGGACTTTATTTTCCTGTTAGTCTCATGTATAGCTCTATAAAGATAATTCACATTGCAATAGGCATTGAATGACAAACAATAACAGTATCAATATATCATATGATTTTGACTAGTTCAACTGAGACAAATGTAGTCTGATATGAAATATGGAAAGAACTCATTACAGTTAACAATGAAATTTTTAATTGAAGAATTATATATCGTAATTTTTCCCCTCATTTAAATCTAACTTTAAAATACATGAATACATTATTCCTACACATAAAGATTTTCATGAGTAGGTGTTGCAGCCAAAGTTATCTCTGTTAAATACTGATATAAATTATGGAAAAATTGGACCAAAACTGACGTTTCAACAAGAATAAGCATAATTTTAATGCAAACTAATAACTGGTAAAACATATTAAAGTCACAGACAGAAAACAACTTAATACGTTATGCAATATAAATTCCACACCAAAAACTAAGAAGGATAGCAGGTCCTCTGAAAAGGTAACAATGCAATGCTTTGCATTCCAGGCCTATTGTATTACTCGGTGTTTGAAACTGATAATGGGTCAAAATTGGTAATGGTGAAATTTGGACAAAATAAACGAGAATCACTTGAAGAGGAATGTCGATAGTCATGAGTGATGGCAATTTATTTACTTGCGACGACAACATTTTTGCCAAAATATGGCTTTGAATTTAAACTTTCTCATAACATATCAAAAAGGCCACAATGTGACTCTCATTTTAATAAATGGATATATTTTAATATCGGAAATACTTAGAAAAACAAATATCTTAATTACAGTATATTCTAGGCTCCCAAGTCGTCACAATTTTGGAGATATTGTCAAAACACGGTTATTTCGCGCATCATTCAGACCTAAAATAAGATTTCTACTGAATTCCTACACATAAAGACTTTCATGAGTAGGTGTTGCATCCAAAGTTATCTTTGTTAAACATTGATATAAATTATGGAAAAATTAGACCAAAACTGACGTTTCAACAAGCATAAGGCATAATTGCAAGGGATCATAACTTCATACTTATATATGAAATTATTTTTGCGGTAGACATATTTAATCATGTCTTTCATTTAACATCTTTATTATTTTATTCATTTAATGTAAAAAAAAAAAACATTTGACGACAAAAGGTATTAAATATTAAAAATTCGTCATATTACCAGATTGCAAAAACTACTTTCTTACAGGCCCATTCATAATATCTTTACAAATCATGTATTACATCCATACTATCTGAAATGGTATCATAACACAATTTAGGTCACTGTGTACTTGCGTTGTGGTATTCTAATTATTCAATTGTTACAGAATATAGTTAACAAGACTAGTATTTAACAGTGTTCTAGTACACAGAATCCTACAATATATCTTGGTTTAATCTAATTTGTTTACGCATATAACTTTTATGTTTCTTTATATAGCTGATAACAACTCTTCTTGAAGAAAATAGAAACTTTACGGACACTTATTGCAAATGCATCGTCATGATTATAGACTATTCTTTATCCATCTAAATGAAGACAGTCTAATGACACCGAAATAACGGTTACTTCTTTAAATAGCAAGTCAATTGTTTCTCTTTCAATTAGCTTTACATTTAAACTATAAGAATCTTACCTTAAAAGCAACAATTATGATGACATATCGGTAATCTCAGCATCCCTTTAACAGCAGCAAGCTTTTCCAAAAGAACGATGGCATGTCATAAGAATAATTAGTCATTATATTTAACGTCAAAATATTTTTTAACACTTTCTGATTTTCAGCTATTAGACGAACAACAGAATGTGTCGAATGGAATCCCTGAAATTGAAATAGCTTCTCGTCTAGCACTGTTGTTATTTTGATTGATTTATTTTGAACTGATCAATCAAAACATTTGCATCGACTTCTCCAGTAATCAGATACTATTTCACAGGAATATTTAGTAGACTGAAAGCTGTACGTTTACCACTAAGATATTCTCAGGTGAATGATATAATCAATTGCCTGAAAATATTGGATCATTTATCTATTCATTTACAAGATGTCAAGATTTTATACAAAAGTATGGTGTCATTGTGCTTTGATGAAAAAACTTTCATTCTCGAAGAAGTGATGTATATTTTTTAATCTGTTTCTTTCTTACTGCTGTCGCGTCTTTAGTTTATATATTTTTCTGATATTATTCATAGACGCATTAACTGATGGAAAATATTCACATTTGGTTAAAATAATAAGAATATACCTAGTCTAAACAGTCAATAAAAATCTATTAGACAATGAAAGCAGACAATAAAATAGACAAAAGAAAGAGATTAAAAGACAAACAACACTCCAAAAACATTACTCCAAACTAAAGATTGAGCAAAACAAGACCCACCGAAAACCGGAAATTATCTCCAGTTTTCTGGAAAGGGTATGTCGTGATGCAAATGGTCAGTATTTACAAGTGAAAATCCGGTGATAGACCACTTTAAGTGTTGTCATAAACGATGAAAATAAAGTGAAAACAATAGAATCACATTTTGTTTTCAAATTGTATGATTTGTAGCTTCCTATATAAAGAATAAAGACATTTTTGTTTTTCCGACGCATTTGGTATAGTTCCTATTTGGTAACCTTTGACCTTTATGATGCTTAACCATGGTAATAGCTTGTGAGTTGTCGCGAGCTTCAGCTAGAGCGAGATATTTGAAATGATCAAGTCAGTAGAAAAAAATCAAATTTGTCTCAACAATATATTTTTTGGTTAAGACTTTATGATTTATGATTTATAACATGAAATAACTTGTAAAACTATTTTTACGCGTACTATACATGGTTCGGTTGTATGGATAAAGTCGCAGATAAATCGACCCGAATGGACATAAAAGCGTGACATTGATGCAGTGTTACATGACGTCTTTAAATATCATGTCTCACGTCCTGTCCATGATCTAAAAATTATCAAAGGTAAAATGTACAAATTGCCTAGGTTTTTTATATAGTCTATTTTACAGTTTTATTCAAGTTTGTTTAATGGTACATGCAAAGTTTTAAGAATTTGAAACATTTGTCGTCCTATATATCGTTTCTGTAACATTGTAACGAAGCACTGTGGCAGTAATTAAATTCTATATGGACGAACAAAACAATTTTGATCAACGTAAAGAGCCTTTTCAAATCTATATTTCAATTGTTTTCTTTTAAAATTATTTTCAGCTGTATTCGATTCACTGGAATACCATAACATATTTAGAAATTCAAGAAATCTTTAAAAATGATTGTATTTGTGGGAGGGAAAACGCCTTTCAAATAGATTATAAGGGTTCTTTTTGAATTTCATAGTCGATCGTAAACCTAAATCAATTTCTTTCAACAAATATACTGCACCAGATGCGCATTTTAAAAACTAATGTCTCTGCTTTGATGCGCGAAGACAAAACAATTCAAAATTCAAAATTTGATACCAACTTTGAAGAACTGATATGATATAAAAGGATCAGAATGTATAGCCAAACCCGGACAGGGAACCAGACCTATAGGGAGATGTATTCCTTAATTGAAAATGTCTTTTAAAAGATTTATAACAGCAATGAATATCATAAAAAATACATCGATTTGAGATTTCAACATATATTTCATTAAGATATAAACATAGATATCGGTTTTCTTATCCCCTGATATTAGCAAATTTCCAGCTGTATATTTGATCTTGTTTGCATAATAGTGAAATGATGTTCAATAATTCTGTCAATACTCACCATAATAACTTGTAGGATAACTAGACACGGAAAGACAATGATAAAATACCAATGTCTCTCTACGAATTAATTTGAGAAGTGTCAATTACAGCAACATTCTTATAATTTGTCTGTGTTTGTCAAAGGAAGGAAGGGATCAAATGTACTCTGTCTGAGTTAAGTTTATATGCAAATACTTGAACCATGGTGTTATCTGATGCTTCTGCAATGCTACATTCAAATAAAAAAGAGTATTTTTAATCCATAATCCATATCTTAATAGAATAGTTTTGTATTTAGCATTTACCGTTTTTTATATTCTAAATCTTTAGAAGGAATTGTGAATATGGGTGAAACTTATGTTATTACACAGAAAAATGTGAAACAATAACATCATTCAGTTTTACAACGAAGAACTATATACATGTATATGCGTCTATGAAATATGTCAGCCAATTATCGATTTAGTTGATTAAAAAGCAACGTTATCTACTGCGCATTTAATCATTTCGGAGATTGGAAAACAATCGAATGCAATAATATCACATTCATCATTGACATATTTTTTTCAAGATCAAATGAAAAGATTACAATACAGTGTCTCAATTACCTTTTATCTGATTAGTGTACCAGTAAAACAGAATTGGTTATTAGCGTAATATATTTTTTTCTGTTGATCCTATTAGATCAGATTGTTAATTTCTTTAGAAGTCAAAGCATGTAGTTGAAAAATCAATAATGTTTATTAAGCATCTGGTAATTTGTGGTTACGAAATTTCTTCAATAAATTAAATCTTAAGCTAAAATGACAATAACGATATTAAATTCCGAGAGAAGGTAGATCAGATGTCTGACAGTGGTTCAGGGTATGTATATCTTTAAAATAGTTGCCAACAAAGAGAATGTTTGTAAATGTCTTGAGCTCTTATCTCTGAATAAATGCAGGGATAAAAGATTGATCTTTTCAAAGCATTATTTTGCATCTCTGCGATCGGCGAAAGTTTTTGGGGGACAAAATCCTAAACAATGGGCAACAACTTCATCGAAAAGGGAAAGCAGAGTACACCATTTTATGCTCAGGCGTATTTGAGTTAACTATTTTGTCTTGAAAACGTATAAAGCAAAAACATTTGATCGACATCTCGCATCAGATTCTATCAATTTTATATATTTAGGCTACAGGATATAATAACATTAAAAACTCAGTTATAAAAAATGAAATATATGGGTCAAGTGAAATACTTTTCTAATGAGTCATAACAACAGAGTTGGTGTGTTTAAATAACAAATGTTTGCTGAAAACCCTTGACGACAGACTCTACAAGTGGATTTTAAAAATGTATAACTTCAAAGAAAACACAGTTTGTTTTGTGTGTATTATTTAGGGTAATTCGCCTTCAACATCTGAAATTTTTTAGACTTCCCTTCCACGTAATATCTAATTAGATTTTTTTTTTTTTTTTTTTTTTTTTTTTTGTGTTTTGAACTTTCCAAAACTCCCCTGATTATCAATCAGACAGTAGTTTTAAGTTGACTACAGGCCTAAAAGTACAGTAAACAATGGCATATAAGGATTGTAATGATGCTATGTGGATAAATTTATCTATTTTCAAGAACTAAATTTACATAGCGTATCCCTACAATGGCTTCCATTTTTACGATTGAAAACATATGGTGGCGTAATGGAGAGATAATTTTGACGAAGTAGAATCCTGACTAAATGGCCTTACCTTGAAAGTTAAATCAACAAAAGTGATACTTCTAGACGATATAAATAAAATGATGGTCGATAAAATAAAGATTAAGAGTAGTGAGAATAGAAAATATTTATTTATGAAATATATTAAATTGTTTTAAAAAGTTACACAATAAGCATTTTAAAAAAATGTGTACAAAAGACAATGAAGATGTGTAAGTTGTATTGATATGTTTTAAGTTAAAACAATGTCATTTCAAAAACGAAAAACGTAAAAAGACAGAAGACCACATATATTATGTTAGGGGGATTATTAGCAAAAACGAATCTATTAGAGAAGAAAAGGTAAAATTTCATGAGCCGGTAGGCGAAGGAAATATCTTCTCAGGACGCGCTCACAAACATGTTTAACCCCGCCACATTCTTCAGGTACCGAAGTCAGGAGCCTGCAATTCAGTGGTTGTCGTAAGTTCATGTCTGTCATATTTGTTTTTCGTAAATTGTATTGTTATAAATTAAGCCGTTAGTTTCCTCGTTTTCTCGTTTGAATTTTTTCATGTCAGAGCCTTTTAAAGCTAACTACGCAGTATGCTTTTTTTCGTCTCATTGTTGGAATCCGTACAATGACCAATAATTGTTTATTTTTTTCGTCATCTGAACTCCGGAGGATAATTGTTCTTTTTCATACACTAGTTACTGATCAAGCGTCATCATGAAGGGTAAAAAAGGTCAAATACGTTGGATAATTCCCACATTAAGGATGGAAAATAAGAAAAAATACCCCGACTGTAGTGAAAGAGGCATAAATACCAAAGGGACATTCAAACTCATAAGTCGAAAGTAAACTGACAACCCCATGGCTAAAAAGAAAACGACAAACATACAAACAACAGTACACAAAACACAACATAGAAAACTAAAGACTGAGCAACATAAAACCAAGCAAAAAACTGGGAGTAATCTCAGGTACTCTAGGTAAGCAGATCCTGTTCCACATGTGACACCCATCGTATTACTCCTATATATAAATACGTTGATAAGTTATAGCAAGTGATTAGAAATCAAGCAATGGCGGATGGATAATAGACTCTTAGCTAACCTTAAGACATATCTAATTCTAGACCACTGGTCATATACAATTTTATTCTCTGAAACTTGACTGAAAGTGAAATTTTGAAATTGAAACATTTTGTCATGACAAAGGATAGACGAGACTGTTAACGGTACAACAACACAAACATTGAAAAGTTAAAAAAACACAAAGAACATCACTTCTAACTAAATCAAGAGCATCACGAATCCCTTTAAATCAAAACTGGGGGTGATCTCGGGTGCTCCAGAAGGGTAAGCAGATCCTGCTCCACATGTGGCATCCGTCATGGTGCTCGTGTAAGTACAAACCCGGTGATCAGTCTAATTCCGTAAATCACATTCGGGGAAAGTGGACGAGATTGTAGTTACAACAATAGGAACATATCAGTCGTCATCTGTGAAACAGATATTCAATAACGGTCAACATACTTGTAATGGCGTCCGTAAAATTTACGAAGGAACGATTTCAACTTCACAACTTGGAACTCTTGGTTAAATAGCTACCATGTGAACAGTAACCTTATAACAAGGAAATCATGAAAGGAAATACAAGTCCTGAATATTGTATCAACTGGGAGATATAGAAAGTTCACAATCGGGAATCTGAAATCATCTCTTTTGTCGTAAAGTTTTGTTTTCATGCGACCCTCATTGTCAATTTCTAGATGTAAGTCAAGATATGAGGCAAACTTAACGGTATCTGTTATATTCTTTATCTCAAGTTCGATGGGATAGATGAGTTCAACATAGTCACCAAATTTTTAATTATTTAGTGAGAGAGCATCATCTATGTAGCGGAAAGTGAAATTAAAGGATACTGCTTTTCTTTCTTTATTAAAAGTTCCTTTATGAAATCCGCCTCATATCAATAAAGAAACAAGTCGGGAGCACAGTTGGTTCCCATGGGAATGCTGATTGTTTGTTAAAAAACACGTCCTCTAAACGTAACAAATATGTTGTTTATCAAGAAATCGAGCATCTTGATATTGTCAGTTTTAGAGAATTTTTTGTTTGAATCAGAGTTATTTTTTTACAAAGTAAGATTTATCCCTCCCTAAGACAAGAAACATGTATCTACGTTGGTCATTCTTTTTTTTTAAACAAAACAGGACCAACTCTTTTAATTTGTCTTTTAGTTTAGAACGGGGAATACTTGTGTAAAGTGTAGGAAAACAAATATTTTAATACCATTGCAAGACGAAAGAGTCCTTTTGAATTTTTAAGTATCCACATCTGATTCACGTCACCTCTACAATAGGTAGCTTCACAATAACTTGAAGCTCGGTTTTGATTTCCGATTCAATTGGTAAGAGTTTAAAGAGGTTTTGTAGAGCACTTGGAAGACACAGCAATATAACGGTGTTTGTAAGGACACTTATGTAGTTTAGGTGTCCAAGTGTGATATGAACGAAATCTATCAAATATGAGAAAATACATGAAAATGACACTATCTAGTATGCATAAAATCAAAACACTTATATAAGGTATATATAATATATTCAGCCAATGTACCAAAGAACACAATTTTATTTCATGTTTCAAAAGAAACGGAAATATCTAAAAAATTTATCAAGATTTTAAAACCAAAATTAAATATAGACTAAACGTATCGGAAAACCGAAACAGAAACCAAACGTCATAAATAAAACAGTGAAAACCGAACGTCAACCGAAATCTTACATTTCAAGATTGCCTGATTATTTATCAACATAAACATAACAATATCAATTGGTTTTCTAGGTAATGTTTTTTAATTGTATAATAAATTATCATGTCGCATCAAGGATTTTAATCTTAAACAAAAAGAAACAAAAAGCTAATACTATCGTGCTATTAATGTTTATACTGACTTTTCTTCCAAAAACCTTTTTATTTGTTTATATAAAAAAATGTCAGCGTATTGGCCGGTTGCATTGGGTAGGCTATTACAATTCACATACCAGTCATAATCACAATTTCGACTTAATACTCCTTTACGTGTTATCATTTAACTGAAGAAAAACAAGATTTCAAAAGACTCTTGTTACGGTATGTTTATTGGTACATTCTATTTGCCATCCTAAAAGTCATTTCAATGTTTTGTCTTTAGCCATTCAACAATTATCAAACCTACATGGAAACATATAACAGAAGATCCAATCTAAATACTTATAATTCTTTGATCCTCCTTAAAAACCGTTTACCTTCAAGAGTTCCGCAAAAATGTCAAATAAACTGTTTTATTGGAAATTTTCTACAATATCTTGTATTCATACTATGAATATAATGCCTTAATTCGGTCTAAGTTTTAACTTATTCAGAAAAAGAAATAAAAATCAATTATACTTTCAGTTATATTGATATCTAAATGAGATTTTATTACATTCAAGTACAAGCATTTTACCAAGTAACCCAGAATGTTCAAAGCTCTTAAAGTCCATTGTACTTACTTTGCATGACTATTTTGACTTTTATTCTTAGACGGAAATTGGATTAAAATAAACAGTATGGAAATCATTGGTAGAATTAATCTTTTATCTCTTTTGTTCCATTTGATGAAATTTTAATAAAATCTCTATAAGGTTTGCTTAAGACGTGAACTTTAATTAAATATTGACATTATTTGATTCACATGTTTTGAATTAAATCCTCAGATTAATGAATGGATTCCTGAGTTAAAAATATGCATTTGGGAGCTCAGTGATTACCGGAAAGATAAACATGTATTATACATCTAGTGCACTTTAGCGCTGGTTAATACCAGTTAAACCAAATGCTCAGGCAAAACATTTCCATTCACCTTATTTGTTTAATTTTCCAATATATCAAAATACAGAACAATGAATTGGCAGCTTTAGATTTGACATTCAATGCAGTGTTATATTTTTTTAGTGAATAGAGAAGCTACTTAAGTAAACCTTAATATGTAAGTATTGATTCTGATGTAAATGTTTGAGCATCTCCGGTTTCATTAGTTTTGAAGTAGAGTTATTTGCGCTTCGAACGCACCATATCAAGGAATTTTTATTTTCGTAATTAGAATGATAAAAGGATTACATAATATTCATAACTGAACAACATTAGATAACCATTTACATAATAGGATGGTAACGTAGATGAATTTGTATGGTACTATAGCTATTTGCAGGATATTACTTGACTAGCAACAAAAATATCATCGTAAACAGTAAAATAACAAAAATACCGAACTCAAGGGAAATTCAAAACGGAAAGTCCTTTATAAAATGGTACAATCAAAAGCTCAAACACATCTAACGAATGGAAAACAACTGTCATATTCCTGACTTGGTACAGGCATTTCCTTATGTAGAAAATGGATAACTCAGGCGCTCCTTGCACTGGAATTAAAATCACAAATACAGAGGCAAACATCTTAACTTATAAACGCAAACTTGTCACAAATTGGAATATAAACCGAAATACAGAACAAGGGAAGGCAAACTGACCACATGTCGATAAATAAAAAATTAAAACTCTAACAATACAAGAACGAAAAAATATAAAATTATTGCAGGTAGATTTATTAAAGACCAACACAGATTGAGAGGTTTAAAACACAATATTTTCACTATTTGAAAATTTTTAAAATGTCGATCTTGTAGGATTTCTTACATGGTTAACATGTCACAATAATGATAACCAAATCCGTAATGTCGACAGTAAAGTTGGTGAAGTCTTACACCTATTCGCCCTTCTACACAATCTTCATGGATCAGGATTTGCGTTCATATGATACATCTGTTAGTTAAAACGCCATTAAAAGCAGATGTTGACATATCCTATCAGAAGAAAATCTTAAGTGTAATAGGCGTGTGGCAAATCTTAAGTTACTAAAAAAAAAATGGAAAGTTGACAGAAGAAAACCATAAACTATTGCATATCATAGATGGTGTTGTCAGTCGTCCATTCTTTTCAATTTCAAGAAAAAAGAACTAGGTACGAAATAGATATTTCTCTCTCTGAAGTATTCTTAATATAAACATCACATAAATGACACACAAAAGAGAATATGATAAGAGAAAGAGGCAACTCAAATCAAAGCAATATAGATATATAATCGTTTAGAAATTCAGATACTAATTACAGACGCTTCAATACAGAACTATCATAGGTAGTTAAATAAACGTACAGAAATACGAAAGGCAACCTAAAAAAACCAACAGTAATTATTGATGAAATTATATTAATTCAACCAAATTGGGCGACCACTAATAGTGTTTGCTTTAAACAATGTGCGATACAAATTCCTAATTAACGTAAAAGAAACACGTTTCTCGACTCTGGTTAACAAGGCATTGACATTGTAATTGCTGTGTTTGTGAATATTGTTTACCAACCATTATACCGTATTTTTTTTATTTCCAGATTGAAATCAAAATAATATCCGTGGGACAATTGTGTTACTTTTATCGTATGTTTAAAATCTATCACGGAATAATAGACAGTTTAAATACAACAGAAATTAAATATGAAAATATTATTTAAAATTTTAAGTGAAATTCAAACATTGAATAAGCGTGAAGTTAATGTAAAAACAGAGGTAAAACCCAAACGGTAAAAACGATTCGTTCATACTGATCCCTTATTTTTTGTTTTTACCTTTCTTTCCCTGAAATATATTTTCGCATAAAAATTCTCATTTGTACAAATGTACAAAACCAAAAATGTCCGCGTGGTGTATGCGAACAGATAAAATGGTTTGTCTTTGCTAAAATTTAATTGGGTTTAAACCATTGGAGAGACGTCAGCCTATTCATAACCGTGGTTTTTACTAGAATATACGCTTCTAAAATCTGTTCATTTAGAGTCAGTCATTTCATTCAGTTGTTTACCTTGTTCGCTTAATTTACTTTGATTCAATTTAAAAGTTTGAAAAGATTGATTTTTCAGTTGTGTATCAGTTGTGTTAATGTTTGTGATGTATGTTTACACAATTTTGAAGGAGGGATCTCAATAAGTGTCACGTTTACCAATTATGTCTGTTTAGGTTGCTCTCCCAAGTTTGTTAATCTAACGGAATTATACAAAACTGTCATACAAGTGGGAGATTTAGCTAGCTACAAAAACAAGGTTTAACACACCAGAAAATGTGTGTACCATGTCAGGAATGTGACAGTTGTTTTCCATTAGTTTCATTGGTTGATATATTTTAACGTTTGATTTTGACAGGTTTTATGGACTTTCCTTTTTTGAAATCACCTTCGAGTTCGGTATTCTACTGATTTTTGTTATTTTTATTTGCCATCAACGGGATTTAAACTACCTCCATGAAATCTGTAACGTGTAACAGATATCTAGCACATCGACAGAACCACTCGCCTTCCGATTAATTGAAATCCAAATATATGTAAAGGTGTGAGACAATAAAAATCCAATTAACCTAAACTAAACAGAGAAGCGAAAACAGTCTAAAGTTAACATTGCCTGGAAAAGATGCAAGACATAAATTTTGATATCGGATTGTTTATTAGAAATATGTTAAAGGCATTTTTCTTGTTAAAAATGTTTTAAGCAAATTTACATCTTACACGTAATTATGAATTAATTGAAATGAGTTAAAAGAAATCGCTTACCATTAACCGAATGACAGATGATATCTTGTTAGTCTGCATATCAATAAAAGATATTCGCTGGACTTTCATTCCATTAATTGTACTATTTAAGTTGCAATCTGTATCTCAATTATATATGAAATTTCGAAGACTTATATTTTGCAGGGCGACATGAAAATTCGGTATCACAAAAGTGATACAATAATCAACGAACAACTAAGACTAAGCCAGAAAATTCAGTGGAACTCTTCATATCAAAGACATCAAGTTTTCTCCTGATACCTTGTTTGCTTCTATATTCACCTGCAATAGTTGTTATATTACCAAACATGTTCAAATAATGAAATGTGGATAATCAACGGTTGCATCAATCCAAATTAGAAAATCGAAATTATTGAAATTCTCATACATGTTTACCTGCCTTTAGTAAGAAAGGTATTTTTGAAAATTAATCCTAGAAACACTATAAACACATCTAGTTTTAGGGTGTATACCCTTTACCTGGATTCATTGATTAAGAATAAGAAAACGTCAACGGGTGTTATCGAAACGATTTTATCTTATTTGTGGTGTTTTACCGATAAGTTATTGGTAATGAAACTACAAAGAGAATGAACTTACCAGGAAAACAACCAACAAGCCTAAAGAAGAATGACATAAAACACCAGCACAATAATTAAAATAAACACAAAGAACACAAAAAAAAAAAAAAAAAAAAAAAAACAGTAAATGAAACACAACACAGGAAAAAGATACCCACACCAAACCCAAAGTCGCTTCATTGCAAATGGCTGATATTTTTGTTCGAGCATATTGTTTTTCTTAAATTGTTTAACATTTCATACCGATATAACATGTTACTTTTATTATTCCCTTAGTTTATTTATTTTGTATTTACATTGTATCATAGGTCAAATTTATTTGTTCAGTGTATGTTCAATGGTGTTAATATGTCCTTTGATTGAGTTAAGCTATTTCAGTTGATTTTTATAGTGTGTCTTTCTATGTTGTGATGTTACACTATTGTTTCAGAAAAAGGGTGAAGGTTTGGTACCATTAAAACGTTTAAACCCGCTGCATTTGTTTGCACCTGTCCTAAGTCAGGAATCTGATGTTCAGTAGTTGTCGTTTGTTGATGTGGTTCATAAGTGTTTCTCGTTTCTCGTTTTTATATAGATTAGACCGTTGGTATTCCCATTTGAATGGTTTTACACTAGTAATTTTGGGGCCCTTTATAGCTTACTGTTCGGTGTGAGCCAAGGCTCCGTGTTGAAGACCGTACTTTGACCTATAATGGTTTATTTTTATAAATTTTGACTTGGATGAAGAGTTGTCTCATTGGCACTCATACCACATCTTCTTATATCTATCTAAAGGTTAAGTAGCAACTCATGTTTAAAATCAGATATGGAACATTCGGTTTCAAGACTACATATTATTACGAATTAATAAATAGGTCTTGTTTAACATTAACACATTACCAATTGATAAATCATCGGTAAACTCAAAAATAAAAATAAAAAGAGAAGCAAATAGAACGTTTAATTATTTAAATATATGCATGTATGTTCGAAGAGTATTTCCATTACTGGGACAATGTCACTGCTGGTGGATGTTTTATATCCAAGGGTATCAACAGCCCAATAGTCAACACTTCTGTTCTGACATAAAATATTATAAATGCAGTCATCCTCACATCCATACAAATATGTCTCTGACAAACTTCAAATGCCAAAGACCGTTGTTCCACAATGATTCGAGGATATTTAATTATGGTATTGTTTACTAGTATTCCATTGAAAATTTAATTCAATTTAGGTTTGCCAAGAATCCTTAAAATAATTAACTCGGTGCAGCTATATGTCATGCATAATAAATAAAGTTTATAACGTTTCTCTGTTTCAGTACTTCTTATTATACCACGCTACGATGAAGGGCTACATTGGTTTACCTCTGTCCGTTCTTCCGTCTCATGAAATTTTAGTTTCATTTTTCTCAGAGATTCATGAGCTTCATGTAAAAAAAGAATATCAAAAACACTTAACTCCAAGGCACATTCCAAAAAAGAAAGTCCACAAAAAGTGACAAAATCAAACGTTATTAATAAACGGAATAAGTGAAAAAAAAAAAAACCTGACATATTCCTGACTTGGTACGGTCATTTTCCGAAGAAAATGGTGGGTTTAACCTAGTTTGATAGCATTTAAAGCATGCTTTATCGTATGCTGCTTTTTCCTAACCTTCGCTTATCATCTTCCTGTATAGCTAATACGCATAGAGGGGGTATATTTGGATTGCAGTAGCTCACAGTTCGACTTGTTTTAACTGTTGAAGAAACTCTTTGCATATAAAAAGTAAAATATTAAAAATACAGAACTCCAAGGAAAATTCAAAAGGGAAAGTTCATTATCAAATGGCAAAATCATAAGCTCAAACACATCAAATCAATGGAAAACAACTGTCATATTCCTGACTTGGTACAGACATTTCCTTATGTAGAAAATGGTGGATTAACCCTGGTTTTATAGCTAGCTAAACCTCTCACTTGAATGAAAGTCGCACAAGAACTCTATGTTGCAATTCAACGATGAATTAACATTCATCGCGTGTATAATAGGTGTTAGAAATGATGTATGGTTTATGTGAACTATCTGAATTTCCAACGTATTGAAGCAAAATTTTGTTCGGAACTTCTACATCATAATCATGCTTCAATGTCCTAAAATGTCCGAATTCAACTTTTAATATAATTTTTGTTGGGAGATAGAATAGATGATGAAGGGAGAGCTAAGGAAGGAAAAAAATCACTGTTCCTTTAGGGATTTTAAACCTGTAAAAAGAAATATTCGGGTATGATATCCTAATATATATACCCTCTAAAGTTTGTATTTTTACCTAATTTTTTCAAAATGTTTGTACTATTATGTCTGGTTCCCTCTTTTTCTTTAGGGGTGAAGAATAGCCTCTTTGCTCTTTCTCTTTTCCTCCTATGTTTTGTTTAAAGGAAATATAAGTCTTGTTATATCTTTATTCCCTGATAACTATTCTATTTTACGAGCTTACTCAACTTGCGATCGTTCATTTTAGAAATAATATTAAAGTCCTAACGCATTTCGGAGTTTTTTTTACAGCTTCTTTTGTCATTCAATATATCTTCACTAGAAATTAAACTTTCGATCATCTTGACAGGAACATATCCTTGTTTGTTCGCTTGGTGTAAATGTTTTGTGGTATTTACAAACTAATTAAGTATTGCTTACATCTCGTCTTTGTTATAAACGTTAGCCATGTTATTTATTTTATTTATGTGATAATGCAGACAGAGATAGATCAATACCACGGACAGTATGAAGATGATGTACGAAGTTTTAAACACATAACAGCATATAAGCAGAGTAAATATGTTATGTTGAAAGATGATAGACCTGGGATGATACATGCATTAACGAGGGTTAGTATCAAGTTATGTCTTCAAGAATAGTAATGAATTCCTTTCGATTTACTGCCTTATTTGTAATAAATTTATATAGCTGTAAACTTTACGTTGCCAAAAAAATGAAAGGAAATGCATTTCTATTAATCAACATTCGTCATATATACAACCACTGGATATAACAAGAAATATATATATAACAAACATATTCATGAAATATTATCAATAAGTACATTAATTTTCAAATTTCGTACACAAACATGCAGCTTTTAGCAGCAATACTATTCATTAAGCAAAAAAGTTGAGAAATTGTCCACAAGGTCTTTCTTTTTGGCTTTATAGACTTATCATAATAGACAATCATGATAAATATCATATGATTGTAATGCTGCTATTCAATTATAAATCTAGTTTTGGACAAATTTTATTTCTGCTATTTTTGTTTGAAACATGACAAAATATTTAATTTTTTTTCCTACATTGAAATTTTGCTTTTCAAAATATGATCACTTCATGCACAGTTTATAATGCTGGTCTATCAAATATGCTCCGGAGTATAGCAGTCGATATAAGGGCGTAGGATGGCATTATTTCATATCATAAAATAAAATTAAGAATGGAATGGGGAATGTGTCAATGAGAAAACAACCCGACCAAAGAGCAGAAAACAGCCCAAGGCCACCAATGGGTCTTCAACACGGCAAGAAAATCCCGCACCCGGAGGCGGGCTTCAGCTGGCCCCTAAACAAAAATGTGTACTAGTTCAGTGAAAATGGACGTCACACTAAACTCCGAAACATATAAATGAACTAAAATTTAAAAAATCATACAAGACTTACAAAAGCAAGAGGCTCCTGGCTTGGAATAGGCGCAAAAATGCGGCTGTGTTAAACATGTTTTTTGTGAGATCTCAACTCTCCCCGTATACCTCTAGCCAATGTAGAATAAACACAGCAATACGCACAGTAAAACTCATGGGGGGACGATATTTTGGTCCTTTACTGAGGATTGATTTCACCTCTCGGTCATGGACAATGTTAAGGTCTCCTGTTATAACATGGGAACTGGGGCCAAAAATGTATTCGGAATTACTGCAATTTCATGACGTAGGTGTATTTTCACTGATATTAACATCTTTACACACCGCTATAATTAAACACATATTTCCGGGTAGGTTTTTTGTAAACATAACAAATACGAGGGAGCTCAGTATTATCAAAATAGCCAGGAATTTGTTCTTTAACGGAATGATCATTAAAAATACCGGCAATATTTACTAATTCAAAACCTTTATTGTCATATTTGATTTTAATAAAATGTTTTTATGATCTTGAGAGCGATCAATTTTGGGAAACAGTTTGGAACAATAATATGCAATTATAATTTGGACGATTTCATACTTAGGACTGCAATATGGAATTGTTTTGCAATCCTCTAAAATTTGATGTAATTTATTAACAGGTAAAGAACAGAGTTTGGTTAACAGATAATGTTTGCCGTTGTTTTTTGAAATAATAATTAGGTATGAAATATTTGTATTGTTGGTACGAAGTTTCGTCTGATTGCGACAAATTGATTTAGAAACTATATCCAAAATGTTAACAGAATCGGTTCTTGGTATATTACCAATTTCCATGATATTATCATTAAGACCGAGAGGATAGGCTGTAATGTTTTAATCCAATTTAATTCAATTATTTTCCGTTATTGTACAAAATTTGAATGAGATTCCCCAGGCTGCTTATTTGCCAATTCTAAAGGTTGAACTGTTAAATATCTAATAGGATAATTGTGCTTCTTAAGGTGTTGGTAAATGATACTTTTAAATTAATGGGGTCTTTTAAAACGATAAAGGTGTTCTTTCGTGCGTTTAGATAATAGCGTCCGGTTTCACCTCCATACTGAGTACCGCATCCCGGTTTGTTTCATGTAAGTAAATAGATAATACTGTTAGTTTTTCAATTTATATCAGTTTAAAAATTTAAGGAAAATATGCGACCATTAAACGTTAACCTTACCGTATTGTTGGTGGAAAGACGGGGAAATGTTAGTCATTTTTTGGCATGACACTTATGTTAAGTACTTTCAGTTTAATGAAGCTTGATTCAAGTAACAGGAAAACAGGGTATACTATGTTTTAATTGATTGCTATAAATGCATAGCCGCTCTAACAAAAGAATTTCTTGGTATCAATAGATATCGTTTGTTTTTTTTCCGTTTTTTAACTGTGATTTGATATTTATAACATTATTAAGGTTACAGGTTTTCCTGATTTATATTTACGTTCTTCTTTGATACTTTTGTTATATCATTGATCGACATTTAAAGAGGACTTGTTATTTTTTGTTTCAAAATATTTAATGATTTAAAATATATTATAGTTTATTGATACCAGATGAAAACGAAAATATCCAAATCAAATCCGGAAATTAAGTTAAGTTCATCATCCGCAGATACGCGTGTATTTACATGTTTAAAATAGTGGATACTAGCTAGACTTGTGAAAAATAGTGAAAAGACAGATTATACATACAATGTTTTAAATTAAAATTCATAAGTCAAAGATAAATCGAACAACAATGGCAAACAACAAAAAATGACGAAAAGACAAACAACAGTCTACATGACACAACATGGAGAACTAAAGACTGAGCAATACAATTCCAACAACCATGGAGTTAGGTTTAGAATTTTTAAGACAGTTATTTCATGTTCATCTCTAAAAATATTTCAGCTTTTTTCCAGAGTTGTGTTTTCCTGATGATAAATCATAGTTTTTTAAATTTCATGCTTGGAACTGATACTTTTAATTATGCATAGAAAAAGGGTAGCGTTAAAATTCACTATCATGCATTGATTCAAAAATATAACTTACAATCTATATTACTAAATGAGGAGACTTGTTTTGTTGAGAAGCTTACCCAACTACTTAATATGACTCTCCGTCCAGAATCTAGCATGCACAGTGTTATTGATGATTCCCAATTTTTTTAATTATTTAGTTAGGATTATTCTGGGTATAGCTTTAAAAAAAAGATTTCTGAATTTCCTTCCCGTCAACCGACTTCGGATTAATGTATTTCCTTTCCACATGTTATAACAGGTTAGCAATTATTTGTTTACATTTTACATTTTTATGGTACACAGAAGAAAATCTTGTGCGACTCCTGATTGGATGATTCAGTGTTGAAATTATTTTTCATTGAAATAGTATCCATTTAGGTTTATAAATTCCAGAAAATCAAATTCATATTTGATAAAGTGTAGAAAGTATATTCAAATTTTTTTACTTCAAACTTGCCTTTTCCATTAGGTATTTTTTTAAAATCCATATAAGTATAAAAATAAGGAGATGTGGCATGATTGCCAATGAAATAACTACATTCTTCTACATTGTTTTATCTTGAAATTAATAAAAGATGGAACGCCACTGGTACCCTTTGGAAAATGCATTACAAACACAAATTGCGCTCCTATAACATGAATAGTCACTGAATAGGAGATATACTAACACAGTACTCAAACGTACTTTGGTTAAACAAGATAAGAAATCAAATCAAACACTTATGACACAACAGACCTCAAGGTATCAAAATAAAACAAGATAAAAACTAAAACTAAAAGAAACGCACCACAATATAAAAGTATGAGATAAAACGAGATTGAACCTAAATTCAACCAAAAGTTACAAAAGACAACGCCCCACTATGTTCCTTGGTGAAAACAGATTGGCTAAAAATCACAGTGAAGCGTTCTTAAATAAAAATAAAATTTATAGAAGACTAACAAAATTAAATCCAAGAAAAAAAAGGAATAAAGCAATTTAAATTTAAAGAAAAAATTTCTTTCCGCCTTTCAATTTTAGTAATTTCTCACATGTAAAAATATTATAGGACACTTTACATGTTGAATAAATCATAATAATCAAATTCACATACCAGGGATTTCGTGGTGTCTTCTAGCTTGCTTAAATTTGAAGGACTTACAGATAAATTTTGTTATCATTTCCGAACTTCTTTCTCTAATGACAAATATATATATATATATATATTAAGAAAACGATTGATGCGATTAGCTCGCATACAAAGCCTATTAGATTGTTAAATAATAAATTTGGTTTGGCCCAAATTTATAAAGTGTTATGTTAATCATTTTATTACAGATCCATAACAGCTGAATTGAATACCTGGAGTGATGTCAATTACAATAAAGTTAATATATCAACTGATGTAAATTATGTTCAGTAACGACCAATTTGTAATTTTGGACATACTTGTTTTTTTATTGTTGCTGAATAATTGTGGCGATAATGAAAACATCTGATTATTTATCTTTTTTAATTCATCTCATTACAGCAGGATTGATTAAATTGGACATGCAATTTACACGTTATGTATTAGTACGAGAACATAATTGAATATTATATCAGTTGATATATATATTTTCAGATCCACTTTTATAGTAAAACAATTATTGAGATAAAAGCAATCTCTACTATAATATTCATCATTCAATTTAAAGGTAAACCTGATAAAACTACACATATATGGAAACAGTATCAAATAATTTCAAAAAGCAAAGCTTTTATGTAATGAATTATTTTGTACATTGAACAACTAAAGTACATTTTACAAATTGTTTTTCCTTAATAAATGGTGCCTAATAATTACAGGAAAACTTATGCATTTCGATTTATAAATTATTACATAACATTGTTGATGAATGTTCTATTATCATTTCGCCATCCATATTGGACGGATGCATTTATTAAATAATATATAATGCATTTTCTAGTTAACTGCTTTTCGTATGTAAGTCAACATGTCTACATATTTTTACCTACCAAATAATTTCTACTGCAAGGTTCGGGAAACATATAAGTGTCCAGCACCCTTGACCACTCGACCAAATAGGCTACATAAAAATATAGCTTTCGTTTGTCGAGAAATGCATTTCCGCGTCAGCTTTATCTAGGGTTGTAACATAGTACTTGGTGTATAGCGGCAAGTAGATGGCATACTTACTATATATAGAACTTGATAGTGTCTGCATTATTTTCACAACTTTCAAAAACTCATCGTCATCATCCTTCAGACCCTTGTCAAAAACAAGAAGATCAAAGAAATCAGATCATTTAATTTCACTTTCAGATATATTGATGATGTTCTTTCCATTAACAATCCAAACTTTTCTGATTGGATTCCACTGATATATCCCCCACAACTTGAAATTAAAGAAACAACAGACACGGCTTCCTCCGCCTCATTTTTAGACTTATACCTCGAATTTGACATACACGGTCATCTCAGTACCAGAATCTATGACAAACGAGACGATTTTAATTTTGAAATTATCAATTTCCCCCACTTTAGTAGCAATATACCAACTTCACCTGCATATGGGATATACATTTTCGAACTTATTCGGTGTTCAAGAGCTTGCAGCTCCTACTCAGACTTTGTAAAACGTCACAAGTTTCTGAGCAAAAAGTTAATGAACCATGGGTATGTCAAAGAACGTCTCGTCATTTTTCTAAAATAGTTCATCGGAAGGTACCAAGACCTTGTTGATAAATATTCCGTATCAACTTTCAAAATAATACACGATGGTCTTGAAGTATAGATTCTGGGTACTGACGTTGTTTATCATCTTAATAACGTGTTATACTATTCTTTTATTTGTCGTTATGAATATTACTTTTACTGTTTGGTCTGTTTTTATTGATATCCATTTGACGTGGTTCGGTATTTTTACATCCCGTCATTGTGTTATTGTTCTATGATAATTCTCGTATTCTTGTCTTTCATTTTTGCTAATGTGCTTTGTCTATATGCCTTTTGGTGTTTCTTTGATACATACATTACGTGGCTCTGTACTTATCCTTCCAGTATTTGTGTTAATGTAAAATATTTTTGTATTCTTGTCTTTCATTTTTGCTAATGTGCTTTGGCTATATGCCTTTTATGTTTCTTTGATAGATATATGACGTGGCTCTGTACTTATACATCCCGTCATTGAGTTATTGTACTATGGTAAATTTGTGTATTCTTGTCTTTAATTTTTGCATATATGCTTGGTCTATATGCCATTATGTGCTTCTTTGTTACATACTTGTTTGTTTTTATAGTGATTAAGATTATAATACAATGTTAACTGCTGTGCCCCTATTTTTGACATTTTTACCTGTTATGTCTGTTTGTTTTGTTCACACATCGTTGTCAATATAATGAAATTTGATGCGACTGTCATACAAGTGAGAGGTTTAGCTAGCTTTAAAACCATAAAAAAATGCCTGTACCAAGTCAGGAATATGACCGTTGTTATCCATTCGTTTGATGTCTTTGAGCTTTTGATTTTGCCATTTGATTATGGACTTTCCTTTTTGAATTTTCCTCGGAGTTCAGTATTTTTGTGATTTTACTTTTTACTAACTAAATATTTAATTAGAACTAAGTTTGGTTGAGTTTTAATAATTTATAATATTAATAAAAATAAGCGAGCTGAAAATACGGATTCTTTGGCAAATTTATTATTTTTTGTCAAAAACGGAGAAATGCTACGTTCTACAAATGTTTGTAGATAAAACAAAATAAGGTTAATACTCCATTTGCATGTTTGAAATACAATGAAAGATATAACATTACAACAAAAATCGATTGAAAAGTAAAATATGTTCCCAAATATCCCTGCTTACATTATTCTGTTACATTTCTTTGGACGTAGTAGACCAAATATGTATATTTTTTGTCTTCTATTTTGTTTGTCTTCTGCTTATCAAATCATAGTCTCTGGTAAAGATGGCGAAACTGATCTTTGTAAGAGCGTTACAAATGATATTAAAAATTTGGAAAGAAGGATGAATAAACAACTTGAACAAATGATGACGACACTTCAACAGAGTATAGACAGTAAATGCAGTAATGGTATGTTCATATGTATATCAATTATATTATGTTATGCCAATCACAACTTTTTTCAGTATAAAGTCAAAGATGAGACATGTGGCGATGGTAATATAGTTTTTTTTTCTTGTAAATACTAGACAAACAAAATCATCAAAAGACCGAATTTTCAGTTTGGCTGGACTCAACGATGTATAGTATGATGTTAAACATTATATTGAAAGCGTTTATTATACAAAAATTGTTTAAAGATAGAGACTTCAACCCGTACACTTGATCTAACATATGGAATAGATGAATATAAGAATTGTATGGTCAATAGGACGGAGTATTTTTAATAAGAATTCATCAGACTTTTTATGCTTTAAAACAATTGACCACTGTGTTTTATGAACCTCATTGTAATATTGAATAATAAAGGTTTTAAATGGTAGAAATTCCACTTGTCAGAAGAACAGATAATTTATAATTGAAGAACACTTGCTAGAAACTGCTTAAACGTGATGAATACGGAGTTTTATGTAATTTAGGTAACCAGGACAAGGGTCGGGATATTGTGATTTTAACTTGACGCTTAAATTTATTCAGTTTCGACTAAGAGGTTTCTTTGCACTTTTTTTTTTTTTTTTTTGATAAATATTGTTTGAAAATAAGCTAAAGAATTTTCTATTTCAATGTAATAATTACGTCACCAAACACCAAATTGGTCGTTGCCTTATCAATTGGTATTGAGACGTATTGTTATCTAATTCCTTCAGTTAAGATATTATTATAGATACAGAGAAGTTTTGATTTTTGGTCTTAACATAGTTACCTTCAATGTTTGGTCAACAATGTTCATTACTTTATTTTTTTAACGGACATAATATGACATATAAATCGTCAGTATATAGCATGATATGGTTCAATTTTATATTGCTTTAGGTCTCATCCAATGAAACATCGACATTTTTTATAAGACTTAAATACATTAAATCCATATCCTTTTTAATCATCTGTTTAATCCAAAGTTAGTATTTACATTTTACAGAAATCGTAGAACCTTTGTATGAAGTAGCAAAAGGAAAAGCAGCAAAGCAAAGTTCATTATATCAGGGGAAAAGTTATCCTGCTGGATGGGCCGTTGATGGTAATACTGGTACTTTTTCTCACACTCAGAACGAAATAAATCCATATTGGTGGGTTGATCTAGGGAGACTGTACAGAGTTAAACGGATTGAAGTGTATAGCCGAAAAGACTGTTGTGGTAAGCTCCCAATATATAAAATAAAAGAAAGCAGGCAATGCTTTTGTGGACGTTAAGATTTGAACAAAGTCGACTTTTAAATTTCACGAGAATATGTTCACCAAATATCAAAAGGTTGAAATATCAATGACGTCTATACCATTATAACGAATAGTTTGGTTTGATTGTTAATATAAATAAGAAGATGTGGTATAAGTGCCAATGAGACAACTCTCCATCCAAGTCACAATGTATAAAAAAAGTTATCATCATTATTTACGTACACGCATTAAATGGCAATTTTACAGCATTATGCTTACAAGAATGAATTTAGCAAATTATTTTGTTGGTCAAATAAATGATTCACTAATTAACATTTTACGTCGATAATAAGAAAAATAAGTTTTCAACTAAGGTCATGAATACAAATGATTAATCATGTTTTCTTTGATTTTGGAAAAATCTTGAATTTTGATCTTATAGATGCTGTAAAACTATCAAACGGCTTTAACAAAATGCAATTTTATAAACCGTTCTATCCATTGGAAATACACACTTTTAACATAAAAAAATATCTAGACCTCTATATCCCTTTTTGGTTTTAGTCAAATTATTGTGTTTTATGTGATTATTACATATAACCCAATCGATTTTTAAAGTATAACCAGTCTTCGATTAAAGCAGATCATTATAATAACAGTATTAGCTGACATCTAATTCAATCTCCCAATGATATAATTAACATTTACTTGCATATATTTTAGGCTCCTATTTGCATGACATGGACATTACTGTAGGACCTTCTCTTAACCATATGTCTTTATGCACCCACTATAAAGGTCCTGCAAGTACAGGGGAACATTTCGTCTTAGACTGTAAAGCAACGTTGGTTGGGCGGTATGTCAAACTATCTATTCCCAGTGGTAAAAAAGATGTTATGCAGATGGCAGAAATGAAAGTGTTTGCGTATCGAAACAAACAATAAAATAACATATAGAAATGCTGGTATTTATTGTTTTATTACTACATATGCCTTTCCTTGAGTCGGAAATGTTGTTAGTAAATGCCTTATTTTAGTTATTATTTTTCTATTAGGACATTTGGTGTTGATTTCGGATCTTTTGCTATCTCTGTTGAATTCATATTCACGGCTTGACTAGACCAATTTTGAGATTGTCATATTCATTTAGCACAATTTCATGCTTTCTATAGTTAACCTGTGTTGCATGTTTGTTGTTGAGTTTACTAGGAAAAATTACTTGTTCGTAACTATCCAATAATTATAAGCAAAACATTAATATTAACAATATAAAATGTTTTGAACTAACCTATACCTAAAAAGAAACAAAATAAGGAAGATATTTTTTTCAGCAAAGCCATATCAAGATAAAAATAGTAGTTTTGGTGTTAAAAAAAAAGATTAAGCAAAGAGCTTAATACCAAACCACTGACTTGTTCATTAAATATATAACTTGTTGATTACTTGTCCGGATTTAAGTTCTTTTCATTTTACCATCTCTTCAACGTTTGTAATATTGTAGTTTTGGATTTTCAAATATAAGTATGTGTTGGCCTCGAGCATCACTGAAGATGGATTGATTGTCAAAATGCGCATCTGGTGCAGTAAAATTTGTACCGTGTAATGTTATTAACTGATTATCCAATCATTTAAAGTTGTAATGCCTCTACTAATGGAGAAACAATCAACAAAATGTTTCCCGCATTTCGGCTAGTAATAGCAGGAAAATGTCTATATCAACGGTTTGTAAAGAAGGTATTGTCCAATCAGGATTGTTTTGTAATCAAAATTGATTACAAGTGAAAGGTATATTGAGTTAAGCTATTTCAGTTGATATTTTATAGTGTGACTTTCAATGTTGTGATGTTACACTATTGTTTCAGAAAAAGGGTGAAGGTTTGGTACCATTAAAACGTTTAAACCCGCTGCATTTGTTTGCACCTGTCTTAAGTCAGGAATCTGATGTTCAGTAGTTGTCGTTTGTTGATGTGGTTCATAAGTGTTTCTCGTTTCTCGTTTTTTATATAGATTAGACCGTTGGTTTTCCCGTTTGAATGGTTTTACACTAGTAATTTTTGGGGCTCTTTATAGCTTACTGTTTGGTGTGAGTCAAGGCTCCGTGTTGAAGACCGTACTTTGACCTATAATGGTTTACTTTTATAAATTTTGACTTGAATGGAGAGTTGTCTCATTGGCACTCATACAACATCTTCTTATATTTATGACGTGTATCTTTTAAAAATATTACTGTCTTATGTTTTCCGTGTTTTTCTACGATTTAACAACATATACCTGTAAATTGTTAATAACCTTTAAATACATTTCGTTTTTCATTTTTAAATAGTTCAAGTCTGCTGTTTGTCTGTTTTTGTCTTTCATTATCCCACGTTTATAATTAATGTAAGAACACATTGGCACTCATACCACATCTTTTTATATCTATATATATATATACAAGTTTTTCACTTTCTAATCATCCTTTGAAGCGTACACATCAAAATTACAATTTTGATAATAGATTAAATATTACAAAGCTGAAGGCGTAGAATATTTTTTTATTTCTGAATTTCAATTTAAAAATGTTATTTAGTTCATTACTGTATATATTGATTGGGATTGAAAGATCAGCGTATTTGGCGTTAAAATTAATTTTGTATTTAATTTGTATATTGGTTATTGAAAGCGTACATGGTGTACATGTATGAAGGTGTAGATCTGGAAGTCGTTAATAGAGTAAGTACATGTATCTACTGTCGTCTATATAGGTTACTTGGTATGTTTGAATTAACTGCATTATCTTCATGTTTAGATTGCTTGAGTACACAATATATGTATTGGTCAGAATTCGTTCAGCAGAAATCATTGAATTTTTGGACGGTCCTCTTAATTAACGATGATGATTGGATTGAGATTTCGATATTACCCTGGTGAAAGTTTTCGTTACTATCACTCTTGTATACGATAAATAAAAATCTCAAAACCAATAACCAATTTATCTATATATCTCTGTATTGTTATTAACTGGTTACTTATATTCGGCCAGTAGTCAGTGTTCTTGTGGCGATACGAAATATCATAGATACGCCCATTTCTTGGTAATTTACTGTTATGGATTTTCTGTCTCCATGCAACATGAAAACAAGATAGTAATATATGTATAACTGGTATTCTGGTAGGTCAGGTATTTCGTTACCACAAATTATTAAAATCCTTTACTAAATTCTTTCATAGATACAATTATTTGGTTTGGAGTTTTGGCTGTAGAAATCTTACAACAAACAGGATATCGCATCCTAATCTTTATGCTGATAATGTTTATAAACCCCTTAAATTAGAGACCATCAATGTAACTTATAGATCCTTTGAATGAACTTAACCTTAAAGGTTATCAATTAAACTCTAAAAGATCTAGGAATATTGTCTTTATGAATACCAACATTGTTTATGATATTAATAAGATAAAAGATAACAAGATATTATTGCACAGTTATGAACACATAATTTGTTCAACGTCCTTTCACTAAATCCGTTTGGTGTGCACCAATTGATATTTTGGTCTGGATAACATGATATATAAATATATTAAATGTAATTGGCTCTGAAATGGCGTTCAGTAACTGCAAGTACTCTTAGATTGGTATTTTTTTTTTTTTGTCCTTTGTCATTTTGTTAGTTGTGTTTTGTGCATCTTGCCATTAGGATGAGTAAAGCCCTTCCCTTCTGAGATTGTTTAGTTTTGTTTAATATTGCGCTATGACACAGTTCTCCCATGTTAGGGAGAGGATTTAACACTCGCAAAAATGTTAAACCCTGCAGTAATCTGTATATGCCTGTCCAAAGTCATGAACCTGTAATTCAGTGGTTGTCTTTTGATGTTGTCTGTCATATTGGTTTTTCGTTTTTGTTTTTTAATGGAAAAAAGTAAAATAACAAAAATACCGATCTCCAAGGAAAATTCAAAACGGAAAGTCCTTTAACAAATGGCAAAATTTAAAGTTCAAACACGTCAAACGAATGGAAAACAACTATTATATTTCTGACTTGGTACATGCATTTCCTGATGTAGAAAAATGATGGCTTAAACCTGGTTTTATAGCTAGCTAAACCTCTCACTTGTATGACAGTCACGTAAACATACTTTTGACTTTTTGTTTGAATTTTTTGATATGTCATGATAGGGGCCTTATAACTTACTATACGGTATGGGTATTTCTCATTGTTGAAGGTCATACGGTGACATAAAGTTGCTTACATCAACCTTGTATGATTGAAGTTAATACCGCACCTTCTCTTCTTATCTGACTTTAGCCAGGTCGAACCTCGTTATGTCGAACTCGGTTGTGTCGAAAACTCGGATGAGTCGAAGTAATTTCTCGGTCCCGGTAAAATTCCCGTTTGATCAATGCATAATTACCCCTGATGAGTCGAACTCGGTTGATTCGAATACTCGGTTAAGTCGAGTAAATTTTATGGTCCAGTCGAAGTAAAATTAATGTAAATTGACCCCGATGTCTCGAACTTCGAAAGTAAGAATTTTCGAAAGATGCAGACCTAATGATAAACATTCAAATCGGATTGATTTCTTATGTCACCTAATCATTTTCAAAAGAGATTAATGCTAAGTAAACATACTTGCTTGTAGAACAGTTAAAATGACATGTTTATGGGGTTCATTCCTCCTATTCCCACTTTTTATAAATCTGGTAAGAAAAGTTAAATTTTCAAATGGGAATAGGGGGAAAACTTGTGCAAACAAAGGATTATACTGTATAAACATTTTTTAATCAACTTTTAATTGACAAGTGTTTTTTAGGACAGGTAATAGGTTATTTTTGTATGTGTATGAATTCTGTGGTTTTAATTAAAACAAATATGAAAGAAATGGAAACAAATATAAGTAAATTATTTTATTTCTTTTATAACACAAATTCAACCGTAGATTCAAGCAAGCATTATATTATGAAACAAATAATACAACAGCACTAAAACAAATGTCATATTGTAGCACACACATTAGAAATTCACTGCATATAAGTCTATTGAAGTTTATTAATCTATTCGACACGAAGAAGGTGGGAGGCTGCATCACCAAACTGTACTGTTGTGACTTCCTGGTTGCTGTGTCTAACCGTAAGCTCTTCTAAATATGTTGTTGACTTCCAAATACTTTCGTTTTTGGGCCACTCTCTTCCCACTGGCTGCATACTGGATCATGGTCAGGGCGTTGAAAGCTTCCTCATGTTTCAGTAGTTTTATGAGTTTAAAGATGTTTGGATGTGGGTGCTCCACATGTTTCTTCAGCTTGCTGTGCCACCCCTCTAGATGATTTGTAGTCCTCGGTCCCTGTGTTGTGTAATGGTTCCAAAGGCGACTGTTCTGTTAGACCAAGTATGTTGTTACATAGTCTGTAAAGGGCATGTAGTTGCTGTTAGTATAATGTATAATCTGATCTATGTCTGTTAAGGCATTAAACCACAAATCTTCGACCTCAGCAGTAGGTACAAGTCGAAGGACAGCGGCACAGCGTATTAGTTGATGAATGTTGTTGTCTTCCTTGTATGGAACCTGAAGACCTGTTTCTTGTGCTTTTCTCCAGATGCATTGTGTGTAGTGGAAAAAAAAACAGCCTTTTGCGTTGATGCCAGGAAATTGTTCTGATTTTTCAGCTTGGATAACTCAGTCAGTTAAAATCAATCAAATTTGATTACTGTCCATTTATTATTCATGCTTAGAAGTAAAGTGAACAGTTTTCACCCATTATTTCACATCTTTGATTATATATTGGTCCAAGTAACATTATTTCACATCTTAAAATTATATTTTGTTATAATATTATCTATCATCAATTTATTTGTTCAGATGACAATTTTTAAGTTTACAAATTCAATGATTTTTAATCTTACTTCTATTTATCCTTATTCTTTATTTTTAAGTATTTCTTTGAAGAAAAACACATATTACAAATAAACATTGTATTGAATTATTATTTTTAAATAATATTATACTTAAACCTTGTAAGAAACATGTTTTCTTTAAAATAAAATACAGGTAAACATGGTAAATCTTAGGTGAATTTTCAATTGATTGTTATAAAACAAATTATTTATCAAAACATCTATTGTTATTTGCATGTGGGAATAGAAGGAATAGTGATTTTTAAAAAGTGGGAATAGGAGGAAGACCGCTAATTAGCATCTTTGTTGATCGTTCAAGCAGAATGTTAGTGTGTTGAACATTTTTCACCTGAGATAAAAACGAAACGAATTTAAATGACCCAAGCCGAGATTAAATGAATCGTTAGATTTAAAACTCATTAATTACAATAAGTAAAAGGATTAGGACAATTATAATAAATTCATGACAATTTAATGTAAAGCAGACGACCTCATCAGAGACCGTTCAGAACTTATTTCGTGCCGCTAGTGATTTCATAATTTACAGTGACTGACCTTTGTAAATATTTGTGTAGACTATTGATTTTATTTGTGCATGATTTATATCTGTACTTGTGTGTTTAATTATTAAGAAGGACCAAAAATGGAGATTGAATACACAATCATAAAGTGTCATATCGAAAAATAAGCACACTGTTCATTGTTAGTTTACACAAATCTCATACCGTATTTCATGCATTCAAAGTTCATGACGATACACTCGACCTCGGATGAGTCGAACCTCGGATGAGTCGAATACTTTGGTCCGGTCCCTTCGACTTCGACACAACGAGATTCGACTGTATTAAATAAAACGACATGCATGTAATCCTCATGTGCAAATCATTTAAACACCACACGATCAGTAATCAAATTTAGGTACTTAATATCCTTTATAATTCATATCTTTTTTAACTATTTGATCAGGATGCACACAAAAAATACTAATTGCCAACATTGTAAAATGATTTTCAAAAATCTTTATTCTTTGAGTATTATGACGAAATGGTTTAAAGAAGATATAAATAACAAACGATATCAGGTACTGATCATGTGGTGTTTAAATTATTTGCATATAAAGTTTACATGTACGTCGTGTTTATTCTATTTTATCAAGGTTACAAACAAAAACGATAGAATCGCTATCGCCAAAAGGAGCAAAGGAAGTGAAGATATCACCAATACCAACATTCCCGCAGCACTTGTATATGGAGTATATCTCTTTTGTGTTAAAACGATGAAGGGCTGCGTTTTCTGAATCCTTAACAAAGGGTTGCCTCTTATATCAAAAGAAAATAGCATTCATTAATTGTAATCGTATCTTCGAAAGATTTGTTTCATCGTATTAGAATATCAGTGTCATAGATGACCATTGTTTTGTTTCACTTTTCGTTTCCACAGTTTCTGTACTTTTCGATTCAATAGGATGTTTTGTCAGGATAATTCTGTCTAATAATATGTATCTATTATGTTATGTGTAGAAGCGTTGTGGTAACAAAAATATCTGGAAATGTGTACCCGTGTATTGTCACGTGTTGTTATATCAATAAATACATACACTGTTAAATCGCCTGTATAAAATACCCTCACGCAATTATGGTCATTTCACGTGCTTGAATGTTTACATCGCTTAAAATGTTATATGAGATATTACAAAAATGGCTATAAAACTTACTATGGTCGTTGCAGAAATCTTATCACAGGGATAAATATAAATATTTTTTTTTCAAATCGCGTTAAAGTTCATTTTGCTTGCTTTTTAGCATTGTACGGTAGAATATCATACATATTTGGCCTCTTCGGGTTTTAGTCGTGACAGAATGTTGTTGTTTTGCTGTTTCAGTGTCATATAACCAATAATGGGTTACTTTACACACAAACAATGTCAGAACTCTCAGACACTTGAGCATAATATGATGACTTGGGAATGGTTCTCATCTAATTTTGTTTTGTTGAAACTTACTATTTATTCCTGTTATCCAATTTTAGACAAAACCTCTTTTTTAAGCAGACCTCAGATAGTTATACATAACTCAAAACAGCTTATCCTTAAAGATGTTTGATTAGATGTATAAAAAGAAGCTATTGACCCAAGAATTCTTAATAGTAAAATTGTACAGCAATCTCTTTGAAACCGCTGTGTAATATCTGAATCACATAGATGATCACTGATGTGTTCCATAATCATTAGAAAAACAACCTAAATGACTTGTCATCAAAAGCACTGTGAATACAAACGGGTGTCAATACGAACAGTCTGTCTATCTTTCTGGTGCATCTGAATTCACCCTTTTCGTAATTGTTTGTTGTGTATTATGTTGTTTGTCCCTCATTCTTTGTGAAATTTTTGTTCCTAGTTCAGTATTTTTTCCATTGTTTGGAAATTAAATTAATAAAAAGTCATATACTTCAATGAAAACGCCTTTATTGCAACAACCATATCATTTTAAATGTTGTTTATATATAATTCACTGTATGTTAAACTAGCATATGTCTTTATTGCCTTCATTGTGTAATTTATCAATTTTCATATTATGCAAAATGATAAATAATTCAAAACAACTTTGAAGAAGTTTCTGGAACATGTCTTTTTTCCGGTTTATTATATTTTGTATATCTTATGTAGAAAAGGATTTTAGGTCATTGAATTTGAGACTTCAAAGTTACTGCATGTTTTTCGAATTTTAATTTTCCTTTACAGAGCACAATTATTGTTTTCTGATTGATCTCCAACGACGTTTGTGCCTAGTACAATCTATGTTATGAATATTTCAATTGTAAACGTAATAAAACAAAACTAGGGAACGAATATGTGCAGGTTAATTTGAAGGGTGTCTGACGTTAATCAAATACAATTACATATAAACAATCTTGGTTTAAACACTTATGGTTCATGTCTGTACAACATTCATTCTGATATAGTGTTAATCAAACTAAAGGGTAAACTTTATTCCAGAGTTGTACACCGATATACTAACATGGTGACAGTTAGAGAGCGTTTTACAATTTTACTGTTTTGCCTTATATATACAATGCATAGGGTTGATGCAAAGTCTTGCAAAGGGCGATCATGTGGTGTACGGATGCCTTTAATGGACGATTTGAAGGCTCCACTTGTAGCAGAACTTGACGTCTCCGAAGTTAATAGAGAGCTGAAACAGTACATAGAAATAAGTATTAATTCAACGTACAATGAGAATATTGAAGAAATGATTGTTAACAACTTAGGGGTGCTCAAGTCTCAAATGTTAGAGGAATATTCAGACGAAAAAAATAGAACGAAACACATGTATGATACAAAAATTGTTAATATGATTGACAGTTTGAAAGCAAGACAAGACTATTTACAAACGGAATTAAAGGAGTATTCCTCTAATTTATCTATTTCTGGGGAACACTTTGAGCAAAAGTTGATAGATTTGGTGCGTGATGTCGAGGAAAAATTCGATGCAATATTTCTTAATGTGACCAGCCATTACAAGCAAAAATTCAGTATACTGTCCGAACGTTTGAAGAAGGAACTAATCGATTTTCAGGAAAATACAGATGAATGGAAAAATAACATTACTCAAACTTTGTTAGGTAAGCCGATGTTACTAACTTAAATAATATTTATATGCACATTAAAGGAGACGTGGAATTTACGTCAAAGAGACAGCAATCCGACGACACACAAGAAAAAGATATTTAGACGGTAACATATGGTCTTTAAGAATAAGCAAATGTCTCTAAAACTTGCAAAGCTCGTCCTGCCTGTCAAAAATTGTGATTGAATTTAACAGATACAATTACAAAAAAGACGTACACAGTTTGAATTCAATACTGATAAATCTCGAGTAATCACATTCTACATTCAATTCGATTTCAGCAACTGTTTTGACAAAGATTTCTAAAGCACGAAATCCTTCCGTCCACTTTATAGTCTTTTTATATAAACTTATGAAAAAATATTTATTTGTTTACACAATTGCACTTTTGTATGAAAATATGGATTTTGTGTTATTAAAATTTGCTGTTACAAAAATTTGGAAATTATTTTAAATTAAGGAATATATCTCCCTCATGCAAAGCTATTATCCTTGCCCGGCTTTGGCTATACTTTTTTGTCTTTTTTGGTTTAAAGCTCTTCATCTTATTTATAAGCTTTGGATTTTAAAATATTTTGGCCTCGGGCATCACTGAAGAGACATTGATTGTCGAAATGAGCATCTGGTGCAGAAATAATTGTACCGTTTATGTTATTGTAAACATTGTAATCAGTACACAACATAAATTGAAAGCTCTGCAATGTCATGTTCACTCACAGGTGCACAAACCATTTTTGTCAGCCAATTTTTTCTTTTTAACTGATGATGTGTGTAGGAAATACTCCAAGGATTCGAGTTCATTTGCAAAATTTCTAACATAAGATTTGCAATAAAGGCACTTATTCAGAAACCATAAAAACATAATACAACTGACTGTTATGAACAATTATGTAATAAACCAAAACTGAATAAATGACAATAATTTGCAAAGGTGGGGAATAAATACTGCCACCCTCAATAAACAAATTACAAAATGTATAAACAAACAAATATTGTACAATAAAAGATTGCAATCATCATCATATGAAATTCCAAATTTATAGATTAAAAAATAATACATATAATATAAATCTGTTAAAGAAACAAGGGAGTGGGTGGGTGGTAAATTTAAAATCTTCACTTTTCTTGAGAAAACTAAAATGGCGTCCGCTAGCATTCAGTGCAATTGCGAGAATGCTGGCTAATCTAAACATACATGAAGAGATAACATGCACCTAATCCTCATTGGTCAATTAGATATCATTAACCTGGTAATTAATCTTGACCGTGATCGTGAGATGACCATACTGACCTCAACTGCCTGTAATCAAAAACTTACATAATTCACAGACAACCCCATGCAAATTTACAGTTTTATATTATTATTGATAAGAATAATTTCCTGACAAAAATGTTTTATGTACCATAAAATGATTTTTATTATACTTCATGTGAAAATGACAGATTTTGATTGGTTAATACGAGGGAGACAATTTACTCAATCCCATGGCAAATACTCTATTGCCCTTCACGGAGACGCTTGCTCAAGTGTCCGCTTGAATAAATACGGATGATTGTTATGTACAAGACGACATAGTTTATTACTTTGAATTTGAAATTTCATAGATAGAACGTTCAGTACAATAAATTAGATAACACATATATGAGAGGGTGATATAGCAGTTGACAATGTTTTCTCGAGGTAACAATCTGCTCTATCGCCCTCTTAGCTATGTGTTATATATAATGTCACCTTTTGAATGAAATAACTCATTTAAAGAATAAAGAAAAACGGGTAAGCAAATTCATAGACGTATACAAAAGATCTCCTGTTTGTTCCATACAAAGTCTAAAATAATTATTATAATATTTATGATATCATAACACAAGGTTATCTAGATATTTTCCTATTCACGAAGATTTAAACGATGTTTCAAAAACTATTTTCTTACGCTTTGCTATTCATATATTTTGTCTGATAGGTGTTCCTAAGAAAATCTTTCAATGTTGTCTAAGGGTGTCATTTTCTAACTCTAGTATTTCTAAACTTTATGTTCATGTGTAATTTTGATTTTAGAACACGTAATCATTGAAGTGGCTAATGGCAAAAACACAGAACAAAGTTCAGAATATCAAGGCTTTTCGTTCCCTGCACGTAATGCAGTTGATGGTAGTCTTTCATCATTCTCACATACTTCATCACAAACCAATCCATACTGGTTAGTTGATCTTGGAACAGTGTATGCAGTGAAAAGAATAGAAGTCTTCGCTCGTATAGACTGTTGTGGTAAGTTCAAAGAAAACTGTACTACAGTTCGTTTATTGTTAAAAGAAAATGTTGGAAAATATCGTAATAGCTTCTATCTATACCATTTAAAAATATGTTTATCCACCTGTTGTGTGATGTGTTTAGAACTATGTATTTTTTTCATTTTGTCATTTACGTTGACGAACATGTTGATTTTATAGTCTCAAAATTTGGATATTTCTCATACATATGTATCCATATATTTCCTTTTCTTTATATATGACCCTATTGTCATTGTAAGCGTTCCTCACAACTTTGTCCAAGCTGTCCGTTGCAAAGCATCGGGTTAAATATGACAAAAATTTTGTTTTTATTATTCTAAGGGATTTACTTTAAATCCCTTAATTTAGTATCCGCCAACAATCTACATTGCAGATATTTCTATAGAAAAAACATAGGCATAATTCAAGCTAAATATCTTCATTCGCGAATTTAGTAGTGACAGATAATCTGTGAGTTGCATTTCTAACGACATATTTTGCATTTAATTTCGGACATGTGAAAAACATGAAATTTACAGTTAGGTAAAATATCATTATTTTATACATACTTATATTATAATTAGTAACTACAGATAACATTTGAGTTTCGGTATTGCTTTACAAATTTAATATATAACTACCGTCCTTACACTAAGAAAAACGAATAAAAATATCTTGTGGATCAACATTATACATAGTATCCCATTCAATCAGAATTTGGAATCGAGAGAGAATGTTCATAAAAAATAAACAAAATGCAAGACATGGACAATTACGTATGTAGTACTGTAAACCAACTTATTTTCGCGAGCGACTTATTTTCGCGAGTTGAAAAATAACGCAAAAATAAATCGTCGCTCCGATGTAAAACTACATTTAAAAAATACATAATCACGAAACTTATTCGTCGTGATGTAGGATAAAAAGGCTTAATAAACTCATCAGTGATACCAGGATTAAAATTTTGTACGACAGAAATAAAGTATCCGCGAAAATAAATTGGTGTACAGTATATTTGTTAACATGAAATACTTGTGGAATTTATATGAAATATCACGGATTATATTAGTTTCCGTTTGAATAACCGATGTTGTTACAAAGCAAAGCAAATCCACTTACAAGACGGCTTCTACGAAGAAACTTCACGTTCCCAATTAAAGAAGTGAAAATTAGAAAGAAGACTTTTCCTGTAAAGTTTGAAAACCGGACGTTGCAAACTTTGTTGACAATGATATTGTATCAATATAAAATTAAAGAGAACCACATAAATTCTTTTATTTCCCACATCAGTTGCGTTTGAAACTTTAGCTTTACATTAAGGGAATTCATTTCCGTTTACAGTGTATGTAATGTGCGAATCCTGAAATGTCATTTTTACTGTATCCGTGATGAATTTCTGATGTAGAATGATAAATAAACAGACGATAAATTCGTGATTTTTGAATAAAATAAGAAATAATATATATTGTGTACTGTTTTTTTAATTTCATGATATAGGTATAATATGCGGACGGGTTTTCATCGCTTCTACAGCCATCCAGGTGCAAAATTGATACACAAATAGATAAATATTAAGAATAGTTCACGAACATAGCGTGCAAGAGATTTAAAAGTAGCAGTTAAGTTTCATTTGCAGAAAAATGTACCTTTTGACATAATTATTAATGTATAACTTAAAACAGGTTTTGTTATTCAGCTTGTTGATATTGACTCAAATTCCACTATACTGTTTTCGTTATGCGATTCATGTTTACTGTCGAATAATGATACTAGACTTTCATTTTCACTGTAGGGCGATTCATTTTTATTGTACATGCGATGCATTTTCACAGAAGGAAATGAATTAATTTTCATTATATAAAGTCTTAATTCAGCCGACTCTCTAACAAAATTAATGAATTCAGAAGGAGAGATTATATATACATACTTTGTGAGTGAAAGTCTGAGGTAATATACCAATAAATTCCTTAAAAATGGCATTTATTGCATATATAGTCAATTCTATTTTCTCTAATAATTTGTCCAAATCAAGATCTATATATAGGATAAAATTTATTCCTTCCTATGACATGCCATCATTGAATACATATATCTTGGACAGTTAAGCCAATCCACGTCACCGAAAAAGCAGATTTTCTGTTTCGGTCTAAATCTACATCGCATACTAATAAATTAAACGTTATTAGAGCTATTTTCTTAATGCTTGTAGTTTAAAGGTGTGGGTGGCTTGCTTGCTTTGTTTGTATAAATGTTTGCTTAAGCATTGTAATTAAGATTGAGTAAACATTTATACAAACAAAGCAAGCAAGCCAACCAAACCTTTAAACTACAAGCATTAGGAAAATAGCTCTAATGGATGCATTTTAGATAACAAAGAGCATTCACAAAACGATCTTCATTTCACGATTGAATGAGTGGAAACGTTTTCATCTTGCACAAACAACTGACGCTTGAATGACTGGATAATTGATATTTATCATGCCATTGTGTATACATCTAATACAGTAAAGAAAGTTCGAGCAACAGTCGCGTCACCTTAATTCATGTTTTAATTTCTTATAAGTCGGTGTTAAAAATAAGCAAATACGCAATTGTAAGAATACAAGGAAATATTGAAAACAGTTTAGTGTTATATGTTTAAATGGTTCTATACCACGGGGTATAACCGCCGTATAGTTGATTCCGGACGTTGATCGCTACAGCGTTCTTATATTTTCACCAAAGACTAATTGACGCACTGTTCAGTTAAGTATTCAATGTTTATGAATACAAAGTTTACTGCTCCTGGTAGCTATATTACATGAACACCATGTGACTATTTTAAATAGACAGGTCTGTGAATTACTTGTTAACATCGCGAAACAAACAATCTGTGTAACTCAAACTTGATTAAATTACAAATAGAGCATAGTTGGTTGACTCTTACACTCAATGCGACCGTGTATTTTGTGATTCGTTGTTGTGAATAATACATAATGCGAATGAGTAATCCGTTGTTTTAATTATTTTTGAAGACATTTACTTGAAAAACTGACCTCTGTACGATTCATTCTCTTTGTCGTTTGTTTACTTTCTTTAGTACCGTTCGTTGTAAATTCTTGTACTGTTCGTTTTGCAAAAGCCTATCAATATGGTAGAAATATGTATGACACGGCGTGACAAATTTTCAAAGCTTTTTATGCGAGTTCTCAAACTTCTAAAGGAAAATTCGCCGTAGAAATACGTTATATTCATGGATGTTTTGCTCCAGTAAATTTTCGGATCCATGACAAGCTAATAGCAAACTCACCAACAATATTTGAATATGCATGATATGAACGTGGTTATACCCGTGTATATTCAAGTAGGCATCAACGACTAGCTTGCATTTCATATTCTAAATATCATCAATAGTAAAGTCATTTAAAAACTATTTTCAGTTGTTGCACTTACAGTGATAATTCATCGCATTTATAGTTAAAATGAATCGCATTCAGTAATTAATATTATGGATTCTGCTGCTTTAATTACACTTTTGTTGGACTTTAATCCTGTTATTATACATTAAAAAGTTATATTCTAATGAAATTGTGTTAAAACATACATTCAAATCAATTATTTTGTATTTTCAAAAAGTAAACAAACGCAGTTTTTCCCATCATCCTTTATTCTACAATAGACATACTCGCATACAACAGTGAAAATGAACTAACTGGATTCGCACTTTATATACACTGGTTTAGGTAAATTTAAATTGACAACATTTCGTTAATATTATTTTCATTTTCGTACAAAATAGTGTTTTGAAATTACTCTGTCAGGCGATCGTGTTATTGTACTATTTTGACTCATCCGCACCTATACAGATTTGTATGTTTTTATATATACTTATGTCAATCATTTTCTGTTTATTTCTTTTTACAAGGATACTACATTCATGATATGGATATCACAGTTGGGTCAACGACTAACAATATGAAATTGTGCACACATTATAAAGGTCCTGCTAGTACCAAGGAACGAATTATGTTGTCCTGCAATAAAACAGTAGATGGTCGATTTGTCAAACTATCAATATTTGGAAAAAAATCTATAATGGCACTTGCAGAAGTCAAAGTATTTGCTTTTGTTTGAATTTTTGATAAACATGTAAAGATAAACTGCATTCGAATTAACAATTTCAAACTGTCTATATCAATGTCATAATATAGTTATATAGCTGTATTGTAGAAATTAGTAGTGGTGCATTTTTATTCGTTATAGTTCTGTTATAGTGGTTGAAAATTCCTTTTTCGTGGAAACTAATTCACCAAAGTTATTATTCAACGTTTAAACTTGATATGTAAATATGTATGACATACATGTCTGCCTAGAAAAATAAATTTAATAATCAGTAAAAGAAAACTAGTTGATTAGAATCTCATTGAGAAGCTGAAGTTTATAACTACACATCATAAGTACAAGCAAAAAGTATAACACAAATACGTCTTAAACTTGCAGTGAGGTGAGAGTGGTTTTTTTTTCGGTTCCGTGTTGAAGGCATCACTGTGACTTTGGGATGTAGAACAGCAATAAAAGCGTTGTTTTTTTTGCTGTGCATGTACTGATTTTGTGTCATGGATAGATACCTCATATCCTTTGTTTTTTTCTAATTAAAAATAAACACAAAAAAAATGTCATATGACAAATAACAGGATTCAAAACACAACATAGAAAACTAAATACTGAGAAACACGAACCGCACAAACAAAACAGGGGTGATCTAAAGTGTTCCGGAAGGGAAAGCAGATCTTGCTCCACAAGTGACACCCGTCCTCTAAAATATGCTGATAAGTTATATAAAGAGATTAGGCATCACGGAATGGCGGATTGGTAATTGAGTCTAATCTTACCCTAAGAAATCATCAAATTCATAAACCATCGCTAACTTAAACTTTCAAGTCCTGAAACTTGACCAAATGTGAACAATTTGTTCATGGCAAAGGATGTACAAGACTGTAACCGGTTTAAACATCACAGATATTCAAAACAAGAAAAAATACAAAGAACTAAAATCTAAAGACAGAGCAACACGAAACCCTTTTTAACAAAACTAGGGTTGATCTCAGGTACTACGGAGTGATAAGCAGATCCTGTTCCACATATGGCAACCGTCTTATATCTCAAATGCTAGTAAATAATTCATAGTTTTATGGCATTGGATCATATTTAAAACATGAATATATCATTCTGGACATTCTCACTTTTATTTATTTTATGTATGAATACTCACCATTACTAGAACCTGGTCTCGAGCATGTCAACTTCACAAATAATACAGGATGGTCTTGAGTTATATATTCCAGGTGCTGGCATTGTGTATCATTTTATTTACTTTGTAGTGCTCCCTTTATTTGTCTTTGTACTATTCTGTTCTGTTTTTGTCGTATGACTAATGAAGTGGCTCGGTATTTGTGTATCCAGCTTTCGGGTTTTATAATAATAATAATAACTAGTATCTCAATTGTTTGTAAAACAATTGAAAGGTCTTTCCTGTAAAAGTGATGTTTTCGTAATGTACTTTCTACGACCTTTCGATTGATATACGACAAGCATACCTTCTGAAACTTTTTGCTTTTTGCACTTAATGACCCCATCCGCAGGCATTTTCAAGATTGGAACTATGATATATGTAATGTAGACTTGATGATCTTTCATTTGATATGAGACAACGCCATCCTTTAGAAAGTTTGATTTTTGCACTTAATAACCCCAGCCAACTAATTTTTGGAGGAGAGGAATTTGATAATTGAAATGTACACGTTATGACCTTTCATTTGATATACAACAACCTTATCTTAAAAGAAAATTTATGTTTTGCACTCAATGACCCCACCCAACCCATTTTTTGGGGACGTCAATTTGATATTTGAAATGTACGCTTTATGGACTTTCATTTGATATGCGACAACCTGACCATCTGAGAAGTTTGAATTTTTTGCACTAAATGACCCCACCCTTCCCACTGGGATGAAAAAGGGGTTTAAAATTTTCATTTTTGAGTAGAGCTCATTAAGACGTTCAATTTGATATATATAATAACCGCATTTGGCAAAGTGCCAAAAATGATGCAATATCAATTATATAAATAGAACTTATGAAACTTACAAAGTCAATGTAAAACATGAAAATTTAAAATTGATTTTTTTTTTTAGTTTTTCATTGAAAGTTTTTGGTAATTAGTCAAACATATAACCATGTTAAACTCTTCAATTTCTGAAAATTTCAGGTGGAAAGCTGTTATTGATTCAGAAATATATGCCTCCGCTCGCAAAATTTCAAACTGCATTATCTCTAAAACGACAATAGATATCTCAAATCTGTTAAATGATAAATGATCTGCAGTTGAAGGACAACATTGCAGATAAAAATAAGGGACATTTCCAAAGTTCGTCAAGGTCACAATGAATCATCAAATATATGATGCAATACCAAACTTGAGAACCGGAAGTCGTAGAGACATGGGACTTCCACCATTCAACTCAGGACAACTTGACCTTTCAAGTTTCACAAGGTCAAGGTCATAGTACACTTTGAAGGTCAAGGTAAAATTTCATCATGACGTGACATTGACCTCAAATTGAAGGTCTCAAAATACTGATCATTTTTGCAATTTATAGTAGGTTGATATCTGTTACCTTTAAAAAGATATACACACAATACTATACTTTTAAGAATTATCTCGTCGTAACTTGTGAACAGACGGTCGGACAGTTTTGAGCTTAATGAATAAAATGTAGAGCTCGTCGAGAGGAACATTTTATACACAGTATGTAGGCAGCAAACTCTTATCGGTTTTCTTAATATGGAAGCTTGAAATTGCAGCGTATTTTTTTTTTGCACTCAGTGACCTTTGACCTTGGGTGCAAATTGAAGGTCACTTGAATTTAAGATTATTGGTGAAGGTCCCAAGTCTCTAATACTTCCGGTTCTCTAAATAGAATTTTTTTTAAATTGAGTAAAATTCTTCAAGGGAAATAACTCCTTATCAGGATTAATAACAAACTAATTGTTTATCTTTATTAACATTGCCATCTGTTCTTGTAGATGCTGCCATTTTCAATTTGATTCTATCTCTTATACTTTTTAAGAAAAATGCAAATAAAAGAAATTGCTTTAAGGGGATATAACTCTCAAATGAGATGATGAAATCCTACGCAGCCTCATATGGTAATACATCATGATGAGATCTACCTATTGTACAAATAAGGTCATTATATCTTTAAAAGCAACGAGGGAGGGCCATGTTGAAAAAGATCATTGAAAGGGAGATCACTTCTAAATGGGATGATGAAATCCTTAACAGGGTCATATGGTAATACTTCATAATTAGATCTATCGATGGTCCATATTTGGTCTTGATAACTTCAACAGAAACGGGGGAAGGGCATGTCAAAAAAATGTTGGAAGAAAAAAAAGAAAAAGAAAAAAAAGAAAAAACTAGTATCTCAATTGTTTGTAAAACAATTGAAAGGTCTTTCCTGTAAAAGTGATGTTTTTGTAATGTACTCTTTAAGACCTTTCATTTGATACACGACAAGCATACCTTTTGAAAATTTACACTTTTTACACTTAATGACCCCATCCACCTACATTTTTTATATCGGAAGTATGATATATGTAATGTAGTCTTGATGATCTTTCATATGATATGCGACAACGCCATGTTCTAGAAAGTTTGATTTTTGCACTTAATGACCCCATCCACCTCATTTTTGGAGGACAGGAATTTGATATTTGAAATGTACACATTATGACCTTTCATCTGATATACAACAACCTTACCTTAGAAGACAATTTTTTTTCTGCACTCAATGACCCCACCCAACCCATTTTTTGGGGACGTCAATTTGATATTTGAAACGTACTCTTTATGTACTTTCATTTGATATGGGACAACCTAACCATCTGAGAAATTTGAATTTTTTGCACTAAATGACCCCACCCTTCCCACTGGGATGAAAAAGGGGTTAGAAATTTTCATTTTAGAGTAGAGCTCATTAAGACCTTCAATTTGATATACATAATGACTGCATTTGGCAAAGTGTCAAAAATGGTGCAATATCAATTATATAAATAGAACTTATGAAACTTACAAAGTCAATGTAAAAGATGAAAATCTAAAATTGATTTTTTTTTTTGAGTTTTTCATTGAAAGTTTTTGGTAATTAGTCAAACATATAACCATGTTTAAGTCTTCAATTTCTGAAAATTTCAGGTGGAAAGCTGCTGTTGATTCAGAAATACATGCCTCCGCTCGCAAAATTTCATACTACATTATCTCTAAAACGGCAATAGATATTTGAAATCTGTTAAATGATAAATGATCTGCACTTGAAGGACAACATTGAAGACAAAAATTTGGGACAATTCCAAAGGCCATCAAGGTCACAATGAATCATCAAATATATGATGCAATACCAAACTTGAGAACCGGAAGTCGTAGAGACATGGGACTACCACCATTCAACTCAGGACCACTTGACCTTTCAAATGTGAAAAGGTCAAGGTCATAGTACACTTTGAAGGTCAAGATAAAATTTCATCATGACCTGACCTTGACCTCAAATTGAAGGTCTTAAAATACTGATCGTTTTTGCAGTTTATAGTAGGTTGATATCTGTTACCTTTTAAAAGATATGCACACGAAACTATACTTTAAAGAATTATCTCGTCGTAACTTTTGAACAGACGGTTGGACATTTTTTAGCTTAATGTATAAAATATAGAGCTCGTCGAGAGGAACATTTTATACACAGTATGTATGCAGCAAACTCTTATCGTTTTCTTAATATGTAAGCTTGAAATTGCAGCGTAATTTTTTTTTGCACTCAGTGACCTTTGACCTTGGGTGCAAGTTAAAGGTCAAGTAAATTAAAGATTATTGGTGAAGGTCCCAAGTTTCTACGACTTCCGGTTCTCGAAATAGAATTTTTCAAAAATTGTGTATAATTTTTAAAGAGAAATAACTCCTTATAAGGGTTGATAACAAAATAATTGTTTATGTTTATTAACATTGCCCTCTGTTCTTGTTCATGTTGCCGTTTTCAAATCGATTGTATCTCTGATAGTTTTTAAATAAAATGCAAATAAAAGAAATTGCTTCAAGGGGACATAACTCTCAAAAAGGATGATAAAATCTTTTGCAGCCTCATTCGGTAATACATCATGATGAGATCTACCTTTTGTCCATATAAGGTCATGATATCTTCAAAAACAACGAGGGGGGGCCATGTCGAAAAAAACCATAAAAAGGGAGATAACTTCTAAAGGGGATAATGAAATCCTACACAGCCTCATCTGGAAATACATCATGATGAGGTCTATCGATGGTCCATATTTGGTCTTGATAACTCCAATAGAAACGAGGGGAGGGCATGTCAAAAAAATGCTGGAAGAAAAAAGAAAAAAAAAAAAAAAAAAAAAAAAACATTAGAAAAACAATAAGGTCTTTCCTAACGGAGTGGAAAGACCTTAAAAAAACATTAGAAAAACAATAAGGTCTTTCCTAACGGAGTGGAAAGACCTTAATAAATTCTTTATTTAAAGAGGGTAACTCAATTAGAAGTAGTCTAATTTTCATTGAGGCCCTCAAACAAAATACATGTATACAGTTAACATTCATACATTCATACATTTTGGCTTTGGGCGTTCCTGATGCGTGTTGTTCCAGAGGTGCGATTCGGACGCATTAAATATTCATAGTGTTATTTCATCTTGGTTACCCTTGTATTTATATTTTACTTAATTTGAAATTCACCAAGAAAGTGTGTATATGTCATTATGTTTAACTCACTGAACTACCAACTACCAAAACGTTTTTGGTTTTTGGTTCTCTTTGTGAGATTTATTTGTATGTTTGTTTGAAGATTTTTAATGTCATTCGTGTTGTTTATCTTTGATGTATGTTTACACAATTGTGACTGCTGGGTCCGAATTACTGTCACGTCAACCAACTATGTCTGTTTGGGTTGCTCCCACAATGTATCAATACGATAGAACTATAAACAACCGCCATACAAGTGAGAAGTTTAGCTAGCTATAAAACCATGTTGAACCCACCATTTTGTTCGGAAAATGCCCATACAAAGTCAAGAAAAGAGGGACGAAAGATACCAGAGGGACAGTCAAACTCATAGATCGAAAACAAACTTACAACGCCATGGCCAAAAATAAAAAGACAAACAGACAAATAGTAGTACAGATGACACAACATAGAAAACTAAAGGCTAAGCAACACAAACCCCACCAAAAACTGGGGGTGATCTCAGGTGCTCCGGAAAGGTAAGCAGATCCTGCTCCATATGTGGCACCCGTCGTGTTGCTTATGTTATTACAAATCCGGTAAATAGTCTAATTCGGTAGGTCACATTCATGAAAAGGGAAGGGTATTGTAGTTATGACATAAGGAACATATCCGATATCAACTGTGAAACGGTTATTCCATAACGGTCAACCAACTCGTGATGGCGTCCCTAAAATTTACGAAGGGATGATTTCAACTTCACCATTTGGAACTCTTGGTTTAATAGCTTCCTTGTGAGCAGCAATCCTCTATCAGGGAAATCGTGATAGGAAACACAAGCCCGGGAATATGACAGTTGTTCTCCAGCTGTTCCGTTGGGAAATATAGTCGTTTGGTTTTAATTGTCAGGTGTTATTGACTTCCCACTTTTTGAATGTACATTGGAGTTCGGTATTTTTGTCAATACATTTTTTGTTAATAGTTCGGTTAGAAAGCTTGTAGAATATTCACTTACTAGCTGGATAGAACTTCTATTGGAAGAAAAATAAAGCTTATGAAATAGTTTTAGTGGGGATTCTATACAATTCTACAGACAATGTAGATCTCCAGAAGAAAAACAACACAAGAAAAAAACTGAGTTTATATAGTTAGAATTAAATGATATGTATCGAAACAAGTAGGTATATTATATATGTCTAAATATTTTTACGACCGACATTATCCATCGATAACGTATGATTATATAGAGCTAACACAATAATTTAAAAAGTAAAATAACAAAAATACCGAACTCCAAGGAAAATTCAAAACCGAAAGTCCGTTGTCAAATGACAAAATCACAAGCTCAACACATCAAACGAATTGAAAACAACTGTCATATTCCTTTCTTGGTACAGGCATTTCCTTATGTAGAAAAAGGTGGATTAAACCTGGTTTTATAGCTAGATAAATCTATCACATGTATGACGGTCATATATAGAATTCCATTATATTTAGAACAATGTGTGAGCAAGACATAATAGGTAAAATTTTCAAAAATTGGGGTACAGTAGTCAACATTGCGTTATAATCTTAATCACTATAAATACAAATAACTATTTCAATAAATAAAAACAAAATGGCATATAAGCACTCTATAGACAAAGTACATAGGCAAAAATTAAAGACAAGAATACAAAAATGACCATAGCACAATAACACAATGGCGGGATGTATAAATACTTAAGCTACGCCAAAAGTATATATACCAAAAATGGACTAAACAGTAAAGGTTAAAAATATACAAAGAAAAATAAAACACTATAACACGTAATTAAGCTGATAAACAACGTCAGTTCCTAGAATCTATACTTCAAGAACATCATGTATTATTTGTGAAGATGATACGGAATATTTATCAACAAGGTCTTGGTATCTTCCGATGAACCTTTTTAGAAAAAGGACGAGACGTTCTTTTACGTAACTCTGGTTCATCAACTTTCTGCTCAGACACTGGTGACTTTTTATAAAGTCTGAGTAGCAGCTGCAAGCTCTTGATTACCGAATGAGTTGGGAAATGTATATCCCATATGCAGGCGAAGTTGGAATATTGCTGCTAAGGTGGGGTAAATTATAATTTCAAAATTAAACCGTCTCGATTGTCATAGATTCTGGTACTGAGATGACCACTTATGTTAAATTCGAGGTATAAGTCTAAAAATGAGGCGGAGGAAGTCGTGTCTGTTGTTTCTGTAATGTCTAGTCCTGGAGGATATGTTAATGGAACCCAATCAAAAAAGTTTGGATTGTTAATGGAAAGAACATCATCAATATATCTGAATGTGAAATTAAATGACCTGGCTTGTTTGATCTTCTTGTTTTTGATAAGTGTCTGAAGGAACTCCGATCATATAAAAATAAGAATTGGTCGGCAAGGAGAGGCGCACAGTTCGTTCCCATAGGAATGCCGACAATTTGTTGAAAAAGTCTACCTCCAATTTCAACAAATATGATGTCAATAAGAAACTCCAGCATACTGATCACTTGTTCCTCTGTGTAGTATGTTTTACTTTTATGTTCACTATTAACAAAATATGCCGTATGGTATCACAAAGCAATAAATTATAGCGTATACATCGTATTCATTGTATATACTTCGTCTCAAATGTAGCCCAACAATGTTAGATCTGCAAATGTTACCCTGAAATATGAGTGCACGTACAAACAGTCTTTTGACATGAAGAACTATATCTTTCCATTTACTCAAGTTATGAAATTAACTCACAGTAGCTTACAAATAAAATGACAACATCCAACGGTAAGTTTTTGCAGTCATATTTTAATATGAATCCCAGAATTGCTGGAATGAGAGTTAATGGAACATCTTGGTGACTCTCCACGAGAAAATTCACTACAAGTTGATAAACTTGGACCACGAAAATAGGGTTGTCTTAGATGGCCGTTCAGTAGCCCTTCTTTTTCCTGGTCTTCAACACTCTCTAAAAATATAATCACTATGTGGAATTTTGAATTATGATGTAAGAGATAAAATTATTTATAAACGAGTCTTTGAAAACAGCAATTGAGGAAAATAATAGGCATCGGAATGCAATCAGGAAAAAATCATTCAAATATTAATTTGTTGTAGCGAAACTATAAGAAATATACAAGAAACAAATAGATGTATGACGTAAAGCAAACGCACAACAAATTGTCTTCGTCAGGGTCGGTCTTTTCGTCCCTAGAAAATAGTCTCTTGAGTACCTGAGGGTAGAAAACACTCCGTTTTACAAATGATTTTAACATTTTATAAACATTAATACTGGTTCTCTGTAACTATTTAAACTCTTACATAGGGAGTGTGGCACGCATGGTCATGGATTTTCTTTAAACTTCACACACTAACTAGTCTTGATGAAATAAACAAAAAATGGCAAAATTTTGGTTGCTAAGCATATTGGTTGCCATAGCAACCGATGACCAGTTTTACCTCTTCTGGATATCTATGATTTTAAGCTGAAAATGGCTATTTTCAACATAATTTTTCATAATAAATGATTAAGAGAAAGACTAATTTTTTATGATTTTATTAAATATAAGCATTTTATTAATGTGATTTAATAACTGATACTTTCATATTCATTTTCAATCATAATCACATATACCCCCCTTTTTATGTGGTTTGCATTAGGTAAAAAATACCCTTTTGAGGTCATTTTTGAATGCTCACCATAATTTTTTGCGGACACCTCAGTTAAAGTCAACCATGAATTCATAAATACCATAGTCATATCTTATCAATGATGCGAAAAAGTAATTGGGAAGTATGTTTCATTTTTTTGTTACCATGGATACAAAATGCTTAGTTTTCATTTTTTCAGAAAAAGAAATTTTTGAAAAATTTTGAAAAAAAAATGTTTTAAAACCTAATTCTGCAGTCAGAAAAAAATAAATGAATATACAATTTGTGGAAATTATTGTAATAAAATTTTAAACATATTCATTTATATAGGTACAATAGTTTTAACTCTGTTGCTATGGAAATAATTTCATGATGATACACAAGTTTAAAACAATTTTGAAAAGTTTCAGTTAGTTTCTTAAATGTGCACAAAAGTAGGAAAACTAAAACACTTATTAAGTTTCACTGTATTCACACGTGTATGTATAAATAATTTTGCTAGTATAGTATATCGATAATGGTGTAACCACTTGAAAGAAACAAATACAATTTCTCTAATGTGGATAAAATTGCTGATTATGAAGAAATTTCTGTTTTCATGATCATGAAAATATACAAGAAAAACTAGAAAAACAAATACTAGTAAAATCATTTAAAAATTAAATATTCAATTGTGCAATATTTGGGGCTGGAAAGATTTTGTAAAAAAGAAATGATCGATTAGTTGTGGTTTGCTTTATGTCCAGTGTCAAACATCTCATGCATATTTCAGAAGAGAACAAAATCAATAAATTTTATAGGAACATTGTAGGTTCTGTGCTAGTCTACTGACCAAAAATTAATTAAAGTCAATAATTTGATACAATTCAACACAATAAAAATAGAACCAAAAGAGTCAGACGTTGATCCTCTAAATAAATGATAAATGACCATCTAAACTTTCTATAAAGGAAAAATACCTTTATTATGAGCTGTTTATTTTCTTATTCATTCTTTTAAACTCAATGTTGAAATGGCAAAGCATGTATAGCTATACGTTTTGAATAATATTGTATTATTGGATGACGAGTATCTACATGAAGATAATTTTTGAGGTGAAGTTATAAAAATAGAAAATTTCAAAAGGTCCTGCAATAGGGCTAGGCTGGGATAAAGGCAGACAATTTAAAATATCACTGGAAATCGGGATCAATTGGACAAGGACAGAAATTTCAATAGGTTAACTAGGGAGCCCCTAAAAGAATAAACATAATGGTCCTTTAGCAAACAAAGGGCGTAACAAGCAAGGGCGGTTATAGTCGGCTACTCGATGGTCCCTGCTATCCATCTGACACATTTCTTGTTTGACGTTCTGGCTGGGGAGAATTTTCGAGATTTTCAAAAAAATACGGTTTCCCTACGAGGACCCTCGGAAAATCTGACAGTGGGTAACTGCGGGTCTTACAACGAGCAACAGGAGAAAAATATACCATCAAGACAATTATCATATAAAGGGTCCCACTGACTGTCTTAAGAGATGGCCCGCTACATTCATGCTTCAGTGATTCCATATGTAATCAACAAAATGTTCCAATGAAAGGAGGGAGCGGGCCCTCAGGGCCCCTTGGATCCGCCTATGGTAGCACTACATTAACATTACTAATAGGCATTGGATTATTGAAATTTGAGAAAATAACAATTATCTTCATGGATTTTTAGCAGCAAATTAAAAAATATTGACAATATGATAACTCTAGATCTTTACACAGGGTAACTTTAAAAGAATTATATACATGTACATATACTTTGATTTTCACTGAATCCCCATTACAGAAAGATGTTTCTCAAAATTAGTATATTGTCTTTCTTTTAACAAAAAAAAAAATACATTTTACTTTGAAACAGGAGTCAATGTTTATAAATAACATATTATACATGTGACTTTTTGTCCACGACTTTTTGTCTGTGACTTTCTGTCTTTCATTCTGACCGTTATCATGAGGAGGAAAAATGACTTTATACCTATTTATATGTAATAGGCTTTGCATCAAATTTATAGAAACACGTAGATTGAACCATTAATTTTTTCAAATAAGAAAATATAAAATGCTTACAAACATATTAGCAAACGATAAATGTATTGACTTTCGGGAACATTTAAAACTAAGACAAGGCTCTGGCAACCCTCAAGTAAAGTTCGCGAATATGTATACTTATATTTTATGAAAATATTTGAAACTACCAGGATATCGTGCATGCAGGGGCTCGGGCATACCGCAAGTAGTCCGCGAAATGTTTATTTGTTTTTATGAAAATATTTAAAACTACCAAGATATCCAACACAAGGCTCGGGCATGCCTTAAGTAGTACGTGGAAATAATTATTTACTGTAAGAAAATATTAAAAACAAACTATATTGGATTTATCAACTTACATGTATTTATGCATGGCCTACTTCAATCACACCTTTTGTGTGTTACTTTATATTTGTGATCAAACGTGTCAAATTATAACCAGTAACATACAACATAATTCTAACACAGTTAAATACAATATACTACTCAATACCATAAAAGTTTAAATAATCCAGTGCTCGTCAAAGTACCTAAACTGTTTTTCCCAGTTTTTACCATTCAATCTTAATGTTAATTTTCATAAATTTTAAGCAATTCCTACATTTTGTCCTATAAGATATAAATAAGTGTTAGGTAGTACAACGACCAGGACACAGTAAAACGTTGGTCAGGTCAAGTTTTTACCCAAAACATATTGTTTTCTCTTTTTTTAATAATATTAAATAACACAGAAATTTTCATCGGTCAGGTCATTGCTGTTGTTGGTCAGGTCATTGTCAATGTTAGGAAGGTAACGTTTTCTGAATTTTTATTATTTTTTTCAATATTTATTCATTGATTTATATATTAAATGTCCAAATTTTATTATATTTCAAATTTAGCATAAATCCCTTAAGAAATAAAAAGTTATTAGCATTTTCATTTGGTCCTGTCATTGTCAGCGTTGGTCAGGTCACCTTTATGAAGATTTAAAAAGTTTTTATATTTTTTCTTATATTTATGTATTGAATGGTCTAAATTTATAACAATTTAAATTTGACATCAATCCTTTTAGAAATAAAAAGTTATTAGCATTTTGTTTAAGTCCAGTCATTAGAGTAACCCACATAAGGAGATAATTCGTATTGTGAGGAATATTGCACAATGATCATTTTTAGAAATTAATTTCACATGTTTCTAGGTAGATTACCCATAACTTTTTTATTTTTACTAAAACAAGACTGAAATTCATTGTTTTGTGTTTCTTTTAATAGATGTAGCCGCATAATTTCACAACACTACACCAAATATCGTATTTTCTCAAAATCCCAACTTTCTCTGCTGTTACCATGGTAACCAACCAATATATATATCGGTTGGCATTATTTTTCTGACTAGTCTAATAGGATCTACATATCAGCCAATTTTCAGGAAGATCGGTGACTATGTGTGCCGAAAAAGTTTAAGTGGTTACAGAGAATGAGTATTAAATTTTACAGAAACTGAGCACATCAAAGATTTTTCTTGTCGGTACAGGAGTGCACATACCAGTTGCATAAAGAATAATCAATATAGAAGTATTCTGTCCTTCGATAAGTTGACGTTACACTTTAAGAATGCAAATTAAACATGCCATATGCAAAATGCAGAAATATGTCAAAACTTATCTTAAAACGGTTCAGTTTTTGTTCTAGTATTATGACAAGGTCCAATGTCCAATCCGTTGGTCTAGTAATGACTGAAATATTTACTTCATTTTAATATTGTGTCAAAGTTTGATTAAGGTTAAATTAATGCTTTATATAAAACCGCATCGCAATCAAACATTGCTTATCGGTGGTATTCTTAAATAATAATATCTATACTACTAAAATAACGAGGTCCAATTTGTTAGCCGTCATGACGTAAAAACGACGAATCAAAGAATTCATCTTTATATATAACTAATATAGGACAATGGTGTTGATTAAAAATTACACCATTCCAGGCCCTTTTGTTTTCCACATAATTAATATTACCAATAATTAATATGTTACGGGTCGAATCCGATACCGATACCAATAGTACCTGTTACCTGTTACCTCATCTGTACGTTCCGCCTCTGTCAGGCGCACCATCAAACGGTGTATTTGGTATTTTCTATATACACGGGTCATTATCACACCTGAACTTCGTCATTATACAGGGATTGGCACTACTAAATTCAATCATTGACCAACAAAATATATCTACAAGTAGTATGCGGTTGTAGTAAGGAAACCAGGACGGATTCACAGAAAGATTTTGAAAGCAGAGAAAACTGTGCACCTTATAATCATCACGCATTTATTAAATGACAACACGAATACTAAAATACAGGCTGAAAATAAGGCGTAGGTACTTTAATTCAGTCAAGGACTCGCGATGTCGCGGGTGTGTTCTAGTATAAACTAAATTTGTATAGTTTGGAATCACTACACTACTTAACCTTCATTTGCTGGGGTTCTCATGTCACTGAATGTATTGTTTACCAAATATTTATTACAAACTTAAGAGCATAAAATAAAAAAAAGATGCTGGAGACAATATTCATACACTTATCAATTCAACTGTTATCTCATGTTTACAGTTTTTAAACCTTAATATTTATGTCAAAAATATTTGAAAAGCCACTGTAGTTAATAAATCAAAAACTTTCCACAGAAAATCGTGTTCTCGTATTGTAAAAAAAACTTATGGTAGTCTTGAAAAATCAAGAATCTATAATTAACAATTTTAATCAATTTGTGTTGAAAAGCTCATGAAAATTCTATTAATCGGTTTAGACAACTATCAATTTTTGTATTGATGAACACGTACCATCTATATACACGTCATCATCTCCTGTATCATCAATGATAGTATGTGGAGCGTGAGACGGACTTTCATCTCCAACACCAGCTACTGTTTTACGTAAATCCTGTTTCGCTTTTAGAGAAGATGAAACACTTGGTAGTCTGATGTCAACTCGTGATCCTTTTCTTAATGCTACCTGCAGAATTGTAGAACAAATTTTGATACTCTTTTCTAAACAATGGCTTAAATTCATCTCGTTATATTAATATTGACAAAGCTTCTGTTTAAGGAATATTTAAGTAATGTTTTGTTTTTTGTTTGTTTCAAGTATTGACATTAAAATAAATATCTAATGAAATTCGATACAGAAATGTGTCAAGTAAACAACGTTCAGTGTATCCTTTCCTCTTTTGTTCCACTGCTGATGAACTTTTATTCCAAGCATAAAACACAACTGACAAGACCAGTTTTACGCTTGCAATATCTATGACTTTGTTCCCAATAACATATCTTTTCAAATCTAAATACAAAAACATGTAACGCATGCTACGATTATATTTTCATTTGTTTCGAGGGAACCAAACTTGCCTTTTGTTATAATTTCAATAATGAAGGCATTTTTAGAAATAAACGCAAACACACAGCATTTGTATAACATTCTAAAAAATTTCAAAATCGTAAGTATAGCTAAAAGCCACTGTTACCTTTTCATTTAAAGCATACAGTTTGTTGGTGATATCTCGACCTAAGATAATGTTGAATACGTTAGCAAGGTAAGATTCCTTTATCAACAAATATTCCAAACTGTGTCTTGACCAAAATATATATCGACACATAGACCCGGCAAAGATTGATACCTACAAAGCGAAACATCGCATTCAATCATATAATTGTACTGCGCAAGGTTTCCAAAATATATCTACATGTATATATAAAGAGATACTGTTGATGTTGACTGTGGTCGTATTTGTATAAAATAAGTGAAGTGTAAAAATATATCAATATACAAATTGACTGTGAAAAATGCTAGACGGTCAATATGTGTCCTACGAATATGTATGTGTACCTGCGGAGGACTACAATAGGTTACCTAATGTGCGAGACATGTCTGTATGGAACGACTATGAAATAGATGACTACAGACCTATTCCGCGTCATTAGAAATTTATCTATCACGACGGGTGCCACACATGGAGCAAGATTGGCTTACCCTTCCGGAGCAACTGAGATTACCCCGGTTTTGGTGGGGTTTGTGTTGCTTAGTCTTTTAGTTTCTAGTTTCTATGTTGTGTTTTGTATGCTGTTGTTTGTCTTTTTGACTTTTTTTCGTTTTTTGCCATGGCGTTGTCAGTTTATTGTCGACTTATGAGTTTGAATGTCCCTTTGGTATCTTTGGCTCTCTTGTTTAACTGTCAGACTATTTGCTGTGTTTACCATTTTAAGTTTACTTTTTGTCATGGTGTTCGTTTTTCACTATTTCGTTGTTATTATTTTGTTTGCCAAAACGTAAATTTTGTCTCTGACAAAACTATTGAAACCTACTTTCGATTATTAACAAAGGGTAACATACACAACTGTAACTTGTTTCCTCGTTTGGAAAACTTTGAATTTATTATATTGATAACTATATCTTTCTTTAAGCTCATAGTATTATTAAATGAATTGATTATTACCTGGTATTTCTCGTCGCCACCAATACCAGATTCAAATTCAGGTGAGTCAATAAATTCCTTTTCGTGTATTTGGTGAAGGAGGTTGTTATGACTGTAAACATTCATTCTGTAAACAAAAACATGAAACATGACACTATGACTTGTTATGAATAAAAATGAACGTGGAGTTGACTTAAATGCTATGAACCTTTAGTCAGTAGCGACAAGCTTTGTTACGGTAGCAGGAAAACTGGGAGGTCTTCAGGAAGGCGGTATACCTTCGGTCAGTAACAGACAAACTCACACAAGTCATGGAAACTACAACATTAACTGGTAAATTACTAACCTTTTGACTTTAACAGACAAACTTTATTTTATAACTAAAGCAACTGCAGTGCCTACAGGTAAATGACCAACCTCTTTTAAGTTATAGACAAACTCTATCACATAATAATTGAAACCGAAGTGCGTACAGATAAATAGCTATGATCCTTCGGGCAGCAAAAATCCATGGAAGTATACTTAAAAAAAACACCGACACAAAATTTAATTTTACAAAGCCTTTTGCTGAAATAATATATATAATATTTTAAAAACACCAAATACTGAAAATTTTAGGTCAATGTATGCTTGAATCATTTTAAAGTTTAAAATACCTCCAAAGAAGGCTTGACATAACAGTAATGAAAAATATTAAAGTCATCTCTCTAATTCAAAGTCAATATGCAATGTGAAGTTTAATTCTTGTAGTAGAATTATCAAATTAATGTGGACTAAGACAATTCACTTCTTTAATGACAACTTACTTTCCAGACATCAAAAGACCAAGTCTGTCTGTCTTACTGATCCCTTGTGTAGCATAAGCCTCGCCTTCATGGAGCGATGTCAGAGTACAATAGTCCGTGGAAACCAGTTTCTTGAACAAATGTCTGAAACATGAGTAAATTGATCATTACTCACTCAATGTCTAGTGGCAAATATTACATTCTTAATATTTGCAAAAACAAGTTAACAATAGTTCGGTTAGTATCATCTGAAAAAGTGGTCGACCTTGAAATTGTTTGACTCCGCTCGAGAACAAGGGTGTATTAGAAGTTAGAAGTTCAATATTACCACAGATAGCTTCTTAAGGACCTCATCGACAATTCGTTGTCCATGATCTTCATCGCACTGAGAGCTTAGTATAGGCACACACACAATGTGGATGGATAAACTTGTTTGTGAGTGCTTATATCATTTAACCTTGGACAGTGATGTAACAGAACGTCATAAGATCCAAATTGTAAAAATCAGTTGCAAAGGGCTTGACTCATCGGTTCGGTACTAAATTTCAAAAAATAGAAAATTAAAAAAAATACACACAAAACAATCAGAGTACCGATCTAACAGTACTCGCAGTTATTATAAGCTAATTTAAGGCCTCATTTCAACTAATGAATAAACTGTACGTTCTCCCAGATTAACATGTCAATCTGTTTTTTTACGTTAGTAAACCATTAATACATGGGCTTTCTCTTTTAAGGGTTAAGGTGTAAGTGCGGACAACCTTATGACCACTATGATAGCTCTTCATATACCGTCGAATAGATGATATCTTGCAATATATACCCAAGGACAATCTGATATACGATTCACCAGATTGTATGATCCGAAACAATAGTTTTATAAGCTAACTGGAAGTCAAACATTATGACGTAGGTGATTTTTCAAGGTCTAAGTTATTAAGGCCAGGACAAACATTGATATAGTAACAGAGCAGGAATATACAGGTGAAGGGGAGACCGATAAAAATACCTTTCATTTCAAAACTAAAATTCAGAGTATTGCTCCAATATTCTACTTTAACGCGATCGCGATCATATGAGTTTTTCGTAAATTGTTTGTTTTAAATTAAGCCGTTACTTTTCTCATTTGAATTGTTTCATATTTTTCATGACGGGGCCTTCTATAGCCGACTATACGGTATGGGTTTTTCTCGTTGTTGAAGGCCGTACGGTTGCCTACAATTGCTTACATCCACTTCATTTGAACTTTGGTGGATAGTTGTCTCATTGGCAATTATACCACATCTCCTAATTTTTATATCATATCACTTTCGAACAATTTATATGTTTTTCAAACATTTATCGCAAAGAAGATTAAATCGGACATCGTCTTCTATTTTCTACAGATCAAAAGTTTATTCTATACATACCTTGGTATTCTCATAGGTTGAAAGAGAGCCACATAAACTTGTTCTAATTCATCACAAAACTTCACTGGTCTGATGTGGTACATCAGGAATAATGTCTGAACTGCATTTAGGACCATAAAAGAAAAATTCCAGGAAAAGAAATCAGGAGCACAAAGTACAACCCATGACCATACCGATAACAGTAAAAATCCTGTAAAAGATATATGAATTGAATACGCAATATAAACATATAAAAACACTTCTGATGTTTTCTCTGCATAAATAAATGATTTCAAGGTTGGTTTTGGACATTTTGCCATAAACTTTTTAAAAAAAACTGTAACAGAGTAATAAAACCTTGAAGAAAATTTCATCAAATGTGTATTTCTTGCTATGCTATTGCATAACATTAATTGACGATATACTGTAAAAGAGAGGCGAAAGATAACAAAGGGCCATTCAAACTCGTTAAGTGGAAAATAAACTGACAACGCCATGGCAAAAAGGAAAAGACCAAAAGACAAACAACAGTACACAAAACACATACTATAAGCATACTATCAAAATGAATCTTATCGAGTTTTTAAATTTAAAAAGGAACTGTAAGCGAGTACTATTTTGGTAGACGAATTAAAGAAGATAACAATGGGGATATTACCCAAAACAAAGAATCCATGCATGAAGAGTATTCCTTTCTTTCCATCTGGGGCAAACAGAGCTATTAATAGAACACAGTTTGCCAGCTGAAAAAGAAAATGATTGGGTGACGTCCAGGTGAAGCAGCCAATCACAGGGTTTGTCCAATTTCTGAAGATGACGGTTCTGTTGTCAATATGTGATATATTGTCCCATGCCATTGTTGTATGGTTTTCTCCTGTCCCAATGCTGGACATCCTGGGTTCTATTCTGAAATAGATTTGTAAAATAATAAACAAATAACTTTGTTTGCTTACTGTCTACGCTTTGTTCTTGTCAAGTTTTTGCAAAAACTTTAAAGAGATGTGAAACAAAATGTAATAGGCACACATTTTGCCAATTGGTTGTCTTTAAAGTTCATAAAATGTTCATTTTTACGATAAGGATATGTCATACCCATCTAAGGACACCATTAACAGTAGACTATGTCGATATAAAGGGCGAGATTGACTTCAGAATTATGGAGTGTGGTGAGGATCATTTATCCAAGATTATGTTTTTTTTTTGTAAACTTTCGAGTTTTCTTATTAAATTAAATAATACTTTTAAAAATCTAATTGCGTTTTTATTTGATGCAACTCATATTTCGCCTTCTTCTGTAATGAAATACAGATAAATATCCAAGATATACTTAGTGAAACTTTGATGAGATGACTTAAGTAGTAGATTTTTCTGCTTGACTAAAACTATTTATTTTTAGGCAATATAGTTTATCGACAGGTTCTGGGTTTTCCTATGGGCAACAATTGTGCCATTTAAATAGCAGACTTGTTTTTGTATTGTCATGAATCACAGTTTATGGCCGAACTCAGTAAAGATCTGTTTTTATTCCATTTAATTGATGAATTTAATAACACTTAGATTTACCTTGATGATATTTGTAGCTTTAAGTAATCAAAAATTCTCTAAATATACAGTGGGAATTGACCCACAGGAACTAACCTTAAACAAAACTAATACTAAATACAAAAAAACGATTTTCGTTTCATTATGCTAATTTTCCTTGCTTGCACAGTGATGTTCCGTGGCTCATTCTAACGGTGTATATATGCTCTTGTCTGTTGTTACGTTTTAGAATTTATCGAACGTAACAGGTTAAGTATAAAGTTAAGATTTCGTTACCACAAATGACTAAATATAAAAATAAGGAGATGATGTATGATTGCCAATGAGACAACCACCCACCAGAGACCTAATGACGCAAATGTAAGCAAATTTGTGTCACCGTATGGCCTTCAACGATGAGCAAAACCTATACCGTATATTAAGCTATGAAAGGTCCAGAAATGACAATATGTAAAACAATTCAAAACCAAACGAACGGATTTATGTACAAAACAATACAAACGAAAACCAAATATAGTTCACAGCGACCAACGACAACCACAGAACTACAGGCTCCTGACTTGGGAAAGGAACATACAGAATATTGCGGGGTTAAACATATTAGCGATCGCTCATCCTAACAAATAAACCTAACACTGCAGTATGATGACGATAATGGATTGGTGTTTAACGTCCAGTGACAATTATTACATGCATATAATGACGAGAACATGCTAATGTGATATGATTGTGTACCCTGAATTGTAATGGATTGACACGCTTAGAAGGATTTTCAACGTGCTAGTTCACATGGTAACAATCCTTAGGTAAACATGTCAACCTATCCAGACACGTTATCAAGAATCCAGGCCGACCAACCTTTGATCTTACTCCTTAATGCCGCGTGCTTAGAGGAGGAGCAGCAAATGCTTATCATCATGCCATCGTTTTCACTTGGTCAGTGATCAAACCAACAACACTCTTACTCAAGGCGAGCTGCTACCACGAGAACACCTAGGTGGATGACACTGTAGTAGGATTTTTGACTCTTTTTCTTTATCTGTACTGATTTTGATTTTGTTTATAAATTAAAATGTAACAAAATAATTATTGATATACAGTCATGAACACTTATGGCCCTATATCCTGTACTTATATCCAAAAAAAATCTCAAAATTTCGCAGAGTCAAAAATAAGTTCATTCATAACAGGTCATATATAAAGTTCTGTTAACAATTATGTTTAATCCTTTTTTAGTATTGTGTTTATGAGTGAACATTTGTATATCAACGCATGCAATGATTTATATGCAAACGTATAGCATTGTAATAGTATCGAATCGCGTAAAATCGATGCAAAACTCAATATAGCTTTCAACTCTGTAAATTTATTTCGTTATTTTTGATAATTATCTGACAATCTATGAATTGCAGAAAACATTTCAGAAGCACAATTATTCGTTTTATATTAAAAAATAGCGTAGCACATACCTTTATCAATTAGTATTTACTCCATCAGCAACCTGTCGTCTGGTGTGTCTGAAAATGTCCGCAAGTCTGTAGGTAAGGAAAGACAACCATACTTTTTATTGATAATAATATGCGACAGCTAAAAACATATTGGAACAAAACCAATATATTTTTATCATACGTGAAATAAACAAATTTGTCTGTTAATGTCGTTAATGCATTCAATACCAGCAGTAGCCACAATATTCCATGTTTGAAAATCAATGACTTTAAGAGATTAGAAATAGGCAAACTTTCATAATACTGGATATGTATTGGTGCTATTATGCAAAATATAAGATCTTCTCTTTGATAGCTTTATTTTCTTTCCTGGAGACCTATAGAATCAAATTCATAACAGTGTGGACGAGACCATTCGTTGGCGCGCTCAATTTTCCAATTGACTGCATCAGATCAGGTAACCGTTTGTCTGTTACTCCTACTTAATACGTTGTTTTTACAAGGGACATTTAAACGTACGGGGTCACCAAAGGTTTCTCAACGCCTGAAAACAAGTAATTCGAAAAAAATACTATAGGCGTATTGATTAACATGATTTTGACATTCTTCACCGACAATCGATAATCAAAATATTTATCATACCGCACGTTCTTTCAACATTAAGATTAAATTTCGCTAGCTTCAAAAGTAGTAATGAATGTGTAAGCAATAACCTCTCGGACTTAAACGCAATTTTACAATTGTCGCTTTCTAAAATTTGTACTGGCTCTTCGTAGCTTTTAACTTTCATCTTATCTAAAAGTATTCATTTTTAGAACGAATGCATGATAACTCTTAATCGTGGTGCAATTAAAAAAAAATCATGAAATAATATATTTTCATACGGTCTTTTTAATCTTAACCGAGTTAATTTTTTATCAAGTGTGAACTGGGGTAATTAATTCGGGTTAATTAACCCGGATTCGACCCGGTGCAGATTTTATAGTGTGAACACGGTATAATAAGGCGTTCACACTACCTAAATTTAAGCCGGATCAAATAATTCGGGTCGAACCCGGTTTAAAAAGGCATAGTGTGAACGGGTATAAGTGTCGTATTTTTTTTGTATCCCTAATTCTAAATTGATATGAATTAGTTTTTTCACTTTTTCCCTGAATAATTGAGGACCGCTTAAAAGTATGTATCCCTCCGAAGCATAAATTCATTTAATCAGGACGGGTACATTATCATTCATTGGCATACTAACGTTCCCGCTAATAACTATAATTGTTTTATTGTATAATAAGCAATATTTATTGACTTAAAGAATGGACCAATCCATTGAATGGGTTGCAATGCATGATGGACTATTACGTACTTTATCGAGAACACGCGTGTTTTTCAGTGACCTACAACTCACTTTTTCTTCTTTTATGTCTACGTTTAATAAAGCATAAGTTTAATGCTCAGATAAAAAAAAAAACAAACGGAGAGCTGATGAACTGTAACGGCTGATGGAGCTTCATAAATGGTTAATGTATAGACTTTTTACATGTCCTACTGCTAACGTCTTCTAGTTTGCCCCATCCCCTTTTCCTTTTCGAAATACTGGATATGTATCTGATTTCCTTATATGCGGATATGCAATATTAAGCATTCTTATGCTTCCGCCAATACATGTATCAGTGTTTGTTTACAAATAATGCATTTTTTTCTGGGCAATTGACCGACCAATCCACTGAATGAGTTGCAATGCATGATGGACTACTATGTGTTTACAATTGTTTATAACTGCATGACATACAACACAATTTTAAACACATTGCCGAAAAAAGAATTCATCTTTATACCTTTTCTTCATTTGTGTTTACATTTATGGTTAGGTACAAAATAAAAATCGGCATGTTTTACATTTAAATATTTTTCTATAATTTAATGATATTAGCTCTGGACATTTATTGTTATTTCAAGTGAAACTGGTGGGTGTAATGATAAAAAGAGTGTTTAAAACAAATTTCTTTTAAATTTTGTTGAAAGAAATTTTAATTTTATGTATCGAAATATGAAACAAGTGATTATTTAAATCCCAACTGGAAGGCCTCTGACAGACTGAGTGAGCGTAAAATCATTATTATCGAAAGCCGATGACAAACAAGTTAAAGGTAAATGATTCGGTATTTTTAAAAACATAATCATTACGGTTGTCCACACTGTTATGGGACTACCTTTATATAAAAAAAAATATTGCTTTGTTTTGATTTAATTATAGATCTGTTTGAAGTTTATTTGTTTTTTTTTTTTGTTTGTTTATATTTAGATTGAGTTAAGGATGTTCGCTGTTCTTGTTTTTGATTTTTTTGCCAGATGTTCGGAATCCTCTAGTTTTTTCCATGTAGCGCCTTTAAAAAAATTTGCCCATTAACCCCTACTTTTCTTTCCATAATTTGATTACATATAGTTTAAAATGCCATCCTTGTTATTTTTTCATAGTTTTTGAAAGAAAAAATGTGCCAATGTTAAATATATGAAAAATCTAGAGAGAATCATTTCCCGCCAAATTTTCAGTGACTTATATCTCGAAAACAAGCACACAGACCCTTCATTTTTTTTTTTTTTTTTTTTGCTTTTTTAGTTCCTTTATTTATATACTATCAATTTATAACAGTCTTTTTAAAAGCTTGTTATTTTGAAACAGAGTAGCGAACATCCTTAAAATTCAAGTTAACATGTAGCTCTGAAGAAAAATCCTAACCTATACTATGTTAATTAATTTAATTGACAACATGTTGAGGGCGAATTAGAATCAAAAATTTACCGTTGAAGGTTGTATGGGACCTCTTGATGCAACAATATATGTCTCTCCTTGTCTAAAGTTGTGTGATAAGCCATTGTGTTAAACATCCCTTACCATTCCTGACTTTGAAACAAAGACTTACGGAAACTTAATGATTCGTTTGTATTTTAAGTTGATAGGGTTTAACAATATATTGAGTCAATTCTGGCTATTTTTATTATCATTATATCATATTTTTGTAATGCCCTACTATCCTAGAGATTTGATAAGAAAATGAAAGAACAGTGGCAAAAAGAGAAGATAACGCGGTATCTGCAATGGGTTAGGTATGACGATTAATGATGTTTCCTTCCTATGAATAACGACAAGATTGAATAGCAATATTAAAAGATAAGAGTCCTTATAAATCATAAGGTTTTTATTTCTGAAACAAACAGTTTAACAGTATGGTGTTGCGATGAAAGATATGTTTTATTTATGCTTATCTGACTTTCAAATTGAATTTTCCAAGACCTGTCTTAGAAATAGAACACTGTAAATGAATATGGTATTTAACGTCCAGTGCCAATTACTTCATGGATATCATGACGAGATACGAATATGAACCCTTTGTACTAAACAGACACGCTGAACCGGACTTTAAAATTGATAGTTCACAAGGTAACAGTCCCCATTAAGACATGTCACCTTACTCGAACACATTATTCTGACTCCGAGTCAACAAATCTTTGCTATTACTCCTATCTGCCGCGTGCTTAGTGGAGAAGCAGAAAATACCAATTTCCAAGTCTTTGGTTCGAACTCACGACCTCCAACACTCAAGCCGAGAACGTTACCATAAAATGTCAAACTGTTCAAGTCTAGAAAGTTGTGAAGAAATTTAACATAGAAACAACAAAATTTTTATCTAAAGACTATAATTTTGTTTTTCAAAGTATTCATGTCCATTCTTTTCTTACCTAATAAATAAGTAAAAACGATACTTTATAAGATTGATGCGTCCGAAGCGGTTTATGGACTAACCTTCACCAGGAACGCTCCAAATCAAAAGTTTGAAAGCCAGTCATGTGTAAAAACTTGAAAAGCTATAGGACCAAAAGGAACCTGAAAATAATAGACAAAATCATCTATGGTCAACTTTGCCTCTTAGTTTCTTAAAAAATACAAAATTTCTCAATCGGAAATTTAAGGAATGTATGCTTATAACATGCCTTTTACTTATCAATGAAAAAATGTGATAATTCTTAACCGTTTCGGTTTTGTATAAATAAAATACCTTAGTAATGGATCTAAGATATAATTAAAACCAATTGTTCAGAGAACAATTGAAGGTCTTCCACCCATAAAGATCTATTTTGATATAAAATATTAAAATTCGGTTTAAAATGTCATTTCCAGCGTCAAATGATAGCTTATTGTACACTGATTCCAAAATATATGGTTTCTATACATTTTTTTTTAAATAAGGAGATAATTTTGTCACTTCGGATTGAAAATGTTACTTCCGGTATAATTTGAATGTTTACTTGACACTGATTCCAAAAATATATAGTTCTATATACTTTTATATTAGATAAGTACAAAAATAGCTACTTCCGGTTTACACAAGGTCACTTCCGGTTGGATTTTCAAGGTCAAATGGCTTGCAACCTAATGCAAAAGTCCCATGGCTTTATCATGTATACATATGAGGTAAAAGCAAAGGTCAAAATCTAAAGCATCAAATTTACCTATGACCTTGAGCTCAATTTCAAGGTCATAAACCAAGGACCTCAAATCAAAAGACCCTAGGTCTTAGTTATATATGGTTAATGAGTTATATCACCATACGCGTATTTTTAAATACAAGAGGGAGAAAACTCTAATTTAATGTTAGCGCACCCTTTAAACCAAAATGTATGTGCTACGACATGTCGCAACTAACAATTTAGTAATAATATGTTGTCGATATCTTATACGGTTTTGAAAAGAAGTGAAAATAAGCCAAAATCAAAATTTAGAATATGACCTTGACCTTTGACTTTGACCAAATTTTCTTTTTTGGACCAAGGACCTCAAATCAAAAGACCCTAAGTCTCTATCACTTATGGTTTACCAGTTAGAAATGCATATCACTTATATCAAATGCATAAGGAAATAACTCTCATATGGAGTCTCCGGAACGCTTCGGTGAAAACCAAACTCAACATCCTGAAGATATAGCGAGCAATTTGGTAAAATAAATTTGTCGTAATCTTTTACGGTTGCGAAGGAGTAGTGGCCACAAGAAAAACAGTGTTTGGGAGATAACTCTTACAACGTAAAGTATTTGGTTACGCAGTTGTCAGTTTTAAAAGCGTATAAACTGTTCGATATGATATACCAAATATCTAAGCGACATCTTATGAAACAACAATACTACGCAAGAAAATTAGGCGGAAGAAAAAAAAAATAATAATCAGAACAAAATCAAAAGATCTTTCCACGGAAAGTGGAAAGACCTAATTAAGGAGGCAAGAATAATTGGAGTTCGATGTAATTGTCAAGAACAAAGACAGTTCGTTTGAGTACAGTTCAGAATATGTTTCTGTACTTTATGCTTATTATTTTATCTACATATCAACAGTTCCCTTAACATGTACGTCAGAATATTTGACTCCTACATGTACATGTATGGTGTTCACGACCAGACTTTTTGTTATACAAACATCCTTAACAATATATGTCAATATGTCTTGAGTTCAATAAAGGTAAAATTAGGGCATAATGATAACAATTCAATGTCACACCTTTCCTTAGATGTTAATTCAGACAACGCTGAAATTCGTACGTTAAAATGGACGGATTGACACACAGGTCGTGTTTGTCATAGGAGATCTTGCTCGGTGAGGGTACTTCAGTTACAAATGTTATCAAAATATGATTTGTACTAATTCCACTACAATTCCATACCAAACGCAGTAAATTGAAGAAGAGGCCTTAAATTGGGGTTGACTGGATTAAGTTCTGGCCAATTGTTTAATGGAATACATCAAATCCATTAGTTTATGATTGAATGAAAGCAAATAACTTCCAACATGGAGATGTTATTAATTTATAACTACAGTAACGTAAATTTATACATACAGACCCTTATGGTCACTATTTTCTTTAATCTTTGTTTATTGGTTATAAAAGATCGATGCACTATCTTTCAAATTAGTACAGTTCGTGATCCCAATACAGAACGGTGCAGTTCCTCCAATATAAGGTTTCTGTAAGCAGCTCTTGGTTCATGGTTTAAAATGTTTTCGATTATTTTAGTATTGCTTGCAGCGATAACGTTAGTAAATGGAGCTACTTTAGGTGTTTCGGATGCTACAACTGAAATGTACGCTAGTACTATGCCAGGTTTGTATAGATATGATTATATATCATGATCAGTTCATGGAACCCATGCAGCTGAAATATATAGTGCATGTTTTCACTGTATTTTTTTTTGCTCACAGAATCAAAATCTAAAAGTTGTAATTCCCCGTCGATAATTTGAGAAATTATTTAGAAAATAAGGTTCCAACTCCCTCGGGCAAGGTTGACCTCACATTTGGCAACTCCCTCGGGCAAGGTTGACCTTACATTTGGCAACTCCCTCGGGCAAGGTTGACCTTACATTTGGCAACTCCCTCGGGCAAGGTTGACCCAACTCCCTCGGGCAAGGTTGACCTTACATTTGGCTATTATATGTAAGCCCTTTTTGGTCATACAACTCCCTCGGGCAAGGTTGACCTTACATTTGGCTATTATATGTAAGCCCTTTTTGGTCATACAGCTCCCAACGTTTCTACGATTTTTTTTTACATCACTGGCTTTCGAATGTTTAGGTTTGGCCGTTCAGATAAAGTGATATTTACATTTTGAACCCACAACTGGAATCAAATATCAACATATCATATACTTAACAAATATTCAACAGTTTTAGATTCTTCAGTTTAATCAAAAGATTATTCAGCGCTCAAGACATTCTGATCATAATTTGCAAATTTTACATGTTTTGGTAAAATTTTGCATCGACGGACATCTTTTTTCAAAATTTATTAATCTATATCCGAAAGACAATATATGGTTTTACTTCCTGTAGATTTTTGGTTTTGGTAACGAATGTCTTTCTTATATATTTTTGATAAATACTCAAAATTTGCCAAAGTGGCGGTTTTGGTTAACTCCAGGCGTTTATAATTTGGGCATTTGTTTAGAAATAAGCCATAATATTGTACGAAACTCAAAGAATGCATGCATATGGATCTGTGATGCTGAAAATATTTTAGTAAAAATTGAAAGCCCTGGTGGCAAGAGAAATTGGACCTACCGATATGTTTGCGTTCAATCTATTTATGTTTTGTTCATTCTATGTCTTTAACCTTCAACAGTTGCTATGACATAATTTATGTTTTTTTTGTCTTCAGAATGCAGCGACAAATTAGATAGTTGCTTTGATTTTAGCGACGAATCGTGTGTCGGCAGATATGCACCATGGGCCAAAGAAAATTGTGCTTACAGGTGTGGCTATTGTCCAGGTATAAAATTATGTGAAAGAAAAATATTTGTTTTGTTTGATATAATTGTTGAATAAATATTGGTATTCTATTTCTATTTTCTTTAAAATATATGAGATAACTAGCCAATGACATCATAAAATATGAATTCCAGAGACAACTATTGCATTTTCCTATTGTTTCCCTGAGGTTACAATCCAGTAAGTAGCCAATGTTTCGGTATTTATTTGATTTAAAAGATACATTTTGTCTGTAAATTTCCAGTTCATAATACCACTGATTGTGTGCAGCTGATTCTATCAGTCTCTAAAGCTACATAAAGGTACAATATGCCCAATAACAAGTGCTTCTATAGCATGGATCAAATGATAAATTTCCAGTTCATAAATTATGTAATTGTGCTTAAATGAGGTCACAACTCCCTCAGGCAAATTTGACTTAGATAAAAATGAGTTCTGTTGTTGCTTGTTTGGTTTTTGTGATTTCTAAAATTTATATTTTGGCCTTCATATTTAGTGGTCTTTAGCTTACATAGGAAGAAGTGGTGTTTGCAAGGATATCATGCAGTCATACTTTTATCACTAAGTATACTTTTCTGTGAACAAAGGGCAAAAGAGATTTCTTGTTGACTTTTCCATTACATTTTGACACGAGATTAAGTTTGATATCCACAATCGGAATATGCAAAGAAAAAGATATCTTCATGACTTATTTTCCAGATATTTCGGGTTAATTTTGGTCTGTCTGAGGTAAAAACAATATTTTTTTCATATTTCTATACCTCGCCGAAAATATAGCAAATCTTTCACTTTTATCTTTAATAACGAAAAGATATATTTTCTAAAGTGATTCTTTGCTTATAGGCTTCTTAAGGTAGTTTCCAAGTTAAAAGTAAAATAATACAAAAATTGACAAGAAATAATGCAATTTTCGGTGACAAGAGCCGTTGACAACTGTGTTGCCTATATAAATACATACATGCATGTAGAGAAAAATCTACCTTTGTTTTTTTTCTTGCAATTATGACAAAACATTATTTAAGTAGTACACAATCGATCGCCATGGAAAACAAATGGGGGTCCAGGTGCTTGTTTTTGGCTAAATAGAAAAACCCTCATTGGTTAATGATATAGATGGCATTATTGTTCTTGGCGCAAAAAAACAACGTCGCGATATTTTGACACATCGTCGTGTAAGCATTCCCGCCTTATACTACACTGTCAACGCTAACGAATCTCTAAATTTATTGAATAATTTTGGTTACAAAAATAAACCAGTGGTTTATTAAAAAATAGCTTTATTTCCCACATTAGATTTTACGTAATAATTTGGATTAAGTTATTCCGGAATAATAACCAAGTTGATAGGAGATAAATTATATCAATCAGAGGGGAAGATTGCCTGTTTGTTCATATTCTGGAGAATCAACATTTTCTCAACGTAGATCATACCCATTCAGTATTCACCAACACATTTTTTTACGAGGAGCATCCATTTCTATTCATACCTGGCTACACCGCTCTTTAGATATTTGAATTGGTTAGTGGCGTGCAAAGTAAAATAATCGAACGGACACTATTAACGTTATTATGTTTTATATTTAAAAACAGGCAATTATCCACCCTGCCAAGATCAGATTACTTATTGTAAAGAACTTGGGAGTGAAGTTTGTAACCAGAAGCAGTATAGTGGATACATTCGTCTTAACTGCAGAGAAACCTGTAATAAATGTGAAGGCAAGTCTTAAATACGGATGATAATACATATGATAATAAAGTTTTACATAAAAAGAAATCATATCATTAACTGTTACAACAAAGGTCAGCTTTATTGTTAGAAAACGTCTCGTAAGCTGAAACAAATAGAATGAAATCACACTAAAGCTATAGTTACAAAAACATAAATGCATCATATCCACTTAAACAATATTACGGAAGGTACTTTTGTATAAGCTATACCCTGGATTACCCTGAGGGTATATCTAATTTACACCATGATATTAAGTTCAGTTGATGTAAAATTATAGCTTTTAATGATTTAGAGAAGGTCGTTCTTTTTGGAATCTGACCTTATTTTAAGATATATCATGACATATTACATTTAATGACACTATGGTGTATATATCTCAAAAAATGCAATATATACTGTCGGACTTTAAAAACGCAACACACATTTTGGTATTTTTTTTTTTACCAAATCATGATTGATCCTCATATAACTACTATTCATGCTTACCATACTTCTTTCTGGTTAGAAAAATTCAATACCTGACTTACCTGCGGACATTGAATATATCGGATTATTGAAGTCGCATGAAATTCTAGAAGCGAAATTTGAAACCCATAAATGCTTTTTCTAAAGTTTTTTTTACTTTGTGAAACAATTCTTTCAATTCATACCTTCACTTAAATCAGTAAAAAAATGTTGCATCTCTATATTGCGGGTACTGAGTAAGGAAAATCTTAATCAGGCCATTAGAATATTGCAGACAGGAATACGTAAACGTGCTGTTGTCAGAAACTCCTCTTACTGTCCTTACAACAACGGTACAGGCAGACGGGTTTTGTTGATGACCACCCATGACAAGATCAATATGAAGTTACAACGCCACGTCAAATAAAAAATTGAATATGCAACGTCATTTGCGAGACATGTTTACGGCGCAACGTCAAGTGCTTGTCAAGTCGTCGAATGCCATGGTAGACAGATTCACGCCATAAATGATTCCCATATACTGAAATGCCATAGAATCGGCTACAGAAAAACATTTAAAGCCCTCAAGTTTAAACCGCATAATTGCCAAAAAACTGTAATGGGTGGGACAGAGGCAAAGTCAGAAGGTACAAATCAGAATCCAAAACATGCCCAACAGAATTGGCTGACCTTTCGGCATTGGTAATAGGCAGCCTTTGCCATCGACGCTGACACATCCATTGATAAGGGAGAAACCAGGGTTTCAGTGCATACCAAATGATTTGAACATTAAACATGACGTAATCAATTCAACTTTCGAACTGAAAACTGTTTTAAACAATGAAATAATGAATGAAATTGATGGTCATACATATATTTTACAAAAAATGCATATTTGAAAATGAGAATTAAAAAGAAAAATCTAGTGTTGCGTTTTTAAAGTCCGTCAGTATATAACCTAATCAACTGTAACGAACTTAGGATTAAAAAAAATATATTAACATGAAGTGTCTTGTCAACTAGAACAGTTGTCCCTAAAACTATACGGTATGTTTTTTTTTTCTCATAGTTGAAGGCCGTACGATTGCCTATAATTACTTACATCCACTTCATTTGAACTTTGGTGGATAGTTGTCTCATTGGCAATCATACCACGTCTCCTTATTTTAGTATGAATTGTCTTGTCAACTAGAACAGTTACAGCTCCTACATTGGAGAGTGTAAAAGGGACAATGATGATAAGTTTGCCTGTTTGCTTAGTGAATCATGAAATCCATATTACTTCTATAGAGATTGCTTTACATTATCAAACCTTATAGCCAATATTGATAAAAAGAATGCAGTGTTTTTGATATATCATTGTTGCCATCAAAATTTATACTGAAATTATCTTGTAATTATCTTTTAGTTCCTGCTTTAACCTACGTGCTTGGAAACAACACTGAAGTTCTTCCAACAGGTTTGTTTAAAAAGATCTTTAGAAATTTGTTATCAAATGACATAAGACTAAGAAAAGTTATAGAAGCAAAATTCTCGATAACTCGGCCTGATAAAAACTGCAGTACTTAAGCTACATCTGTTGAACTGCCAAAACTTTCCGAATAGTTAGTAGTGCACAGAATATGGCTTTATATTTAGTTATAATAAACTAATTGGTTGTTGTCAGTTAGTTCTAATTGTTTAACGTGTAATTTATATTATATTCAATATAGTCCTTAAAGTTTCCATGTATTTACATATCTCTGGGTTTCTTTAAAGTTTCCATGTACATATCTCTGGGTTTCTTTAAAGTTTCCATGTATTTACATATCTCTGGGTTTCTTTAAAGTTTCCATGTATTTACATATCTCTGGGTTTCTTTAAAGTTTCCATGTGTTTACATATCTCTGGGTTTCTTTAAAGTTTCCATGTGTTTACATATCTCTGGGTTTCTTTAAAGTTTCCATGTATTTACATATCTCTGGGTTTCTTTAAAGTTTCCATGTGTTTACATATCTCTGGGTTTCTTTAAAGTTTCCATGTGTTCACATATCTCTGGGTTTCTTTAAAGTTTCCATGTGTTTACATATCTCTGGGTTTCTTTAAAGTTTCCATGTATTTACATATCTCTGGGTTTCTTTAAAGTTTCCATGTGTTTACATATCTCTGGGTTTCTTTAAAGTTTCCATGTGTTTACATATCTTTGGGTTTCTTTAAAGTTTCCATGTGTTTACATATCTCTGGGTTTCTTTAAAGTTTCCATGTGTTTACATATCTCTGGGTTTCTTTAAAGTTTCCATGTATTTACATATCTCTGGGTTTCTTTAAAGTTTCCATGTGTTTACATATCTCTGGGTTTCAAAGGTTTAAATTTGAACATTCCTGATGTTGATAAATGCGGAAAAAGCGTCTCGGACACACGAAATTTACAAAGTGCTATTTTCATTTGGAAGTCAAGTAAACAATATAGTAACCATTTTGTCGGACCTGAAATTAATATGGGCTGGGAGAAAGAGGCAGGAAATAAACAGGCGTGAGCATTTTGTAGGAACGGTTTAAAACACAACTAAGACCGTTTAGAACTGATATTGTTAGTGAAGTTCCTTAATGATATGTAAAGAGATTAATTATCCCAATAAATGCTTTGAATTTAAAAATGGACAAGACTGCTCATGTAACCATCCCACACATCCTGCAGATGTCACACAGTAAGGAGGTTAATGTTGTATGGAGAAAATCAGCAATACCTCTACACTCGTTACATTTCTATCAAAGTAATAAAAAATAAAATGAATGAATAAAAAATTGAGATAAAAAAATGTTTTACTTTGATATTGAAAGCAAAATTTTAATTGTCACTGGATTTTTTTTTCACAAGACAAGTTAAGACGTTTTCTTTACGTATAAGTATTTATTTATTTTTTGTAGTTATTTTTATTGATGTGTTTGTATTGCATCGAAATACACTTTTGAATTCCTTTATAAGAAGATTAGAAAATTCGAATTAGCGATTCGAAATGTAGAACTTTGTCAGTCAGTCACTAACATACATCATACACATGTAACTTTTTGTAGATCTGGTTCCTACAAAGCCAACAGGGATCAAGCCTACGGTACTTCTAACAAACGAAACATCGAATGAAACAACAGGGGAACAGACAGATCAGACTACAATGGGGAATACTAACCAAACAGGTATGCGTTAGGGTGATTTTAGTTGCTTACATATATGTCCTTTGGTCTGCTTGATTGTTGTTTCAATGGCAATCATGACACATTTTCTTGTTCTTATATTAACTATAAACGTGGGATAATGAAAGACAAAAACAGACAAACAGCAGACTTGAACTATTTAAAAATGAAAAACGAAATGTATTTAAAGGTTATAAACAATTTACAGGTATATGTTGTTATATCGTAGAAAAACACAGAAAACATAAGACAGTATCATTTTTAAAAGATACACGTCATAGATATAAGAAGATGTGGTATGAGTGCCAATGAGACAACTCTCCATCCAAGTCACAATTTGTAAAAGTAAACCATTATAGGTCAAAGTACGGCCTTCATACGGAGCCTTGGCTCACACCGAACAGCAAATTATAAAGGGCCCCAAAAATTCAGCTCATTAAACCATTGTTATTGTTAAGTGGTTCATTTCAGGCAATTGCACGTGGAGAATTTATGCCAATTTTCTGTTATGATTTTTTACTTGCATACAACACGTTTGCTTACATCTACGTCCTTAGGTCTCTGTTGGGTGGTTGTTTCATTTGCAGTCATACCACATTTTCTTATGCTTATATTAGTTATAAAATGGGGATAATCAAAGACAAAAACAGACAAACGGCAGACATGAACTATATTAAAAAAAAAACGAACTGTATAGAAGTATTTACACTTTTGAGTATTAAGCTGAATTTGCTCCGAATTACCCTAGATTTGTCTTCGAATAACCTTTTGGCGGCATGCAACAACAATGACTTTTTAATTAAGACGTCGAATGTTTTAAATTGTCTATATAAAAACGTCTACATTTGATAGTCATTAACAATTTACATGTATATGGTGGTATATCATAGAAATACAAGAAAACATAATACATTATCATTTAAAAGATTCAGGTCATTTAACCATCACATCAGGTCATTTAACCATCACATCAGGTCATTTAACCATCATTGTTATCAGGTCATTTAACCATCATTGTTATGGTCAAATGACTCAATCTAGGTAATTACACATGAAGTGTTTATGTCTAATTCCTGTTATGTTGTTTTTTTTCACTTGCATAAAACACGTTAGTCTTGTTTGTGCCCTCTGATTAAGTTATTGAAGCACGCTATTTTCCTTTCCTCAGTTACGAAGCAAGATGATTGCTAATTGTTTGAATAATTAAAATTATTTGTTTACTCCATTCTTTTTTCAGAATGTGGTGATAAACGTGATAACTGTTTTAACTATGGTGATGAACAATGTGTAGGCAGATATGCACCTTGGGCCAAAGATAACTGTGCTTTTAGATGTGGTTATTGCCCAGGTATACATTAATATTAACTTACAGTTGTGGTTATTGCCCAGGTATACATTAACCTTTCCTTACAGATGTGGTTATTGCCCAGGTATACATTAACCTTACCTTACAAATGTGGTTATTGCCCAGGTATACATAAACCTTTCCTTACAGATGTGGTTATTGCCCAGGTATACATTAATATTAACTAACAGATGTGGTTATTGCACAGGTATACATTTAAATTGCGTGACCAAAACTGTTAGTTTGATATTTTCATAAACAACTTTAGTTAAATGCATTAAATGCAAAAGTTTATAAGAAGACTGACAAACTGAGTATAAAAGACATGAATAGTGTGTATTTTTTTAGTTAAATACCTTCTGTGAAATTTTGATTCATTTACAACGGTCTTTTCGTGATGAAAATGAATGCAGATAAGAGTTACGTTCTATATTTTAGATCACCCCCTATATCTAGATCAGATATAGTTTTAAGGGTTATAATCATATGATTAAGTTCTCTTTTAGTTATACTTATATTTCTGTTCGTGTGTCGCCTTAATTAAACAAACATTTAGACTACAAAATGTATTATACAACACCAAATGTCATTGCGGCTACAGAAAAAAGCTTTATGATTTGTAAAAGAGAGGCGAAAGATACCAAAGGGACATTCAAACTTATAAGTCAAAATAAACTGACAACGCCATGGCTAAAAACGAAAAAGACAAACAGACAAACATCAGTGCACAAATCACAACATAGAAAACTAAAGACTGGGCAACAAGAACCCCACCGAAAACTGGGGGTGATCTCAAGTGTTCCGGAAGGGTAAGCAGATCCTGCTCCGCATGTGGCAACCGTCGTGTTGCTCATGTAAGTACAAAACCGGTGATAAGTTTCATTTGGTAGGTCACATTTGGGGAAAAGGGACGGGGTTGTAGTTACGACAATTGTAATATACGCTTTAAACTTTTTAATTGTCAAAAGTAATATATGTGTTTTCTGAACGTTTACTTTCAAACAATTGTTAATAATCATTAATCTGTTTCCGTTTTTGTGAAAATTGTGAACTACGATCTCTTTATAAAACATGATTTTTTTGCAATACATCTCTTTACTTGAGCAATATTTATTAAATATATACATTCTAATGAAATATCATATCATTTACCACTATCAATCTGAAGAAATTGTGTCCCTTTTTTTTGTGATTCTTGTCTGATCTTGTCTATGATGGCATCATTTTGCTAGTAAACCGAATATTTTGAATTGCGTCGAGTCAAGACTTCAAAGTGAGAGGTTGTGTTTCTCTAGTCGAACCTTACTTGATCTTTTTTGGTAGGACATTATCCACCTTGTGAAGACAAGATAGATTACTGTAAACAGCTCGGGAGCGATGCCTGCTCCGAAAATCAGTATGCTGGGTTTGTCCGTCTTAATTGTAGAAAGACTTGCGATAAATGCACAGGTAGGTACCAGGTAAAACAACACCCAACTTACGATAACAGAAATATAAGGTGGGTGTATAAGCAAATAATTAAATTGAATATGATCATTTAACGTCGTTAAACAAATATTTTCAATATATCATTTCTGTCTACTCCTAGTTTCAAACATACAAATACAGTATATCTGAAAAGTACTAATTTATTAAAACAGGTCAAATCCTAAGTTATCCAACATGCCTGTACAGGAATGAGATAGTCCTTGATTTGATACATTATTGTAATCCGTATTTTGAGATTTAGGAATGTGCTTTATCATCTATTAATTTTTTTCACACCTTGTGTTGATTTGATTTAAAGCATGTAACAGTATACTTTTTAATTGTTCTTTTAGGTTTTATTATGATAACTGTCTCATTGACATTTGGCCCTAAATATTCAATTATTCATTTATTTTAGAATTTTCTCTCATGAACGATTTTTTTATAAACGCTTTAACAATTATACCTCATCTCCTTATTTGTATTTCATTTTCATATATTTTTCAGTTCCTGCCTTGAACTATGTAACTCCAAATACCACAGTAGTACAATCAACAGGTTTGTAATTGTCAAGGTCAATGTAGCAATACTCCATATTTTAAATAATCTCATACATGGAAAGGGTTGATGTAATATACCATGGAATATGATAGCTTAAAAACATTTTAAACGATCTCGAAAATTCATGCACGTTGGCTAGATTCAGCGTTGACGCCCAGAATACTAGTAATCAAATCGTCCGAAGCAGTATCATAATGAAACAACATTTCTGATTAGTTCACCGATACATAGAATATAGAAAAGTTTAGACAATCAAAGACATTTAAGTATCTTTGTTTTATAGTATTGTTGTTTTGTTTCCCATTGAATTTTACACCACATCTCGTAGTATCCTATTGAATATTATAAAACCTCTCTAGTCCAGTAATTCCATTTAAATACTAGAAAAATTCAAAACTTATTTTGCTTTATTCCACGCCTTGTATGTACTGTTATTTAGATTAAACAAGTCTTGAAGAAATAACCGTGTTAAACGTAGTAGTGTCTTTTCTTCACTTCCATCCATAAGACGAGCAGATAACTATAAGCAGCGGTGAAATATCACTATTATCCAGATAAAATCATTTTTTGTTCAAAACTTTGAATTGAAAGACGGTACGAAAAATAAAGGAAAGTGTGGATGCAGGATTGGTTTCAATTAAAACGTGTAAAACCATAACGTATATAAATTCCCTTAATAATTACAATTTAACTAACGAATAGTCCATAAAGGAAGGCTTTGTCAGTGAACCTAGACAAGGCTATGAGGTTAAATCAAATCTGTAAGAATCATTAGACATTCTATCGTTACAGCATTGGTTCCAACAAAGCCAAGTGAGACTAAGACAACAGTAGCACAGACTAATGCAAAAGGTATGGTAATACTGTATGTAACAAAAGTCGGTTTCATGGATTCTAATTCATAGATGTTATGCCTAAACCAACACTAATTTAGTGACTAAAGGCAGATAAAATAAAACCATTGAAACGAAGACAAATTACCGGAAATTGCAATACACCAATTCTTTTCACAGTTAATGTTAATTTTGTATTTCAAAAGACCATTTCAACATTGGGTATCCCGATCCGAAACCGTGGAGACATCCGAATCTCGACGAGCAATTAATGAAAAGTGTGAAACGGTGGGAAAGCAAAACCTGGATCAATTCCCACGGAGGAATTATGCTCCGTAGGAATCCGATCCAGATTTTAACTACCCACTGTTACAAACTCTTCATGAATTGCTTCGGATGTCTCCACGGTTTTTTGACCGGGACACCCGGTGTGATTTCGGACATACATCAATAAGAATAATAAGTGAAGGAAATCGGTAAAAAAATAGAAACACGTACGTCAAACAAAGCAATAGTTAGTAGAATTCCTTAATATTCTTGGATATATTATAATATCAGTAAAGTACATTTAATCATATTTCAGGGTGTGTGGATATAAAAGACAACTGTTGGAACTATGATGACAAGAAATGCTTAGGAATCTATGCGCCTTGGGCCAAAGCTAACTGTCCATATAGATGTGGCTATTGTCCTGGTATGTGCATAGTAATTTAACAATTTGTACCTTTAAATCCGAAAAAACTCAAAACATTTAATTTCATGTCGTGTTATTGGAAATAGCATGATAAACCTGTATACTAGTTTTATTTCTGTACATCAATGCACGGTACGGAGATTTAAATTATTTTAAAACATTGTTAAACGAGATCTCATTTTCTGTTGTGTTTTACCAATATACATGTATCTTATTCTGTGATAAAATAAAAATAATCAATGATAATTTCTCCTTGGCTGTCGGATTTCTTCTTTTTTTTATGTTAACTCCTTTGATATAGTCTATTCACGAATTGTGCAGATAGCAAAAATAACAGTGAGTAATCTCTGATGACGTTTTCATTGTATTGAGAATGTCAAACTAAAAAGAAATTTGTGGTAGATATCTATTAGGTGGTTAATTTACTAGTACCTGTCTTCAGTACACAATATATAAATATTTATACTTGCTGGAGTAGTTTAAAGCAGATGATTTCGTATTATTCACTACACTGTTACCCAAAGACAGGTATATGTGCTCATATTTATGATTTACTTCACATATGTTTATATGATTTATTAAAAAAAATCGTTATTTTCTACACCCAGTGACAAATATTTCAGGCATATTCAGGATGAGAACAAATTTCCATGAACAATTTCTAGCTCGATATCTTGCATAGACATTCAGACCGGACGTGGTTTCGTATTTATACATCACAAACCGCCAAACATACTAAAATATGTTTACAAGTTTACACGGAGTTGTTTAATTTCTATGTCATTCGTCTGATCCACTCATTTTTCAGAAGCTATGCAATTACTAGTTCTCTTACAGAGTATGCACGTAGCTTTGTATTTTTTTATTAAGCAATAAATGAGGTGTAGGTGAAAATGAAAATCCTCACACCTATTATAACATACTAGAAAGACGTATGGTTTATAATAGCGACATCTGTATGTTCTATATATAATGTAAGAATTTTTGGAGAAACAAAATGACTTCCAGTGCTTTTAAGTTCGATACTGTGTTTCAAATAACAATTTAAAAAAAAAACTGTTATTAATAGATATTATATAAATGGCGGAGCTCAAAAAGCACAAAAAAATTTATATGGGTCTTCTTGGGTGGGATTACAGAATAGAGAATAATGGCCAAAAATGAATAAAGAATAGAGAAAAATGAGCAAATAAAACAAAGAATAGGAAATAATGGGGTGCAAAAGTATAAAGAATAGATGTAAAAAAATTGACGAATAAGGCAATTTAATACTGATTACAGAAACTAACGATGTACAGAATAAAGAAATCATATAATTATAGAAAGAAATAATAGTAAAATCATTTTCATGGAAACTTTACAGAATAAGAGTTATTTTTAAAGATGAAGAAAAATGCCCTAAAATTTTACAGAATACAGAAATTAAAGACCTCCCTTGTTTTTGAGATAATCAGACATCGAAAATTTTGCGGGAAATAATTTTGTCAAAATTTTTCATATATTCAACATTAGCACCTTTTTTCTTTCAAAAACTATGAAAAAATAACCAGGAATTTTTCTATATTTTTCATCGACATGGGTAAAACCAGAGGATTCTGACTATCTGACAAAAAGGCAAAAAAAAAAAACACGATAAACGAACATCCTTAACATTCGAAATTGACAAATTATCTACCAAGCACCAGTACTACAGTGCGATCTTACTTTCACTCAGTCATAAAAGATATGTTTGTTCCTTGAACAAAGCTTTATCTCCTTCTCTTTAGATACACCACCATGTGTAGACAAGCTTCCTAATTGTAACGAGTATGGAGATAATGTTTGTACTGACTCGTTTTATGCTGGCTGGTCTAGAACTAACTGTAGAAAATACTGTAATAAATGTGAAGGTATGTTTAACATCTAAGATGAGGAATAACTCTGATAAATGTGTGTGGGGTATATGTACCACATCTGAGAAAACCAGGATTAACTTTCATAAATATAGGATTATGCATAAAATGAAACAGGATCAGGGGTAACTCTGATATGTGTGATGGTATGTCTAACACCTGTAATGGTGAGACATGCTTTATGTCATGATTTTTATAATATATTTCTTAGGTTTGCCAAGATTCAAAAGAATAAGGTTACCATTGATAAGACAGTATGTGTTTAAGAAGTATTTGATTAATTTAACTTGATTTAAAAGTTATCCCAGGACTTTTTCGGGGGAGGGTTGGGGGGGATGAAGACTACATAATATAACATAAAGATTATTTGTGTGATACGCGAGAAGTGACAGTTGTCTATTGTAACATTTCTCGTTAATTTTTAACTTGATTTATTGAATGTATATTAACTCAAAATCCACAGCTAAGACATAATGGAAATTTTACCAAAGCATGGAGTCAGCAACATCTTGGTTCTTTTGTTTTACTGGTGCCACTATAAGTAGTTAAGATTAAACTTTTGCCAGTGGGCATGTAATTAAGTCGCCAAAACGGAGTTTTGGAGACTTTATATTTTGTCCCGTTTCTTATTATTATTATTATTATTAAGTCGCCAAAACGGAGTTTTGGAGACTTATTGTTTTGTCCTGTTTCTTATTAAGTCGCCAAAACGGAGTTTTGGAGACTTATTGTTTTGTCCTGTTTCTTATTAAGTCGCCAAAACGGAGTTTTGGAGACTTATTGTTTTGTCCTGTTTCTTATTAAGTCGCCAAAACGGAGTTTTGGAGACTTTATGTTTTGTCCCGTTTCTTATTATTATTATTATTATTATTATTATTATTATTATTATTCTTAACCCTAATTTGTCCGACCATTTTCTTCCAAGCCTTTAATGATGGAAACTTTATATTTGGTATGATGTTGGGTAGTATCCCTAGGGGTGCATTCACTATTTTTATTTCAAATGGGGTCAACTTGGCACTTTTGGGGCCGGAACATGGGTGGGGTCATTTTCGACTATTGATTCGTTACTGGTAGAACCTTTAAGTTTTGTGTAATACAAGAGACCGATGTCCAGGTGTCCATTCCACATTTTTTATTTCAGCCCGGGGTCATCTTGGCATTATTTTAGGGGGTCAATTTTCATGGAACATTCTAGAACAATAGTCATGTGATTAGTCATGTGATAGTATTGAATTATTCGTATGTACTTTTTATGTTATATAATGATAGATTATTACAGGTAGCACCATATTTAGCTGTAATTCGACTTTGGAATTTTTAAAATGGCCGCCGTTACCATGGAAACTGCAAAAATGTGAAAATTTTTTAAAATGCTTAAAATTTAATGAAATTTTACAGAGATGTTAACGAGTGTATGTAGATTTGGAATTTGACTTTGGAATTTCCAAAATGGCCGCCGTTGCCATGGAAACAACAAAAATGCGAAAAATCTAGATTTGGTCCAATCTTTATGAAACTTGGCAGTAATGTGACCTGTTATGTGTAGATGTGCCATCCGACTTTGGAATTTTCAAAATGGCTGCCGTTACCATGGAAACTGCAAAAATGTCAAAAAATTCAAAATGCTTCAAACTTAATGAAACTTTACAGAAATCTTGACTGTCTTATGTAGATGTGGCATTTGACTTTGGAATTTCCAAAATGGCCACCGTAACCATGGAAACACGAATGCCTAAATTTGAAAATTGGTCCAATTTTTATGAAACTTGTAAGTTATATCGCCTGTCATGTGTAGATGCGCTATCCGACTATGATATTTCAAAATGGCTGCCGTTACCATGGAAACAGCAGAACAATGGTTGGGGGCCGTTTTGGCGACTTTTGTGTTAGCATCCTAACACAGGATTACTTGTTATTATTATTCTTATTCTTCTTTTCTAAACCCTTAAACTGTCCTACCATTTTCTTGGAAGCTATAGAGGATGGAAACTTTATATTTTTCTGGGTATGGGTCTGCATCATGGGGTTGCAGAACCCAATGTTCATGATACCAGGGTGTCATCTTGGCATAATTAGGGGCTCAAAGATGGGTGGGGTCAAATTTATTTTACATTTCTTAAATTTGCTACTGTATGTAGAGTAGATGGAATTATGATTACTTTTATGAATATTAAGAGACACATGTCTGCTTCAACATGGAACTTTTTATTTCAGTAGGGGTCTCCTTGGCATAATTTGAGGGGGTGAATTTTCATGGAACATTCTAGAACAATAGTCATGTGATTAGTCATGTGATAGTGTTGAATTATTCCTATGTACTTTTTATGTTATATAATGATAGAATATTACAGGTAGCACCATATGTAGCTGTAATTCGACTTTGGAATTTTAAAATGGCCGCCGTTACCATGGAAACTGCAAAATGTGAAAATTTTAAAATGCTTCAAATTTAATGAAATTTTACAGATATGTTAACGAGTGTATGTAGATTTGGAATTTGACTTTGAATTTCCAAAATGGCCGCCGTTGCCATGGAAACAACAAAATGCGAAAAATCTAGATTTGGTCCAATCTTTATGAAAGTTGACAGTAATGTTACCTGTCATGTGTAGATGTGCCATCCGACTTTGGAATTTTCAAAATGGCTGCCGTTACCATGGAAACTGCAAAATGTCAAAAATTCAAAATGCTTCAAACTTAATGAAACTTTACACAAATGTTGACTGTATTATGTAGATGTGGCATTTGACTTTGGAATTTCAAAATGGCCACCGTAACCATGGAAACACGAATGCCTAAATTTGAAAATTGGTCCAATTTTATGAAACTTGTAAGTAATGTGACCTGTCATGTGTAGATGTGCTATCCGACTATGAAATTTCAAAATGGCTGCCGTTACCATGGAAACAGCAGAACAATGGTTGTGGCCGTTTTATGCGACTTTTGTGTTAGCATCCTAACACAGGATTACTTGTTATTATTATTCTTATTCTTCTTTTCTAAACCCTTAAACTGTCCTACCATTTTCTTGGAAGCTATAGAGGATGGAAACTTTATATTTTTTCTGGGTATGGGTCTGCATCATGGGGTTGCAGAACCCAATGTTCATGATACCAGTGTGTCATCTTGGCATAATTAGGGGCTCAAAGATGGGTGGGGTCAAATTTATTTTACATTTCTTAAATTTGCTACTGTATGTAGAGTAGATGGAATTATGATTACTTTTATAAATATTAAGAGGCACATGTCTGCTTCAACATGGAACTTTTTATTTCAGTAGGGGTCTCCTTGGCATAATTTGAGGGGTGAATTTTCATGGAACATTCTAGAACATCAGTGTTGCATTAATTCTAGAGACATAAAATGTTATATGATGGTATATTATAATGGGTAGCACCATATGCAACAGCAGTTTGACTTTGCAATTTCCAAAATAGCTGCCGTTACCATGGAAACAATGCAAAAAAGGTCAAAATGCTTCAAAAACCTTGGCATAATTTGAGGGGGGTGAATTTTCATGGAACATTCCAGAACATCAATGTTAAATTTATTCTTGAGACATTTAATGCTATATGATGGTATATAATTATGGAGAGAACAAATTGAAGCAGCAGTTTGACTTTGGAATTTTTAAAATGGCCGCCGTTGCCATGGAAACAGCAAAAATATGAAAAACTTCAAAATGCTTAAAATTTAATGAAACTTATAACAAATGTTGCTTAGCTTATGTAGACTTGACTTTTGAGTTTGAATTTCCAAAATGGCCGCCGTTACCATGGAAACTGCTAAAATGTTAAACATTTCAAAATGCTTCAAATGTAATGAAACTTTTAACAAATGATGGCTAGCTTATGTAGACTTGACTTTTGAGTTTGGAATCTCCAAAATGGCCGCCGTAACCATGGAAACTGCAAAAATGTGAAAATGCAAAATGCTTTAAATATAATGAAATCATGGATACCGCGGAACAATGATTTGGGGTCCGTTTTATGACTTTTGTGTTAGCATCCTAACACAGGATTACTAGTTATTAAGTCGCCAAAACGGAGTTTTGAGACTTTATGTTTTGTCCCGTTTCTTATTATTATTATTATTATTATTATTATTATTATTATTATTATTATTCTTCTTAACCCTAATTTGTCCGACCATTTTCTTCCAAGCCTTAACTGATGGAAACTTTATATTTGGTATGATGTTGGGGTAGTATCCCTAGGGTGCATTCGCTATTTTTATTTCAAATGGGGTCAACTTGGCACTTTTGGGGGCCGGAACATGGGTGGGGTCATTTTCGACTATTGATTCGCTACTGGTAGAACCTTTAAGTTTTGTGTAATACAAGAGACCGATGTCCAGGTGTCCATTCCACATTTTTATTTCAGCCCAGGGTCATCTTGGCATTATTTTAGGGGTCAATTTTCATGGAACATTCTAGAACAATAGTCATGTGATTAGTCATGTGATAGTGTTGAATTATTCCTATGTACATTTTATGTTATATAATGATAGATTATTACAGGTAGCACCATATTTAGCTGTAATTCGACTTTGGAATTTTAAAATGGCCGCCGTTACCATGGAAACTGCGAAATGTGAAATTTTTTAAAATGCTTCAAATTTAATGAAATTTTACAGAGATGTTAACGAGTGTATGTAGATTTGGAATTTGACTTTGAATTTCCAAAATGGCCGCCGTTGCCATCGAAACAACAAAAATGCGAAAATCTAGATTTGGTCCAATCTTTATGAAACTTGACAGTAATGTGACCTGTCATGTGTAGATGTACCATCCGACTATGGAATTTTCAAAATGGCTGCCGTTACCATGGAAACTGCAAAATGTCAAAAATTCAAAATGCTTCAAACTTAATGAAACTTTACACAAATGTTGACTGTCTTATGCAGATGTGGTATTTGACTTTGGAATTTCCAAAATGGCCACCGTAACCATGGAAACACGAATGCCTAAATTTGAAAATTGGTCCAATTTTATGAAACTTGTAAGTAATGTGACCTGTCATGTGTAGATGTGCTATCCGACTATGAAATTTCAAAATGGCTGCCGTTACCATGGAAACAGCAGAACAATGGTTAGGGGCCGTTTGGCGACTTTTGTGTTAGCATCCTAACACAGGATTACTTGTTATTATTCTTATTCTTCTTTTCTAAACCCTTAAACTGTCCTACCATTTTCTTGGAAGCTATAGAGGATGGAAACTTTATATTTTTCTGGGTATGGGTCTGCATCATGGGGTTGCAGAACCCAATGTTCATGATACCAGGGTGTCATCTTGGCATAATTAGGGGCTCAAAGATGGGTGGGGTCAAATTTATTTTACATTTCTTAAATTTGCTACTGTATGTAGAGTAGATGGAATTATGATTACTTTTATGAATATTAAGAGACACATGTCTGCTTCAACATGGAACTTTTTATTTCAGTAGGGGTCTCCTTGGCATAATTTGAGGGGAGGGTGAATTTTCATGGAACATTCTAGAACAATAGTCATGTGATTAGTCACGTGATAGTGTTGAATTATTCCTATGTACTTTTATGTTATATAATGATAGATTATTACAGGTAGCACCATATGTAGCTGTAATTCGACTTTGGAATTTTAAAATGGCCGCCGTTACCATGGAAACTGCAAAATGTGAAAATTTTAAAAATGCTTCAAATTTAATGAAATTTGACAGATATGTTAACGAGTGTATGTAGATTTGGAATTTGACTTTGGAATTTCAAAATGGCCGCCGTTGCCATGGAAACAACAAAAATGCGAAAAATCTAGATTTGGTCCAATCTTTATGAAAGTTGACAGTAATGTTACCTGTCATGTGTAGATGTGCCATCCGACTTTGGAATTTTCAAAATGGCTGCCGTTACCATGGAAACAGCAGAACAATGGTTGGGGCCGTTTTGGCGACTTTTGTGTTAGCATCCTAACACAGGATTACTTGTTATTATTATTATTATTCTTCTTAACCCTAATTTGTCCGACCATTTTCTTCCAAGCCTTAAATGATGGAAACTTTATATTTGGTATGATGTTGGGGTAGTATCCCTAGGGGTGCATTCACTATTTTTTATTTCAAATGGGGGTCAACTTGGCACTATTTGGGGGCCGGAACATGGGTGGGGTCATTTTTCGACTATTGATTCGCTACTGGTAGAACCTTTAAGTTTTGTGTAATACCAGAGACCGATGTCCAGGTGTCCATTCCACATTTTTATTTCAGCCCAGGTCATCTTGGCATTATTTTAGGGGTCAATTTTCATGGAACATTCTAGAACAATAGTCATGTGATTAGTCATGTGATAGTGTTGAATTATTCCTATGTACTTTTATGTTATATAATGATAGATTATTACAGGTAGCACCATATGTAGCTGTAATTCGACTTTGGAATTTTAAAATGGCCGCCGTTACCATGGAAACTGCAAAATGTGAAATTTTTAAAATGCTTCAAATTTAATGAAATTTTACAGAGATGTTAACGAGTGTATGTAGATTTGGAATTTGACTTTGGAATTTCCAAAATGGCCATCGTTGCCATGGAAACAACAAAAATGCGAAAATCTAGATTTGATCCAATCTTTATGAAACTTGACAGTAATGTGACCTCTCATGTGTAGATATGCCATCCGACTTTGGAATTTTCAAAATGGCTGCCGTTACCATGGAAACTGCAAAATGTCAAAAAATTCAAAATGCTTTAAACTTAATGAAACTTTACACAAATGTTGACTGTCTTATGTACATGTAGATGTGGCATTTGATTTTGGAATTCAAAATGGCCACCGTAACCATGGAAACACGAATGCCTAAATTTGAAAATTGGTCCAATTTTTATGAAACTTGTAAGTAATGTGACCTGTCAGGTGTAGATGTAATATCCGACTTTGAAATTTCAAAATGGCTGCTGTTACCATGGAAACAGCAGAACATTGGTTGGGGCCGTTTTATGACTTTTGTGTTAGCATCCTAACACAGGATTACTTATTTTTTGTTTTGTCTATTTCGATTAAAAAGTTGAATGCGAGCATATATTTGATTGTTATTTATCTTAACGACTTTCAGATTATTTGATTTTATTGGACATCGTTTTTACATATATGCACTTCAATTATAACAATACAATATGTATGACTTTCAATTCCGAAATCTTTGAATTATAGTGCCATACCACGCTAACATAACAGGGTCGACAGAAACAACAACACAGGGAATCACTACAAAGGAGGCCGGAAATGGTACCGTAGTGACATCGTTAACAACAAAACATGTTACACCTCCGACAGTCCACACAGAGGAGCCTATTAAACTCAATGCCACAACTGGTGATGGTAGGCATATAGTATAATGTTCTCTAATAATTTGTTTTATAAATATAAATAAACAACTGAAGTTTAAAAAACTGTATTAGGAAACACGAATTATTGTTTTGAGGTCTGGTGGGACAATGAGTTGCTTGAAAGGAACCAAAATAAGAATATGACAAAAAAATGTTGTAAATATTTCCAGCTTATCAATGTTTGAAACCATTTGCAACACTTGACTAAATCAAAATTTGTATTTTCGTTTCTCCGCTAAGCACGCGGCATTTAGGAATAAGAGAAAGGAATAGTCTGGTCGGGATTATAATAATGCGTCCTTGTGGAGTTGGATGTCTTCCTTGAGCACTAACATGTTAAAACAACTCAGTGTATCGGACTAGTACAAAACACGGCATGCATTCATGTTCTCGTTCTGATCTGTGTTTAACTTTTATCACTGGGCGTTAAACACCTATCCTTCCATCAATCAATCAAGCCAAATAATTTATTAATACTTCTCATTAGTAGAATATTCTCATATTTGAATACTCTTTATTAAAACAGCATGTAAGGATAAAAGAGATGATTGTGCAAATTATGACGACGAGGCCTGCAGTGGGGTTTTTACAACATGGGCAATAACCAACTGTGCCCGCCGATGTGGATATTGCACAAGTAAGCTTACAAATTTGAATACTTTAGTATTACATCATCATGGTTACAATAACCCTTTCAACTGATTATATAAAAATGAACGCTTTTGAGAAATGACATATTATTGATGTAGATTGGTAGTCAGTTAATATTTCAGTTCTTTCTTTTATCGTTTGTGAATATATGTGCAGCATTGGGCTAACATTTTAGTACAAAAATGTCATTTTTTTTACGTTTCCAGAGACGAAAATAAACGGTTATTTCTGGCTGAGGGTGATTTTGTATTGCGAGTGATGCATGTAAAAAATAATGTGCTAACTATGTGAATGCACCCGGTCTCGCTCGAAAACTAATCACTATTTCCCTCAAGTTTTCCCTTGATTTATGTATTTATCACTGATAATTAAAAAAGGAATTTATGGGGTTTTACCATAGACAAATTATTGTTTTAAGTATATCAGTTAATGAAAAAGGAATATACATGCAAAGCTTTGTACCCAAAGCATTGTAAAACTTGAACCTTAAACAAAAGTATAGGATGAAAATGCTTTCAGTATTTTGTAATTACATTGTCCTTTTCGGAAAACTAAGATATTTCTAGGCTGAATATATTTAATAAAACATTTTTTTTTATATTTACAATTGATTGAAGATTCAGAACATTTCACCACACTTATCAAGCTACAGTTACAATAATGAAAGAATATTAAATAAATTTCAGATGAGCTGATGTGTAAAGATTCCGTGAAGTGCGGCAATCTACCAAACAATTTATGTACAGCTGAAGAATATAAATGCATAGCCACAACATCCTGTCGTAAATTCTGTGGACTTTGTACAGGTTGTATTTTCATTTCCATGTTTTCAAATTATGTTCAAACATTTACCCCAAAAATGTTTAAAGTCAATTATAAGTTGTATACAAGTTCGTTCTCTTCAACAATAACGTTTTCACACTGGATCGCAATATCACAAAAATTAATTTTGATTTGGCTATTACGTTATTTTCAGTATATATGTAACAGAAGGATGTTCTTTACTAATATATATTACAAGCTTACTCCTCAACCATTTATCTGGCAGAATATTTTCTAATTTCCGCAATTTTTCAAAAGGATAAACATGAATTACCTTCCATGATTTTTTTTTTGAAAAATCTATAGAAACATTTCTTTCAAACCATCTGATGATTCAAATGCTGATAACAAACTCGCTATTTTTCTCCCATAGTTTATATATATATATATATATTCATTTTCTTTTCAAAATATGAAAATGTAGTTATTTTGAATTAAGCAGAAAACATTTCCTTATCTACAAATAAGACATTGCGGAATCTTCATATATATTATATGTTTTGGTTGAGTTCAATGTATCTATGAATCAAAGAAAAACATTCATACATTTAACTGTGTGGCAAATAAGAATTACAACGAATTATATATCTAAATATATATATCGTGTTTAATCGAGAGGTGATATTCCGTTGTAACAATTTTGTCATATTGGGGTTTATAAAGAGGAAGTACATGTTCTAGGAATGCCATTCATTACCTTAAGGCCTTAGTCGTTACACTTCTGCCGAATACGTATGGAGTCGCAGATGACATGGATAGAAATAGTAGCATCCGTTTGAAATAAAAAATGGTAAGATATTCTATATTTTTCATTACAAATTTATTTTAACGTTTATTTATGTATATGTCTGCTAATTTATTTACTAATTTGAAATGCAATTATAAAAAAACCACCCAGTAATAATAATCATAATATCAATACTCATATATTTTTTAAATTATTATGATAGTACTAATAATAAAATAATAATGATAATAATAATAAAAACAATTATTATGATAGTACAAATAAAATAATAATAATCATCACTTTTGTGTGAATGACATTAATTAACATTGACATAATAAGTACTCGATCTTGTTGCAGATCTTAGAATCCAGAACATAAATGACAAAGAGCTATGCTGTGTTTGTATCTTTTCATACTTGCAATATGGAAGGGCATTTTGTGCATTCGAAGAAGGAGGCGCTCCAAAAACGATATCGAGATTGAAACTATCTGCGAAAAGGATGTCATTGAAAACGACGAAAAACGAGAAAAGAAAAAATGCTCCGGAAAACATTTTATGCTTTGTCTTGTACAGTTAATCCTTATCTCTGGAACTATGACCTTTTTTATTTACATGATCAACGAGCGAACGGAAAAGTCCTGTGGACAACTTGAAATTCCAGATAAATGGAAGTGTCAGTTTAACCATTTTTTCAATACTAACCACGAAGAGAAAATAAATCAACATTTCAACTGTCAAAGCGTGACCAATAAAACAATTGAAGAAAACTTGAATGTTATTCATGGATACGCTAGTAATATGTCGGACAAAATTAAAAAAGTGTTAAACGTAAAAGTTTCTCATTCTCCTTTACTTGCTCTTTTCGAAAATAAGACTAATACTAAATTGGAACGGAACTCTACAATATATAAAAATGAATCGAACGAAGACGACAAATCACATTTACCAAAACTGATCCAAAATGAAGTAAAAAGTTTCCTGTATATCATCCATAAAATTGGCAAATCTTCACATAAGCCTGACTTTGGAAAACAATCGAATAAACCAACATCACCGGCTATTGTTACCGCCATGTCTGATGAAAACATAAACGAGGGGAAAGCATTTTTGAAGAACGTAGTACGTAAAATATATCCTTTGCAAGACATACAGAGATTAGTGATTTACGATTTTGGACTGTCCAAAGATCACATCGATTATCTTACAACCAGGTGTTCCTTCTGTGAAATAAGAGCATTTCCTTTTAAAAAATTTGAAAATCTGACTATTCACTATGCGTTAAAGCCTCTGATGATAGGACTTTCACTGGAGGAATTTAAGACCGTTATTTGGGCCGATCCCTATATTCGTTTCCAACCCGTGTATTTGAGTAATGTTGTAAAATCTGCACAGAAATATGGTATCCAAGCTGCTAAGAACTATGAAAATGTACGAATTACTAATCAAGATGTCCGGCGCAACGTTATAAAATATTTGGAAGAGGAACCATGCATGGATACTTTTGATGAAATACAGTCAAAATTCTTAGTTTTCAGTCAAGATACGTCAGCGTATGATATTGTATTGCCATGGATACAATCTTCAGTTGGATATGGAGAAATGTTGAAAGAAAATGTAATTCAACATGCTAAGTCTATTTATAATCCTGTAGAAGAAACTATTTTAGATATAATACTCAACCGTTTATACAACAGAAATATGTCCAGTATCTTAATGGATATGAATGATTATGTTTATATTGATAAACATATTATCTACAATGCCGTTATTCATTAAAACAGTAATGTTTACCTTCTTTGATTTTGTCATTTGATTTGTGTCGAAGGAGAGAAATATGAGTTAAAATTGCCACAAGTTCAATAAATATTTTTTTCTCATGACAAAAATCCTTTATTATAAGTTATCTACGTTCATATCCGTAGATATGGATATTTTAACACCCTATAGTATCCAAGTAAACCCTGAGGCGCAGCCGAAAGGTGTACAGGGTACTGAAGGGTGTTAAAATATCCATATCTTCGGATATGAACGTAGATAACGAATTTATCCCCGGTCTTAGTCCAAATCTGGCGATTTTTAGAGAAATTCGACCACAAAGTGTAACGTGAAAGCAACGTTTTTTCATTATTTAAAAATGTTTCATTGAAATTTGGGGATTTGACATAATTTTAACGGGGTGTAGGGTACTAGCTTTGGTAGAACCATACAGGTTGTCAAATATAAGACATTTTTAATTCAGAGACAAAGAAACTAGAATGGGTCGAATTTGGCGCTCAATGTTGTGAGAGTTACATCATAGACGGTGTAACGTCAACGTGGGTCATTTGCATAGCTAGGTCAGTAGTCCCATTCATTGACAATGTGGCAGCCAAGTGATGCATTTACTAAAATGAGTGCAAATGCTCGACATAATAAGATAAAATCATTAGTGGATTACGTATTTAATTACAGACATCATGAATAATCTACAGAATTCTATATTTCACAAGGAAGTTTTAACCACGAAGACAAATGACCACCCATTATCTGTCGATACACATCAGTTCAAACAATTAATACTTGCATTGTTTTGTCGTTTTAAGAAGCAACAAGTCCCATGATTCTTATTTAAATGCTTACTTTCTGTAATTTGTTAATATAAATGTCAATTTTTTCAGTGATGTACTGTAATCACACAACTAAACTTATATTTAACAAATATATTCTTTCAATTGGTCGAAATCATAGTTCAGTTAAAGCATATTATATTTGCTCCAAATAAAATGGACTAGGTTCAAGGAAAGCATGGTTAGATAGCATTCTCTATTAACAATATACATTACTATAAAATATTAAGCATCCATTATATCGTATTAATATAATAACGTTGATAATACGAAATAAAATTAAAGCACTAGAAACAGACAGATAGAAAACAAACCCTAAAAATTAGAATCGTGTTTTCACTTAACATGTGTAAACTGAATATCAAAAGAAACCTTTGATCTATTTATTAAGTTTAAACGTTAGATATTGACTGTTCGCACGTTTTGATTATGGTATAATGTCTTATTTTCACTGGTCAACATCAAAACTACCAGACAGTTAGCTGAGATTATTACATCATGTTGACTGTTCATTAATGAGGAAAGGCCAACCAAAACAAACCTTTTACTTATCGTCAGTATCCAATTCACATCGACAAGTTGACATATTTAATATTAGCCCTGAAGAAGTCATGGTTAAATAAAGAACACATAATATCAAACTGAAATCTGTTGACGGGATATATTTTGCTAACATTTAATTGAGTAATCTGTTAGACACACGCACACACACACACCCTAACTGTTCACAAGGATTAAAATCCGTCTATGATAACAATTAGAATATACTGCCTGTAGTGGAATTCTTAGAGCTATCGAAATGATTTTATTATATTTTATTTGATATAAAATTATAAATATATATTTGACATTGAGTCGATGTCGTGGAAAATTTTGGCAAATACTGAAGTGTCCGTTATGAGCATGTAGTCAAGGTTGGCGATTTTTGTTCTTTCTAATTTGTCTCAAATGAAAAGCTTTGTCAGTTTCAGTTTAATAAATAACTATCCTTAATGACAATCCTTAAAGAAAGTATAGATGTTAGTTTTCGTAAATAGTCAAATATTTGTTTGAAAATGATAGATTTTTAAAGAATTTGGATTTTAAAAAAGTTATTATTTTGAAGGCTTCAAATACAAAAATTGTGGAAGAATCTTTAGATGGAAGTGGATATCCGTAGGCTTTTGTTACTTATTATATGGACATTGAGAACACGATAGTTTGAGTAAAAATGAATGAAGGTCAATGAATATTTAGCATTAAAGCTGCAAATATGAATATCATATCGCCGCTAGAGACTCGTTGTAGTGTGGTCCTCTGGAGTGCGGCCGGAAGGAGAGGTTGATGGTCTAACCCAGTGGTTGGTCAAATCAAAGACTTGAAAAAGAAACTTGCTGCCCCTCCGCGAAGTACATGAAATTTAGGAGTAAGTGTTAAAACTGGTCAACTTGGAGTCCGTGTCCGGATATGGTGACGTCTTCAGGTTGACTGTTATCTTGTGAACTAGCACTTAAAAATTCAGACTCAGCGATTTGGTCTAGTACAAACAGGGTTCAAATTCATATCACATTAGCATGTTTGAGTCATTTAGTTTGCCACTGGACGTTAAACAGCCATACATTCATCCTTTAAATATGAATATATCTTGAACAAGATTAATGTAGAACTAGTTTAACAAATACAAGACAGATTTGGAGAAATTCTACATTTTACCTTAAAAGATTCATAAATATATTTGGATATGATATTATTCAAATTGATGATTTGTTACCAAATAAACTCTATACATTTATTTCACATAGTACGAAGTTCATGATCTACAAAATATTTTATTTTACAGTACGTACTATATGTCTTAAATATACATTCATTGTAGATGTATATAGCTTCGACATTAGGCAAATATGAGAGCATTAGTCGCATAGTTGCCCTAAGCGGTGCTTTTATTGAAATTGTATTACATCACAACGTTGTTGCTTGTTTTTAACGTTAAGAAGTCTCTTTGATTAATTGTCCTAACGATACTTGTTTTTTTTTTTAAATATAACATAACTTTGTTGTATTTGATATGCTATTCTATTCGTTTCACAAATTATGTAGGCACTCTTATATCAATCAAATTTCTAAATTGTTTTACTCTATTTTTGAACAATGCTCTTCAACTTTGTACTTTATTTGGCCAATTGAACTTTTTTTATTCGAGCGTCTGGGTCTTTTGTAGACGAATCGTGCGTCTGGCGTACCCATTTTTAATCCACTGCTGGTGGATGTTGTCTCCCCGAATGTTTCACCAACCCAGTAGTCAACACTTCTGTGTTGACATGAATAATCATTGATATTAATTATAAATTAACTGCTTACAAAACTTAAAATTTTCGACTTTCTAAGGATTTTCTACCCCAGGAATAGATTACCTTACCTGTATTTGGCAAAACCTTTGGAATTTTGGAATTTGGGTCCTCAATGCTCTTCGCCGTCGTACTTTATTTGACCTTTTAAACTTATTTTATTCGAGCGTCACTGATGAGTCTTTTGTAGACAAAACGCGCGTCTGGCGTACACATTTTTATGGTATCTATGATGATCTTATTTCCACCAAATACTATTAACACGCACTGTATATAACTAGCAGTTCGATGTAAGCTCGAAGGGGGGTTGGGTCTTAATCTTTCTGTAAGACTACAGCATATATCTTTTCTTTTATTATCCTTTTTTAATATTAGTTTCTGAAAAAAATTTATCAATGGAAATGATTGGTCTACAAATTATTTAAATAACGTTTTGGTAATGTAAATACATATGAGTTCATGTCGTTGTTAAAAGTCATTCACGTGATTTAAAATGGGACAGAGAGGGCTCCAGAAATGAAACTTGACGAACTTAGACATGGTATATAAGATGTGTATTAACAAAAAAAAACACAAATATGTATATAAAGATATTTTTTTCTTTAGAAAAGACAACTAGCTACACAACAGTTGTAACATCAAAGATTGTACTAACACAAAAGCTGACAGAGGCGTCCTCTGTGTCAATATTGCCAACAGAAGCAACGACTTCCTCCGTCCAAGCATCAACTGTTTCAAGTTCGGAATTGCCTACCACAATGCAACCGAAAACTCCACAGCCGACAATTTCAACAACGTTAGCAACCATCCAATCAACGAAATCTTCGACTCAAGCTGTTACAAAATCAGTTTCAACGACTGAGCCGATCACACTATCTACCGCTATGCGAATCCCAACTAAGCCTGTCACATCAGCTTCGTCATCTATTCAAACAACACCACCAACCTCATCAGTAAAACAAACACTGTCAACAAAGTCACCAACCAATCCTCCAACACCAGAACCTACCAGTGAACCAACAAAAGTATCTACAACTGAACAAAAAACACCAGAACCAACCAAACCATCTACGCAAGTAACAACAAAACTATCTACACCAGAACCTACTAAGTCATCTACATCAGAAACGACTACACCATCTACACCAGAACAAACACAATCATCATTACCACAACCAACAAAACCATCGACACCAGAACCTACTTATTTATCTACACCGGAAAAAACTAAATCATCAACGTCAGAACCAACTAAGCCATCAACATCAGAACCATCTAAACCATCAACACCAGAACCAACCAAACTATCAACACCCGAACCTACTAAGTTGTCTTCTCCAGATCCTACTAAACCATCGACACCAGAACCAACTAAACCATCAACACCAGAACTATCTAAGCCATCGACACCAGAACCAACTAAACCATCAACACCAGAACCATCTAAGCCAACCACACCAGAACCAACAAAACTATCTACACCAGAAACAACTGAATTATCTACTCCAGAACCTACCAAACAATCCACACCAGAACCAACAAAACTATCGACACTGCAACCTACAAAATCATCCACACTAGAACCAAAAAAACCTTCAACACAAGAACCAACACAATCATCTTCATCTGAACAAACAACACCAGAACAAGCTACACAATCTACTATAGAACAAGCTACACAAGAACCTACCAAACTATCAACTCAAGAATCAATTAAACCTTCGACACCAGAACCCACTAAGCCATCAACTTCGGAGCCATCCAAGCCATCAACACCAAAACAAACAAAACAATCAACACCAGAACCTACAAAACCATCTACACCAGAACCATATACACCATCAACATCAGAACCAACTAAGTCATCAACATTTGAACCAACAAAATTATCTACACCAGAACCAACCAAACCATCTACCCCAGAACCAACTAAATCATCCACACCAGAACCAAAAACAATTTCTACACCAGAACCAACAACACCTACCATGTCTTCAATATCTACACCAGAACCTACAAAACCATCTACACCTGAACCAACAAATGCATCTACTCCTGAACCTAGACCATCAACACCAGAACCAACAAGACCATCAACACCAGAATCAACTACATCATCAACACCAGAACCAACAAAACCATCTACACCTGAACCAACCAATACATCTACTCCTGAACCTACTAGACCATCTACACCAGAACCAACAAAACCAACAACACCTGAACCAAACAATGCATCTACTCCTGAACCTACTAGACCATCTACACCAGAACCAACTAAATCATCAACACCAGAACCAACAAAACCATCTACACCTGAACCAACCAATGCATCTACTCCTGAACCTACTAGACCATCTACACCAGAACCAACTAAATCATCAACACCAGAACCAACAAAACCATCTACACCCGAACCAACCAATGCATCTACTCCTGAACCTACTAGACCATCTACACCAGAACCAACTAAAGTGTCAACACCTGAACCAACCAATGCATCTACACCAGAACCAACAAGACCATCTACACCAGAACCAACAAAACCATCAACACCAGAACCAACAAAACCATCTACATCTGAACCAACCAATACATCAACTCCTGAACCTACTAGACCATCTACACCAGAACCAACTAAATCGTCAACTCCAGAACCAACAAAACCATCTACATCTGAACCAACCAATGCATCTACACCAGAACCAACAAGACCATCTACACCAGAACCAACAAAACCATCAACACCAGAACCAACAAAATCATCTACATCTGAACCAACCAATACATCAACTCCTGAACCCACTAGACCATCTACACCAGAACCAACAAAACCATCTACATCTGAACCAACAAAACCGCCCATATCATCAGTATCTACGCCTGAACCAACAAAACCATCTACACCTGAACCAACCAATGCATCTACTCCTGAACCTACTAGACCATCTACCCTGAACCAACAACACCAGAACCAAAGAAACCCACGCCATCACCAATAAATCCAGATTACTCAAAAGAACAACCAACACCATCCCCAACACTTCCATCATTAAGTTTGTCATCATCTGGTCCAAAAGGTAAAAAGTTTATATGATTTTAATTTGAAGTAGCTGCCCTTTTTGTCTTACATTATATGCAAAACAATGTTAGCACATTACACTTCAAAATAAACTTAGATAACTTCAGATATAACACAATAAATTTGTCTGATATAACCCAAATACGCCATGATATTTGGAAAATGCATATGATTAATAGTCAGCTGTAAAGAAAAGTATAACACATATGAATAAAATGAAATGCGGGATGTAAGTCTATAAAACAACAACTCAACGAAAAAAAATATAATTCAATAAAGCAAATGACATCTGTGTTAACATTCTGTCCATGAATGTCTACGGTAACAATAGAAAAATGTCCATCAAATTAGTGAGGAATCAAAATACTAATTAAAAATGACACAAAATACTATTATTAATCAGCACAATATTTCCGCATACTGGACTTCGTTCAATGAATTGTTGATATTCAAACACCAAATACATATACTAAAGTAGTCATATTTGAATCAATTTTTAAAAATCGTGCGACGGTCAAACAGATAGTCACTAAGTTGGTGTATAACAGTTTCTGTATACTAAATCTAGTTTATTGACTTCTTTACAGTTTGTAGTACAAATTTTGCGGAACCTGTTCCAACGTGTTGTAAAGTGTGCGCATGTCCAGGTGCACAAGTGTTTGGACGAGTAATAAATGAACTCGGTGAACCCATTTCTAATGCTGAAATCTCCTTCTCGGGTTGTGAATGTGTACGATATTTAACAGATCCATCTGGAAATTATGAAATCCTTAACATTTGTGTTGAAGGACATGAAATGTTATATGAACATCCGGGTTATATGGCCTCAAAAGTTTTACCAGTTCCTGTAGTACCAGGTGGAAAATTCTGGAAGGCAGATAACATTCTAAAAACAAAACCGATTGTTCCAGGACTTAATGTAACAAAAACATCTACTGGTTGAAATATGTATGGACAAGTCTAAACCTGTAGTAAATAATTGATGTAGCGATATCTGTGATAACAAACTGGTCGTTTTGTTAAGTGAATGTCGTCTTTTCATTTGTAGTATCATGTAGACATTTTCATTTAGAATTATGTTCATTAGATTGATGGTCTTACGAGGACCTATTGCTGTTACACTAGAAAATGCATTCCTTGTCTTATAGTGGATAGTTGTCCCATTAGAAAGCATACCTATAACGTTATTTTATACTAAAAAGATTACGGTCGTTTAATACGTTCATAATAGGCCACAATACTTGATTGAATTAAAAGTATATTCCCCTTTACTTTTTACGTATTGAATTTGATCCGGTATTGAATGGTTGTCAAGTGTTATTGTGGGTTGGCCAGAGACAAGTAGAATAAAATTGTCAGCAAAAGAAAACTCGGCAAGTAATAGTCATATAAGGCATGCCGTCAAATAAATGTTTGCCATCCAACTATCGTCATTTTATTGATTTTATGGTTCTATGTATATGTTCTGAACAGTTGTTTGATTCTCGAAAAAGGTTTGATTAATTCTATGATGTGTTTGTTTCTATATCAAACTTCTTAACTCAAGTTTTTTTTTAAAGACAATTGGCTATCCCAGGGTAACCAACTGTGCTCCTCTTCTTGTCTACTTATTCCATTATTCGCATGAGGAAGATTTCATAGAGGAAAGTTCAAGAATAATGAAAACAAATTAGCATTTTCCTTTAATTTAACTTCCAGTATGATAACGATGTCCTCTCACTGAATATGTTAACATTTATTGACGATATAGCTATCCTATTGCACTTGAAATAAAAAATACCATACCTACATCTGCTTCATATCTTGACTTTAAATAAGATAATTGACAACAAGGGTCGATTAAGAACTATACTTTACAACAAATGATTTCAATTGTCCTAATGTTTTTCATTTCTGTGTAGCAAAGAGAGGCAAAGGATACCAAATGGATATTCAAACTCACAAGTCGAAAACAAACTGGCAATGCCATGGCAAAATAAACAAACTATGAAAAGACAAATAACAGAACACAAAACACAACATAGGAACTAAAGACTAAGACCGACGAACCCTACAAAAACCGGGGTGATTTCAGATGTTCCGGAAGAATAAGCAGATACTGCCCCACATGTAGCACCTGTTGTGTTGCTCATGTACTAACCCGGTGATAAGACTAATTAGAGCCTAAATTTTGAGTATAAATTATCTCCCAGTTGATACGATACCCTAGGGATTGCATTTCTTATCATAATTATCTGGATGGAGGCTTCCTGCTATTAACCAAACTACTATACCATCGAATAGGTTACTAATGGTGAAATCTATTTCTTCCATTCGAACGTTTTACGGACGTCATGTTTTTGTTGACCGTTATGGAACGTCTGTGACACAGATGACCACTGATATGTTTCCCTTGTCGTCGCGACAGTCCCTGCTCTTGGTTGTGACTCCGTCCAATTTTACTTGTAATGAGCAACACGATGGGTGCCATTACTGAATAAAGAACCGCTTATCCTTCCAAAGCACTCCCGGCATTTAGTGATATTATATTGTGCAATATTTAGTTTCCGGTGTTTTGTGAGTGGTTTGTCTTTTTGTTGTTTTATCTATTGGTCATGGTCTAAACGTCTTCCATGAACGAAAGACAAATATACCAGACAGCTCCCAACCACAACCTCTGGTTCTGCTTGAGACAGACACATATTCGTTTACAGATTACCACAAATACGGAAATCATGTACAAGTATGAAACATGGAATCTTCTGTTGTGTTGTTTTAATATGTTTAACAGTTCTGGAGTATAAATTAAAAGAGATGCTGGGTATACACTAATAAGACAGTACCCTATTGCCACAATTAATCAAAAGCATCTCATGATAGATATATATGGTCTTCGACAATAGACACGTCTATAAAATATGTCAAGCTCTAAATTACCCCCGAGTTTAAACAAATTCTTAATGTAGTGAGCAGAGACGACCAAATTTGAATTTACTGTTCTTTTTAGACCCGTGGCTATTAATGACTTGATAAACTGTCTATTGGATAATTTAATGTTGCTGTCTCATTGTCGCATATCCCTAATACATCATAAACTTTTTGGCATTTTGTTGATTAGTCTGAGGTTTTCAGTTATTTACTGAGTCTTCTCAGTACCAATTATTGATGGAGATGAAATGGACAAAGTTTTAGGTTCTTTTTGGTCATATAGCTCTTCAACTGTTTAGGTTATTTTATTTTCTTGGCTTTCAAATATTCGACTTTGAGCATTCCTGATGAAGGTAAATCCGGAAAAGCGCTTCGGACACATGTAATTTATAACATGTTTTTTTTATCTATCCCTTTTCCATACTTCTGATTTTATAAAGCATGATATGAACACAAATTATAAGTTTGCTTATCATTTACTATAAAAGGTAGCTTTTTTATTTACTGTACATAATCTACATAATATACATTTGTACAATTATTTACATTTCTTTTATACCTACATGTACTACTGGTCCTTTTCCTCCATTCTAACTTATATAGTCAAATCTAACTTAACATGATTTCTAAATATTATGTTTTAAAATGACAATAAATAATCTAAATAACTCTACAAAAGAACAAGTTGTTAAATATATACGTCAAAATTTTCCTGGATACTTGATTCTTTGTGGTTGTGCCAAAGTCTGCATACAAGCCCACAGAAAATTTGTAGACTCAAATTTGTGCTTCAGCTATACCATCCACGAAAATTGGTACTCCACGAATAATAATGAATTGCTGAATACTGGATGTTTAAGATTAAATGTGACTAACAAGAGATGCCGGTATATGTAAATGAAACAACACAATTAACCAAATAGAATTAAGAGGTCAACATAGTCTTTCAACTATTGACAGATGACCTAAATAGCCCTCAGTAGCTGTTAATAAGTTTGATAGAGGCTATCCAAGACATTTCATCCGTATTTAATAAAAGTTCATTTTTTCGGGTAATATATCCACATGAACAGAGATAATGATATATAAGTTGTCATATATATGAAAAAATTCACATCATAATGAACCTCTGTACATGTATTAAGTTTGAAGTAAATGTGACAACAACATCATCCTAAACAATGTTAAACCAATAGTTTAAACTGATACAGGACAGATGAAGGGACAGACTAATGGAATGATGGACTCACATACCAAAAAAACATCAAACCAGGGACATAAATTCTCATTTTGTATCTGATTAACAGCAATTTAATGTGGAAATACCCCTTAAGCTTTACCAATACACATCTGGTGTAAAAAAAAAATACAAATTCTGAATCCAAACTAATTCATCTGGACAACTGTGAATTCTTATAAAAGAAGAGAATAAAATAAGCTAATATTTATCAATTCACCAATTCATTAAATGCAGGGTCTTTCTTCACAAAACTGTTATGAACCCATTATCTATTTGCATTTCTCAAGTTTTAAAACAAAATTAATAACAAGTATCACTAACAAATGTTCAAATAAAAATAATAAAACCCCAGGAACTTATATATAAATGCAGGTATGAGTATACTTCAAACATGTATCAATTAGGATTAAATAATTCCTATGTAAATGAATATATTGGGGATGTCTGACTGGCAAAAATTAAAATGAAACAATTGTAAAGTTGTAATGAAAAATCACTGCTAGGAATCAAAATCTAAATTTTAGTAATATGAATTTGGCTTGTTGATTTATTTGTATAGATAAAACATCTAACTAATTTTCAAAAGTAGATATTAGTTAATACATGATGATCCACAAAAAGTTTTATGTTTAAGAAAACTAATAAGGCCTGCTTTTAAAATTCTAATGAAAAAACAAGAGTGCACACGTCAAAATGATTCACCTGCTTTACTGACAATTGATTTTGATGTTAAAAGTCTTAAAGATAAAGGTTTTACTAAAAGCATTACAGAAACTTAACATTTTTAAAGATCTATGACAATGAGGTTAAGGTCAGATAAATCGTGTCAGACAGACATATACACCTTACTATTTATTTAAACACCAAATATAGCTGACCTATTGCGTATGCTAATTGAAAAACAGACCAAAACACAAAAACTTAACATTGACTATTAAACCATAAAAATGAGGTCAAGGTCAGATGATACCTGCCAGACAGACATGTACATCTTATAATCATTCCATACACCAAATATAGTTGACCTATTGTGCATGTACTTGAAAACAAACAAAAACACAAAAGCTTAACATTGACCAATGAACCATGAAAATGAGGTCAAGGTCAGATGTTACATGCCAGACAGACATGTACACCTTTAAAATCATTCCATACACCAAATATAGTTGACCTATTGCTTATAGTACTTGAAAAACAGACCAAAACACAAAAACTTAACATTGAGCAATGAACCATGAAAATGAGGTCAAGGTCAGATGAAACCTGCCAGACTGACATTTACCCATTACAATCATTCCATACACCAAATATAGTTGACCTACTGCTTATAGTATTTTAGAAACGGACCTAATCATGTAACTTTAGCCTTGATCACTGATCCATGAAATGAGGTGAAGGTCAGGTGAACTCTGTCTGACGGTCATGTAGACGTTGCAAGGAACCCATATACCAAATAAAGTTATCCTGCTACTCATAAGTGAAAAATTCACATGACAAAAAAACTCAATTTTTTTCAAGCAGTCGCTGAACCGTGAAAATGAGGTCATGGACAATGGATATGATGGACAGAAACTTCGTAACATAAGGTATCTGCATACAAGATATGAAGCATCCAGGTCTTCTACCTTCTGAAATATAAAGCTTTAAACAAATAGTTTACACCGCCGTAATACCGATGTCTCGCATACTGCGACTTTCATCACAAGCGAGACAAAAAACCACATTACATTTAAGTAACATTTTTTTTAATTTGATAATCAATGGCATAATTGTGAATTTCCTATTAACTAATTTGATGTTGACATTGATGATAAAGCACACATAATTTTGCACCCTGTATTAATACCTGAAAATGAATATCTTACACTATAATGACTAAATGCACTATATAATTATGTCATCATTTTTTAACAGACCTCATACCTTCTATTATTGACAAATTATTTGATATTTTAATACAATTTGTGAATAACAACATTAAAAGAAGTTTAAGCCAGTATGAAACTGTAAACAAAAACAACAGAATTTTGCATGCAATTTTGAAAATTTATATCGTGTTGTTTCTAAAATTTTGATAAAAAAATGTCACTCGGCTTCTTTTCAAGCAACAAGATGAGCAAAATTCCTATATTCTACAAAAAAATACATAAAATATATGGTGGAAACATAAGTTTTAGAACGAAAAAAGAAAACAGAACTATTAAGTCTTCTCAGAAAATCAACTAGATTTGAATAGACAAATGAATGGCATCATTTGACAAAAGAACTCCGTAATTTTGTCCATAAAAAAGTCATCTATCATATAACTCACAATTATACACTTATAAATCTGTTCCTTATCTTAGGTTTAAAGAATAAATTTGCACTACAGAAGTCTAGACAACTGTTTGATTTAGAATGATATTAGGCAGAAATGTGCAATACTATATGCCCTGGCATTTAATTTGAAAAAATGAGGTCGCTGCCCTAATTTCCTTGCTACAAATTGAAAAAGATATTGATCATCATAAAATGACAAAAATTAACACATCATCCTTAATAAATCAAATTCTATATGTATTTTGAACACTGCAAAGTTTTCTATATACGTTAATGAGATAAAATAATATAATATCTTATAATAAATCTTTAAATCAAATTGCGTGCAAAAATATCACATTCCTATAATAAAAACATTAAACTATAAAATTGAGAATGGAAACGGGGGATGTGTCAAAGAGACAACAACCCGACCAAAGATCTGAAAACAGCCCAAGTTTATTGCAAAAAGGCTTATTTTAGTAAAAATCTATATCACTCATTTCAAGGGGAAAAATTGCCACTACATGTGAGAGTCTTATACTTTTAAATAGTGCATAAAAATTTATGATTTTGAATTTATCATTTTATATCTATTACATAACCTTCACTGTCCTTCCCAATATCAATTCTTTATTTCAATCAACACACAGTCTTAGAAAAAATAATTCTTCAAATTGGGTGTAAATAACGAAATAGACCCATCTACTTTTAAAGCATGATTACAAAGTACTGATCTTACTTTATGTTACATTTGACACTAATCTTTGCACTTCATTGACCTTACAGTTACATTACATAAATATCACATGGGATAAACATTAACCAAGGTAACAGATTATAAATATTTAACAATATACTTAGTACTAAAATATGGACGGAAACAACAAGCACTAACAACAAACAATTAATCACAGATAAATAGGCTGCCATAGTTTTATAAAGGATTTCTAGTCTGTTCTCCTGGGTTATCATCCTCTAGTCTCTGGAGAGCGGCAACAGTTGTTCATTTACAACACATTCTCTCCTTGTATCACAATATCGTACATGAAAATGACTGAAAAATATATATACATTCTACTGATTAATATGTAGAGGCATTTCTGTACCAATTTATTTTGGATACATTTATATTTGTACACAACTTTCAACTTTTTTATAAATACATAAAACTTTAAAAGGGGAGGGATTGATCTCTGAAAATAAAACAAGTTTAATCCCACCATCTGTTCATGTGCCTGTCCCTAATCTTGAACCAATTCAGTAGCTGGTTTTTGTTATTGTCTTTTTAAAAGTTTTTTTATTTTGGTTTTCAGTATCAATGGCAGATCTTTGCAAGTGTTTGTTAAATTTATTCAAACAACTTTTTCTTTAGCAATTAAGAGTTTGACTTCTTGTAGAGATTCCTGGCTGTTGTTGAATACCATGTGTTGACCTCTGGATGTCTTTTTCTTATTTGTATTGTTGTGCCATGCACAGATTTACTTTCACACTGCTATGTATATTTATATTTCAACATCTTCAATATATAAGTGAATCAAAATATATATTGATTCTCCTCTAAACATTTATCTTTAACTTTTCTGTAATGGTAATATCCAATTAGAAAGAAATCTCTTCATTTGGCTATCTAGTTATCAAAATAAAATACCTTTTTCTGATTTGAAGGCTTTGGGTCCTCTTTTTTGTCTTCTTTCTTTTCTCCATCTTTTTCTCCTTCCTCTTCATCTTCTTTTTCATCATCTTTGTCACCTTTCTTGTCTTTATCCTTCTTTTTATCTTTTTTGTCCTTTTCCTTCTTTTTATCTTTTTTCTTGTCTTTTTTCTGAAAACAAATGATAAAACGCATCAACATGTGAAACCAAAATATAGTTAACCTACTCCTCATTGTAACTGAGATAATGCAGTCACTGTACAATGAAAATGAAGTCAACGATAAAGCATATGTGACAGGTGAAAATGTAAGAGCATAAGGCATGTGTTTATAAGCTATTGATTATCAAGCCTTCTTCTGCCTATTGATATTTTAAGCTTTATACAAATACTAGCTGTCAGATTACAATCTTTTGTGTCATGCATTCTGCCAAATTCATCCACAGTGAGACAAAAAAATCAAATCTTCAGGCCTTTCAGATTTCATTCAATTACCTCATCATCTTCTTCCTCGTCATCTTTTTCATCTTCATCTTCATTCTTATCTTTTTTCTTGTCTTTCTTTTTATCTTTTTTATCTTTCTTCTTGCTCTTGTCTTTTTTGTCTTTATCCTAACATTTATAACATTATTCTGAAGTTTCTATGAGACTTGTGTCACATGATATTACAAACTTAGTAAGTAAACTGTTCCCAGGCAAAGTTTTAAGCCACAGAGTAGTATCCCTTCCTAATGAAACCATATAAAACTTTACAACTATACAACTGTATAAAATTAATTTTTTCTTAAGTTATCAACATATAAAATAGAAAATTTAAAGGATACTAATGCTATAGCATACCATTCATCAATGATCTTCAATAAACATTAATTTTTTAAGTCACTGGAGCATAACTAAAGGGGCAGAGCCTTATATATTGCAATTGAGATGCATGGATGCTTGAGCAACTGTTTGCTATACATCCATGATTTTTTGAAACACTGATTATGAAATGGATCAATCAGAAATCTTCACACTATTGTTGAAATAAGAAAACTAACAACTATGTCTAGCTGCAAGACAACAATTGTGACAGCCAATATTTTGCTAAAATGGAAATAGAGAAGAAATAAGCATACAAATATAAATCTATTACCAAAAACTAATAATTGATTGATTGGTGTTTAACTACTTTTTGCACTATTGGCTTTTTCTGTGGCGGTCAGTTTTTATTGGTGGAGGAAGCTGGAGTCACTGGAGAGTACCACCAACCTTCAGCAGTGAAATCTGACAATTTTTGTCAATTAAGATTGGAGTCAAGCGCACCTGCCATGTGAAGGGTTTGAACTCACAACCTGTTTTGACAGATTAGTGATACAGTAGTGGAACTACTAAATCCACTCTGCCACCGAGTCTCCAAAAAAAAATTATTAATATAATATTAACTAATCAACATGAATTAAAATGAAGTTTGTCAATTAGATTGACTTTATTATCTGATTATTAAGATGGTGAAGAAACTTTCAGGTCATATTGTATATTTTCAATTTCCCAATTTCATGAACAATAAATACCTTTTCTTCTTTTTCTGATTTTACTCCTTCATCTTCTTCTTTGTCTTCATCCTCTTCTTCATCTTCATCATTTTTCTTCCCTTTTTTCTTCTTCTTATCCTTATCCTTTTTATCTAAAAATTTCCATTTATTTATTAAGTACTAAGCGCCAAAAAAAAGGATAAGCTTCAATCAATTGAATTATATCTGCTGATCATACTTTCAAGCTGAAGAATATTCAAAATATAAACAAAACACCTTGGTCACTTATAAGCAAATGGACTTATTTGCATAGCTTCTACTTATGACTTGCACAACAAAATTAAACAAGCTTGACGAAAAAAAGTGCGGAAAATTGATTATTTGAGTGAATTTTCTGAGTCCAAGGACAATAACTCTGCACTAAATCATCAGACCGGAACAAAATTCGAACTTGATCTGTAACTTGTCATGATAAAACAATAAACCAAATATCAAATCAATATCTTCAAGGACGAAGAAAAAAAGTGTGGAAAACTGATTTGCCGGACTGACGGATGGACAGACAGACAGAGTGCAAACCTAAAGTCCCCTTCGACTTCGTCGGTTGGGGACTAAAAATACAAAAAAACATTGACATTGACATTTTGCTTAATTGATTTAAAAAAGAAGATAATTCAAAGGAAATGTATGATACAGAATTTTGTAAGGATTCAAAATATCATTTGGCCCAAACTATGGGTAAATTGGTCATTTTATGTCATATGTTAATTTTGGCAGGTACCTTAATATTCACTTATCAATACAAAGGGATTGAAAAAATTATTTGTCTGCAATTTCAGGGATCAAATAACAGTTCTAGCCATACCTCCTTCCTTCATCTAAATCATTTCATACTGAACTCTTCAACAAACAAACCTAACAACTCAACAATACTATTCCACAAAGTTTCAAATGGCTACCTTTCTTTTTATCTTTTTTTCCCTTCTTGTCTTCTTTATCTTTTCCTTTCTTTTTGTCTTTCTTCTTCTTTCCATCATCTTCTTCCTCTGACATCTCTTTTTTCTTTGTTTCTTCAACATCATCTTCTTCATCCTCATCATCTCCTTCGTCTTCATCTGACAAACCAGTTGTTGTACCAAAAATCTTAGTTTTGGATTTCTTTCCTTTCTTTTTATCTATAATAGAAAAATGCACTGAAGTTCATCTAAAAATTTACCATATACATGACAATGTGAGTTTTCAAGTTCTATTTACATTTCACAAAAAATAATTAAGATTCCAAGCAACTTGCACAATCTCTCTCTGGTGTCATCAAAATTCTTAATATTTGATTTAAAATTTGTTGTTGTTTTTCTTAATGATATAATTAATTTTACAATAATGAACCTCTTTGCATTCCAAAACACCCAAACACTGCATACGTGAGACTGATCAACCAGAGGAATGATTAAACAGCATATTTGAGACTGATCAACCAGAGGAATGATTAAACAGCATATTTGAGACTGATCAACCAGAGGAATGATTAAACAGCATATGCTATAACAAAGACTCTGAAAGCAAGGAATATGCATATCACATACAAAACAGATTGAACAAAATTACAAAGTTAAGCCTTTTAAAAAATTCTGCACAACAATATTGACAATTTTGGATATTCTTCTTCTCATAGGGCCCTAATTGTATTGTTTTGGCAGATAAATTTGTTAAGTCTTGTCTTTGTATTTTCTTTATAAGACTTCAAATAGATTTGGGGTAAAAATTGAAACCCAATAACATATCTTCACCAAAATAGCCCACTCAACTTTTAGTTAAACAAATAGAAAAAAATATATTATAAGAAAGAAGCATTATTGTTAATAATAATCAATCTAACCTTTCTTCTGTTTTTCATCTTTCTCTTCATCCGATTCATCCTCCTCATCTTTTTCTTGTTTACCTTTTCTGGGCTGAGGAACAGGTACTATTGGCAAGGTCTGTAGACATAAATTCTTATTAAATAAATGTTTTTTTCTAATTGTAATTTGACTGGTACAGGGTTTTGCAAATAGCCATAACTTAAAGATAGTCTCACCTACTTTAAAGCCAATCTTAGACAAACTTTTATGCCATAAAATTTGCATGTATAATGGAAAGGATATCACCTTATACTTCTAAAACTGATCTTACTATTTAACATGTATTGAATACAGGCTGCCTCTCCACTTTCTGAATTTATGTTGCCACCTGAAGATTACTGATGTTTCATCTGTGATCATTTTCAATGTAAGAAATTAGTTTTTAAATTCCAGATATTTCAATAAAATTTACCAAATGTGTTTATAATTTTTCTAAATGCTTTACTGAATACTGTCATGTATAATCCAAAGGTTTTTACCCTTATATTCAATTTGCCAGGCAGGGGAGCCAATTATACTGTACTACCAGCAAGAAATGAAAGAAAATGTTTATTCCACAATGCTGCTTTGTTCTCATATTTGACTGCAAAATACTCAAAAAAATAGCCAAAACTTGAAACTTCAGCTGATATTTGACGATACAGATATGTAACGAATATTTTTTTGTTTTTACATTAGCAGTATATAACTAAGGAGTTAGACCTCAGAATCTTCTTTAAAAAGAATTTTCAGATCATATCACAATATTCCAAATGTCAATGGTCCATCAAAAACATTTTTATGTATACAACGGAATCAGAAAACCTACATTAGTGCAATATGAAAATTAAAAAATCCAGGAATTAAGATAAAGGAAATTGATCTAATATACTTTTTGAAACCATGTTGAATAGTATCATATGTATCAGCATACCAAATATTAAAAGTCTATCAAATGCATTTCTTTAGAAACTAAACTTTTATTTATATTTAGTCATATTAGTTGCAATCTTATTGAAAGGAGAAGGTCCGGTAAGGGTTAATTTCGGCCTAAAATTCGAAGTACATGTGATGAAAGATTTTTACATTTTCTAAACACTAAAGTGTCTACTTTAGTCTATTCAGTTAGTTTATGTTAAAGGTTTAAACTGATTTGCTATTTAAAGATGCTCAAATTCAAGCTTAAATATGAAAAATCTATCAAATATGCCATAAAACGTCACTTTTTTGGGGGGCCAAAAGGGTCTTACCGGGCCTACTCCTTTACATTATATCTTTATTTCCTTTTGAACAATGTGAAAATTCCAGAATCACTGATGGGATAGTATGCCTAACCTACAGCTTGATTCAGGAGATACATGAATGCTAGTATAAGAATTTACCCAAATTTCAATAGTTTAAAAATGCAATGTTATAACATCAGAGGCATGATGTGTGTATATACACTTTTGTCTTCTGAAACTTATCACTTATTACTATGGATTCATATATTTTTATTTTCATGGGTACCAATTTTAATGGATTGAGGAAAAACCATATTTTTGTGGATATTTGATTTAGCGGTTTTGCCGAAGTCTGCATATACGCCTGTTGAAAATTTCTACTTAATTGAACATTTGAATTTCTGGTTCACCTGTATCCACGAATTCCACAAAAATTAGTATCCTACAAATAATAGTGAATCATAGAACTTTTAAATGTTTATTTCTTCCTATATATCACATGATCTTTTCTTAAAAGTAATATGGCTGTAAGACATCATAAAAACCTTTCTAACAAACATATTTACCCTTAATGTTGATGATGTTGTTGCTTTTACTTCTTCATCCTCTGAGTCTACAGATTTGTCTTCTCCCATCTTTGGTAAAGATCTTTTCTGTAAATTATAACATAAACTATGATTTTTGTTTTATAAACTGTGTTTGTCGAACACATTGTACATATAAGAGATACACTTTTTCCCTACATAAGATTGAAACAATACTTACGGTATATTACTTTAATTTGAAACCTTAACTTGACCAAAAACAATGCAAATATTGAAAGCTAGTCAAAGTAAATGCAACTTCATATATGAAATACCATTCCCTTAGGACAAGCTTTTAATATTTGGTAACATTGCTTTCAACAGAAAAACAACACATGCACTTTCTCTATCCTGATTTTTATTGCAGTTTGCAGGTCCAATAAAAACTTAAGTTGATAGAAGACTGGTAAATTCCAATTGAAACACATAAGGTTAAATCATACCATTGGCGTAGGTTTAGACATACCGTTGGTGTAGGTTTAGACATATCATTGGTGTAGGTTTAGACATACCATTGGTATAGGTTTAGACATATCATTAGTGTAGGTTTAGACATACTGTTGGTGTAGGTTTAGACATATCATAAGTGTAGGTTTAGGCATACCATTGGTTAAGGTTTAGACATATCATTGGTGTAGGTTTAGACATACCATTGGTTTAGGTTTAGACATATCATTAGTGTAGGTTTAGACATACTGTTGGTGTAGGTTTAGACATATCATAAGTGTAGGTTTAGGCATACAATTGGTTTAAGTTTAGACATACCGTTGGTGTAGGTTTAGACTTTGACTCCTCCTCTGAGTCTTCTTCCTCTTCTTCTGATTCAGTTGGTTTTGATAATTGTGATTCAGACTGTTTCTAAAATAAAATATTGACACTAGAGTCTCAAGTTCAAAGGTAAAATGTGCAGAACAAACTAGTGTGAAATAAATTTCAATTCATTAGGCAAGTCAATTTTTTTTACAAACTGAAGAACTTCATGGCGACAAAATGCTTTGAATTGCTTCAATTGCAAAATGAAATGGATGTTTGTTGATTAAAAAAACCTCACTTATTATCAACATACTATCTAATTCCAACATGACTGTAAGAAACAATCACAACCTTATTGAAACAACATATATTATTTTTTAATATTGAACATTATAAAATGTATTCAGAAATGATAAAAAGTAAATCTTTAGTTCAACGCTATGTTATTCTCTGGAAGTTATTATTGGTTTTATCGTGTTTAGAGCTGTTGTCTAGTTGACATCTACCTATAAATATGTTTATTCATAATTGAAATCCTTAACATATGTTTTCATTTGTATCTAATTCTGAGATGATAAACTTTGTCTAAAATAACAGATAAAGAATAGAAAAAACTGTTTAGAGTATTGTTTCCTCCTTTAGTAATCATAAGATTGATTGATGTTGGCTTAACGCTGCCTCATCACAAAAAGGCTATATCCAGGCCAAAGTAATTATAGTTTATCAAATTAACCTTTTCATTGGAGGTATATTTCTTCATTATAACTACATTTAACTTTGTAATTTTCTTGCAAGAGATCAATTCTACTTGTACTTTAAAAAATACAAGAGTTATTTGAAAAATGTATATTTATTGAAACAAAACATGTTTCAGCAAACCTCAGGTAAATCTTGAGAAAAGTCATATAAATAAATCTAGTGTTGCACTTTTTTCATTAACTCTCAAATTTTTACGAACATATGTGATAACATACAAGAAAACTGGTCAATAAAACATGGTTTTGATTTGCACAATTAGTAATCAAGAATCCTTGTAAAAAATTGACCCTTGATTTTAAATAAAACAAAGGAATACATACTGTGGGAGTTGGTTTTTCTTCTTCTTCTTCTGACTCTTCATCTGATTCATCTTCTTTTTCCTTCTTGTCTTCTTTTTTCTATTTTTAAATAATATTATTTAAAATATGTTTATTGAACTAACATTAACAAATGTATATTTATTCTAAATACTCACTTGTTTCCAAACAAGAGTGCACACGCTGAAATGTCTCGCCTGCTTTACTGACCACTGATTTTATGCTGATAGTCTCAATATAAAGTTTTACTACAAGTATCACATAAACTTAACATGTGGATAGAAAATGAGGTCAAGGTCAAATAAACCAAGCCAGAAATACATGTACACCTTAAAATCATTCCATACACCAAATATAGTTGACATATTGCTTATAGTATACAAGAAACAGACCAAACCATGAAAACTTTATATTGAGCAAAGAACCATGAAAATGAGGTCAAGGTCAGATGAACTCTGTCAGACAGACATGTATACCTTACAATCATTCTATGCTTTAAATATAGTTGATCTATTGCACAAAGTATCTAAGAAACAAACTTATCCAGGAAAACTTAACATTGATCAATGAACCATGAAAATGAGGTCAAGGTCAGATGAACCCTGCCAGACAGACATGTACACCTTACAATCATTACATGCTTTTAATATAGTTGACCTATTGCATATAGTATCTAAGAAACAAACTTAACCAGGAAAACTTAACATTGACCAATGAACCATGAAAATGAGGTCAAGGTCAGATGATGCTGTCAGACACATACACCTTACAATCATTCCATACACCAAATACAGTTGAGCTATTGCTCATAGTTTAAGAAAAACAGATCAAAACACAAAAACTTAACATTGAGCAATGAACCGTATAAATGAGGTCAAGGTCAAATAAAACCTGCCAGACTATTTTCATACACCAAATATAGCTATAGTTGACCTATTGCATACAGTATTAGAATAAACTGTTAACACAGAGATATGTCTCGCCATTTTGTAACTTTTGTTAATGCAAATGTTGAAATTTAAATAGCAATTCTTTAACATATACCGTAAGTTAGGCAAATATTCAAAGTCAATGAACCATGACTGAAGGTACATGGGTAAACTATCTCCATGGAAATGAGATGTGCCAATGCTAATTCAACTGCATACCAAATACTATTGACTTATCATAAGTTGTTCCCTTCAAACCAACCTAAACACAAACATTAACTTGTTAACTATGTAAAAGTTTCAAAGTCAATGAACCATGATGCAGGGGTGGGGCTATATAATCTCCATGGAAACGAGACTTGCAAATGCCAATAAATTTGCAAACCAAATATCACTGACTTAACATAATCGGCTCATCTTAAACTGATCTAATCACAAACTAATACATGTAAACCAAGCAAAAGTTTCAGTCAATGGACCATGACTGAGGAGGTGGAGCAAAATAATCTCTCCATGGAAATGAGATATGCCAATGCTTATACAACTGCATAACAAATATCAGTGACCTACCACTAGTGGTTCCCCAAAAACTGACCTAATCACAAACTAATACATGAAAACTAAGCAAAAGTTTCAAAGTCAATAGACCATGACTGAGGGGGCAGGGCCATATAATCTCCATGGAAATGAGATGTGCCAATGCTAATAAAATTGCATACCAAATATCATTGACCTACCACTAGTTGTTCACCATATAAAACTAGACCTAATCACAAACTAATACATTGTTGATGCCACGGCCGCCGCCGCCGCCGGAAACAGCATACCTATGTCTAGCTTTTTGACTCCGTCAAGGCGAGACAAAAACAGACCAAAACACAAAAACTTAACTTTAACCACTGAACCATGAAAATGAGTTCAAGGTCAGATGACACCTGCCAGTTGGACATGTACATGTACACCTTACAATCATTCCATACACCAAAAATAGTAGACCTATTGGGATCACTATCCCTATGTCTCTCTTTCTGCGACAGAAGTCGCAGGCTCGACAAAAAATGACTTTTTTTGTTCAGAAACTTATGGAAAAGTTTGGGACCATAATTGTTTCCTCTTCTCAGGTTTGTTTACATTCTTGTTTCCTCTTCTCAGGTTTGTTTACATTCTTGTTTCCTCTTCTCAGGTTTGTTTACATTCTTGTTGCTCATTGTAGAATTTACTAACAGCTCTCTTTTATTAACAGATTTTCTCCAAATATTATATTTGTTCACAAATTAAAATGTCTACCCAATATTTCTTTTTTTTACAATTTGCACTGTCAAATTAATTTTCTACCCAATATCTGTCTTCTTTTAATTTAACAGTTTTGCAAAACAGATGTAAGTTATACCTAGTAGATTCTGTTATACATATCTAATCTGATGATAATATTATTAGTCTATAGGTTTTTCTGGATTTTTAAAATAATATAAACATACAAATAAGTATTCTTTCACCACTCTACTATAATTTCAAATACAATTGCTAAAGATTGTTCTAAAATAGCTTCATAGAAAATCTGTGAAGTTAAATTTCTGAACTGAAATGAGTGGAAATTTTTTTTTACAAACTTCAATACTAGGAAAGACACTGAAAATAAGACTGCAGCTTTAATACTGAAACAAAAGGTTGGAACCAAAACAAGTCTTTAATAAAAACAGAAGTTTGAAGTAATTGGTTCAAAGCAGAAAAAAAACTTGAAATATTGGTAAAACTTTAACTGTATGTCTTCTGTTTTGTATTAATAAATGAATAGCAAAGATAGCATAAGTATAGACTATTTTCATATTACCGACTTTTGGACATTATGGTACTCGGTCAAGTAAGAACAACCAAAATAAGTATAATCCAACATATAATCGGTGTAATTTGAGGGAAAGTTTACTGTTTTCAGATGATTTTGTAGTGAAAAAAATGTTAAGCAGGTAATTTTCCCCAAAATTGTACCGATTGAAAGCTTGGTTTTACTTCTTTAGCTTGCTCTTACCTGACTTGGTACCATGATGTCCAAGGTAACCAGTCGACAAATTATATAATCCGAGTCAAAAGTCGGTAGTATGAAAATAGTCTATTACAAAGCATGTTGATTATAAGTCAGAAGTAGATATTTCAATAAAACATAAAAAGACAAACAAAGTATAGACTTTTCTCTATAATACATATTTTCTTACAATTATTTGTTACAAGAAATAATAAGTGTTGAAACTAACATTGTTTCAGAAAAACTCTGTAAAGACTAAGGTAAACTCATCTGAGTCATGCAGTTTCACTAAAAAAATTTGGGTTTTAGAAGAGTTTTAAGATAATTTGAAAACTGTTGACTACTGTGAAGAAAACTTGTTTATGAAGAAGCTGTTTCACAGTAAATATACAGCAAACTTCATGCAGAGATCAAGTTTAACATGCAAATAACCTGGTGCATATACCAGATTTGTCAGAACTACACAAATGCACTAACCAGCAGCAATTAAGATGTGGATTAGCCCTAATTCCTTTAGATTAAAACCAGAACTAACATAAATTCAGTCTGTAACTTATTTCTGAATACAATGAGACATTCAAGCTAAGAACTTAGAGGGACAGCAATTTTAATAGGATTTTCTGATCATATTTTGTTTTAAAATTCTACAATTTAGTTTTCTTTCTAAATCATATAATGACTTTTCGTGTATATTTATCATCTGAAGCTTGAAAACAAGTAAGGTAATTTATAGTTTTTACAATAATATTAATAAATTGCTTCGCCGAGGGCAGCTGGATAGGACAGCAGAGGTCCAACCATGAACAGTTGGGGCAAAAAGGGACACAATATTCGTATTTGATACAGGTCTGAATTTGGATTGTAATTCAATATTTGACACATAATAGGTTTCTGACACAGAATAACTGTAGTCAAAGAACTTAGAATTGGTTATATGATTTGAATTTATATTCAATTTTTTGCTTTTGTGCAATACACTACGCTGTTGCAAACTGAACCCCCAAAAAAAAAAACAATAAAAATTTACCCCCTTTTTTTTGCTTATGTGCAATACACTATGCTGTTGCAATTGACTTCCCCAAAACAAATTTTTTTACCCCTCCCCCCTCTCTTTTTTTTCAAGAAGAAATTTTCTTTTGATTTCTGAAATCTTGAGAAAAATTGTCCCCCACCACCAATTTTTTTTAACCTCCCCCACCTTTCCAAAAAAAAAATTCTTTCCCTCAAGATATGGTCATAATCTCAATTCAAATTTCCAATGGAGTTTGCAACCATAATAACCCATTTAAATACATCATAAAAATCTTAAAATAGAAAATGACATACATAATCATGGCTAAAATTAATATACCTTAATCAGCATTTTTAAAATTATTAAAATAGTAACTTCTAAAAATAAATTGACAGCTAATCACCTCAAGACAATACAACATTTCTTTATACATAATTTAAAAGCAGTGTAAGGGAGGTAATTCAAACACAACACTGTACTTAAGTAATTGTCCATTAACCAGGACACCCTTGTTTTTCTCACTTTTTGCCCCAATTCCTAAACCATTTGAGCCATAACCCCCAAAGCCAATCCTAACTATCCCTTTGTGGTATGGAAACTTGTGGTATAATTTCAGAGAGATCCATACACCGTTCCACAAGTTATTGTCATGAAACTAGAAAAAATGCTTATTTGGGCCCCTTTTTGGCCCCTAATTCCTAAACTGTTGGGAACATAACCCCCAAAATCAATCCCAACCTTCCTTTTGTGGTTATAAACCTTGTGTTTAAATTTCATAGATTTCTATTTACTAATACTAAAGTTACTGTCCAGAATCCAAATGTCTTTGGACGACGACAACGACGATGACAACGATGACATGATACCAATATACAATTGCAAACCACATTTTCACAAAATATTCAAAGAAAAACTTTTGACTTTTAACAGCCAGTAACAATTAGAATGATATAATTTAAACATCATAAGATGATGACTATGAACTTTTTTGCAGCAAAGAATGTTAGAAATGAAAGAAAATTTAGAAAAAGTATATAATGCAATGAAAAAAAGAACCTTTTTATGCAAACAACACACATATGTGATATTAGCGTAAATATTAAATAGACACCCAACAACTTCATGCATTGTAAAAAACATTAATTCATGCAGTAATACCTGTACATCTAATGGTTTCTGCGTAGAGGGGGGGCATTGGGCGTGGTACTGACTGAACCCTGTTTGTTTTGACTTCCTGTTTAATTAGGCATTGTGTACAATTAATATTCAGTTAGAAAGTTCATTAGCATTTGTTTTGAATTGTAGCACGACTTGAAATTTGTTCAAATACACAACACATGTAAATATAAAAATAAATCTCAATGCAAAAAATGTTATTGCTAAAGTTTTGATAGTTATATGCTGCAAAACCCACAACCAAAGCAGCATACAAAGTCATGCAGGAAAGAAATTATGTATATCTGCTTTTTCAAATATATTACCATAAAAAATCACCTTCAAGCCAATTTTCTCCTCCCTACAAATAAGGACTAGAGTTCTTGAAGGGTGTTTCTCTGATTTTTGATTGATTAAAATCCTTCCTTTCCTACTCTTTAACTTTGTACCAAATAAATTATGTTTAAACAATATTCACTTTTTGTATAATTTGAAAATATATAAATGTTTCACCTGTCACACACAGAAAATCCCAATGGAAAATGTCCTATCAGACTAAAAACAATAGTTATATGTACCTCTATATGTTTATTCACATGGGAATCTGCCTCCTCCTCATCCTCTTCGGATTCTTCCTCACTGTCCTCATCTTTTTTATGTTTAGATTTATCTCCTTGGTCGACTGTGTTGTGTAGTACTGTAAACATGAACCAATTTCAATAACCATCTAAGAGTGTATTGTTATGTAGATATGTGATTTTTTTGTCCTTGCTTAAAAAGAACCTTTTGGTTTTTCCTTCATTTTTTTTTTTTACATAATTCCAGCCGTTAGTTTTTCACGTTTGAACTGTTTTACATTTGTCATATCTGGGCCTTTTATAGCTGACTATGCGGTATGGGTTTTGCTCATTTTTGAAGGCTGTACGGTAACCTATAGTTGTTACCTTATAGTTATTTGGTCTCTGGTGGAGAGTTGTCTCATTTGCAATTATACCACATCTTCTTATTTTTATATGTAATGGGTTCTCTTTTCAATTTATGTTTTTATTGTTTCCATTTATCTTGCTACAGCTTTCTCATCAAAAAGCAACAGTTGAGCTTGGCTGTTTTAAGGTTGGAGTAGTGGCAGGGACATAAGTATAAAAAGAGGCTTTCCAATTATTGTTGTACTAGTAATCTATGAAAGCCTATGAACATGGCCTTCAGATTACAGAAAACCTTAAGGAAATATTCATTATTTCAAATTTATGAAAATTTGTCTGAATATGTATCTTCAAAAGAGATATATGAATATTTCATTCATGGTATCATTATTATTATTCTATGTTCACTATTGCCAACAATTATTGAAGTGTACAAGAAATCTGTTTAGTTTTGCAAAAAATCAGTTTAAGATAAACCAAATACTAATTTTTTACACAAAGCTATGACTGCAACAAATTACTTAAATATAGAACAATACAAAGTGTTTTGATTGTGACAAGAGTTTTTATTTACAGCATATTACTTGATGATTTCCTATTTTTTACAGAATAATTACTTTTGTTTTCACTCTGTACACCATGTATTCTTTCCTTAGCAAGAGGAGTTTCATTGGGTGGCAATGTGGCACTTAATGGTGGTGGCTTGTTGTTATTCAATTCTGGCAACTGCCTCTTGATTATAGATGGACTCTGAAATGATAATTGACATACATGTCATGATGATAATTTCTTTATACAAGGGACAAGTGGTAGAATCATAACAGTTCCTAGTGTTTTGGCATGTTGATTTTTAACAATATTTACTTTATTATATTTCAAAGTTTATGATTATAGTTTAACCTCCTTCTTCAGCTGAAACGAGTGGTCTAAGTAGTTCATCTACTGTATCACTAGCCTGGCAACACTCAGGTTGTCAGTTCATATCATCAGAGTAGCATTACCTTTTAATATTCTAAATTCTTCAATAAATTCAAAATTCTCTACTTGGCTATAAAGCATATAACTATAAGATATACAAGAAATCTGTGGAACTTGATCACAGATTTTACAACACATGAACTATACACTATAGACTATAGATGTCATATAACAATCACTTATGCATTTTGGAGTCAGATATTTTCTCTAGTGGCTACAAATTTAACAGGAATATCCATGATTTTTTTTGGTGTCAGATATTTTCACTAGTATTGAGAAAATTTAACAGGAATATCCGTGATGCCCAGTTATGGCGGACAAATAGCGCTCTTATTTCATTTAGAATCTAGAGTCAAATGTACAGACGGCTTTTGGATTTTTTGAGAAATATGGCTATGCATGACCACCATCTGAAAATTTTTCATTCAAGAATTGCCCCAGTATTATTCACTGACACTATATTTATGACTTCTACCTTACATAACATTACTTACTTTACTTAATGTGTTTTGTCTACGTTTTTCTCTTGCTGTAAAGCTATTATTGAGATCTAACGACCCATCAGCTTTCAGAGATGCGTTTAGTAGATTCTTGTTGACAATTTCTGGAGATTCCTCAGTCTCCTCTTCAGAACTTTCCTCAACCTCTGTTTGTAACCTCTTATGGCCTACTGCCAACATGTGACAACCTCCACATGATACCTGAAATCAAATATTGTAGTTTCAAAATTTCTTTGTTTCATGTACATTATAAACCAAATAAATGGGGAATGTGTCCATGGGACACAGATGATGCCCCCGCTTGTCTATCATATAAAGTTATAAAGGGACATAACTGAAAAACGGTAATACTGACGCTACCCAAATTTGTACTTGATCTGAGTTTTGTGGTAATAACAATTGTGTATAAGTTTCATAACATTTGGTTAAGGCAAACTTAAGTTAGAGAACGGAAACGAAAAATTCAGCAATTTTTCCTTTTGATAAGGGCATAACTCTAGAACAATAAGAGTGACACCCCAAAAAAACAAACTTGATCTGTATTTTGTAGTAATAAGCATTGTGTATAAGTTTCATAGCATTTGGTAGAGGCAAACTTATGTTAGAGAACAGAAACGAAAAATTCAGCAATTTTTCCATTTGTAAAGGGGTATAACTCTAGAACGGTTAAAGTGATGCCACCAAAATTGAAACTTGATCTGTATTTTGTGGTAATAAGCATTGTGTATAAGTTTCATAACATTTGGTTGAGGCAATCTAAAGTTAGAGAACGGAAACCAACTTTGGGACGTACAGATGGACAAGGGTAAAACTTAATGCAATGCCCCCTCCGCTATGGTGGGGGCATAATAAAAAAATAGGATTGTAGTTATAGAAATTTTAGAAATGAACATAGCCTATTATGACTCACAATGGAATTATCAATAAAGAAGTTTAACTACACTTATAAATAACTTTTAATATCAATACAAGGAAATGCAGTGGATTTTTTTTATATCAGATAATTAGTGTTGTCAAAAAAAAAAGCTTAAAAAAATGTCTAATAAAAGTCAGAATATAAGCAAAATATTAAAGAACCTGCATTGATGAATAAATAAATAGTGTCTAGTTCCTTAAAGGGGCATTAGATGTCAAATTCATGTTCACCGATTTGACTCAAATTCTCATATTTGATTTATAAAATACTAAAACGTATATCCAAATTATAAAAATAAACAATTTACAATGCATGGGCTCGATAATATGTATCAGCATTTCGTGTGTATTTTAGTCTAGACGCCATCTAATTAACTATCGAGGTGACCTCCGAAGACTGCCGACGGTCATATAACCCGATATAAACATAAATATAGATATAAATAGATAGCGAACTCGTGCAATTGGATTTTCTAGGTCTGTTTGATTTCATATTATAGGTTAAAAATATATGTTAATCATCGTTTTACCTGTATAAGAATGAGTTTTTGTGGATCGAATCAGTCAATCAAATGGTTTACCCTTGTTTCACTTTCAATGTTGACATTCTTTTCCTTTTAATAACTGAACACGCCTAATTCATGCGTAACCCATCTCTAGTAAAGGGATTAAATTGAAGGTCACATGAATACGGATTCAATGAGGTCAAACTATTCATTCACTTGCAAGTGAATAAATCATCAGAGATGTTTCTTAGCTTATTTTGACAAAATTGAACCAAACTGGCTGCTAAAAGCGAATTATTATTTCACTATTTCACTTTCATTAATGATTGAACAAAAAATCATATTTTATTTTTTTATATCTCGTAGCTAATGCCCCTTAAATGTATAAGCAATGTATGTACCTGAGTAACATGAAAGTTTTTAAATCTTTCAATAAGCGTAGGAACATAGATATTGCAGTAGCTTTCTTGACCTTGACCTAGTTTACCATGTCTTCCATCTCCAAATGTGAATAACTGGTCTTTTTCTGAAAAAGATATTCAAAATGCAAATGGATTTGTAGAATATTTTGCATAAGATTTTTTTGGTAGGTGAAACAAATCAATATAAAATTTCTTTATTTCAAACTCAAATTAATTTTGTTTAATCCCAGTGTTTATGTGACATGGATTGCTATTGTATCAGTTCTTCAGTTTTGACTATTGTAAATATGAATTAAAAAAAAAAGAAAATTTGAAAACAAACTTATACGAAACTTAATACATTTGTAACACAAATTCACAAAACAAGACAATCCTTGACAATATTGCTGACTAGGCACAGGAACAAAAATAGTCTTATTTTTTTTTTAACTTAACCCTCTCTTCTTATTTATTTTAGTATTGATCCTATTACTTATCTCCTATAATTTACTATGACATTTAAAATTCTAAAAATGTTTTGAAAAATATACCAAAGTAAAACTTCCACGAACTATCTTCCTCTATACAATATGTGAACATTTCTTGCTTTACAATGTTTGAAAATAGAAATTCCAAAAACAATAAGAAATACAGTGAGCATTACCTGATATAAGTGCTGTATGACTGTCTCCACACGAGACTTGTTTGATTTTCTGTTTACAAAATATTTGTTTTGGTGATGGTGTTTCCAGAGTTCTTGTTCCATGTCCCAACTGACCATTGTTACCATCACCAAAGGAATAAGCTTTACCAGATTCTGAAAAAATGACAATATTTTAATTTGTAACTTTCTTCATATACTTATCTTGGAAACAAATGGAGAATGTGTCCATGGGACACAAATGATGCCCCCGCTTGCATATAATGTTATAAAGGGACATAACTCAAGAATGGTAAAAGTGACACAACCCAAATTCCAACATAATTTGTGTTTTGTGGTAATAAGCATTGTATATATGTTTCATAACATTTGGTTGAGGCAAACTAAAGTCAGAAAATGGAAACTAATTTTGGGACAGACATACAGACGAACAAGGGTAACATTTAATGCCCATTTTTTCTTAATTTTTTTTTTTAACCAGAAGTTGATAATTCATATTCTTAAAATTAAATATGAATTCAACACATCATAAACTGTTGACACAGAGATATGTCTCGCCTGTCGGCATAAAATTCAGAAAAAGACAATTTGATGGACAGCAACATTGCTAATTAATTCAAAGTCGCTGGACCAACTAGTGGGTAGGGCCTCGAAATGGTTGATAAAACTGAGATGTACAAACAGCAATGTAACTTTATAGAAAATATTGTCTTTCGTAAGTAGTTCCTATCAAGCTAACTTAATCAGAAAACTTTTAAAACATTTAAAATTGCTAATTATTTCAAAGTTACTGGACCATGGCCTAGGGGGCAGGGCTTCAAAATTGTCGTCCAACTGATATGTACTGATAGTAATGCAACTTCATACAAAATATCATTGATCTATCACAAGTAGTTCCTATCAATCTAACTTAAGCAGAAAACTTAACATTTAAAATTGCTAATTAATTCAAAGTCACTGGACCATGGCATAGAAGGCAGGGCCTCAAAATTGTCATCAAACTGATATGTACTGATAGTAATGCATCTTCATACAAAATATCAATGATCAATAACAAGTAGTTCCTATCAAACTAACTTAAGCAGAAAACTTAACAATTGTTGACACCATCATCACAGCCGTCGCAGGAAAAGCAATCCCTTTGTCTCACTTTCCACGACTTTCGTCGCAGGCGAGACAAAAATGGCACATATCACTTTAATTTAACTATTTTTTGGGGGTTGATATGACTATGTGAAGACTGATAGCCCCCATGTTTACCACTGACCCAGTGTTTCAGTATTGACAATAAACTTGTCATAAACATTTCCAAAAAGTCTCAAGTGTAAAATTTTGTAATTTTTTCAAAAATAAAGTCAATCCATAAACTAGCACAGAACAGACCATAACCAGTAAGTTTGGTTTACTTTGATGACAATAGGTCAATACAATTAAAACAACTTTTAAAAATAGAAATTGTGACCTAACTAACTGTCTTAAACATGACGGACCTTGTGGAAGTCTAAGGAATATCTTTACATCATACTTTAATGATAATTTGTAAATCATACAATAAGGCATAACTTCACCAAAATTGTACTAAGAATGAAACTTTGACATTGTCATTTTAGACAACTTTGTCCCAGTAAAACAAAATGAATTAAAAATGAAAAATGTCTACACGAATATGTTTTGGTAGTGATTTTTACATTTGTCATTAATTTGTTTTTGCTATGACGCATGGCTGAAATGAATTATTTTATCTGTTATCTACCTAGAAGAAATTACATTAATTAATTAAGCTTTTGCAATGTCATCAGAATTTTGATAGTGTGCAATTGCTTAACATTTTCATACTATGTCATTAAAGAACATGTTAACCCAAATATGGATGTACAAAAGTACTGACACTGTGGAAATGGAAAACTTAAAAATTTGTTTTTGTGTAAATGTAAAATGGTTTGTTCAATCTAGCAAGAACTAGAACTTATTTTACCTAATAAAACAACTGTATGAGTATTCCCACAAGATACTTGTTTGGCCTTCTCTGGAAGTTCCACTTTGTAAAGGGTATAACTCTAGAACGGTTAAAGTGATGCCACCAAAATTGAAACTTGATCTGTATTTTGTGGTAATAAGCATTGTGTATAAGTTTCATAACATTTGGTTGAGGCAATCTAAAGTTAGAGAACGGAAACCAACTTTGGGACGTACAGATGGACAAGGGTAAAACTTAATGCAATGCCCCCTCCGCTATGGTGGGGGCATAATAAAAAAATAGGATTGTAGTTATAGAAATTTTAGAAATGAACATAGCCTATTATGACTCACAATGGAATTATCAATAAAGAAGTTTAACTACACTTATAAATAACTTTTAATATCAATACAAGGAAATGCAGTGGATTTTTTTTATATCAGATAATTAGTGTTGTCAAAAAAAAAAGCTTAAAAAAATGTCTAATAAAAGTCAGAATATAAGCAAAATATTAAAGAACCTGCATTGATGAATAAATAAATAGTGTCTAGTTCCTTAAAGGGGCATTAGATGTCAAATTCATGTTCACCGATTTGACTCAAATTCTCATATTTGATTTATAAAATACTAAAACGTATATCCAAATTATAAAAATAAACAATTTACATTGCATGGGCTCGATAATATGTATCAGCATTTCGTGTGTATTTTAGTCTAGACGCCATCTAACTTACTATCGAGGTGACCTCCGAAGACTGCCGATGGTCATATAACCCGATATAAACATAAATATAGATATAAATAGATAGCGAACTCGTGCAATTGGATTTTTCTAGGTCTGTTTGATTTCATATTATAGGTTAAAATATATGTTAATCATCGTTTTACCTGTATAAGAATGAGTTTTTGTGGATCGAATCAGTCAATCAAATGGTTTACCCTTGTTTCACTTTCAATGTTGACATTCTTTTCCTTTTAATAACTGAACACGCCTAATTCATGCGTAACCCATCTCTAGTAAAGGGATTAAATTGAAGGTCACATGAATACGGATTCAATGAGGTCAAACTATTCATTCACTTGCAAGTGAATAAATCATCAGAGATGTTTCTTAGCTTATTTTGACAAAATTGAACCAAACTGGCTGCTAAAAGCGAATTATTATTTCACTATTTCACTTTCATTAATGATTGAACAAAAAATCATATTTTATTTTTTTATATCTCGTAGCTAATGCCCCTTAAATGTATAAGCAATGTATGTACCTGAGTAACATGAAAGTTTTTAAATCTTTCAATAAGCGTAGGAACATAGATATTGCAGTAGCTTTCTTGACCTTGACCTAGTTTACCATGTCTTCCATCTCCAAATGTGAATAACTGGTCTTTTTCTGAAAAAGATATTCAAAATGCAAATGGATTTGTAGAATATTTTGCATAAGATTTTTTTGGTAGGTGAAACAAATCAATATAAAAATTTCTTTATTTCAAACTCAAATTAATTTTGTTTAATCCCAGTGTTTATGTGACATGGATTGCTATTGTATCAGTTCTTCAGTTTTGACTATTGTAAATATGAATTAAAAAAAAAAGAAAATTTGAAAACAAACTTATACGAAACTTAATACATTTGTAACACAAATTCACAAAACAAGACAATCCTTGACAATATTGCTGACTAGGCACAGGAACAAAAATAGTCTTATTTTTTTTTAACTTAACCTCTCTTCTTATTTATTTTAGTATTGATCCTATTACTTATCTCCTATAATTTACTATGACATTTAAAATTCTAAAATGTTTTGAAAAATATACCAAAGTAAAACTTCCACGAACTATCTTCCTCTATACAATATGTGAACATTTCTTGCTTTACAATGTTTGAAAATAGAAATTCCAAAACAATAAGAAATATAGTGAGCATTACCTGATATAAGTGCTGTATGACTGTCTCCACACGAGACTTGTTTGATTTTCTGTTTACAAAATATTTGTTTTGGTGATGGTGTTTCCAGAGTTCTTGTTCCATGTCCCAACTGACCATTGTTACCATCACCAAAGGAATAAGCTTTACCAGATTCTGAAAAAATGACAATATTTTAATTTGTAACTTTCTTCATATACTTATCTTGGAAACAAATGGAGAATGTGTCCATGGGACACAAATGATGCCCCCGCTTGCATATAATGTTATAAAGGGACATAACTCAAGAATGGTAAAAGTGACACAACCCAAATTCCAACATAATTTGTGTTTTGTGGTAATAAGCATTGTATATATGTTTCATAACATTTGGTTGAGGCAAACTAAAGTCAGAAAATGGAAACTAATTTTGGGACAGACATACAGACGAACAAGGGTAACATTTAATGCCCATTTTTTCTTAATTTTTTTTTTTAACCAGAAGTTGATAATTCATATTCTTAAAATTAAATATGAATTCAACACATCATAAACTGTTGACACAGAGATATGTCTCGCCTGTCGGCATAAAATTCAGAAAAAGACAATTTGATGGACAGCAACATTGCTAATTAATTCAAAGTCGCTGGACCAACTAGTGGGTAGGGCCTCGAAATGGTTGATAAAACTGAGATGTACAAACAGCAATGTAACTTTATAGAAAATATTGTCTTTCGTAAGTAGTTCCTATCAAGCTAACTTAATCAGAAAACTTTTAAAACATTTAAAATTGCTAATTATTTCAAAGTTACTGGACCATGGCCTAGGGGGCAGGGCTTCAAAATTGTCGTCCAACTGATATGTACTGATAGTAATGCAACTTCATACAAAATATCATTGATCTATCACAAGTAGTTCCTATCAATCTAACTTAAGCAGAAAACTTAACATTTAAAATTGCTAATTAATTCAAAGTCACTGGACCATGGCATAGAAGGCAGGGCCTCAAAATTGTCATCAAACTGATATGTACTGATAGTAATGCATCTTCATACAAAATATCAATGATCAATAACAAGTAGTTCCTATCAAACTAACTTAAGCAGAAAACTTAACAATTGTTGACACCATCATCACAGCCGTCGCAGGAAAAGCAATCCCTTTGTCTCACTTTCCACGACTTTCGTGCAGGCGAGACAAAATGGCACATATCACTTTAATTTAACTATTTTTGGGGTTGATATGACTATGTGAAGACTGATAGCCCCCATGTTTACCACTGACCCAGTGTTTCAGTATTGACAATAAACTTGTCATAAACATTTCCAAAAAGTCTCAAGTGTAAAATTTTGTAATTTTTTCAAAAATAAAGTCAATCCATAAACTAGCACAGAACAGACCATAACCAGTAAGTTTGGTTTACTTTGATGACAATAGGTCAATACAATTAAAACAACTTTTAAAAAATAGAAATTGTGACCTAACTAACTGTCTTAAACATGACGGACCTTGTGGAAGTCTAAGGAATATCTTTTACATCATACTTTAATGATAATTTGTAAATCATACAATAAGGCATAACTTCACCAAAATTGTACTAAGAATGAAACTTTGACATTGTCATTTTAGACAACTTTGTCCCAGTAAAACAAAAATGAATTAAAAATGAAAAATGTCTACACGAATATGTTTTGGTAGTGATTTTTACATTTGTCATTAATTTGTTTTTGCTATGACGCATGGCTGAAATGAATTATTTTATCTGTTATCTACCTAGAAGAAATTACATTAATTAATTAAGCTTTTGCAATGTCATCAGAATTTTGATAGTGTGCAATTGCTTAACATTTTCATACTATGTCATTAAAGAACATGTTAACCCAAATATGGATGTACAAAAGTACTGACACTGTGGAAATGGAAAACTTAAAAATTTGTTTTTGTGTAAATGTAAAATGGTTTGTTCAATCTAGCAAGAACTAGAACTTATTTTACCTAATAAAACAACTGTATGAGTATTCCCACAAGATACTTGTTTGGCCTTCTCTGGAAGTTCCACTTTTGTAGGTACAAATGCTTTGATATCTCCATCCCCTAGTCCTAACTTGCCTCCATCACTCTCACCAAATGTGTATAATTCACCGGATTCTGGAATTAAAAAAAAGATAACTGTAAATGCTCATTCAAATCAAATGTTCCATAGTAAAAACTTAAGCATCTTTTCAATTCATGTTGGCATGGTCATTTTTAACTAAAAGCAAACACACAAGTTTACTCTAAACGAATCAAATACAAACTATTTATAACAGAATGCCCATACATGGATAGCTTTCAAAATTAAAAAAAAAAGTTTAAAATGAGAGAAACTAAAATGAAACTATCCTTTGTAAACAAAAGATGTAAAAAAAAAAAAATACATGTATCTTGTTTAGCCTGTGTAACAAGATAACAACATATCTTAAAAATAAAATACTCCACAGGGCGCAGCTTGATACGACCGCAGAGGTCCAACCCTGAACAGTTGGGGCAAGTATGGACACAACATTCAAGCTTGATACAACTCTGAATTTGGATTGTGATTAAATATTTGACACAGCATAGGTTTCTGACACAGAATGAATGTGGTTTAAGAACTTAAAAATTTAAAATTGGACATTTACCTATTATGGTCCAATATCCAAAATCTAAATACATGGTGAGATTCAGCAAATCAAAGAACCCCAAGAATTCAATTTTTGTGAAAATCAAACTAAGTTTAATTTTGGACCCTTTGGACCTTAATGTAGACCAATTTGAAAACGGTACAATACTGTGCAATTGAATATTTCTTGCTATTGCGCAATAAAAAATTTCTTGCTATTGCGCAATACTGTGCAATTGGATATTTTTCTTGCTATTGCGCAATACTGTGCAATTGAAGATTTCTTGCTATTGCGCAATACTGTGCAATTGAAGATTTCTTGCTATTGCGCAATACTGTGCAATTGAAAATTTCTTGCTAATGCACAATACTTAAAACAATAATTTTCACATCCTGTTTGGTGTGTATCTCCTGCCATATCATTATTATTTGCTTTTAAATATAAATCAGAAATTACCAACTTAAAATGGAAAATTTTAAAGACAAAAAAAGGATAAAAAGGAAAAAAAAGGAAAAAATAAAAATCCCCCAATTTTTGAACCCCCTTATGATTCATCCCCCCCAAACTCAATCCCAGCCTTCCCTTTGTGGTATGGTACCTTGCAGTACAATTTCAGAGAGATCCATACACTTGAACACAAGTTATTGTCCAGAAACTAGAAAAATGCTTATTTTGGCCCCTTTTTGGTCCCTAATTCCTAAACGTTTAGGGCAATTACCCCCAAACTCAAACCCAGCTTTCCCTTTGTGATATGGAACCTTGTAGTACAATTTCAGAAAGATCAATTCACTTACACACAAGTTATTGTCATGAAACTAGAAAATGCTTGTTTTTTGCCCCTTTTGTTGCCCCTAATTCCTAAAATTTTGAGGCAATTACCCCCAAAATCAATCCCAGCCTTTCCTTTGTGATAAGGAACCTTGTGGTACAATGTCAGAGAGATCCATACACTAACACACAAGTTATTGTCTGGAAGTTACAAAAATGCTTATTTTTGGCCCCTAATTCCTTAACTGTTGGTACCATAACCCCAAAAATCAATCCCAACCTTCCTTTTGTGGTATTAAACCTTATGGTAAAATTTCATAGAGATCCATTCACTTAAACTAAAGTTATAGTGCGAAAACCAATGTGTCTTCGGACCACGACGACAACGACGACGACGCCAACGTCATACCAATATACGACCCCAAAAATTTTGCGGTCGTATAAAAATTCCTTCCAAGGGGTTTATTCTTATCTGTCACTACACCTGTATGGTAATAACCATAAGAAAGACATGTGACTTTTTTCTTGAAATCTGTCACAACAGCTTTACGGTAATAACCATATCACAGACATGTGACTTTATTCTTACCAGTCACTACAGCTGTATGGTAATAACCACATGATAGACATGTGACTTTGCCTTCTATATCTAACAGTTGTGGCTGTGGACATTCTGTTTCATCCCCAAGACCAAGTTGTCCTTCACTTCCACCTCCCCAAACATACACTTCACCATCCTCTGTAAAAAACAAATCATTGAGCTATTCTATTGTTTAGGGCTATTCCATTAAAATGTATGTGGGAGGGTAGGAAGGAAAGTTTAATTATTGAATGTGGGTCATGGGTCTTTTTTCAGTATGCGTCTATTACCATTATGCAAAATTATCTAAAAAATGGTTCTTGGTTGTAGGGATATTTTGAAAGTCCCTTCCTACCCTCCCACATACATTTTAATGGTATAGCCCTTACAGGATATATTAAGAAAGAGCTTAATTTACAAAAAAAATTTGTAAGGGTTACGCGGAACCCAGTGTCTCGCCTACTTTTGCTGTTGTCTATTGTAACTGTAGACTGTGTGTAATGTTAACTGGAAGAAAAACTAAGTCCATTTAAAAGTAATATATGGAAAAACAGGAAATAAATGTTTACAAAATTTCCTTCTAGATACTAGCTTTTGATCATAAACAAGCTTCTGTCCAAGTTTGGTAGAAATCCAGGATAGTTTAAGAAAGTTATTAAAATTTTAAAAACTTTAACCACAGAGTGAATGTAATGTTAACTGGCAGAAAAATTAAGTCCATTTATAAGTAAAATACGGATAATCAGGATTTTTTTTTTTACAAAATTTACATCTGGATACTAAAAAACTTGAACCACAGAGTGAATATTTGTGGCCACCACTGCCGACAACAACAGAATGTAGGATCGCTATGTCTCGCTTTTGCGACAAAAGTCGCAGGCTCGACAATTAGAAAAAAAAATTTTGACAGAAAGAATATCCAATTTCAAAGTTTTAACACTTTCATTGTCATAATACTATACAGTCTTAAAAATTTATGATGTAGACAGATGGACTAAAATCATAATTTTTTTTCTGTGGCAGCTTCTTTGAAAATAGATCTTAAAAACCTTTATATTTTTACTCATGTATATGGGTTTGCAGCTTAAAACAGAAGTGTCATGCTTATTTTTATCACAATGGGAAGTACAGTATGATTTCTACTGCTGTATTTTGTCTATTTTTATTACGGTGGGATGTAACATTTGAGATCTGCTGCTGTCTTGCCTATTTTTATTACGGTGGGATGTAACATTTGAGATCTGCTGCTGTCTTGCCTATTTTTATTATGGTGGGATGTAACATTTGAGATCTGCTGATGTCTTGCCTATTTTTTTTACAGTGAAATGTAACATTTGAGATCTGCTGGTGTCTTGCCTATTTTTATTATGATGGGATGAAACATTTGAGATTTGCTGCTGTCTTGCCTATCTTTATTACGATTGGATGTAACATTTGAGATCTGCTGTTGTCTTTCCTATTTTTATTATGATGGGATGTAACATTTGAGATCTGCTGCTGTCTTGGCTATTTTTATTACGGCTGGATGTCACATTTGAGATCTGCTGATGTCTTGCCTATTTTTATTATGATGGGATGTAACATTTGAGATCTGCTGCTGTCTTGCCTATTTTTATTATGGCTGGATGTCACATTTGAGATCTGCTGATGTCTTGCCTATTTTTATTATGGCTGGATGTCACATTTGAGATCGGCTGATGTCTTGCCTATTTTTATTACGGCTGGATGTCACATTTGGGATCTGCTGCTGTCTTGCCTATTTTTATTACGGCTGGATGTCACATTTGAGATCTGCTGACGTCTTGCCTATTTTTATTACGGCTGGATGTCACATTTGGGATCTGCTGCTGTCTTGCCTATTTTTATTACGGCTGGATGTCACATTTGAGATCTGCTGATGTCTTGCCTATTTTTATTACGGCTGGATGTCACATTTGAGATCTGCTGATGTCTTGCCTATTTTCATTACTGTAGGAAGTAAGGTATGAAATCTGCTGCTGTTTTGACTATCTTTATTACCTTGAGCACTGCACATAAATAATGTAAAAGGGGTACCTGCTTTTATTTATCAACTCCTACTGTGTTCAACCAAAAGCCTTCAAACTTTCTAGAAAGGTTGTACAGACACAGAAATGTAAACCTCACTTTGTGTACAAATTTGGACAATTTCTGCAAATTTTTCAAATAGTGAAAGGAAGTAAATTTTCAACAACATTTTATATAAGAGTGTTTTTATTTTATGTAATCAACTCCTCCTCAAGTTTCACTTTACAGCCTTCAAATTGTATAGAATGTATAAAGCTTTAGAGTCTGCCAGAATAATGTATAGCCTTACTTGTACATAACAGAAAATATATTGCAAAATAGAACTATTTTGTGTTGTTGGCTTGCTGTCTAACTGACATTGACTCAAACCTGCTTTAAATTATATTAAGAACAAAAATCACAATATATTTAACAGTTTAAGATATCAACCAATCTACATCATTTGTTTTACCTGTTAAAGCAGCAGAGTGATCTGCCCCTGCTGACAACTGTTTATATTTATGTGTAGATATTCCCGTTATTTCTCTAGGTTCATTACTACTAGAACAATCTTCTATACCAAGCTGGCCTTCTGAATTAGCACCAAAGGAATAAAGTTTACCAGATTCTGAAAAAAAGACAAAAATTCAAATTTGATTGTAAATCCTGATTATTATACAATATGATCAATAAAATTGTCTGATATATTCATGTGACGATTCCTAATCAACCAAAACCTAATATGAGCTGAACATTTACTTTCTCTTTATTTTGTCTTGGTCTGATATGCAAGCATTTGGGTCAACATCCCTAATAGGCCTCAAATGAGGAACTCAAAAGTTGTGCGTAAAAATCTCTGTGTAGTGATATTGGACATGTTTCTATTTTTAACAAGTGACTGAGCTTAACCATTTGTGTTGATTGAGAAAGTAGAGGACCATAGAATAAATGTGTAAAAACTATGGAGTTATTAAATGAATTCAAAGTATTAAATTTTCAAAGAACTAATTGTGTGAAAAAAGGGATTTTTTACCACAAGGAGCCGCATCATGAAAGGATTTTCGGGGTATGCTAATTTACGGAAAAATGAATCACACTTCGTACCCCGAAAATTTAACCACTATGGTTCTATTTTCAGTTTTATCTATTCATTCAAGTTTATGGGTTTTTGTATGGCATCAATGCAGTTCATTCTTTCCTGTTCTCTACTACTTTTGCCACTCTGAAGGAATAAAACAAGAGTTGACACAATAAATAAGGCTAAATGCTCTTGTCAGCTCACAGGTCAAATGACTCTGTCATTAGCAAATGTTCATGTATAGGTAGTTAATTCACATACAAATATTTTCCACTTTTCAGGTCAACTTCTGAGCTACCTGATAAATCTAAAGTCTTCAATGAACATTTGAAATTAGGTCAAGGCCATATGACATATTTCAGAGACATATGTTCATCACAACTACCGAACTAGCAACTATTATTGACCTATCATATGTATAGATAAAAACCAGGGATTGAACCTTTTTTTGGCCAGGTATATATCAAAGGACAGTATAAATAGAGGCAAAAGTGAAAATTAAACTTCAAATGCAATTCAGGGTAGATAGTAATGTTTCATAGTTATATGAAACCTACTCCTGAGAAACTTTAGTTTCAATCTTAAAATAGTTCTTACCATTTTGAGACAATTCAAGGGGAACTACTTCAGAACAGTAATAAAGCAATTGGATTTGTTTCATTCTTATTAAAAATTCCTGGTGTGATTGTGCTAAAATCATGAAATTTTTTTTGTCATAATTACCTGTAGCTACTATTGTATGGACTCTACCACATGCCACTAAATAACTTTTTTCTTGTTTCAATTCTGTAAAATACAGGAAAAGAGTACAAAAATTACGATCATTCTATACAGCTATTTTATTTGGCGGCATTTTGTCCAAGGTTATGGTTGTCTTTCTGATATTGTTTTACATCTAACTCCCTTGTTTTATTAATTTTGTATTTACATTGTGTCATAGATCAAATTTATTCGTCCAGTGTATCTTCACTTGTTTTTGTTTATATGTCTTTTGATTGAGTTAAGCATTTTCAATTGATATTTTATAGTGTGTCTTTCTATGTTGTGATGTTACACTATTGTTTCAGGTAGGGTGAAGGTTGGCTCCTATTTAAACGTTTAAACCCGCTGCATTTGTTTGCACCTGTCCTTAGTAAGGAACCTGATGTTCAGTGGTTGTTGTTTGTTGATGTGGTTCATAAGTGTTTCTCGTTTTTTATATAGATTAGACCGTTTTTGGGGCCCTTTATAGCTTGCTGTTCGGTGTGAGCCAAGGCTCCGTGTTGAAGGCCGTACTTTGACCTGTAATGGTTTACTTTTACAAATTGTGACTTGGATGGAGAGTTGTCTCATTGGCACTCATACCACATCTTCTTATATCTACTAGCTAGGTGACAGAAGTAAATTAAGCTAACTTCTATAATACACAGGTTTAAAAAAGCAGGTTTTAAGGGGTGACAGACATTGATTTATAATAAAATAGCTGATCTTCTGAATTCAAATTTCTGTATCATATAATAAAATGTACAACATTTCATTAATGCTAATAATTCAAACATGAAAAATACTTATTAACCCCAAAAACAATACCAAAAGTGTCAACAAGACACAGAAACATACATTTGTAGTTTTAACTAATGCATTAAATTATGAATCAACAGCTGGCCAACATACAACTACATATTACACCCACAAAAAATCTAGAGGTTGAACAAATAGAGCCCCATGATACCATGATTATATCCGAATAAAATTTATACATGTTATAATAGAATGTTTTATAGATGTAGAGCTGTAAGTTAATGGAAACTGTGCAATTTCAATTTGAAACTACTGAGAAGAACACAATATAGTTCTAAATTCAACTAGCTGACTGACTTACTTTTAACACAAGTTGGTTTGTATGCAGGCTTTGTATGATCTAACCCTAACTGTCCCCAGTCATTAGCACCAAAGGTAAAAACTCTTCCTGTTTCTGCAAACAAAGAAACAATTATCTCTTATAATTATTATAAATAAACTGTATTGTATGTTCTGTAAACAAATGGCATGGCAATAAAAAGTTCACATTTTTTTCCTGGTAAAAGAGGATTTCAGACTTTAGTTGTCAGTATTTATCTTAAATATATACAATGTATAGATTTGGTTATGGGTAATTATACATAACAAGTCATGTTTACGCTACATGTAGATGTTTCCTATCTGGTATAAATAATTTAAAATGACTTATTGTAACATAAGAGACTACCGGTACTGAATTTCATTCTCTATTTTTAACCTGCAGTGTCAAATTATATACAAATACATGTACGTGATTTGTATATTGAGTCACAGTCATTTACATCTCCCAAAAAATCTTAGTTGATTCAGCATATTGGTGTAATGGAAAGTTGATTTAGAAAAACCTATGAATTTTTTACATGGTAATCTATATTTTCTCATCATGCTACCTAAGATCAATAAGAATACAGTTACTGTACCTGTATGGAAAAATTACTTAGTAATATAATAATCAGCATATGTGAGAGATATGAGTTAATAAATTGCTTCACGGAGCGCAGCTGGATACGACCGCAGAGGTCCAACCCTGAACAGTTGGGACAAAAATGGACACAATATTCACTCTTGATACAGGTCTGAATTTGGATTGTAATTTGTTAATGGACACATAATAGGTTTCTGACACAGAATAACTGTAGTCAAAGAACTTAGAATTGGTTATATGATTTGAATTTATATTCAATTTTTTGCTTTTGTGCAATACACTATGCTGTTGCGAATTATACCCCTCCCCCCCCCAAATTTTTTTTAAATTTTACCCCCCCCTTTTTTTTGCTTGTGCAATACACTATGCTGTTGCGAATTGCCCCCAAAAAATTTTTACCCTCCCCAATTTTTTTCACCCCCTTTCCCCCAAAAAAAATTCTTTCCCTCTCGATATGGTTATTATCTCAATTCAAATTTTCAATGGAGTTTGCAACCATAATTACCCATTTAAATACATCATAAAAGTCTTAAAATAGAAAATGACATACATAATCATGTCTAAAATTAATATTCCTTAATCAGCATTTTTAATAGTAACTTCTAAAAATAAATTGACAGCTAATCACCTCAAGACAATACAACATTTCTTTATACATAATTCAAAAGCAGTGTAAGGGAGGTAATCCAAACACAAAACATTGTACTTAAAAGTAATTGTCCATTAACAAGGAAACCCTTGTTTTTCCCCCTTTTTTGCCCCTAATTCCTAAACAGTTTGAGCCATTACCCCCCAAAGCCAATCCTAACCATCCCTTTGTGGTATGGAAACTTGTGGTATAATTTCAGAGAGATCCATACACCGTTCCACAAGTTATTGTCTGGAAACTAGAAAAATGCTTATATGGGCCCCTTTCTGGCCCCTAATTCCTAAACTGTTAGGACTATAACCCCCAAAATCAATCCCAACCTTTCTTTTGTGGTTATAAACCTTGTGTTAAAATTTCATAGATTTCTATTTTCTTATACTAAAGTTATTGTCAGGGAACCAAATGTCTTTGGACGACGCTGAAGACGTGATACCAATATACGACCGCAAAATTTTTTGCGGTCGTATAACAATTTTATCATAAAGACATGTCTATTCATTGTAACCATTCCAGTGCTTTTACTTGTACATTTGTGTATGTATCCTGCATGCTTATTCATAAAATGTCTTGTTTTATTTAGCATGTTTATTATATATTTAATTTGTATAAGAAATTAAACTAAAATAAATGAAATGATCACTTTAAAGGTTTGAACTAGTTATTTTTTTATGGAAAATTTGACTTTCTTAAGATATTTGATTAACCAGGTAAATATTAATGAGTTATATGACTATGGACTTGGTAAATAAAGACTGGATAGGCATAGTTTGGTCTGTGATATCTTATCACAAAAGGCAGGACTTGGTAAATAAAGCCTGGATAGGCATAGTTTGGTCTGTGTTATCACAAAAGGCAATCATCATGATTATGTGAAGGAAAAACATATTTGTAAACCTTTCGTATGCACTTAAAGCTTCTGCTATACAATGTATGCTAATTTGGTTAACGCTGAATTACTTCAATTTTTTTTGTATAAAGGATTTTAGAAAGTGGTAATGTTTTTCAGAACTTTTTTTAAATGACCACATAAAAGTTTAAGAGTATCCTTCATGTATATATATACTAACCATTAACTATAGCTGTATGCTCATCACCACAAGCAACATGTAATACTTTATCATTTTTAACCCAAAATTTGCTTGGTAAATTGTCTGCAAACTTGCTCTTTCCAAAGGTAAACACGCCCCCTGTTTCTGCAATATAAAGCAAGGAGAGTGTTGATAATCAATAAACATTTTTGTTGTTGTAGACATGTACAATGACAGGGTCCTATATAACTCAGCAAGACTCATTATATGCATTACAGTGTAGTCTGAATACAAGTCTTATGCAATCTTTATTTTACAATTTCTTTCTTTGGCTAAAATTTACAGTCAATTGTCATAGGAGTTAGTTGCAATATTGAATTGCTGGAAACAACAAATAATCGATTCATATATACACTATAATTGAAAATAAAACAGCACCAACTATTATCCAAATTAGAATAGTTCAAGTACATGTAACAATATAACCTTCATTTTGAAAGTTTCATTTGCATAATGTCATGTTTTGCCATGATGTTTATGCACCAAAAACATCATGAAGTTTTGTAGTATTTTATTTTAAATCTACGTTTTTTTTAAGCTCAAAAGAATTATTTCATTTGTTATGCATTAGAATAGAAATAACAGTACTGTACATGTACATCTTTGTAATTGAGGAGTTGTCACCTTCATTTAGGGATTTGACAGTTGCAAATGTCCGCTTTGTTGGCTCGCATCACCAGTAAAACTGCCTTTACAACAGTTATCCCTTATTGACAGCGACAACTTTTCAACTAAAGTATTTCATTCCTTCATTAAAGGAGATATGGTTAGCATAACTAAGACTGGTTTATTTTGATGACCATGTAATATTCAAACATGTCAACTGAATAGATTTTTACACTTAAAATATATGTAGTTTCAAAAATAATCTGTATATATTCTTTAAAAGAATGGTAATTTCAACCGATTATCCAACACTACTGTCATAACTTTTGAGTTACTGGCAAAGTTAAGATGGTCTTGGTAGCGGGTTGGGGAAGGAGTTTGGGTCATCATTTTCTGTATTCTTTATTTTTTATACAAATTTTCTCTATTCTTTATTTTTTATACAAATTTTTTCTCTATTCTGTATATTTAAGCACCCATTATTTTCTCTTCTTCATAAATTGACCATTTTTTCTCTTCTTTATTCTAAAAATTAAATCATTTTCTCTATTCTGTAGCATATACAGACCATAACTCATTATAAGGACAGGAACATTGATCAATTAATAGAGTAATTATACAAGTCACATTAGTCCCTGTTTTTGAGACATGCACAATAAAACAAAAACATACAATACATGTACATGATGTATGTATCTTATGAAGAAAAACAGCTGTTTTGTTTTAATCTTTATCTTTTTATTTGTATACTAATGAAATACTGACAAAGAAAATAAAAGTACACATGTCTTTTCATGAATTCAACCCTATGCCATGCCATGTATGCCAGGGGTTTTTCTGGGTACATGTATTTTGGGAAAAAAGACCTGGACAGTTTTTGGAATTTTTCAAAGAAATTAGGAAACCCAACAAATATACCAGATGTGAGTTTTAATGTGTATAGTTGATTAGAAATTATTTTTTTTGTGAAAAAAATAAAGTAAGAAACTACATGTACATGATTGCCATTTATAATTTTATTTTCCTGTCCTTTTTGTTTTTAAACTTGACAACAAGGCAATCAAGTTTATTTAAGTATCAAAATACCATAATCTTATTGCACACATGTGAAAAGAATTTACCTCCTTTTTCACCTTCAAAAACCGTAACAGTTTAAAATAATAAATTCAGGGATAGCCTAAATAAAAGATTTTTTTAACTGGCCGAGCAGGCTAACACTTTTCTAAATTCACTTATCCTTCCAGATTTTTACTGTCCCTTCAAAATTGAGAAGAAATTACATCCTAGATCTGTAGTAATATGTTTACATTATAAAAACCTCCAATATCAATTTTTTTCCTGTGATAAAGAAAAGTGAATGTATCATTTTATTGGATTTTGACATGAACATTTGTGGACTATTGTTGTCTTAGAGTTTCTGAAAAAATATATCCTTCTTTCTTTTTTATATATCTTTTGGTTTTCAATTTAAAGAGTTTATATTTAATAGCTTATATTTTGTCACCTGCGGCAAATTTTTTGTAATATAATTTTTGTATTTGATCGGCAAACCCGGCATTAGCCTTATTCGCTTCCGGAATCTGGTCCAATATTGCATTTATCCACATTTCCAGTTTACAGCGGCCATTTGTCGAAGTTGTATTTTGTCAGTCGGATATGCTTTTACTCGGTTTTTCACATTACTTGATTGTGATTTTCGGCATAAAGCTAGCGGTTGAACAAAAAGAACATCACTGTCATGAATAATATAAGTGAAAACGTAATTTGAACAATTTTCAATCCGGCGGGCAGATGTCCTTAAAAATCTCTTTTTGGAATTTTTCCACCCAAAATTGGGAAAAGTGTAGGGGTTTTGCCATTGGGAATGGGCCGAATACTGGACCATGTGGAATGCTAGAAAAATCCATGTTTGCACTAACTACCTTAAAATTTAGAATGGAAATGGGGGAATGTGTCAAAGAGACAACAACCCGACCAAAAGAGCATAAAACAGCCGAAGGCCACCAATGGGTCTTCAACACAGCGAGAAAATCCTGCACCCCCGGAGGCGGGCTTCAGCTGGCCCCTAAACAAAAATATGTACTAGTTCAGTGAAAATGGACGTCATACTAAACTCCAAAACATGTAAATGAACTAGAATTAAAAATCATACAAGACTAACGAAGGCCAGAGGCTCCTGACTTGGGACAGACGCAAAAATGCGGCGGGGTTAAACATGTTTTGTGAGATCTCAACCCTCCCCTATACCTCTAGCCAATGTAGAAAAAACAAACACACAGCAATACGCACAGTAAAACTCAGTTTAAAAGAAGTCAGAGTCCGATGTCAGAATAGATAACAAAAGAAACTAAGCAAAATGACAATGATACATAAATTAACAAAGGACTACTAGCAGTTACTGACATGCCAGCTCCAGACCTCAATTAAACTAACTGAAAGATTATGTCTTCATCATATGGATATCAAGCACAATCCCTACCTTCATGTCCTAAGTCTATCATGTTAAGCTGCTACCTAAAAAAAGTTGGATTTCTTATCATGCAAAAGTGACTTAAGCCCTCAAAATCCTACATTTGTAGCTTTAACCCTGGTGTCAGTGAACCTGTTTTTTTTTATTTTGGTACAAGTCAAATCGTCATCTGGTCAATTTGGCACCTGTAAAAAAAGTCAAATCGGCACCAAATTAAAATCATTTCAAAATTTGGTTAGTCAATTTGGCACCTTATATTAAATAAATAAATAAGCTTTATTTAGAGTCAGCATAGTATACAAACAAGGACTTAACAAAAGCTCTAATGAGCTTTTAACCGTTTTCTTTCTTCTTTTTGAGGGATTGGGAGTATATTTTTTTTCATTGTTGCAGAAACTTACAATTTCAGAGGTTAATATTGTTTTCTTCATTTAATGTCTACTTGTTATTGAATAACTTTGAATTTTACGTTTTTGAATTTTCCAGGTACACAGGTTTGTCCATACTCAGAAAAAATTTTGAGGTGAAAATGCTGCCATTTTAGGGTCCACATGAACCTCAAGGACCTCCAGGTAAAAAAGATTTCGAGAACTCTGACCTAAAGTTAAATGATGAACAGTGCATAAGAAATTTAAATTGAATGTTGTTTCAATTTGGGTAGAGGAAATAAAGATTCTAGCTGGCTCTGAAGGGGTAACACGAATGACCGAATAACACCGTTATTATCCGAATAACACTTGTAATGACCGAATAACACTTGAAATTTTAATACTAGCACATATTGGTGACTTTTAAACATTGATTATTAAATAATATTATACTATAAGTGTATTTTATAACTTAAAATGATATATAGAAAGCAGGTAAGTTCATAAAGATCATTATAAGTATAAAGTGTACATCCAACATGGCGACCAAGGGAATCACTATGGGAAGAATAAAAGAATGATTGCTTAGTGTTTTCCCTAGGCTATTCATGCATTGCGGTACCGCTACGCATAAAATTCGTCGGCAATGCATCGCACTATGTGTAAAAATTTTATTATCATATTTTGACTGTGAAGTAACAAATGACAAATTAAAACTCTACAGGTGTTTTAACCTCATTGGACTGATACAGTGTTCCCGCCTGCCCTAAATAGAAGGGCGGCCCGCCCTTGGTGCCCTTACCTCCGCCCTTCTGCCCTCCAAAGCAAAAGAATGCACCCCTCTGCCTTTTAAAAAAATACAATTTCCAAATTCTATGCCTATTGACGTTTCCGGTAAAATTGTTACCTGATTGTGTAACACTAATTAACTGACAATGGGATTAAGTTAAATACCTAATGCCTTTGGCAGTTTTATCACCTCTGTTAATGATTGTTTACTGCTAATTAGTGGATTTAAGATAATTGAACATACTAGATATTTAATACAGAATTAAATGTCCACATGTTATCCATTTGCAATGTTTATGTACAGCATGTACACCTGAAAATTTATTTCAGTAGGCATAATGTAAAAATAAAATCTAAAACAATTTCAAAGGCATACATAGTTTTGACTAAATTGGTAAAACATGTTTTGTTTTATAATCATGAGTATGAAATTTAAAGAAGAATCAAAGAAATTTGTACTTTGAACATAACTTCCTGTTTTACTTCTTGTATTTTATAATCCTCCTTTTATAGGAGCACTCAACAAATGCCTTTTTAACAATGATGGAAAAAAGTAAATGTTTATACCTCCTGTAATATATGCAATATATTATTGCATCAATATAATATGATAATCTCCTGTCTCACCTGTTATATTTATAAAACTCCTTACTTAGGAGCACTTTGATGTGCACTTAAAATACTTTTGTAACAATTGAAATGATAATAAATAACTTTAATAACAATATACTATATGTTTAATTTGATCAAGCAATTTAAATGTAGATAATCTAATTAGATTAAACATTCAATTTTGCATGTATAACTCCATCTTTCAAAACTACTTGTTTTTTATAGACTGGTACAAGTTATAAAACATTGAAATTTCTGATGATTATATTTTCCTTACCAAATGTACTAGTTTGTTTAGATTAACATCAAAATGATATGCTTTGCTTCATGGTATTATGAAAATTGAAACTTACTTAATGTATTAAAATGGATGAACATAGCAATAAAAAATTAAAACGTCAATACTTAGAATATTATTTTTTTCCTTACTTTTATTTCTGAAAATCTTTAATTTCTTTTTGAGAAAATGTTATTACAACATACATACGAATCATCCATTCAGCTGCTTTGTTTTTATTATAAAACAATCAAGTATAATCAATTTTTTTATTAAATTTAAATTAAATATGTGAAAATTCTGAATTACGTTTCATTCAATATTGAGTAAATCGTTAAGAAAACAAATAGGTGATTGGAGTAATTTCATGGCTTTGATGTACTTGTTAACTTTTCAAAACCTTACTGAAAAACAATTATTGGACAATACTATGTATATACAGTACATAAATTAATACTTTATTTTCATAGCATTTCTCTTTGAATGCATATGCAATCATTCTTTTATTCTTCCATTGTGTTTGTCTCCATGTTGGATGTACACTATATTTATAATGATCTTTATGAACTTACCTGCTTTCTATATATCATTTTAAGTTATAAAATACACTTATAATATAATATTATTTAATAATCAATGATTAAAAGTCACCAATATGTGCTAATATTAAAATTTCAAGTGTTATTCGGTCATTACAAGTGTTATTCGGATAATAACGGTGTTATTCGGTCATTCGAGGTACCGGCTCTGAAGTTGATATAGCAGCTATTGCCCGTGAGTATTGGTTTTTCTGGCTCCACTTTTTGGAGCCAGAGCAGACCCTGTAATTCTAGTGTCATTTCAAAAAGTTATGACAGCCTTCCAAGGAGTCATAATTATTTGGGCTAACTATAAGTAATTATGAAATTTTCATGCTGAAGTGAGTGAACAACATGCAAGATGAGACATGAACCGATGATTATTCTGAAAAATACGACGGAACTCTTTATCAATGGAGTGATCTCTTCGACGTATTTTATTGTTTTTGTACTAATGCTAGTGTGCATTTCTAAAAAAAAGTGTCAACAAAATAGAACGCAAATAGTTCTACCTGGAACATCGGAATCATCTTCGGCGGCCATGTTTTTGTATCCTAAACAACATTTCAATTACCCGGATGTTGTAAACAGTGCCCCATTGATAACTCGTACCTATGTTAATTCGTACCAGAAAAAGCAAACTCGTACCTTCTTATTTGAAGGCACTCAAATGGTGTTAAATGTTGAATATATATTTAAATTTAACTGAATAACTCATAAGCCTGTAAACAGTATAATTTGAAAGTCACAACAGTCGACCAATTTGTAGCTTAGGGACTGGTCATTTGTAACCTGAAAAGGGAAAAGGGGAGCTTGGAAATTAAGAGGGGTGGCCTTGAAAATTTTTGGGAATGGAAAGGGGAGGTTTTCAAATTTTCAATACATCAGATAGGGGGGGCATCCAAATTTTTTTTTACAAGATTTGAAAAGTTCTGGATTTCAAACATGCAAAAATTATAGCTAGTTTCATGAATACTCTAAAACATTATCTTGATTATTCAACAGAAGTCACGGTCTACCACTTGATTCAGATGTCATATCTATATCTCTTGTGTCATCATTTTTGGCTTTAAACGGCATTTCAATGTTTTATTGATGTGAGTCATGACCATATCTTCTGTTTGTTTATTGGACATGAAGAATGATATTAATAGGGAATGCAGGTTTGATGTTTTTGCAGGTTTTCTAGACGGTTTTCTTAGTATTATATCCCTTTATAATTAAAACACTGACAATATTAATAGTTGTTTCCTTACATGATTAATCGTAAAACTCGTTAAAATATGTTTTTCTAAAAAAAAGTTTTCATTAATGTAATTTTGAAGTCCTTTTATATGAGGTTTTTCATCTTGCGTCTTAGATCTGTAAATGAAGTACTTTGTCAGTAAAATAATTTTATTCTTGATAAAATTCAATTTATAATTTCATAGAGGCCAAAAATAACAATATCCAAATTTAATGGAATTTCGATAAGTATTATATCAAAATCCAAGAATTCAGATTGTGCCAAATGTCGGCTACAATATGACAACCCCAAAGTAAATGTTCTATATATTCTGGCTTTTCCTAGCAAAATGTACATAAGTTGCAGTTTACAATGTTCATTTAAAAGAGTAGAGCGTTTGTACCCAAAATATAATGAATAATTCTATATTGAAACCAACATAGCTTAGTGTTTTTTGAAACCTTGGTAACAGAAAAGTGTATTTTTTTCCAATTTTCTACAACCTTATTTAGAATACCTTCCCATTTGTTTTCTGATTCAAAATCTATAGGTATAGTACCTTGGTTTAAAATAGTATACATGTCCTTTGAACCCTTTTCTGACTTGAAGAAAATACTAATATTAAAAGGAATAATATCTTGTTGTTTTTTCTCTCTTTCAGTGTTGATTCCAATGGCTTGCAACCACTTTTTTAGTACTAGTATAAGCCCATAAACTGTAAAAACGTGGGTTTGAAATTATACGTTCTTTCAAAATTTTTATATGTTAATAAATTTCCATGTTCATCTAACAGGTCATTTACGGTCCATACCCCATGATGTGCCCAATTTTTGTAGTAAAAGCTGACATTATTATTCCATATAGATGCCGAAATGACTTCCTCAAAATGACAAGGACATCTGAGATTTGACATATTTTCCCAGACATTAAAAACTTCATTCCAAAATTTGTTTTTTGATATTTTAATGGTTCCAAAATAAGCCAACTCTGTAAAATTTATATTTTGTGTGGAGGTAAATAATTGTATCCATTTAGATTTTGACTTAAATAATCTTCTAACCCAAGTAAGTTTTAACCCTTGTAAAAAATTTCTCAAATTTTTAGGCCCCCCTCTGTAGTATTCTTGACATAGAAGATCCCGCTTTATCTTGTCAGGCTTATCATCCCAAATGAATGAATAAATTTTATTATTAAGTTGGCGTATCATATTATCATCTGGACCTGGGATGGACAGGAACAGATGATTAGATGTTGATATAATTAGAGACCTTATAATTGTTATTTTACCAAATGGGGTAAGTAGATATAAGAAGATGTGGTATGAGTGCCAATGAGACAACTCTCCATCCAAGTCAAAATTTATAAATAAACCATTATAGGTCAAAGTACGGTCTTCAAGACTTGCCTTCTTTTGGAATATATGTGATAACTCCCTGCCTCTGTGTGACAGACATTCCCCCTATAGCTAGTTGATATGCATAATTTATTGACCTCAAGACAAGCTTTCCAATGTCTATCAAAAATACTTTGAAAAATTCTGCAGTAAAACCATCTGACCCAGGACTTTTATTATTTTTTATCCTTTTCAATGCTTGTTAAATTTTCTCCTTGACAACATTTATGTACGTTTCGGTAATAATAAGTGACTGTTTTGACCATTTTTGTAATATATTTTCTATTTCTTGTATTCGAGGAGCATAATTTAGGTTTAACATTCTATCCAAATCAACACAAAAAGTGATACCCAATAGTTTGAAGGTACTGGAACCCCACTTCAGTCCCCACTTTACACATATTTTGTCTTGACTATGTCTTTTCCTACCTATCCATATAATGTTTGTTTTGTCTAAGTTAATTTTCAGTTCTGATATCTCAGCATAAAATTGTAATTTACGGAGGGATGCATCCAGTGAGGAAGGCGATCCATCTTAAATAAGTGATGTGTCATCTGCATATTGAGACAAGATATACTCTTAATCATCTATATATAGTATTACCCTTTATCTCATCACTATTGCTTACTAAAATGCCTAGTATTTCTGCACATAGCAAGAAAAGGTAAGGAGACAAAGTATCCCCCTGTCTACAGCCTCTCTCCACACGGCAAAAAGTCTGACAGACAACAGTTCTGGGTGACAGTTGATGAAATATCATTGTAAAATGTTTTTATCCAGTTCATAATGGAATCTCAAAAATTAAAATACTTTTAAAAGTGTTTCAACTCTTAAATGCCCATGATATAGAGTCAAAAGCCTTCTCAAAATCAATAAGTAATAATATACCAGGGATATTATTTTCTTCTGTGAAGTGTAAACTATCATAAATAAGTCTACAATTCTCCCTAATAAATCTACCCGGGATGAAGCCTGTTTGATCAGAGTCAATAATTTTGTTTAGAACTGACTTTATCCTCTCAGCTATACAAATAGAAGCTAGTTTGTATGTTGAGTTCAAAAGTGTAATTGGACGCCAATTTTTTAAGAACTGTTTTGACTTGCCTTCTTTTGGAATATATGTGATAACTCCCTGCCTCTGTGCGACAGGCATTCCCCCTATAGCTAGTTGATATGCATAATTTATTGACATCAAGACAAGCTTTCCAATGTCTATCAAAAATACTTTGAAAAATTCTGCAGTAAAACCATCTGACCCAGGACTTTTATTATTTTTCATCCTTTAAATGCTTGTTAAATTTTCTCCTTGACAACATTTATGTACGTTTCGGTAATAAAGTTTATCGACAGATAGTAGGTATTCCTATGGGTACCAATTGTGCCCCTTTAATAGCAGACTTGTTCCTAAACTGTTATGAATCACAGTTTATGGCCAAACTCAATAAAGACCCGTCTAAATTCCATTTAATTGATAAATTCAACAACACTTACCGTTATCTTGATGATATTTTTTCGTTAAATAATCAAGAATTCTCTAAATATACTGCCGAAATTTACCAACAGGAACTTACCTTAAATAAATAAAATATTAACAGCAATAAGTGTCCTTTCCTAGATTTAGACATTTCAGTTTTACACCAGAAACTCTACACAAAAATTTACGACAAAAGGGATGATTTTTCTTTCCCTATTGTTAATTTTCCTATTTTGGACGGTGATGTTTGTCTGGCACCATCTTACGGTGTTTATATATCCCAACTCGTTCGTTATGCCCGTGTCTGTAGTGACGTTTTGGATTTCAATGAGCGTAATCTATGTAATACTGGTAAATTATTAAGTCAGGGATTTCGTTACCACAAAATACTTAAAACCGTAAGTTAATTCTTCCATAGATACAAAGATTTGGTTTACAAGTTTGGCTGTACCTGTAGAAAACTTATTTCAAACGGAATAGCGCATCCTAAATTTTACGGTGATGTAGTTAACCGAGCCCGGAAATTTATTTACGATCCGGGTAAACTTATCAATCCATTAAATAAACTTATTCTAAAAGGTTACCTATTCAACACTGTAATTAAATCTTTGAATATTGTTTTTATTGGTATAGATATTGATTTTGTTATCAGTAAATTAAAACCATACTAAATATTACACTTATGTACCTTCACGGTGCTACATTTTGTCGATACCTATATTTTGGCATTGCACAAGGTCATGTTTTTCACTGACTGTTAATGATGTCTTTACACTAAATCCATTGGATGTTGGATGTGTACTGATTGATATTTTAGTCTTAGATACATGATTTTTTTTATTAGTTGTTATTGGCTTTGAACTAGCTGTCAGTAACTGTGAGTACTCTCAGATCTGTACTTTACAGTCTGTTTTTGTTGTTAGGGATGAGGGATGGATATATATATACCCTGCCACGTCCTGTCTGTGTTTTTGTTTAATGTTTTTGTTTGTATCGATCTGATAGTTAAGCCTTTTTCAACTGATTTGATTTTTTTAGTTTGTTCTTATGTTGTGCTGTTACACCACTGTCCCAGGTTAGGGGGAGGGTTGAGCGCTCACAAACATGTTTAACCCCGCCACATTCTTTATTTGCCTGTCCCATGTCAGGAGCCTGTAGTTCAGTGGTTGTCGTTGGTTCACGTCTATCATATTTTTTTTTCGTAAATTTTTTTGTTATAAATTAGGCCGTTAGTTTTCTCAATTGAATTGTTTCATATTTTTCATGTCGGGGCCTTTTAAGCCGACTATACGGTATGGGTTTTCTCATTGTTGAAGGCCGTACGGTTACCTGTAATTGCTTACATCCACTTTATTTGAACTTTGGTGGATAGTTGTCTCGTTGGCAATCATACCACATCTCCTTATTTTTATATTGTGTTAATTCAGTAAAGGAAATGTTACCTTCTAAGGATTCTTTTTCGATATGTTTTAATTCAGATGTCAAAAATGGTATTTCCATTGATAATTTTACTTTTTTTAGACACTCTTGTCTCTTGTAAAGTTTCTCATAAAATATTTTTGATTGTTTTAAGATTTCTTTTTTATTTTCTACTACAGTATTTTCATCGATGACTAGTTTTTTAATAGTCTTATCAACACAATTTTGTGTTTCTAAATTACAGAAGAAATTAGTTGACGTCTCTCCTTCTTCGATCCACTGGGTTCTTGACCTAACATATTGACCTTTAACCTTGTTCTGTCTCAAAATTCTAAGTTGACATTTTTGGCTTCTATTTCATCAAGATTATCCTCTGTGCTTACCTTTTTTTTTCTAGTTTTTGTATCTCATCAGTCAGCTGGATTTCCTGTTTTATCCTTTCTCTTTTTATAAATGTTGAATATGAAATAGTCTTACCTCTAATCTCAATGAGAAGGGTCTCCAAAAATAATTGGTCATTAATTGCAAATATATAATTATGTAACATAATTTTTTAGCCAGGAAAGACATCAATTTTTTTCGCCTCGCTCCGCTCGTCTCAATTGATAAGATAAAAATCCTAAGTTTCAACAAGTTCTTTTAGCAACATATCAATGATAATCTACTAACTTCTTTAATAAAGGATAGGAACAATGTGCTGAAATTGAACGAAGGTGTTTTACATGTAAATGAGACCATAACATGCATATCTAAATAAAGTTCCCTGAAGTTACAAACAACTTCCCCACTTGAAGCTTTATATTCCCACTACTGATAAACTTTTTTTATTGAATAATAATGATATAAATAGAAATTGTTTGCATACATATTTTGTTGTAAATAATAAAAATATTGAAAAGTGCTGGGGCGGGGTTGAAATTTTCATGTCTTTGGAATGGGGGTCTTGAATTTATTTTCCTTCTTCAAGGTGGGGACTTGAAAAAATAAGAGAAATTCAGATGTTTCCTCCCATCCCCCACCCCAATGAAAGAAAATGACCTGTCCCTTATTGTTCCATGGCTAATATTCACAAGCACGTTTCTCTGAATTTTTTCCCCCTATATACCTTAATATAACACAATGTACTTAACTCGCATTTTTGAAAATATTTCGATTCCTCGGTTGTCTTCCCCACTAAAACTTGTTTTGCCGTAAATCTACATTGATCTATATACACAATGGTGTATGAAACGCCCACCTTTGTTGTCGGAATCATTCGTAGCCGACTCAAGTATGTTAAACGTACTTATTTCGTCTTCTCACAGCCCTTTGGAAATATTAATCTCGCAGTAACTGGTTAATTATAATTGTTTATTTGGTATCTTTCCCCTCTTTTATACATATATCGGTTTCCGACTGGTCAAATCTTATTGCTAAAAATAAATGTTTTTTGGAATTATATTGGAACAGGAAAAGATGGCGGATTGAGAAGTTGTATAGTACTGAGCACTCCTACAAATTTTTTAATTTTTATTGTTTTATCACAATTTGAGCATTTTAAACTGTATAGTAGCATCACACACTCTTTCCGTGTCCTCTTTATCAAGTATATAGTTTTAGACGAACATTTTTAAGTGAAGTTTGATGTGGTTTTTATCGACACATACGAATGGTTTTTGACCGCGGACATGTAGACAGACATACCATGTAATATATACTCTCTTTTACATAATCCATGCTTAAATATATACTCATTTAACCATAAACTGTGAATTTTATTCAAGTGTATTTTAAGGCAAAGTGTGTTATATAGTGACTTTTAGCGATTTTAAACTCAAGTTTTCACATCATCATCGGAAGAGATATTATTCCAACATGGCGGCCTCTGTCGCTCTAACAAAACCAACTAGGAGAGTTATGCCGAGGGACGTTTACACACCAAGTAAGTCCGAAATGAACATGAACTATAAATTAAATGAAAGGAAAGCTTTGGTTGGACCTCAATGTAGAAATACAGCTAAAAAGGGTCACATTTGTCATGACATTCAGTTCAGCTGCCTATGAAATATATAAACAAGCAATAAATGAATATTATGATAACAGTCCAATAAAAACTTACACCAGAACAGCTAAAACTAGTACGATAAACAGTAGATTAGTACAAAAAGTTACCGTTGAAGAATCACTGCCGGTGACGTCAGTAGTGTAGAAAGGCCGGTTCTGCGGCACTTCCAATTTTATTGTAAAAATTCAGCCTCCTTCTTACCTTCAGAATGCAACATTAAATGGTAAACGAACAGCGTTTGAATGAGTTACTAAGTTAATTTACAACATGGCATTTTTAAAATAAATTTGAAATAAAAGAATAATAACTAATAATAATATGACTTTCTTACAAAAGTACTAGTATTGTGAAGCATTTAAACGAGCAGATGTTAAAATACCAAATAACGTCAACGTGTCGTTATTAAAACCCTGGATGGTGTATCAAATGATTGGTGATTTCCAAGCAAATCCTTTAGTAGACTGTTCAAAGGATGTGGGATGCAATGGTCGAATTCTATAAATGAGGATAAAAATAAAAGAATGACAACTGTTAATAATATGGATTTAAACACCTTAAAGGAAAGTGGTGATAGTAAGAAAATGAAATGAATTCAAATATAATTGACAACAAAGAAATGCCTGGTCCATATGGGCTGACATCTAAATGTATACCACGTGACAGCGGTGGTGCTAAATTTGTTAAAACGTTTTGCGGCGCAAAACTGCAGAGGAATAATGGGTTTTGTAAGAGTAAACCTGGAACAGACGGACTGTGCTGGAGACATAGAAAACAACCATCCAATCTGGATGATGAAAATGTTGATATTGGAGGAAAGATGCAGGTAAAAAAGACCATGAAGGAACTCCGTCAAATAGCTAAGGATGAGGGTTTAACAAGGTACAGTAAGATTTCAAAGGAAAAGTTATTAAAGCTCATTGAGGAGAAAACCAACCGAAAATTTGACTGCAAAGTGGTTTTTACCAAAAAGGAGCTAAAAAAATTTTCAAAGGGACTTAATATTACCAAGTACTCTTGGCTAAGGAGAGACGATTTGCATGAATTGGTGATAAAGGACATCGAAAATGCACCGGTTGAAGACGAAATTAAAGTAACTGATAGAAGCGAAGCGCTGAATGGTGTATTTGGTACGGTGAACATTGAGCCTTTAAAGCAATATGATTTAGATACGATTTTTAAGGTAAGTGAAAGCAACATTTCAAGTAAAATAACAGATGCACTTACCAAAAAGAAGGGGTTGAAGATGCAATTAGTGCTTCAAGTGGAGTTGGTGAAAACGAACCCCGCGACTGGAGAGAGTACCTACGTTACTCCCTTTTCTAGATCATCCGTTATAACTATCACCCAATCAACGGACCTTGAATTGGAGATTGCATTTATGACGGAAAAAAATAAAGAAAATATGGCAAAGTATATGCGTGGAGACAGTAGATGGACATTTGGTCACATCGAGAAATTAGAAATTCATTAAAACAAATTTAATCCACTCAAAGGTTGCTCTTACATAGCAACTCCATCAGAACTTTCTGAAAAGAAGGCTTTTATCAACGTACAGAATAAGAATCAGGAATGCTTTCACTGGACTATTCTATCAGTACTCCATCACGAAGAAGTTGATAAAAACTGTACTAAGCGGGTAAGTTCGACGGTATTGAATTTCCAGTGTCACTTAAGGCAATTGATAAATTTGAAAGACAAAATACAGACATTTACATCAATGTCATTGCTTTCGATGGCATTAAGAAGAGTGAGGATAAAGAAGAGGATGTTCAAGTTTACCCCTTAAGAACACCGGTGCAAGACATGTAGACCTCTTGTTTTTGAAAAACGCCAGCAGCAAAGAACATTACTGTTTGATCAAGAGCATATCACGACTTTTGAGTGCTCAAATATCTTCACACGATCATGAACTCTTTTTCTATCTAAGGCGCTTGAATCACTTTTCTGGACAACACATTTTAGACGAACACATGGAATACTGCAATCAGAAGGATGCAGGAAGAAGGAACCTTCATAAATTTTCAAAATCACAAACGTAAAATGAGAGTTCCATTTACAATTTATGCAGATTTTGAATGTTTTACAGAAAAGATTGACACCTGCCAGCCCGATTCGTCGAGGGCCTACACAAAGGTGTTTCAACGACATCAACCATCAGGTTTCTATTATCGTGTAAAGTACGCTCACGTAGACTACAAAGAATCGTTGGTCTACTGTGGGGAAGATGTAGCCAAACAGTTTGATCAACAAATAGAACTCGAAGTGAAGGAGATTTCTAAAATTTACAAAGACACGAAAGAAATGGTGATGACGGAGGAAGATAAGAAGAACTTTGAAGCAAGTACACACTGTCACATTTGCGGTGACACATTGGGTGAGGACAAAATTCGAGATCACGATCACCTCACGAGTAAGTATCGCGACGCAGCACACAAGAAGTGGAACTTAGAGTTTCAACTTCCAAACCATGTACCCATCGTCTTTCACAATTTAAGTGGGCACGACGCTCATCTGTTTGTGAAGGAATTAGGAATCGGAGAAGGACAGATCAACTGTATCCCGAACACAGACGAAAAGTACATCAGTTTCTCCAAGAAAGTGGATGGAAGCTTGGAGCTCCCTAGACACATTGGCAAGGAATCGGACGAATGATAAATTCAAAGCGGTGAAGAAGTGTTTCGGCAACCGTTACGACATGATGATCAGGAAGGGAGTGTATCCTTATGATCACATGGATGGTCCCGCGAAGATGAAGGAAACAGAACTACCACCTAAGGACGAGTTTCTTTAGCAAGATTTACTGTCAGCACATTAGCGACGAGAATTATGCACATGCTCAACATGTGTTTAAAGAATTTGGGTGTCAATATATGCAAGACTATCAAAATCTTTACCTGGAAAGCGATGTGGCTATACTAGAGGACATCTTTGAGGACTTTAGGGATATTTGCACAAAGAACTATGGGCTTGACCCCGAGCAATATTACACCTCTCCTGTACTATCATATGATGCAGCCCTAAACATGGGCAGAGGATTTTTATAAGGACATTGCTCCGCACGTCCAGGACAAGTTTGACACCTCAAACTATCCAGCCGAACACTCTTCGGGAATCGCAACGGGTGTGAACAAGAATGTGCTTGGAATGATGAAGGATGAGTGTGACGGTAAGATTATGAAAGAGTTTGTCGGTCTTCGGACAAAGCTGTACGGGTATCAGATGGATGGTGGTAAAGCTGCAAAGAAAGCCAAAGGGGTTAAAAAGGCGGTCGTCAAGCGTAACATCGCCTTTAAGGATTATAAGAGATGTCTTAAAACGAAGCAGGAGATATACAAACCCATGAACATCATCCGCAGCCATCTTAATCAGATGTACACCGAGGAGATTAACAAAGTAACCCTCTCAGCCAAGGATGACAAACGTTACATCCTACCGGATTGAATCAGTTCCCTTCAACATGGACATTATAAAATTAAAAATACCTTAGAACGATTCAACTTATAAAAGAAGAATGAATTTCTTAGTATCAATTGATGGACCAGTTGGAATTGGCAAAAGTACATTGCTAGATTCTTTAGCAAAAGAAACAAAACACGTTTGTTTAACAGAACCTGATGTATGCAGTATAGATTATGCATTTGCATTACAGTATCAAATTTTACTCGCGCAAAAGGAATTGATTCGATCAGTGTGGAATACAACTCATCCAATATACATAGAAGAAAGTTGGTTATGATGTGGTCGACAAATGTTTGTAGAAAATTTAAAAGAAAAAATGGTAGAGGGATCTTTAAACTTTTTATATCATTATTATAATTTGTTAGAACGTATGTTCTAACAGCTTCCTAAGAAGTTATTTTTAATCGTATTATTAATCGCAAACGGAGAGCAGAGAGAAACGTTTCATAAGAGTATTTGCAGACACTTATTACAGCATATGAACATTTAGTAACACTTCATCCTTATGTCGTACAAGTGGACACGAATTGTAGTGCTGAAGACGTCTTGGTAAAAGTAAAAACTATAATTGAGGTTCTTTGCTAAAAACACCTTAAAGACAGTTGTTGATAAAAGTAAAAATGACAAGATCAAACATACCTTATAGTTGTAATAATCAATCAATATTTCTAGAAAAAAAAATTAACACATGTAAACAGATGCAAAATGTTATCAAAAGACGATTGCAAATCCGCGCTCGTTTGGAAAATAGAAGACTTAAAATAAATAATACGAGTACACAATAGTATTCTTCCCAACACATCCCTATGCAACAGAGAGCTGGAGAAAGCTGTCGACGCTCTTGAAATACCTCATTTTAGGGGAGTGTTTATGCGAGATACCCTACCACCCGAACCACACACATAAATAAGTGTGGTATTTTAAACCATGACACCTCGATAGGTCCAGGAACACATTGGACCTGTTGGTTTACGAATACATCCACAAAGATGTACTTTAACTCTTATGGACTCATAAAAGGAACCTTGTATCTCCTCATCATTGAAATTTTTGATACGGTAGGTAGGGGTTGAGTGTTTAACACTTGGGACACAGTAAATACTTCTTCGGTCCACCTAGGAGTTACTTTTTCAAATGCACCTTTCCTTGTGATTCGAACCTTAAACCTAAGCCTGTTGCATGGGAGGAATGCCACCATAAAAGTTCCAGTACACTTTGTTTTCATGTTCCTTCTGACTTGCGACCACGGGAGTCATTTTGATGGATCAGTGTTTGGAAGTATTGTACTGGCGAACAAGATAATCCAACACACCAGGTGGCTGTGGAGTTGTTTGAAAAGTATTTGAACATCTTCTCCTTCATGGTACGGTTCCAGCGTTCAACAACACTCGACTTTTCTTCATTCTCGGTAGAGTAGACTTCAATGCCATGCTTCCGAAGTAACTCCTTGACCTCTTTGTGATAAAATTTAGTTCCTTTGTCTGTCTATAGCTTCTTGTGAATGCGTGGTGACGTGAATACCGCTTGGAAAGCATCTCTGACTGTGACACTTTTCTTGTTTTTGGGCGGTAATAGCCAACCGTATTTGGAGAACACATCGATGATATTCAAAATGAATTTAAATCCTTTGTTATCGCGAAAAAGGGAGCTCCTATCGACTAGATCCGCAGTCCAAATGTCATCCACACCTCCAGCGATTACACGTCTTTTCTTGTATTTACGTCAAACTGGTTTGTGTAACTCTTCTGCTAATTCATCTGTCCAAAGAACTGTTTTGTTAATCCCCAAACCTACCGATGATAAGTTTTACAATACCGCGGTCCATCTTTTCTCTCATGGTTAGATTGTTGATGATGTCTAATTGACTAAGCATATCACACACATAGTTGCGAGTGGTTTTTTTTTGTGTTGAGCATAAGAGATCATGAAGATTCGCAGCTTCATCCACTCTATTAAGTGGTTTGGACCAAGGTTTTGGTGTTCAATTGGCATTGAGTCGTTTATGCAACTTAGTACCTGGTGCTGTGAAGTTGTGTCCCTGAAGATACATTTCCACTGGTAGGTTGTTGATCAATTTGTTCATGAAACCACCACCGGTAGACCTCACAAACTGGGATTTCTTTGATCCACACACGGCGCATATTCCACCCCTCCTCCGTCGTCCGTTGCTAGTTGTCACTTAAAAGCGACTTTTCGTCTTTGTATTCCTTGTACATTTCAAACAAAAGATTGGACGTTGAAGATATTTCATACAATGAAACGACTGCGAACAGAAGGAATCACTTTCTCCTTCCGCAGCGATCGATTAGACGACTAATTATTGGGAAGTAAGACTGTGGTAAGACAACGCAGCTCAACAACCTTCTCCTCCAGTCGGGTTGGTTGGCTTACAATTGTTTGTATGTCTTTGGAAAAAAGCATTGGGAAAAGGGTACTCAAATGAGGATATACGCAATCTCTTATCCGTCAAAGGGAAGTGTCCCCTATGCTTGATCGATGTGGTTGAAGGTCTACCTCCACCCAAAGAATGCAGCAGTGTTGATGCATTTTTCCAGTAACAAGGGGGAGATGTGCCAAACCCCCGAGAGATTGACAACCATAGTAAGAACTTAATGGTGTTTTGATTATTTGATGTTGAGCAAACAGAATAAATGCGAAGATTACTATGTCCGAGGTCGACAAAACAATGTGGATTGTTTCTATCTATGTCAAAACTACTTCAAACTCCCACGCCAGACGATCCGAGAAAACACCAACTTTATATGTCTTTTCAACAAGACGTAAAGAACCTCCAACACATTTACCGTGATCATTATTCAGATTTAACCTTTGATGAGTTTACGACTTTGTGCGATCACTGTTGTTCTGAACCTTACGGATTTGTCACCATCGATCTCACAAGCACCAAGGGAAATGGGAAATACAGATGAAAATTAGAAGAGTTCTATTCAATCTAATAATATAAAATGGATAGCATTTCTAACCTATAATTAAACAAGGACTTTGAATAATATTTGAATTTGTTTGGTTATAGTAGCAGTGAAAATTGTTTGTTGTCGGATGACTTTCTGCTAGGTTACAGTTGTCCCGAATGTGGCGTTGAAAAGTATGAGAATCCTTTTGATCGCTAGGATTTCGATATCTGGAATGTAGGACCTACCACCGGTCGAAACCTTCTCAACAACCGCAATGTAGTGCAAAAACGAAGAGAGGACCTCAATGCAATCACCGGTCTCAATCGAACCAAAACCCATGCCTCCGACATTTGAAACTTAAGGGTCAAGTGTCCCAAAAGCCTCAACAACCACAATGCAGTGCTAAGACAACTAGAGGAGATCAGTATGTGAATCCATGTTACCCAAACCAAGACCTTTGTCTCCAACACTTGGATTTTTAAGAAGATGGAAATTTACCCCGTTGTTCCGTTGGTCTATAAAAATTGAATTATTCATGTGATTTAAAATATAATTGATTGTTTCAAATTAATTTAATGTGAGGGTAAAATGATTTTGTAAGAAAATATATATCGCTCCATCGCTATAGGGCGTTCGTTCCATCGCCCAATCGCTATAGAGCATTCGTTCCATTGCTATAAATGAATGACGTTTGTAAAAATTACCGATCACAAGCAGCGTGACGCTCTTGCTAGGGAGTTGATAGATTAAAGCGTGACATCAAAGCTAGCAACTTACAACAACGACTTGACAAACAAGGATTGAGTCGTGATCTCAACAAGTTTTTCAAACCCGTAGAAGAAGAACAAGAGAAAACGGCCTCTAAAATCACCAAGATTATTGAACACCTACCGCTACCTGCAAAACCTCCTCCACCTCCCGTGTTTGCAGATCCATTACCTATCAAACCACAGACAGAACCCTTAGTTTTCTTACACAGAGTTATTTACAACTCGGTATGACCCGTCACGCTGACCACATCTTTGGATTGCGTTCTGAAGACAATGGAATCTTCATCGGGATATCTTCGTCAATGGAGTTAGGTACAAAGGAACCCTTGGTTTGTGGGAACTCATGGTGATGAAGGAACCAGATGATATGGAACAGTATCACAAAATCTTGAAAAGCACCAAGGCAACTCAATCCTCTCTCGAACCCCTAACGCGAGTAAGGGTTACAAATTGGGAAATATCGTCTCACGCCTCTACAAGTTAGATAAGTATGGTAGTAGGGTGTCAACCGTATTTCTACTCTCAGACTTTAATCAGCTTCTAGATCGATTGAAGCTGTGCGCCGCCTCTCATCGAACTGGGAGAACAATGGTGTACGCAATGAGATCGTAGCCATCCTCGACGCAATGAAAAGGAGTGGCTTAATTAACAACAAGTAGTACAAGCAAATTCATCGTAAACTCTTATAAATAAATGTTGCAAATTAATAAAGGATACCGTCGAAAGTATGTGTATGGTAGTAGAGGTCGTTTTGACACTATCGCCAATTTAGCTCGATGCATGTTTACCTCTTCTAACGCAAAGACATTGGGGAGTAAAGCCAAGACCGCTGCTACCAATGCAGCTCTTAAAGGTGTTGAAAAGAAGCCACAAAAGCTGTGGATCATGTGGTTTATAAAGTGAGTAGGAAACCAAAAACAAAGACTCCTCAACAGCAAGCCCGTTTGAACAACATCATCTCACCTTAAAACAAAAAGACTCATCAGCAGCAAGCCCGTTTAAACAATACCATTGGCAGTGGTATTGCAAACATTCATGACTTCGTCAAACGCTAAAAATAAATGAATGATACACTTCAAATCGGCGAAACTTTATCTTTTAATGAAAGTATCCAGGAGTACCAAGTCCATTAATACGAGCCCCAAACTGGAGTATTTGAGAATAGTTCCGGCGCTGAAATACGGATCAACATCGAAACCCAGGATCTATTTGTCCATCCGGCTTAGAGTTATCTTTTGGTTGAAGGACGACTTCTGAAAAGCGATAACACAGTTTATGCAAATGCAGATCTGGTATCCCTTGTAAACAATGGTATCATGTATCTCTGCAAAAGCATCGGTTACAAACTGTCCGGTCAGCAGATTGAATACCTAAATGATCAAGGTATAACGACTACTATCTTGTAGATTTATCCCAACGACTCTAGCAAATCGCAAGGTCTTAACCGATTGTGCTTCAAAGATTCAATGGTCGAGGCTCATGCAGACAACACTGGCTTTACAGCTCGTCATGGCTACATCATCACAAAGTCTACAACCAAAGGAACGTTTTCAAGATATCTTGGGTTTTGCTGAGGATATAACAAGATCGTGTATGGATTTAAACACGAACTCACACTCGTACGAGACTCTGACGCAAACGCAGTGTTAAGAGCAGCGGCAGTCAACGATCCAGCAAAAAAAATATATTAAGTAAACTATCCTGGTTAGTTCCTCATGTGGTTCCCTCCGATGAATACAAAATGTATCTGTACAAAATAATACAGAGTAAAAGCAAAATTAACTGTGGATTCCTGGAGACAGTGCGATTCGATCCATATCCCTACCTAAAGTAGAGAATTCACTTGGCGATTTTCTGCCAAGAGTGGACGGGAGAAGCCTAGATACATCATCTTTGCCTTCCAAACCGACAAAAGTAACGATCAAACTCACAACGCAGCCATGTTTGATCACCGTCAATTGCGAAATATCCATGTCATCCTGAATGCACAAAGTTATCCAGCCGTAAACGTTAACACCACTTTCACCTAGTGTATCTAGGTTATATAAAGAAGCCGCCAACTTTCGTAAAAAATGGTTGTTATGTCAGCATTCGCTTATCGCATGACAATCTGTCGGAGAAACATGAAATGTTTTCACTCAGCGACAAATACAAAAAATCGACAAGCTAAAGAAAGTGTGGTAGATGTGGTATGGTCTTGTAGCTAACTGTAAAACAGTTAAAACAAAACATACAAACAAAGGGCGGATTCTCACCCATGTTGGCCGGTTTGGCTATGAGAGCTCTTCCCATGTTAGCAAAGAGTGTACTCCCTGTTTTGGGAGTTGGTGCATTGAGTGGTTTAGGTAGCTGCCATGAGCAAAGCCATTGTTTTTGGTCTTTACCTTAAAAGTGGAGGAAAAATGTATTGTATGAAAGCTCACAGTAAAGGTCTGTATCTCACCCCAGGTCAATTACCTTCTACCTATGGAATTGGTTTGTGCTTGAAACATTGTAAACAGTTCTATGATTGTCAGGGGTAGATTCTAGGTCCTAATAGTCCTTTCAAAAACATTCCTCTGTTAGGGATGCTCCTTTAAGTTATAAAAATAAATGGAATGTAAGCAATCGTATCGAAAAGATAAAATTCGATCCGTTGAACACGAGCTAGAGCTAGAGATGCATAAATACACTCAAATACTGAAAACATACAACAGACTAGACAAAGTAATTTTCTTCGCATTAGCTATCATTAATTCGTTGGGAATGATGGGGTTAACGATGTTATCCAAACGTATCAACAAAAAACGAAAAAAACATAAAGATACTGTACACCTTATCAAAACCTCCAAATCTAAGATCGAAGATACAGTCAGCAAAGCTTTGGATGATGATGACATCAGTAACATAGAGTTTACAGGTATTGTTAAATGTTTGGACTTTTACTACGATGAAAAACAACACCTACGACAACATAGGAAGGACCTTACGGCGCATGCGCTGTAAGGAAAAACGTTCCATCACCACTACACACATCACTTCGCAACGCTTCGTGATCATGCTCCGTTAGGTGATGGAACGTTTTCACAAACACCACTATCAAATAATGTCTAATCCAGCAAAACTCTTTTTTTACTTTCTTTCTAACAAGATCGTATGAAAAATACTCATTGTTGGTCTTTTTACTCGTCTTTAAACCTTTACTTTTACCTAGGTTGTACAAATGTGTTGTACCAAAGGTTATGTCGCATTTTGGAGGTAAGATGCTTAATTTCTACTATAAAATTGGAACCGGCCTTTCTACACTACTGAAGTCAAATTACGGTAGAGATATGCGACAACAGTACCGAATCAATATGATTAATACGACGAGCAAGATGGATATAAATGAACGATCATACCAAGTTTTGATGGAACAAGATCTCCTCAAATAGTCAAAACCATTGATATGGCTGGAGTAGATGAAATGAACTTAAAAATTGTGTGAATCTGTGATTGCAAATATAGATAGAACAAAAAGAATAGACATTTCTACTAATAATGGTACATACTTAGAACTCTCATCTTGCAATAGTATTAAAACATTTGACTTTTCTACACTTTACACAAGTATTCCCCATTCCAAACTAAAAGACAAATTGAAAGAGTTGGTATTACTTTGTTTCATTAAAAAGAATGGCGAACGTAGGTACAGGTATCTTGTCTTGGGGAGGGATAAACCCTACTTTGTAAAGAATCACTCTGATTCAAACAAAAAATTCTCTGAAACTGACATTATCAAAATGCTTGATTTCTTGATTGACAACATATTTGTTACGTTTGGAGGACGTGTTTTTCAACAGACTGTCGGAATTCCAATGGGAACCAATTGTTCCCCTCTTCTTGCCGACTTGTTTCTTTTTTAGAATTATTAGGCTGACTTCATACGGGAACTTCTTAGAAAGAAAGATAAGAAGTTAGCAATATCCTTTAACTTTACGTTCCGCTATATAGATGATGTTCTCTCACTAAATAATACAAAATTTGGTGACTATGTTGAACGAATCTATCCCATCGAACTAGAAATAAAGGATACTACAGATACAGTTAAGTCTGCCTCATATCTTGACTTACATCTAGAAATTGACAATGAGTGTCGGTTGAAAACAAAACTTTACGACAAAAGAGATGATTTCAGCTTCCCAATTGTGAACTTTCCATTTCTATGTAGCAACATTCCAGCAGCGCCTGCATACGGAGTATAAATCTCCCATTTGATACGCTATTCCCGGGCTTGTATTTCCTATCATGATTTCCTTGATAGAGGATTGCTGCTCACAAGGAAGCTATTAAACCAAGAGTTCCAAATGGTGAAGTTGAAATCATCCCTTCGTAAATTTTACGGACGCCATCACGAGTTGGTTGACCGTTATGGAATAACCGTTTCACAGATGATATCGGATATGTTCCTTATGTCGTAACTGCAATACCCTTCCCTTTTCACGAATGTGACCTACCGAATTAGACTATTTACCGGATTTGTAATAACATAAGCAACACGACGGGTGCCACATGTGGAGCAGGATCTGCTTACCCTTCCAGAGCACCTGAGATCACCCCCAGTTTTTGGAGGGGTTCGTGTTGCTTAGTCTTTAGTTTTCTATGTTGTGTCATCTGTACTATTATTTGTCTGTTTGTCTTTTTATTTTTGGCCATGGCGTTGTCAGTTTGTTTTCGATCTGTGAGTTTGACTGTCCCTCTGGTATCTTTCGTCCCTCTTTTATAACCACTGGGTCGATGTCTCTGCTAGTGGACATTTTGTCCCGAGGACATCATCCGCCCAGTAGCAAAATTGCATGAATTTACGAAGATCTAACAGGATACTGGCTCGGACGTCGCCCAGTATAAAAAGGTCCGAAACAGACGTCACCATGGACATGGTGTCGTCTGATAAGGCAGGTGTCCCTTCATCACCAGACATGACAAATATCCCAAACATGACTCATTCAGATCATCATACTAGTGACAATAGCAATAGTACACATACACAGCCATGTTCAGTTCTCCTTTAAGACATTTTGGATTTTGATGACTCTGAACAACACTCTCATTTCGAAATGTGGAACAAATGGCTGCAAAACTCGCGAAATTTTAATAACAGATGCTCAATTCACTAGCAATTTAACTAAAAAGTCTTATTTTACTAGAAGTTACGATGATCTAATTTGTTATAAATCTATAAATGTCGTCTACGGATTAGAGTGTAACCGTTGCGGATTGGTTTACGTCGGTGAAACGAAAGGAAGGCTAAACAAACGTATGTGCGGCCATAGATCAGATATCAACCCCAATACAAACGACATTCTGTACCAGCATTTTAATCAACCTGATCATTCCATCGTTTCTATGACAGTTCGTATTATCGAAAAAATATACCACAAGACTAACAATCCTCAACTTGCAACGCCTCTCCGTAGACAAAAAGAGGACTACTGGATTCGACAATTGGGAACTGCGACACCATATGGTTGCAATGACAAAATTGATGGTATAGGTATTCTATCTAGTCCTTCCTGTAGCTCGGTGAATGTGATGAATATTTTCAACTCTACTCCTCGACGTAGACGCAGTCATGATCATCGTCATTATACATCACCTACTTTGCATGATGTCTCTTTTAATGACTTGCTGCCATTTATACAAAAGCCGTTACGTATTCATCACATTCGCACGAAACTTTATTCATTACCCCTTTCAAAACTTCATTCTCTGTTCAATTTATGTTTGGAAACCACTGTTACAAACCCTCATTCAAACCAATACAAACTTACAGCTATCATTTCGGATATTGCAAGTCACAGACTTTTCAAATCAGTTCGCATTGGAAAAGATGAAAAAGAGAAAAGATCTTTTCTTAAACTTTCCTTTGCCATCAAATGTCTCGATGGCGTCAACTTAGGCAATATCCTTCATCATAAATTAGTTCAGTCGAAAATACCTCCTTATTTTAAAGACCAGTCTGTACCAATTATTTCTTATACCTTTACCAAACCAATTGCAACTAAAATTTTCAATTACAAACACGTTTTGCAGGATCTCAACATTGACGACTTCAAGTCTAAACCTCCTGATTGCACATGTGCTAGTTCCCAATTCACATAGAATCCGACTGGCCACGTTATTAACGGAGACCTCAACATTGTCAATAACACTTCCCTGCGAAATGTGTTATCCAAAGGTCCGAAATATCGTGAGCCTAAATCCATCAATTGGAAATATAACTTCAAAATTCTGATGGATTCAGTCGAGGATTATGCCAGGCAATAGGCTCAACGCGAGAAAGAAGACGTAGATACTCTTTCCGAATGGATTAAGGCTGTGAGGTCGTTGATACAAATCCGAATCAAGAAACTAAATGGGCCTATAAATACCCACGCTACGTCAATTTTTAAAGACCCAAATGTTGCAAAACACTTGTCCTACCTCCATGACAAATATGTTGTTGTCCCCGCAGATAAAGCCCCAAACAACATCGTTTTTTGTGTGTAAATATCATTACATAAACTGCTTGATAAATGAATTAGGTATTGACAATTCACTTGGAAACTCAACATTTACCCCCACGACACTTACCAAAGAGGAAATCCTGGATAATCATAGGTCTGTTCTATGTTCCTTTGGAATTTCAACCAAAGATGAAGAACTGGATCTTCCATCACTGTATTGGATACCTAAACTACATAAGTGTCCTTACAAACAACGGTATATTGCTGGGTCTTCCAAGTGCTCCACGAAACCTCTTTATAAATTATTAACATCTATTTTATCAGCAATCAAAGCCGGGCTCCAAAGTTATTGTGAAACTGCCTATTCCAGAGGTGGCGTGAATCAGATGTGGATACTAAAAAAATTCAAAGATCTTTTAGAGTACTTACAATCTAAGACTCTCTCATCTTGCAATAGTATTAAAACATTTGACTTTTCGACACTTTACACAAGTATTCCCCATTCCAAACTAAAAGACAAATTGAAAGAGTTGGTATTACTTTGTTTCATTAAAAAGAATGGCGAACGTAGATACAAGTATCTTGTCTTGGGGAGGGATAAACCCTACTTTGTAAAGAATCACTCTGATTCAAACAAAAAAATTCTCTGAAACTGACAATATCAAGATGCTTGATTTCTTGATTGACAACATATTTGTTACGTTTGGAGGACGTGTTTTTCAACAGACTGTAGAAATTCCAATGGGAACCAATTGTGCCCCTCTTCTTGCCGACTTGTTTCTTTATTATTATGAGGCTGACTTCATACAGGAACTTCTTAGGAAGAAAGATAAGAAGTTAGCAATATCCTTTAACTTTACGTTCCGCTATATAGATGATGTTCTCTCACTAAATAATACAAAATTTGGTGACTATGTTGAACGAATCTATCCCATCGAACTAGAGATAAAGGATACTACAGATACAGTTAAGTCTGCCTCATATCTTGACTTACATCTAGAAACTGACAATGAGGGTCGGTTGAAAACAAAACTTTACAACAAAAGAGATGATTTCAGCTTCCCAATTGTGAACTTTCCATTTCTATGTAGCAACATTCCAGCAGCGCCTGCATACGGAGTATATATCTCCCAATTGATACGCTATTCCCGGGCTTGTATTTCCTATCATGATTTCCTTGATAGAGGATTGCTGCTCACAAGGAAGCTATTAAACCAAGAGTTCCAAATGGTGAAGTTGAAATCATCCCTTCGTAAATTTTACGGACGCCATCACGAGTTGGTTGACCGTTATGGAATAACCGTTTCACAGATGATATCGGATATGTTCCTTATGTCGTAACTGCAATACCCTTCCCTTTTCACGAATGTGACCTACCGAATTAGACTATTTACCGGATTTGTAATAACATAAGCAACACGACGGGTGCCACATGTGGAGCAGGATCTGCTTACCCTTCCGGAGCACCTGAGATCACACCCAGTTTTTGGTGGGGTTCGTGTTGCTTAGTCTTTAGTTTTCTATGTTGTGTCATCTGTACTATTATTTGTCTGTTTGTCTTTTTATTTTTGGCCATGGCGTTGTCAGTTTGTTTTCGATCTGTGAGTTTGACTGTCCCTCTGGTATCTTTCGTCCCTCTTTTAGAAGCAACATACAGTATACAGTCGAGCCCAAGCAACACAAATAAACAAAAAAAAACAACAAAAGGGAATCGAAATCCCCTTCAAAACAATTGACTTCTCTGTAGTCCAGAATAATACATCGCAAACTAATACAAGCATAAGAATACTATGTCCAATCTGTGTAAAGAATGTTATTAATGAGGACTCTATAGAATGTAGTACATATGGAATAGGATCCCAGTTACAGGATACAAGTCCAGTACCAACGAATGAAGTCCCTTAATAAATCTACCATCTTTTAAATGGGCTATTGTACCGAGATAAAAATCATGTAAAGATGCTTAAAATTATAGTATATCTAAAGGGTTTTTATTAAACTTTCAACTTCTGTAAAATTTTAAGTGATTCTGAAATGTATAGGGTGGATGATTGTCTGAGTAAATGGTCCAAATTTTATTTTCGATTTTCACCAGGAAGTTAATAAAATGACCCTATTAATACTCAAAACAGTATTGCTCTCTTAAATGCCGGGCATGACTCTCTAAGAATGCTACTTAAGGGCTACTAGTATGAGAAAGTAACTGAAATTTTGCAGTCTAATAGAGGGAATAAAAAATCAGCCCCTCAATTTGGATAAAATTGCATTGAAGTAATGGGGGAAAAAATTGGGTCCCTGTTCCATGTAACACATGGATCCATAAGGAATGTTTAAATCTATCAAACAAGCAATTTTGCGACAAATTAGCAATAAAAATATGATATATAAATGTGCGTTATGTGAAGATTTTGACCAAGATACGAATGAAAAACGTTTGCTTACCTTTGACATAGATATAGACACAGAGAAGATACTTATACACAACTTGACGTCTCGTTTGGCACCTGTGATAAGACAACGATAGAAACAAACCCTGTCATACAGGAGGAGAGAATTATCTGCAACTTGAACATAAATGACCTAAATCTCGAACCACTCAACTTCAGCACGAATGATACATCTGAACAAAAAGATGGAAGATAAAACGAAATTAGTTAACCCTCAACATGAGAACAGCAAAAAAAAAAAACCGAGCGATTAACAAAATCTTTGCAAGAAAAAGAGAAATGTAAAGATACAGACAATAAAACACATTTAAAACCAACAAACATACATCTGGCCATGGTAGAAGAGAACAACACAACAGCGGAGGAAACAAACGTAAAAGCAACATACGTACAATTGCCCATGGTGAAAGAGAACAGCGTAGTAAACAGTGTACTGCAAACTCCTAATTTGAAAGTAAAGACAAAAAAGACAATGAACTAGATGAACACATGTTAGCATATAAAGCCCAATTAATTATGCTAGAAGAACAAAATAAAGATTATGCAAACACAATAACACTACTACATAGGAAAAGATGTACACCAAATGTAGAAGAAAAGTCAAAAATATTAGAACCAGTTAACGATGGGCACATAAATAGTTTGCACTACAGAATGCAAAAAAAGATTCAGTGTCGAAAAAGTTGAGCATCATGAATATAGAGATGCAACATAGACTAAGTATACATGAGCTAAGAAGGAAACATCAATTAGAGGTTAATGAACTGAAAACCAAAATCACTTCTCCATCACAAGGATATGGACAGCAGACGACAACACCAGGTCACTATCCTACAGCTCAGCAAACACCAACCTATATACAACCCACTATGCACAATGTTCAGAATATCATCAGAATATGACAACATCAGGATATTTAAATATTCTACCTCAAACATCAATGTAAAACCTAAGACAACCTATGCATATACAACATGGATTTATAAGATCGGCTGTCCCAGTAATAAGACATCAGACAACTACACTTTTATTACCTCAACATAGTACAAACTTTCGAATATAGGAGCGTCACTCGAACCAGCCTTACTTTTATAATGCTAGCTAACCAAATATAAATCCTCCCTTACAAGCATTGAACGCCAACCAAAATTTAAACAGACATACATATAGAGAGGGGCAAGGGTATACAAACAATCAGTCTGGTATAGTTCAGAAGATAAAATCTAGAAACAAAGAAAACATCATATTGTCTAACCAAACAAAAAGAGCAGGACTCAATGTATATATATACGAATACACAATAACACAGCAAACTGCAATGGCACGCAATAGCCAATAGATAATGATAGAACAATTGACAATTCTAGTGCTTCAAAAGTGGCTAAACAGAGTGAATTACAACAAAATCATCCACCTAAAGGCCCATTTATCGAAACATAAAATACCGATGACACCACTACAACATGAAACTAGGAATCTGCTTAGACCTGAAATAGATGAATCAGCAAATCGGAAATTAGATACCTAAATCACAGGAATGCACCTGAGAACAACAAACAAAATCCTGATGATAAGCATACAGTCAGAAAGCATGTTTTAAAACACGACCGAGTCTCGACCAACAAAGGAACGAAAAGGAAATCATTATAGGAACATTAAACGTTTAAAATGCAATCTCTAACCAGTTATATTTGAATCAAGTATTGAAAAGATGTGACATTTTGTGCATCAAAGAACACTGGCTATACAGCTTACAAAAGAATAAATTACAAGATATTTCTACTACTCATAACGTTTAAGCCAAGTCTGTCGATGAAAGAACAGACACGGAAATTTTATCAAAAATAGTGGCTATTGAGGAATAGTCGACTTTGGAGAAACGACTTAGAACATGCAATAAAATGTATGCCTGATGGCAATGAGAGAATCACAGTTTTACTTTTTAGCATTAAAGACCGTCCATTGTGTATTATTAACACTTATATGCCCTCTGATAACAAAAACAGTGATGAACAATATAAAGATAATTTATCTCAGCTAGAAGAAATAATACCAGAAAAAGTACGATATTTTATTATGTGGATAATGAATGCCTCACTCACAAGAGATAACAAGTCGAGTGATTCCATTTTTAGAAATTTCAAGAATGAAAACCAACTACATCTAGTCGAGAATTACCCGAATAGAAATACCTTTTACCATCATAATGGATTATATGAATCCCAGATAGATTACTTTCTTCACAGAACCAAGAACAAGACACTAGACTTTAAGGTAAAAATTCTAGATACTAAACCGCTAAATGTCTCAGACCATACACTAGTATATTCGTCATGAAAACAGAAGTTGTGAGGATTGTTAGAAAACCAGCAAAAATAGGATAAAGGCCAAATTGGAAAAGATGCGATAAAATAAGCTATCAAACCCCCATTGTGAAAAATCTGTCTGAAATAGGCATAAACAGTTTTAAGTCACCAGCTGAAGAAATCGAAAAGCTAACTAATCTTTTCCATCAGGCAGGAAAAGACTCAATACCAAATTATAGAAAACAAATAACAACAAAAACCGTAGGAAGGATAATCTGGAACGATGAAATCAGCCAAGCTTAAAAATACTCAAAACAAGTTTTCTCTGAATGGAAATCAAATAGACAAAATAAGGGAAAAAAGCAAGAAATAATAACAGATAAGACATCTGAGAAGTGCACAAAGAAGGGCAAATGCATCCAGAAAAAAACACTTTCATAGAGCAAATTATGAAGTCATCACAAACGACAATAAACTATTTCACCAACTTGTACAAAATCAAAGGAATGTCATAAAAACAACTACAGACATTATAATCTTTAAAGACAGAGCCTGATAATATAGTTGAGGGTGGAAAAATTACTTTGAAGATCTTTATATGTGTGGAACAACTGACAAGGAATCCAACTACAATACTGAAAGGCTAATTCTGGTCACACTTCAAAATGAGATAATTGAACAATTAGAAACTGAGAGAAATGAGGAAATAAAGCAGACAACAATAACAAAACTGAAATCTGGAAAGAACCCAGGTGCAGACGGAATATCGGCAGAACACTATAAAAACATGCCATCAGAACTCCTACAGTATATTATCAACATCATGAACCTTGTCTTTACAGAGAAAGATGTACCCCGACAGTGAAAGAAGGCCTACTTACACCTGTTCTTAAAAGCGGGAAAGATCTAAAAGGTACCCCGAAAACTACAGAGGCATAACCGTTACAAACTGCTTCTCCACATTACTAGAGAGTATACTCAAGGACAGAATAGAACCTCAATTACTACCACATCAAAGTAAACTCCAACGAAGTTTTACAGAAAAATCATCTTCATTGAATGCTGCTTTTATTATGACACAATGTGTTGACCACTACAAGGAAATACTAACACAGCTGGTATTATTGACATTAGATGTACAAAAAGCATTCGACAAATTGAACAACAAAATACTCTTAAACAAATTGTTTCACGATTGTATAAATGGAAACATCTGGATTTTATTGATGTATGTATAAAAACGTAACAGTTAAAGTACAATAGAATATTACATTGTCAGAGCAGTTTATTCAGGGACAAGGAGCAAGACAAGGTGCGAAACTGTTACTCGTACAGGGCTACATGCACGAGAGGAAATTTCGTCAGTTGTTTCATTAAGAACATGGCAAACCTACGCAATACCGAGGAGCCTGTATGGTATAGAGATGAATTACACATCAACTGACATCAAAAAATAGAAAGACTACAACTATAGGTCTGCCGCCTAATACAATGACTACCAAACCGATCAGCCAAAGTTGCCACCTATGTTATGCTTGGGGTTTATGCAGGCAGTTTCTGTCTAAATAAATTTGCTATCAATACGAAAATGAATAGTTTATTCTCATAAATATAATGTTAACAGAGAAATTAGTATACAATTATAATACAATAATAATAGTGCATGCGTTAACAAATATGAAACAAGGACAGTACAGATAATTGTGTATATTCAAAACAATTTAGCTGTCTAGGGGGGACGACGATAGATAATACATGTTTGATAAACATTGCAAGTTTTTCTAATACAACAATATCAGACAATGAAAATAACTGATTTAATTTTACAGTATTTGCATTTTTTTGACAGTATCGTGGTAATAGTTAATTCCTAATTAAAAAAAAAACAAGAATATAATGGTACGCATCACCTATTTCATTTGAGTCACATACATTACAGGAAATCGTCCGAGTTCGCCATAAATAATGCTATTTGGTGTTGTCTACTTTAGGTTCAGTAGGATCTTTGAAAATCGCAAGTGTACTTTTTCTCAAATATCCAGATTCTCAAAACCCCAAATCTCTGAAATGTAAAGTAACACTGTCAAAATTTGCTCATTGCTAAAGGCCGTACGGTGACCTATAGTTGTTCATTTCTGTGTCATTTGGTCTCTTGTGGAGAGTTGTCTCGTTGGCAATTATACCACATCTTCTTATTTTCATATTATCAAACATATCTAATTGACATTCAATTGATAAATTATATCTTCGACATTTTTTAATAAACTATACATTGTTTTTGTTCCCTGGTCTCATAAATGATTTCTAGTTGTTTAAAAGCCACTTCTAGCAAAAAATACACCAAGATACTTGTAGTCTTTAACAATTTCAATTAAGTTCTTTGTTACAAAAGTAAAATTTTTCTTTTACTGAAATTCTGTCTCTAGAAAATATAAGAATTTTTGTTTTTTCAATATCAACCTTCAGTTTCCAATTTTCACAATAATTTGCAAAAGTATCCAACATCAACTGTAGATCCTTGCTTGATTCTGATAAAAAAAAATTGTATCGTCTGCATACAAAAACATTAGAATTATAAGACAAACCATTAACTCATTTTCTATATCGCAACTGATTAATTATACCCCTTTAATACTATTTACTTCTAAATATGATTGAAGATCATTGAGATACAATGAATACAGTACAGGAGATAGATTTTCTCCTTGTATAACTCCCAGTTCACACTTAAATACCCTGAATATTCATCTTTATGTTTAATATATGATTTAATCCCTTCATACATATTTTGTTTAATACATAAAAATCTACCATTTACATTATTTTGTAAAAGTTTAAAAAATAACGAATTTCTATGAACAAAGTCAAACGCCTTTTCAAAGTCCAAAAATGCACAATGGAGTTTTTTCTTTTAAAAACGCAATAGCTCAAATAAAGCATACAAAGAAAAATATGATCATTTGTTGAATAACCACTTCTAAACCCAGCTTGATTTTGATGTAAAAACAATTATTCATCAAGATAAATATTTAATCTATAATTAATTCAATACCGAGGTAAATATTTTTCCAAGACAAAACAACAAAAATTAGCCTGTATTTTTTTTTTTTTTTTTTTTGGATCTTGCTGGTCGCCTTTGTTCTTAAAAATTGGAATATATGAAATAAATACAATAACTGTAAGCCATGCCTAAGACACAATACCTGTTTCAAAAATTAAGATCAATAAAAGTACATTATATAGGCTGTGTTTGGATATACGCATAAGGCAGCCTATAGTTACCCATAGGTACCTTTGGGTACCCATGGTTTGATATTTTATTATGCTGCGTTTGGGTATACGCCTGAGGCGGTCTATAATAGGCCGTCTTATGGGAATATCCAAACACAGCCATAATTTTGTTTTTACACACATACATTTATAGACAATAATTGTAGAGTATTTGTCATTATCAAGGTCGTCAGTATCGCTTGAATAACTAACTTTACTATAAGTGTCTGTTGATCCTCCACGGTTCACCTATTCACTAGCTATTGTTCTTCCTTTGGGGTACTCTATGGGGGAAATGTTTCGGTCGCGTTCCTTGTCGCTTATTTCTTGTGTTTGCTGGGTTGTTACCTGGCTTCATGTCGTGGTTATTTCTTTCGTTAGGAAAAAAACTTTCCCATCTTTATAAAGTCTGTTGCGTTTAAAAGGCGCCTGCTTGATGGTTCCTTGTGATTTCCATTGAATGTCAGGCGCTTTAAATCAAATAGTTTGTGCAGTGAGTTTTCATCTTGCATTTGTGTAATGTTCCATTTACCTAGACAATATTTTTTACATCCACAGAATTTTCTTGGAAGTGGGAAAAAGGGGGGAGAACACCACCAGACAATTGACGTCATTATATAAATCCATTCATATAAAAGTTAGTTTCAGTGTTGTACATAAATCTGTTATACACTGCAGTATAATTAAGTTATTAAATAAATCCAGAAAATGATTGATATGAGGTGTCTGGGCAACAAAGAAAAGATCAATAAATGACGGAACCCCATGGTGGATCCAGGGAGGGGGGTGGTCCGGGGGTTGGATGGAACCTCTTTTTTTACGATCAATGCTTTTGAATGGGGACATATGGTTGGAACCCCCCTTAAAAATATGCTGGATCCGCCCCTGGAACGATGCCTTGAACCGTTCACCATTTTTATATAAAATATATTTAAATACGAGAAAACATCACCACATTTTTTTTCATTGCCCTTATCAATTTCGCGGTTAAAACTGTTAAAATTTACATCATGTGCTCCATTTTGCAATGAAATATCTCCATAAACGTAAGAAAAATGTTAAATTTTGACCCCCTGTTCAAGAGTTAATTATGTAAACAAGATAAGGAGTGACGTGAAATTCTTCACACATTCATGTCACGGCTTTAATGTGTCTGGGACACATTTATTTATATCTCAACCAAAATAAACAAACAAATACTTTATTTGCCAATCACGGGGCCCAAAATGAGCAGAATAATTACAATATAATTTTCAAACATAATATAAAAGTAAAATAAAAATAGGTTAAACAAAGTATAACATGATTAAATTGGATTTAATTGATTAACATCTAATATTTAAGTAAATGAAATAAGTAATTTGTAATAATAAAAATATATAATATGACCATTGATTGTTTGAATACACAACATTTTCAGATAATCAGGAGTTTTATTGTTTAAGATTTTATATTCTAGATATATTAGTTTATGATATAAAATTCTGTCTCGGAAACTTAACCAATTTAATCTATCAAAAAGTTCTCTCGAGGGTGTAAAGAAAGGGGCATCTAACATTATTCTTGCAGCTCATTGTTCAACTTCTTTGAATTAAAACAAACCCATATTTCTGAACCATATAATAAAACTGGTTTCACTGTGTGACCAAAAACGTTCACCAGAGTGGAAATATTAGGTTTATAATTAGTAAAATATTTATTATATTTTAATAAAGAAACCTTTTAAACCTTTTTATATAACATATTTTTGGCTTCTGCAAAGCTGCAATATCCACTGAAAGTTACGCCAAGATAAGTATAATGTTGGGTATTTTGGTTGTTAGAGCTGTGTATCTTTAATACGGCCAGATCTATTAAAAACTTAGATTTCGTTTTTTTTAATTTTTTTATTTAACTTCTAAACCCAAATTTTCACAATAGATTTCTAGCTTGTTTAATGCATTCTGTAAGACTTTTTTCATTCCAAAGTTAAAGATCATCAGCATAACGAAGTATTTGATAGCAATACTGGGTCACAGATTTCATCTAATAAAGATTTAAAATCATTTACTAGTAAATATTTTAAAGAGACTAGGGATCAGATTATCTCCCTGTCTTACTCCAGTACACGATCTAAAACCAGCTGTTAAAATCTTTTTTTTTATATATATATATTTTACTATGTTATTAGCAGAGGCGACTTTAGGGTGGGGCGGGGCGCCCAGGCCCCCTTATTGAGCTTTGTGTATGGTTAATCTACAATTTTTACCGGTTTCAGTACAAATTTTGTCTAGTGGGAGAAATGTAGAAAATAATATTTCAATACCTCATTAATTTGATATTTGGTCAATTCTGCAGGCTTTTTTTAAATTTCAAAGATTTCAGTGCACCAAGAAGCTCTTTTTCAGAAATTTAAAAATCTAGCCCATTAAATTGTCCACATTTCTCTGCTTCAGCTATATATATATAGTGATTTATCTAGATCCTGGTTATTTATGTTTTTAAAATAAAATAACATAATATTGTTTTTACATTAAAATACAAATTGTTCTATAACCTCAAATGGTCAGTAAAGACTCTAGTTGTACCACATATACAAATGTATATATAAAGTCATTCAATCTTATAATGTGTACATGTATTAGTATTCTTATTTCTATATAAGAATTTCATTAGATTATATCAGTGATGAGCATGTACATGTATGTAAAATAAGAATTTTTTGTTTCAAAGTTGTTTTGATTTTGCCACTATTTATAACAAAAATCACATACGTGTTGACATTTAGTTAAAATATTGTTTATAAAAGTGCCAAAAAATATGATAAATAGACTTAACTACAAAATGTAGCAATGGATTTATCATGTTAGGCTGTACGCATATTGATAAATGTATGTCACTTTGAATATATGCATACAAGTGTAAAGGTAGAAAGGATTCAATGTAGTTATTATTAAAGTACTTATGAAGGTGGTGAAATTAAAAGGAGAGAACAAGTTAACAATGAAACGTTTACTTTAAGATTTCCTCCTCTTTTCAACCAATGAAAAGCTTTAAGATGCAATTGTGTCAGTTATTTTCAGGCGGGTGCAGGTTTGAGTAATACTCACGGTTTAATATTTTTTTTAAATATTTTTTTGCAGTAGAGTGATTAAATCTATTCTGATGAAAATTAAACCACAATTACTGTTAAATAATAAGGTGTTTTGATAAATTTATTGTTAAAAACACTGGATACGTGTTTGTTTACACGCTGATTAAAGCGCCACCACGACATTTTTAGATTATATCCCCTTTCCCGCGTGACCACCGGAAGGAACTCTTCAATGTCGTTGGCTTTCTCACTACAATGGTATGAGTTGACTAGCTTCCTGCTTCATATACTATAGAACAGGGGCTTCGTATGTTATAGAAATCAATAGTAAAAACACGATAGGACATATATATCAAAGAAATTAGATTTTCCAAATGTGTATACAACACCCGGCATTACAGTTGTGAGATGAAAGATCAGAACAATTCAGAGCGTGAGTTCCAACTGCTGACAGACTCCAAAGATCCGGATGAAGCCGTAAAATTCTCCTTCTCTAAAGACCAGAAAGATAAACAACGACGAAAGTTGATTCTGACGATTGTTATTTTAGTGGTCGTCATTGTTCTTCTGTGTATTGGTCTGTTTTCGGTCCTTTTCACTACGAACAAGAAATGTATTGAAAGCAAGCCAAACGCAAAGCTAATTGATCCGATATGGATTGAAGGTAAATTAGATCATCTACCTGAATGTCAGATCGAGACAATTGCTGAATGCCCCCAAAAAATTGTTCATCCCAAATCGACTATCAGTTGTCGTATAAAATTGAAAAAAATGTGTACGTACATGTGTCACGCACTCTGCAATAGTGACTATCTTGCGAATTCTCCTTGGATTTTGAAATTCGACAATGCGTTGAAGACAGAAGAGATCGTACTTTCCCAATCGTGGAATGCAGTCATGTTTCAGATGAAACTAGATTCTACCAAAACAATTGAAATGACTGTAGGGCCGGCTGTAGTTTGTACCGGGCATTGGAGTCCTTTGGGATTAAGATTGTCGGACAAAGGTGTTGCCAAACCATGCCCAGTCACGCTGACTAACACGACTTTGCACAAGCGATTCAAATGGGAAAACTGCAGCAGAATGATTTTTAACGGAAGGTGCAACTACGAAATAACCGTTGTTAACAATTTTTTCAATTACTCCCCATACATCATATCCATAAATCGCTCCCGCGATTTCTTTCACCCAAGCTGGTTGACCATCTACAACACATACAATTTGAACGCGTCAGACATCGAAGTTGGACGAATATTGCTTCCTCATATGACAGATCTGTATTACAATAATTTGACACTGTATGATGTCATGGTTCCAGTCAGAAATGACTACTACACTCCAATCGGGTCCAAGATGGTCTGGATTGTTAACGATCTTGACAAATCTGCCAAATACCACGACAAGAACTTGGAAGTTTGCTACATATTCCACTTGAACTTCACGTCGAAAGAGCTTTTCGGTGGAACATAAGTAAAATTGTCCACACATTCCACACAGAGACGAAGTTCAAAACGTTATTCAGAATGTTCATAGTCGATTCTGATTATTGTATTAGGACATTATTTTTCTTTAAATATTTTAATCTTTAATGACCTGACAACAGTATCGTAACTATATCCCTTCTTAATAAGTCTATTTAAAGGTTTTGTTAGCTTCTGAGGTGAATACTGACATTTTAGTGCTTTATAAAGAATATTACCATAAAAGATTGGATGTGAAATACCTGAACGTATAAGAAGTCTGCATGTTGAGCTATATTTACGAATGATGTCCTTATACCGATGATAAAATTTAGTAAATGTTTTGACTAGTTTGTGATATCGAAAACCCTGGTGTAATAATTTTCAGTAATACATAAATTTCTTTCGTTAAAATCTGAAACGTTGTTACATACACGAGCGAATCGTACAAGTTGAGATATATAAACACCGTAAGATGGTGACAAGGAACGTCACCATCTAAAATGGATAATTAACGATAGGAAATGAAAAATCATCTCTTTTATCATAAATTTTTGTATTAAGCTTTCCGTTAATGATATGGATATCAAGATCGAGGAAAGGGCAGTGGTCATTGTTAGTATTAGCTTTATTTAAAGTAAGTTCAACAGGATAAATTTCTTTAGTATACATACTGAAGTCGTCATTATTGAGAGCCAATATATCATCCAAATATCTAAAAGAATTATTAAATTTTTAGAAGTATAGATAAGGGAACGGTCATTATTTTTCAGCTGAGGGGTTTGGTTAATTTTTTCACACCCAATTTGTGTTGGCAACCCCAATCATTCTAATGACCCCCCTTTAGAACATAATTTCAAAAGTTTCATTTGCACTTGTTGCTTGTTACTTAATCCTATTTGTAAATGTGAATTTATATTGTAATTTGTATAATTCATAATAAAATATTGTTTACACTAAAAGTTTCATAACCTCTCCCCAAAATCCCTATCCAATAACAGTTATAAAAAGGTGATGACTGTGAGCTACTTAATAACAGGCATTTATCTGGACAAATAGCAATAAGACTATCGTGAACATTTACACTACCTGTAACCAAGTACGACAAAAATAATCTTCCCCGAATTCAGTATTGATTTTCTCTGATTTTGTACTGATTTTTTTTTTTATAATAAATTCTGTTATTTTATTTAAGTACTGTAAATTCAGAATTATTGCGTGCATTTATTATTGCGATTTTCAAGAATGGACAAAATGCGAGTTTCATTACTGCGATTTAAAAGAAAAGTGCATACAGGGATATATTTCAGTTATCAGAATGCGAGTTCTTATTATTGCGATACTCACCCAGTCGCATTATTCGCATTAATACAAAATTCGCAATAATTTCTGAATTTACAGTAACTTGCAATAATTTGATAAAGATAATTTATTTTGTCTGGTTAGCAGATATTACTTAGTGTTATTCTGAGATTGGATTGTATTGATGTTTCGTCATGACCTTCCATATTCTTTAATTGTTGTAAAGCTGATGCAGCTGATTTTAGTCAATATTTTCCAGTTTATCCTGCTTTGAGAAAACCCTTAGAGTTTGTTTTTCTATATTCTTTCTCAAGTATGAATATCTGACAAATGCATGTAGAAAAATAGACAAAATTAGCATTTAAATAAAAAAATATCTTGCAATTTAATTTGAACCTTGGTGTACAGATTGTCCCGGATCACCTTGTGTTCAGTAGAGGTTCAAGCCCTATGCATATGCAGATGTCCCTGATTCTTTAACTGCTAATCCTTAAAAAATAAAGCTATTAATTCGCCAATTTGTTAATATACATGAGTATGTGCTATTAAAATGAATTGAATGTAAACAGAGAAAATACATTGTTACAATTTAGTTTGACTGCAACCCATACTTCTACAAATTTTATATATACTGGTACCTTTCATTAATAAATGTTTTCTACTGTATGTTATGAATAAATATGTATGCATTTGCTGTCACAGAGTTATTGTGAATAAAAACAAATGACGACTAGGAAACACGTCTCAATTTTTAATGCCTTAAGAATTTTAAAGGATTCATGGATTTTAATTTTCTCATAAAGATATTTTTATTAAATATTTAAATGGTTCTGGTCCTGCCTGGAATAACATGTATAGGATTTATATGAGATACAGAAATATATACATGTAGGTTTATAATTTTATGAACATTTAATATTTTATAACCACTCAGTTTCTCCAAGAAGGTCTACCGTAAATTACATATTTTAGAACACATTGATTATCCGGCGTCTGAAAATTTCAACTGGTATACTTTCGAAAAGTGGTTGATACGAAATTCGACGTGACCTGTCCTATCAACTTTAGTCTAACTAAAGAAATGTGAATTGTAAGTTGATAAAACTTGGGGGATAAAACATTGTCATTTAAAAGACTGGCCAGTGATAAAAACAATGCAATAAATGGAAGTGCAGAGGTATTGTCCCCGTCACATGCGGAATGAAGGCTGGCTGAAATGGGGTGGTGGAGGGAATAATTTTGGTTAGACAAGACTGCTAACAAACAGAAAGAAACAAGAAGACAAATCGTTGTCTATCAAAATAATTTTCCATAGTTATTATTTTTACGGCTAAGATCTGATCGCTAGGCTATAAATTCTTGACGAGACACCGAAACAAAACAAACACCATTAAAAGAAGACATCATCAATCGAGCAATAAAATGCAGCTGTCGAAACAATTATAAACCAAGTTATATGCTAAATAATAAACAAATAATTTAAAACAAATTTCATTGTGAATTTTTACGGAATCCTTGTGTATTGTTTTGTTTTGGGATGTCATGCTGTCCATGTTTATATTGAAAGGTAACGGTAATTGAGACAATACATATTCTTATTCTATACCTTTTGATAATTTCATTGAATGTTTATACCCATTTAAAAAGATTTTATAATATATTATACAAACCTTTACAGTACTACATCTATCCCCAAGAAATCGCATCAAAATGATATTTTAACACTCAATACGAAAGTTGAAATTCACATGTTCAGAAATTTTTCAAAGTCATGGTTTCATGTGGTCAAAATTAGGAGATGTTTCATACAGTTGTTACTCTTAAATTTTACAATCGATGATAATCACCAGAACTTATCTGTGAAACAGACACAGTAGCGTTGGTACATAGAAATTTAAAAAATTTCACAACGGGAATTCTGAAACCATCTCTTTTATCCTAATGATCAGTTCTCGATCAATCTAAATGTCTATCTAAGAGTGAGTTAAGATATGCGCTAGACCTAACTGTCTCTGTGGAATCCTATTCCAAGTATGTTGGGATACTAGATGCAATCAATGATCACAAACCATTGAATTATTCAGTGAGAGGAATTTTTATAACAAAACGTAAAGTTAAAGTATTATGCTAGGTGCCCATTCGTTCTTTATCACATGCTGTTGGAAATTTATTCTTGATTATAATTAACACAAGAGAGTTAATTGGTGCACGCACCAAATTTTTGGGCCGGAAATATGGAGGTTTTGGTGTAAAAAGTGCAAAATATTATATAAACAATCTGTATTATTGAGTTGACTTTAATCCTCAATTGCCAGAACTGGTCCAATCCAATTAGTTATGATAATGCTATAAAATATAACTTAATAGTGTAGTTGATGAAATCGAATATCTTTTAAGTGCAGTTGATGAAATGGAATATCATCTAATTCATTTTCAAGACTTGATTTTGGAACTCGTGACCATCAAAGTTGCATCTACTGACAAAATATTTGTATTCCTCATCTCAGATATGGGCTTAAACGCAGCCTTTCACCTCATCAACTCATCAATGAATTTTATGTCAAGATGACATATTTTTTAGGACCCTCGATTCTGACTATTACAGACGCATCTACTGACAAAATATTATATCTCCAAGAGTTGTATCTCAAATATGGACTCTAACGCAAACTTTAATCAGTCACTCATATGTGAAATGTAGGTCAAGATATCCTTATTTTTATCAGAACCCCTTGGTTATTCAAGACGCATCTATGAACAAAATCTCATGAACAAAATCTCATGAACTATGACTTATACTTCCACAGATAGACGGAGAGCTGTGGTGTAGTGGTTAGTGCATCGGACTACTAACACAAAGGTTCCTGGTATCCCCGTTACGGGAGAACATTTCAGGGACTGAATTTTCGGCTCTCCTTGACACCATTTACCTCTATATCCTTGAGGCATCATCCCTGGTGTCAACTACATTCAAGTTACCTATGATGCTTCCTTGTTTGCTTTTGATACAGGTAGAAGAGACATTTACACATTTAAATGCCAGCATAGATGCCCCTGGTTGCTCTTTAAGGAAACCAATACATTCATTTTGTGAACAGATATCCAGACATTCTTAATCACTTTATTTGTAGACTATGTTAAATTGTCCAACTTATTCTGAGTTGAATATGGAATTATTTTGCTTTTTACTTTGGAATTGTTTGTACATATAACATTGTTAAAATGCATTATTAAAAAAACAACATATTAAGATTTTTCATATTCAAGAATTAAATAGTTCTTATACTTTTAAATCATTGTTTGTATTGTATTATGAAAATTATTGATTGTAAGTTTATGCCCTTTGACCATAATGGAATAATATCCTTTCTCATTTATTCAGTAATTTTTGTAATTACATAATTAAAAATTGTTTACACTAAAATTTACAACCTGGATTCAAAATCCCTAATATAAAGAAGTTATTAAAAGTGATGATTACTACTTAATAAAGATATATTCCATTTGAAAATTTTATAATAAATATCGTAAATTTACATACCTGTAACCAAGTCAGACAAAAGTAATTTCCAATTCAGAATTGATTTCCTAATTTTCAGTATTTTTTTTTTAAATAAGTTAAATTTTACTAAATTTCATCAGATAAACATATTAATTTGAAATAAATAGATGGTAATAAATTTTAATTTAAGGATTTAACCCATTTTTCTAAAACTCAATCATTCTAATGCCCCTTTGAAATATTTCAAAATTTCTTGATTACTTGTTACTTAATCCTATTTAAATGTAATTTAATTAATTTGAATCCAAACATAATTATTATAAGTTTAAACAAACAAATCTTATCATTAAATTATGCAATTGTCTTTACATTATTGAAAGTTTTCTGGATAAATAATAAGATTTGACATTTACACACAATTTCGGCCGGAAAAATGAGTTTCGAAAAAGTAAAATTTTTAAAATTTATTATTTTATAATTCTTTATTGTTTAATGCTGAATAAATTTTAATGCTTATTATTACTTATTAGATGGAAAATCGAATTTTATTTTAGGCATTTAAAAAAGGATAGGTAATTATTTTCAGTTATTTTGGATTCTACTATCAAACTTCCATCGCATATACGATTATACAAATTCTCAATATTTTAAATTCAGCTTTACTCATATTTATAATGAATTTATGTCAGTACATATATTAGTACCTATTCTATATTGATTATTGCTCTTTGGTATATCTTTCAATCTTTGTTAAATGTGACTAGAATTATTAACATTTTCATTTCTTTAGAAACCTTAATTTTTTTTCAACCTTGTTTTAAGAATTTGAACAAAATTAGAAAAATCAATGTACATTTATAAATTACTTGAATTTAATTGAACTTGTGTTCAGTTCTCGGATACTTCAAGTTGGTATCAGCTAGGTAGAAATGTCCCCTGAATTTTCGCTACCTTAACATTAGTATTATTCGCAATTGTAATGATGTCGTCGGAATAAAGAATTGAACGTAAGAGAACCATTTCTACTAAATTACACCAATTTCGAAATTTATATCGTACCTGAATGTTTCTATGGTATAGGAAAATATGTTGCATATTGTTCAATCATTAAATAAAATTTAATAGAAGGACTTTAATTTTATGGAATTAAAAATTCTCTTTAATTTTCATATTAATATTATAAAATTTAAAGAAAAATTAATGAATCCTGTAAGGTTAAAATCCTAGACATAATGTTTTCATTTCTTTTCGGTTTTGGTGAAATTTAAAGTATCAACAAACTGTCATAAAAATGGGAATGTAGCTTTGTATGATATTTAACCATGAATTCTGCTCAAACCGATGCGAAGGGTCAACTTGAACTTACTACTAGTTGTGAGAAATTTTGATCATTGTTGAATGCCTCGTGATAACTTGAAGATGAAGGACAACAATAAAAACGTTCCATATTTGGGTTTTACCATGTATTGATATTAATATTGTCTCATGTACATTTAATCCATATTCCTTCATAAGTTCATTGGGTATACGATAGACTAAAAAACTGCTTCATACTACAACTAAAAATCAGAAAGCAAATTATTCTCTTTGTAACAACTGACAAATCCTTGACAAAATGTTTGCATTTCAATCTGTTTGGTTGCAGTAAAATTGCAAAGTATTAACAAACACCAAGTGGATATTTGAGAGGTTTGAAAATCTCTTTCAGTTACCTATAAAAACTCCCGAGATCGTTTACGTTGAAAGTAAAGATATCTTTATTATGATTATTAATGATGAAAACTGTATATATAATAATCAAAATAGAATATAAAATAACTATTTTGAGAAAATAACGCAAACTATAAATCATTTCCTATGTTCCGATGACGAGTTCTTGTAAGAACATGGTACCTTGTTTACATTTCTAAAAATAGCCTGGTTTGGGAAATCCCAAAATACTGGTCACGCGTTCTGTGCATAATAAAACAATGAACATTCATTGTTATAAATATTTGACATCTTCTTCTTATATAAAATTTATAAAAAATTATTTATTTCAATTACCTTAAATCTTTAATTTTCATGTACCGCAGAAAATAATAATGTAGATCCGCAGAAACTCATGTAACAATCTCAAACCCATATCATATAATGGACCGGCTTAGTGCCGGCCCATTAATAAGTATAAATTAATCCGGCCAACATCAAATTTGAAAAGTGAAATAACTCCCATAAGATGTTACTGGATAACTTCAGTCAAACATGAGGTAATTGGGATTTCAACTTTTTCAATTTTCTGGCGTATAAAAGATATAATTTCATATTTTTTATCTTTTAACTTAAAAAATAATTGATATACCATTGTTACTTGATATTTAAATCCAGTGGGCTTTACTGCTGACATGAAGGCCAGTAAAACTATACACGTGTCGGTCAAACTATTTGACAACATTGTATCGAACCGAACTTTATATAGATACTTGAGATTCTTTAAACGAAGGAACCAATCAATAAACCAACCAATCTTCCAACCAACCATTCATCCAATTAATCAATTAATCAATCATAAATTATAAGTTAGGTGGGGCTTTCCGAGTGTGCAGTTTTACTGGCCTTCATGTCACCAATCAAGCCCGCTGGACTTGGATGTTGGCCGGAATAATTTATACCTTTCACGTTAATTATAATCAAGATAAGTTCTGTCAAGAATATTTGTAATACTGCAATACACATTCCTACGGAAGCGTATTAGCGCCACATTTTTTTTTTCTCTTCTTTGCGTTATAACGCAAACATTTGCGTTATAACGCAAACCTTTTGCGTTAAACGCAAACATTTGCGTTATAACGCAAACCTTTGCGATATAACGCAAACCTTTGCGTTATAACGCAAACCTTTGCGTTACAACGCAAACCTTTGCGTTATAACGCAAACATTTGCGTTAAAACGAGTTCTTATTATTGCGATACTCACCCAGTCGCATTATTCGCATTAATATAAACCTCGCAATAATTTCTGAATTTACAGTGACTTGCAATAATTTGATAATGATAATTTATTTTGTCTGGTTAGCAAATATTACTTAGAAATTCTGTGATTGGATTGTATTGATGTTTCGTCATGACCTTCCATATTCTTTAATTGTTGTAAAGCTGATGCAGCTGATTTTAGTCAATATTTTCCAGTTTATCCTGCTTTGAGAAAACCCTTAGAGTTTGTTTTTCTATATTCTTTCTCAAGTATGAATATCTGACAAATGCATGTAGAAAAATAGACAAAATTAGCATTTAAATAAAAAAATATCTTGCAATTTAATTTGAACCTTGGTGTACAGATTGTCCCGGATCACCTTGTGTTCAGTAGAGGTCCAAGCCCTATGCATATGCAGATGGCCCCTGATTCTTTAACTGCTAATCCTTAAAAAAATAAATCTATTAATTCGCCAATTTGTTAATATACATGAGTATGTGCTATTAAAAATGAATTGAATGTAAACACAGAAAATCCATTGTTACAATTTAGTTTGACTGCAACCCATACTTCTACAAATTTTATATATACTGGTACCTTTCATTAATGTTTTCTACTGTATGTTATGAATAAATATGTATACATTTGCTGTCACAGAATTATTGTGAATAAAAAACAAATGACAACTAGGAAACACGTCTCAATTTTTTAATGCCTTAACAATTTTAAAGGATTCATGGATTTTAATTTTCTCATATAGATATTTTTTATTAAATATTTAAATGGTTCTGGTCCTGCCTGGAATAACATATATAGGATTTATATGAGATACAGAAATATATACATGTAGGTTTATAATTTTATGAACATTTAATATTCTATAACCACTCAGTTTCTCCAAGAAGGTCTACCGTAAATTACACATTTTAGAACACATTGATTATCCGGCGTCTGAAGGTTGCAACTGGTATACTTTCGAAAAAGTGGTTGATACGAAATTCGACGTGACCTGTCCTATCAACTTTAGTCTAACTAAAGAAATGTGAATTGTAAGTTGATAAAACTTGGGGGATAAAACATTGTCATTTAAAAGACTGGCCAGTGATAAAAACAATGCAATAAATGGAAGTGCAGAGGTATTGTCCCCGTCACATGCGGAATGAAGGCTGGCTGAAATGGGGTGGTGGAGGGAATAATTTTGGTTAGACAAGACTGCTAACAAACAGAAAGAAACAAGAAGACAAATTGTTGTCTATCAAAATAATTTTCCATAGTAATTATTTTTACGGCTAAGATCTGATCGCTAGGCTAAAAGTTCTTGACGAGACACAGAAACAAAAACAAACACCATTAAGAGAAGACATCATCAATCGAGCAATAAAATGCAGCTGTCGAAACAATTATAAACCAAGCTATATGCTATATAATAAACAAATAATTTAAAACAAATTTCATTGTGAATTTTTTTTACGAAATCCTAGTGTATTGTTTTGTTTTGGGATGTCATGCTGTCCATGTTTATATTGAAAGGTACCGGTAATTGAGACAATACATATTCTTATTCTATACCTTTTTGATAATTTCATTAAATGTTTATACCCATTTAAAAAAAGATTTTATAATATACAAACCTTTACAGTACTACATCTATCCTCAAGAAATCGCATCAAAATGATATTTTAACACTTTTAATACGAAAGTTGAAATTCACATGTTCAGAAATTTTTCAAAGTCATGATTTCATGTGGTCAAAATTAGGGAGATGTTTCATACAGTTGTTACTCTTAAATTTCACAATCGATGATAATCACCAGAACTTATCTGTGAAACAGACACAGTAGCGTTGGTACATAGAAATTTAAAAAATTTCACAACGGGAATTCTGAAACCATCTCTTTTATCCTAATGATCAGTTCTCGATCAATCTAAATGTCTATCTAAGAGTGAGTTAAGATATGCGCTAGACCTAACTGTCTCTGTGGAATCCTATTCCAAGTATGTTGGGATACTAGATGCAATCAATGATCACAAACCATTGAATTATTCAGTGAGAGGAATTTTTATAACAAAACGTAAAGTTAAAGTATTATGCTAGTGCCCATTCGTTCTTTATCACATGCTGTTGGAAATTGATTCTTGATTATAATTAATGTAGTGGTTAGTGCATCGGACTACTAACACAAAGGTTCCTGGTATCCCCGTTACGGGGAGAACATTTCAGGGACTGAATTTTCGGCTCTCCCTTGACACCATTTACGAGTGTGGTCTTGCGAAACGATGATAGTCCGTCGAAAGGGGACGATAAATGGCTGACCCATGTTAAGAGAGAGCCATATCTCTTGCACGTAAAAGATACCCTTGTAGATTTCGAAAAAGAGAAGGCTAATGCCGCTACAAGGCAGCACTCGCACCCGCAAAGTGGAAAGGGATTAATATAAGTTGCAATAACTTGTTTCCTAATCCACTATAAATAAATATGTTTAAACTAGATAGATGGACTTTAACTTTGTGATGGACAGATGAAACACTATATCCCTTCCCCAACTTCGTCATGTTCGTTTGACAAAAGATATAAAAATCTTAAAGCAAACAAATATCAAATAATTCCTCTCAGTAAAGGTTGAGAAATCCTAGACATAATGTTTTCATTTCTTTTATGAAAGGTATAAATTAATCCGGCCAACATCAAATTTGAAAAGTGAAATAACTCCCATAAGATGTTACTGGATAACTTCAGTCAAACATGAGGTAATTGGGATTTCAACTTTTCAATCTTCTGGTGTATAAAGATATAATTTCATATTTTTTAACTTTTAACTTAAAACATAATTGATATACCATTGTTACTTGATATTTTAGTCCAGTGGGCTTTACTGCTGACATGAAGGTCAGTAAAACTATACACGTGTCGGTCAAACTATTTGACAACATTGTATCGAACCGAACTTTATATAGATACTTGAGATTCTTTAAACGAAGGAACCAATCAATAAACCAACCAACCATTCATCCAATTAATCAATTAATCAATCATAAATTATAAGTTACGTGAGCCTTCCGAGTGTGCAGTTTTACTGGCCTTCATGTCACCAATCAAGCCCGCTGGACTTGGATGTTGGCCGGAATAATTTATACCTTTCACGTTAATTATAATCAAGATAAGTTCTGTCAAGAATATTTGTAATACTGCAATACACATTCCCCATGAATTAATTTCTTTTTCATTTTGTATGAACACTTTACAAGAAGAAAGTTTTCCATAGTCCAGTTACCCCAAACCGCTTTCATTTCAACAACTACAATGTTTTAATATTTTGTTTATCAATTCAACAAGTTGCAAATTTTGGACAACATGATTGGAAAGCAGTTGAACGGACAGTTGGCTGCTTCAAAAGAGAACATCAAAATATGACAAGGGGAAAGGGAACATACAACATTTTCCAAGAATTTCACAGAGAAGTTAACCTTATCAAAATATGGATTCAATTGTCATGCATATCCAACCTTCATATCGGGATAAAATTTCACACACACCCCAGTTGTATTCGTTTATCTATAAAACCGTCCTGGTTTTATCAACTAGAGGCTCCAAGGACCCTGTGTCGCTCACCTGATATTTTTATTTACAATTGATGCATGATAAATGCAACTGTTGTACTGTCGTTTAGTTTCAGAGATATAAGACTAAAAGTGCGTTTGAAACCTATGTTTTATTTCAGCCATGTGTGCCATGTTGGAAGGCAGGTTCATCATACACAGTGGTCCCTGGATATCCTAGTGGTGATTTAAACCAAGTTTGGTTTAATTTGACAGTAGTTTCAGGGAGAATTTTGTAAAATTTATCTAACGAGAAATGCGAAGTGATGAGAAAGTTTGTTGTGAAGTTTTGTTGTTGCGCAACACCCCAAAAAAAAAAAACAAGAAGGTAATAAAAATTATCATTTAAGGGCAATCTTTCCTATTAATGATTTCTGCAAAATTCAGTTGATTGTGCAAGGGTTGTATAGCCAGCTGAGGTCGTTAAAACTCTCATTTGTTGTTGCAAAATTCAAGTGGTTTTGAATTGCTTTGTTGATCTTTTTGTATTCAACTTTTAAACAACAAAGTACAACAAATATGATGACTGATACTCATGACACTGAAAATATGGTCTTCATTCTTGTGAAGAAAATGGTAAGGTTTGAAATATTTCTTAAATATTAATTCAATACCAATACTTTAATTTGTATTGGATTTATCCCAGGAAATGAGAACAAGGGACACAATTAAATTCAATTTTTTCCTAAACTTCTGATAAAATATAAAATGAAAAACTATATTTTTTAATGAGATTTTTTTTAATAGTTAATTGATAATTTGAACAATATTAATTAAGTTTTAGATCTTGCATGGTTGATTAATTTTCTCTCAAAATTTCTGATATTCTATTAAAGTTTTAAATACAATATGAGGCAGGCATTACCTGTGAAAGGGGATGAAGTCTGTATAAATTAGTGTAGGAATTCAAGCATCATTTGCACTTCGGAATCTGTAGAAAATGAAGCCAAAGTACTGAAACATATCTGACATTCGACCTATTGTTCGGGATGATAGTTGTGACATCATTTTCAATGTAAAGAAAGAAACACCATCATCAGGTATTAATGTGGTTTTTTTTCATGTTATAGAATTATCAATTATTTTATTGCCAGTTCATTAGTAGATTGTTTTCTATATTGATTTTCTACTGCAGTTTCAGAAAAGAAGATTACAAAAGGAAAACATTTTGTAAAACTTACCAAAATTTACCAAATTAATGAAAATTGTTAAAATTGACTATAAAAGGCAATAACTCCTTAAGGGTCAACTGACCATTTTGGTCATGTTGACTTATTTGAAGAACTTACTTTGCTGAACATTTTGCTGTTTACAGTTTATCTCTATCTGTAATAATTTTCAAGATAATAACCAAAAACGGCAAAATTTCCTTAAAATTACCAATTCAGGGCAGCAACCCAACAACCAGTTGTCCAATTCATCTGAAAATTTGAGGGCAGATAGATATTTACTTGATAAACAAGTTAATTCCTGTAAGATTTGCTTTAAATGCTTTGGTTTCAGAGTTACAAGCCAAAATCTACATTTTACCCTATGTTCTATTTTTAGCCATGGCAGCCATCTTGGTTGGTTGGCTGGGTCACCACACTTTTTAAAACTAAATACCCTAATAATGATTGTGGCTAAGTTTGGTTGAATTTGGTCCAGTAGTTTCAGAGGAGAAGATTTTGTAAAGATTACAAAATTTACAAAAATTGGTAAAAATTACTTTAAAGGGCAATAACTCCTTAAGGGGTCAACTGACCATTTTGATCATGTTGACTTATTTGAAGATCTTACTTTGCTGAACATTATTGCTGTTTACAGTTTATCTCTATCTGTAATAATTTTCAAGATAATAACCAAAACGGCAAAATTTCCTTAAAATTACCAATTCAGGGCAGCAACCCAACAACCAGTTGTCCAATTCATCTGAAAATTTGAGGGCAGATAGATATTTACTTGATAAACAAGTTAATCCCTGTAAGATTTGCTTTAAATGCTTTGGTTTCAGAGTTACAAGCCAAAATCTACATTTTACCCTATGTTCTATTTTTAGCCATGGCAGCCATATTGGTTGGTTGGCTGGGTCACTGCACACATTTTAAAACTAAATACCCTAATAATGATTGTGGCTAAGTTTGGTTGAATTTGGTCCAGTAGTTTCAGTGGAGATTTTGTTAAAGATTACAAAATTTACAAAAATTGGTAAAAATTACTTTAAAGGGCAATAACTCCTTAAGGGGTCAACTGACCATTTTGATCATGTTGACTTATTTGAAGATCTTACTTTGCTGAACATTATTGCTGTTTACAGTTTATCTCTATCTGTAATAATTTTCAAGATAATAACCAAAACGGCAAAATTTCCTTAAAATTACCAATTCAGGGCAGCAACCCAACAACCCATTGTCCGATTCATCTGAAGATTTCAGGGCAGATAGATCTTGACTTGATCAACAATTTTACCCCATGTCAGATTTGCTCTAAATGCTTTGGTTTCAGAGTTATAAGCCAAAATATACATTTTACCCTATGTTCTATTTTTAGCCATGGTGGCCATCTTGGTTGGTTTGGCAGGTCACCGGACACAATTTTAAACTAGATACCCTAATGATGATTGTGGCTAAGTTTGGTTAAATTTGGCCCAGTAGTTTCAGAGGAGAAGATTTTGTAAAAGTTAACGACGACGGACGACGACGGACGACGGACGACGACGGACGACGGACGACGGACGACGGACGACGGACGTCAAGTGATGAGAAAAGCTCACTTGGCCCTTCGGGCCAGGTGAGCTAAAATAAATAAGCATTCATCAATATTATTGTTTTAAACGAATTCCTTAAACGAAGGAACCAATCAATCAATCAATCAACCAACCAATCTTCAAACCAGTCAATCATCCACTCACTCAATCAATCAATCAATCAATCTTTTTCTGAATATGAAGGTCGGCTTCAATTTAGTTGTTCTGATATGTCTAAATGATTAAGACAAAGTGAAGGGTTTAGGATCAGCTAGGACCCCAACCCACCCCTTCTTCTAGAAAACCCCTATTTATGAACTTCGTCATACGAACAATGGAAGAAGACGACTAGAAGAGGAGCATAGTTTGTTTTTTTATGGAAATGCCGACTGTCTATTGAAAAACACGTCCACAAATATGTAACAGTTATGCTGCCAGCATCAATGCTAGTTTCAGATACATTGTAACCTTTTATTCGAATCCGAGTGCTTTTTTCACCGTATGATTCGTGTCTTCCTTACACAAAATATTTAAATTTATGATGTCTTTCTTTTTAATAAACCAACTCTTCAATCTGCTTATAAAAATGAAACCAACACTTTATAAATTTCATGCGTCCGAAGTACTAGTACTTTTCTGGATTAACCTTCATCATGAACGCTGAACGTCGAATATTTGAAAGCCAAGGATGTATAAGAACCGAAACAGTTGGAGAGCGATAAGACAAAAAAGGACATAAAAATAGTCAAATCAATTTAATGTCAACTTTGCCTGAGGACGAGGATTATATGTTATATCGTTCAAGTTTTTATAATACTAGTAAGGTGGGTCGTACCACTAAGTAGTTTATTCTTGGTCTAATAATTTATGTAGTGATTCAGAGGTGTCGGTAGTTCTTGGTTAGCGGGGTCTGTTGTACTGTCCAAGATTTTCACGATCCTTGGTTTTTATTTTAATATGTATTAATCATTTTCTGTATTGTTTTTTTCTTTTCTTTTTTTAATTGGTGAGACTCGTTGTATTTGATTTTTAATGAGGACATTATGTGGTTTCCAGTCACTTTAAAGAACTTTGCTATGAAGCATTTAAGATTTTTGCTTTGCACATAACGTTTGAATTTTTTTTTTGTGTATTATACCTTTTTTTTTGGTGATATTATTTTTGCCGTTTGGTGTGCAAATCAACATCAATATAAATAAACATAAATGGGTGGTGTTCATCAAAGAAAATACACACACCCAAAAAGTAAATTAATAAATATTTTATTTTTAGATTAAGATTTAACTATTTACACAAGTTTACTGACTATATGTGTAGCTTGAGACTGCTACTTTGAACGAATCGGTAGACCCCCTCACCAAAATGCTCAATAGAAGGCTTTACTTGTTTTAAATAGTTCGAGGCAATAATGATTGTTGACGTATTTTTGTTCTACAGGATGGACTTTGGTACGAGAGTAAGTGCATGATTTGTGAATGTCTGAGCGGTTGAGATAAGTCTGTTTTAAGGGAATGCAACCAGATAGGTGTTATTTAGAAGAAAATTAAACACGACAAGGCGTGCATAATTAAGTTCTTCTGTATACTAGGTTTCTCTATTCTAGATTATAACATGTCACTCACACTTGAAATGTGTCTTAGTTAGTTTTTGACAAACCGTTCAGGCCTTCGTCGTACTTTTTCTATTTTGTTTATTTTCTCAATAATGTAAGGGTCCAAACTGAACAGGCATATTCTAGTGATGGTCTTATTAAAGATTTATATGTCTTTTCCTTTACTGGGGTGGACTGTTTATCTTATATAGTGGTTATGTGATGTGATATTGAATTTAAACCCCTAGGTATTTTGCCTTGTCAGCGTGTTCAAGTATGTGGCAATGTAAAGTGTAATTGTATATGACTTGATCTTTTTATCTCTGAAATTAAATTTAGCATAAATCACCTTGGGCGTCTCCTTTTAAAATCATACCTGATGGTGTCATAATAGACACTGATCATTTAATCATATATAATCATTTTATTTCAAAATCAGTTTATACTTTTAGTATTATAAGTTGATAGTTCAAATCTAATAATGGACATTTAGTTGGTTTGACTTATCTTGTCCTGTCTACCCGACAACAATCATGGTTCCCGCTATTGATATATCGTAGAAGATTTGGATAGAGCGCAACTTTAATACTTTTCTGCTGTTAACAGAGCTCATTTTCTAATATACTTTACTGAACATAGCATACATCCTCGTCCTTTGGTCTTCTCTGGATAGTTGGCAATCAACCACATCTCATAATTTTATGCAACCGATAAGAAGAAACCTCAATATAATTTTTTTTAAAAAGACATATACAATATTTATACATTGCAATGCAACAAACTTTTCACATCGAGCAAAAACCTTAAAACTAACCAGAATCTACATAAATTTGAACGCAAACATTTTAAAGTAATATAGAGGCGACTTTCTGAAAATAGAGAAACAACACTAATTAACTACGACAGTTCTGTACATTATTTAAGATAACAGTTGTTAAGGTCAAAGTTCTTGTAAGGTCTAATACACCAATGTTGGGAAAAATAGCCTTTTAACACCTCCCTTTTCAAGACGAAAAAATGTTTTTGAAAATAGATATTTTGCTCCAATAAACATAGCTGTACCAAAAACAATAAAGCACAACACTTGCAATCAAATACAATGTAGTTGTTAAATTCTTGATAATACCCCAGCGTTGTTTCAAGCCAAATTGCATAACATGAAACTGGTGTCACAAACGCGGTTTTTTTACGCTCGTTTTTGGAAAAAAAACACCCTTCTTTATATCAAGTTGCGATATATACTTGGCATCTCCCATTTTTTTTTTTAATAATCGTCCAGTCTAGGAATGGATATGTTTAAAACAAAGTTATCTGGTTAATTTTCCGATAATCTACACATATCATTGGCGGTGCACTCCCCAGACTAATGAAGATTTGATAACGCCCTGCTTTAACATTTCGTTTATTGCAAGTTTCACATCGTCACGAATAGCACGTGGAATACGAGGCGACTTGAGTGTGATCGGAAATTCATATTTTCATCGAACTTCTTTGGTTATAATATCAGTTAGTCCTGATTCCAAGTTTACAGTATCCTAAAATTCTGTATCACCAATAATGTTGCGCTTCTCTATATCTAAGTTCGAATCTATTTTTATTCCACTAATTGTTTCACGTTCTTTAAGGAATGACTGTAATATTTTTCTGTCTATGAAGAAATAACATCAAAATGTGGTGCACACTGAATAACCCGCGTAGCGGGTTATTTTAAAGTGTGCACCACATTTTTATGTTATTTCGAATAGACAGAAAAATATTACAGTCATTCTTATAATTAATTCTTAATTCCATTTTAAATCGGAGTAAATCATGAAAAACGTTGATGACGTCAAGGTCACATGACAAAATTATGTCTATGAGCTGATAAACAAAACAACGTCAGCCAATCGGAAGACGCGTTACATCCAAAATTAAATTATATATAAATATCAACTAAAGAGTCAGTGTCACTGTCGGGTACTATAGATGTATTTACAACCGGTCGATTATAATTTCTTTACAGATTCACGTGATAAATTACGATACCTCGGCTTCCTCCAACGTTGATCTGATAAATGACATCGTTTAGTCTACGTACAACATGGAACGGTCCTTTCCAAATAGCTTTCATCTTGGATGTCTCGGACCGTAACAATAACAATACTTTGTGCCCAGGTTCAAATTCTCTAAACCTCGACGAGTAACAAGCTTTTATTTTTTCTTCACGATGCTTCACATTTTCCTCTACAATTTCGGATATATATGCCAAACGATCGCGTATTGTAATCACATGTTCAATGACTGACCAGTAGATTTCATCCTCTCCAGTAAATAATCTACTAAGTATGGCCATTGGACCTCTCACATGCCAACCATACAACAAATCGAACGGCAAAAGACCTGTTTCTTCATGCGAAATTTCCCGATACCCGTACAACGCATAATGGATAAATTGCTCCAATTCTTTGGGAAATTCCATGTGCAACTTATTTAGTATGGACTTTAATGTACCATTAAAACACTCGCATCTCCCTCTCGGCTACGGTATGTATGGAGACGTTTTACATTCTCGATCTCCTAATATTTTCAAATCGGCTAGTAATTGACTCTTGAAATTAATAATTTGATCAGTTAAAATCGTCTGAGATATTCCTATACTTAACTGAACAAAAGTATCAAAACGTCAGTTATAGTTTTTGTTTTAGGTTTCCTGTACGGAGACATTTCCGGATATATCATTGCTTCGTATACGATAGTAAAGAAAACTCAGCATAGATACCAGAATCAAAATTTTGTACGCATGGCGATCGTTTCGTCTTCAAAAGACCCACCAATGACGCTCGAATAAAAAAGTTAAAAAGGCCAAATACAGTACGAAGTTGAAGAGCTTTGAAGACCGAAAATTCTTAAAGGTTTTGCCAAACACAGCTAAGGAAGGTAGTCTATTCCTGGAGTAGAAAATCCTTAATATTTCGAATAATTCTAATTTTTGTTAACAGTTAATTTCTAATTATAACCATATTAATGATAATTCATATTAACCACGAAAAGGCTCTTTCCTATGTGTCCGTTCAACGGTTGATCATGTGCAATCTTTATAACGACATTCCGCAATCGAGAAAGAAGGACAACATGAGTACCTTGTTTTCCACTATCTCTGTTTCTTCTGCGTTTGGTTCATCGCTATGATCAGCTGCCTTTCTTTGAACGTTAATCAGTGTGTCGTCGTCTTGTTGAATATTTAAATAATTCAGTATTGCAGACGAAATGTTACTATTAGTTATCTCATCATCTTCGCTTACTTTCTTCAGTTCAACGGCATGTTCAAAAATTTCCAACTATGTACTGGCTTCCGAAGCTGCACAAAACACCTTACAAATATAGATTTATTTCGTCTTCAAGCCATTGTTCCACTACTAAATTGTCTATTCTACTTACTAGTACACTTGGTACGATAAAAAAACTGGTAATAAATTGTTCAAATAAGGCCTTTGAAAATAGTGGAATTAATTACTTTTGGAGTGTCAAAAATTCGTTGGTAGTACTTGATAAATTGCATGCTCATATTGGTAATTTCGAATCTGTTCAAAGTTAAGATTTTTCTACCCTATATCACTTTGCCTCATAATCTCATAAAGAAAAAATTCACATACCTAATTAAATGGGCATTTAAAAAGTCAGAATGCGAATATATATGTTCAAACTCTTTTAGGTCATTTTTTAAAGAACTATGTCAATTGGACCTGCTTTGACACGATAACTGCACTTGAATTTTTACTAGATACTATTTTTGATCGCTATGAATATTCCGTATATCGTCAAGTTATCGGAATTCCAATGGGGACTAACTGTGCACCACTTATTGCGGACCTGTTTCTGTATTATTACGAGTTACAATTTATGACTAAAATCAGCAAAGATCTATCGAAACAATATCTTATACAAAATTTTAATAACACTTTTAGAAGGACTGCTTCATACCTTGATCTTTTCCTCAATATTGACACAGATGGACGACTTCACACGAAAATCTATGATAAACGGGACGATTTCTACTTCCCAATTATCAATTTCCCATTTCTCAGCAGTAACATACCCGCTGCCCCTTCGTATGATGTTTACATATCTCAGTTGATACGTTATGCTCGTGCATGTTCACACTTTACGGACTTCATATACAGGAGTGTGCTCCTAACGCAGAAACTGCTCCAACAAAGTTATGAGGAGGACAGATTAAAAATGACACTCAGTAAATTTTTTTGACACCATCACGAATTGGTTGATTCATAAGATGTGTCTTTGTCCAAACTAACAAAGGACATTTTTACCACGTGTTAGATTGTGGTTTGCCATTACGTCGTCTGATCTTTTAAGTACCGAACGTGACTTATTCCCGATTGTGACTGTTTTGCTGAGTGTGAATTCTCATTGACGTGTCACAGTATTTTTCTATCCAAAATCCATGTATTTAGTTTTGATGTTTTTTTTTTGTTATTCTCATCGGATTTTGTCAAATATCTTATCGTGTGTTACGGTAAAGACAATTAATCACCCAGTTCATTTATAAGATTTTAGTTTGGGTCAACTAAATTTTTACGATGTATTTGGTTTACAGTTTGATTTAGAAGAAATACCGACATAGCTTGATAATACTATTAATTATCTAATTACTACCACAATTTTATATTAATAAGTATTATAATTTTCATTGTTATTAATACATGTTAGATCAGTGTTACAAACCTATTCTTGAACTCTATCCTATTTTTTGGAAATTTATATGTGACGTCACATTGTGCGTCGATCTCTTCGGCTAACATATAATACGTTGTTCGGCTGTGCCTTTTTTATGTGCTGATTTAGGTTGTTTTACGTATTCGTTTTTATTCTTTAGTTAGTCACCACTTCGGTGTTAACATGTATATCTATTATATAGTCATTTTTATAAATTTACTGTTTGCAAAAGTATGAATTATTCTAAATACTAAGGATTTTCTTATCCCAGGCATATAACCTTAGCCGTATTTGGCACAACTTTTTGAAACTTTTGGTCCTCAATGCTCTTCAACTTTGTACTTGTTTTGGCTTTCGAACTTTTTTGATCTGGGCGTCACTGATGGGTCTTGTGTGGACGAGGCGCGCGACTGGCGTATTAAATTATAAGCCTGGTACCTTTTGATAGCTATTATTTGTGTGTGTCTGTGTCCTGTATGTTCTCCCATTTATTTGTATTGTAGTCCTGTCATGTAATCTTGTCATTTTAATGTTATATTTAACATGGCCATAAAAGCGGGAGGTTTGGCTAGCTACAAAACCAGGTTCAACCCACATTTGTTTCTTAAAATGTCCTGTACCAAGTCAGGAAAATGGCCATTGTTATATTATAGTTCGTTTCTGTGTGTGTTGCATTTTAGTGTTGTGTTTCTGTTGTGTAGTTGTTCTCTTATATTTGATGTGTTTCCCTCAGTTTTAGTTTGTAACCCGGATTTGTTTTTTTTCTCAATCGATTTATGAATTTCGAATAGCGGTATACTACTGTTGCCTTTATTTAGATGTTTGGATGATATATTGGCTCTCAATAATGACGACTTCTGTATGTACACTAAAGAGATGTATCCTGTTGACCTGACTTTAAATAAAGCTAATACTAACAAAGAACACTGCCCTTTCCTGGATCTTAATATCTATATCTTTAACGGGAAGCTTGATACCAAAATTTACGATAAAAGAGATGATTTTTCATTTCCTATTGTTAATTATCCATTTTTAGATGGTGACGTTCCCTTGTCACCATCTTATGGTGTTTATATATCTCAACTTGTTCGATTCGCTCGTGTATGTAACACCGTATTTGATTTTAACGAAAGAAATCTCTGTATTACTGAAAAATTATTACACCAGGGTTTTCGATATCACAAGCTACTTGGATGGAGAGTTGTCTCATTGGCACTCATACCACATCTTCTTATTTATATTGTCAAAACATTTACTAAATTTTATCATCGGTACAAGGACATCATTCGTAAATATAAATCAACGTGCAGACACCGTATACGTTCAGGTATTTCACATCCCACCTTTTATGGTAATGTTCTATACAAAGCACAAACATGTAGTCATTCACCTCAAAAGCTAACCAAACCTTTAAACAGACTTATTCAGAAGGGATATAGTTACGATACTGTTGTCAGGTCATTATAGATGGCAATTTTTGGAATAATATTGATTCACTCATAGGGTCTTTGCATCGGAAATACACATTTATTCTAAAACCAGTTGTTGGCATGATACCGGTTATGTTCTTCTCGTATATTTTATGATGGTATGATACTTAACCCCTAACGGGAGGGATTGTGCTTGATTTTCATATGATAAAGACATAACCTTTCAATCAGTTTAATTGAGGTCTGGAGCTGGCATGTCAATAACTGCTAGTAGTCCTTTGTTAATTTATGTTGATCATTGTCATTTTGCTTAGTTTTTTCTGTTATCTATTCTAACATCGGACTCGGACTTCTTTTAAACCTATTTTACTGTGCGTTTTGCTGTTTGTTTGTTTATTCTACATTGGCTAGAGGTATAGGGGAGGGTTGAGATCTCACAAAACATTTTTAATCCCGTCGTATTTTTGCGCCTGTCCCACGTATGCAACCTCTGGCCTTTGTTAGTCTTGTATGTTTTTTTAATTTTGGTTCATTTATATGTTTCGGAGTCTAGTGTGACGTCTATTTTCGCTGAACTAGTATACATTTTTGTTTAGGGGCCAGCTGAAGCCCGCCTCTGAGTGCGGGATTTTCTCGCTGTGTTGTAGATCCTTTGGTGGCCTTTGGCTGTTTTCTGCTGATTGGTCGGGTTGTTCTCTTTGACACATTCCCTGTTTCCATTTTCAATTTTAAGTTCGCTTTCGGGTGTATCATCGTCGGATTTCACCTTTTCAATGGGCATAGCTTCATCTCTGATTACAACAAATGCGTTACTAGTTCCCTCTTATATATCCATTCCCAAAATTGCTTTGACAGCCAATTCCGGTACAAGTATAATTTGAGCATTACCTCTGTAATACGGTGTGTCTATGTCAACTACAGTAACCTTAGCAACCAATAACAGTTTGTAGAGTAACATTGTGTCCATGTAAAATGTTGTTACTACCTACAAGATCTGCACGAATTAATGTCGTGTCAGCTGCAGTGTCTTTTGCAAAGCTTACTTGCTTTCCGTTTACTTCTCCTAGAACACAAAAAGCGGTTTCACTAAATAAGAAGCAGGATTTCCTATTCTCTTGTCCTTTATATCGACATCACATGCGTTTAATGTCCTATAGCTTTCCTTTTAAAATTTCATCGGTTTTGTATATTGTCATTTCTCTTGTTACTATAATGCACATTATATTGTCTCTTCTGATTGTCACTTTTTGACGGTATTATGTAGTCATATATATGCTGCCTCTACTACTAAGTACGCGATGCCTTTATTTCTTCTTACCCATTGTGCTTGAGCTGATGGTAGAGGCTTTAAGTAAACACTGATAATGAGTCTTTGACTTTAATACATCTGATGAGATCTTTTAGTTTCATTTTAACTTTTTTAACATTTATAAAGTCAACACAATATTCATGAGGTCTCTATCCATGTTGATATCAATTAGCGCCCTTTTTAAATGGTCGTACGAAGTGGAAACTTGCGAAGAAACATGTCTTGCTTCTCTTGTAAACAATATTTTTAGCTGTAAATGAAAAAAATAAACTCTCGATTTACCTTTATCAGGAACACTCAACCTTAACATTTGAAAGCCAAGGATGCGAAAGCACGGAGCTATATGAACCAAAATTGAATTATCTTAATGTAATTAGACCAGTTTGTCTGACCACTTACTGTATATCAAATTCCAATATCAATGTTAGAATGTCGTCACTTTTCTGATCAAACGGTCGCAATTTTGACTGATACAAGCCAGTATTGGAACGGTTTTTTCCACTAAACGAATTCTTTCTATTTCGATCTGAATTCCGTTTACGAATTTTTCAAGTTCGATGGCAAGATTTTCCATTTCAGGTTTTAAATCAACAGCACTAATTTATTTCCACAGTTCTTAAAGTTCATTCAGAGGTTACGAAAATATTTCAGATAACAGCTGTCCCGGTCATATTTTTTTTGTAATGTCTAATACACAAATTTGGTGAATAGCCTTTTAACAAACAACATGACAAAATATTACATTTACAACCATGAATATGACATATGACATCAGACAAGTTTTAATGGAATGAAAAAGGTACAAGAATTTGCAAAAATTAATTACAGAAAAAGCCCTAACTGCCTGATGCCGTTGAATGCGTCAGACGCACGGAATAATTAAAGCAATATTAACTGTATTAAAGATTGTGTGCATTTACTGAAAGCGCGCTCACAGTACTTAATCTATGGATATAGGAAGAATCACTCTACCCTCGAACATCGACGATACATATTTTATATAACATAAAAAGAAGGCACACTATCGTGAAATGCTTAAAGTGTATTGTGAGCATGCATTAAAGATGTTATAAATGGTTTATTCGTTATAGAAGAAATCGTTTTACTAAAAGTAGTAAACGTACAATAAACACAGCAAAATTTCTTTTAATAAACGAAAATGTAACAATCATAACAATTAAAATTACAGAAATTCAAATAACGCTTTAATTTTAATACAGAACACACACTCTTCTGACAAATGGTAATAAAAATATATTAAAACAACAATTATTAATAAAAATGAAAATCTGTGACATTTTCTACCAAATAAATTGCATTGATTGTGCTATTCTACATCATTATCTCTACTAACCTGTCTTTCTATAATATTGAAATTACCCCATATGACTAGACAGTAGGCACCAAGATAATTCAGAAACATAATAATTGGCTTTCCAACAAATATATCTTTCTAAAATTATTTAGTCAATGTTTAGAAGTAAGTGTGTCATGGATAAGCAGTCGTATCATCAAACTTTCTCTAGCAGTGTAACTGTAAAATCAAATTTATATCAAACTCAATATTACTCAAAGGTATGAGTTCACAACAATGTATTTAAACAACTTGAAAGTTGAAATGGCAGTAATCTACTGTAAAGCATAGTGGTACATGTATCGCAGAAAAAAAAAAACTATACTTTTGAAAACATTACAAAATTTAAGAGCTTAACCTAAATACATCAGCAAAAAAGAGCAAGGTCCCCAATAACTATCTATGAGTTATAATAACAAGTCAACTGTTATTGATAAACTCTATTTTAACAGATTCCACATAACATGTTGGCCCCTCCATTTTTAGGAAATTGTTAATTGTTGAAAAATATCACAAATTTATAATTTAGTATTCACTGCAAGTTTCCTTGCTTCATATAAACAGTGATAGTCTTAATATAATATATACTTATTATGTCGAGTAGCTAGATGCTTGTCTAACCATATCTTAAAAGTCAACTAGAGAACATGAACCTAAGATCTATATGTACTTTCATTTATAATAAATATGTATAATTTCATTTGTATCACAAGTATATGGTATATAAATATAGCTAATATATAAATAATACTTTGGTGTTAAAATGGTGATCCACAGCAGAAAACGTTTGACTGAATATCAAAATGGCTAATGCTAAATAAACCTGAATTTTCAAACACTTATGACATTTTTTTCTCCTCATTTAAAAAGTGCTATTAAATCTTACTTGCTAAAAAGTATTCAAGTAGACAATACAAACACATGTGTAGCATAAGTAAGACAAAATTTAGTTGTAGTAATTATCATCAACATAGTAGTGTTTTGTATATATGGATGAATAAAACATTCTCAACAAATGCATAAAGTTAAAATATTCTGAAGATAGGCATAACGTTAAAATATTTTGAAGAATTGCATAAAGTTAAAACAATTTGAAGAATGGCATAGTCAAAATATTCTAATAATGGCATCAAGTCAAAAATTCTAACGGAATGGTATAAAGTCAAAATATTCTGAAGAATGACATAAAATCGAAATATTCTAAAGAAAGTCATAAAGTTAAAATATTTTGAAGAAATGCATTAGGTTAAAATATTCTGAAGAAAGGCGTGAAGTTAAAACATTCTGAAGAAAGGCCTAAAGTTAAAATATTCTGAAGAATAGCACAAATTTCAGTGTAGTTTTTGTTCGAATCCTTCGTACAATGCACACATTCATATTTTTAGTACATAATTCACATAAATAAAACCCCATTTTGCAGCTAATAATATCAATAAGTATGTAGATCACCAAAATCTTCATGCATACGAAGTTCATGATTATTTTTACTTTTTAAGTATTTCAAAAGTGACATTTTTAGTTTTTACATGGTTTGTTAGATATAAATGTGTCTGAACATTTACTAGCCAGCTTGAAGCTTTGATTTTTTTTTGCTTTCAAGTCCACGAACAGGAGCGGAAAGACAAGTGCAGTAGATATCAAAATCTTAAAACCTTGGCTTAATGGAATTTGGAGAAAGTATGATTACAACTGTCGCTTTGTCACTTTTCAAGGATTTACAACAAACAAGAAAACTGTTTTAAAATGTCTCGTAGCTATTGTAAATAATAAAGCATAAACTAAACTATAAAAGAAAATTTAAAAACAAGAAACATTACAAACGCCAAAACTAACAATACGTATCCATAATCACCGGACTGACAAAAAATATACAAATAAATCTTTCAATAAGATTTCTGATCAGATCAAACGAAGGTAAACAAGCAACTTATTTCTAATATTACAACAAATAAAATACTACACCAATAAGAGAAAGATGTGACTGCATTTTAAGTCAACATGGGTCTTAATTCAAACCCATTTTCTTAAGAACTACAAACAATTGATTGTAACAGTGCTAGTTTAAAAAGTTCATTAAAAGGTTATTTAATATTTAGAATTTAGACCCTTTGGTTCTTTATAACATAACTCTGCAAGCATTTTAAAGGAAACACCTTAAAGATTTTTACTGTATAAAACAGTTAGGTGATGGTCCTTTCGATCGCTTAATTTTCGAAAACCACAAGATAAAAATCAAATCACAAACGACTGGCTTGGGACAGGCAACTAAAGAATGTGACAGGGTTAAACAAGTCCCTAAATTCAGCAAATTATTTGACAAAGATGGCCATATATAAATTTTGCTTGTCTTTGCGCTTTGTTTACTTTTAAAGACATCCGCCATGATGCTTGGTCAGCGTTTTCACAATTTGAAACTACACACCCGTGACTTTATCAGATGATTGTAAAAGAGTTTCGTTCTGAGAAGATGGTATAGGAAATAATTAATGGACATTCGGAGATTAATAATATTAGTATTTTGGTCAGCAGAACGGTTTTCTTAAATGGTAAGAAAAATGAAAGTAGCTATACTAATAATCAGATAGAATACGTTAGGTACAAGTGAACGTTTTTGTTTAGATATATCATTTGTTTAAAGACAAAGTTATTATATCAAAACAACGTTTTGGGTACGTACAACATCAACTAACCCATAACACACTATAACAATATGTGTGAATTAATTGTTCTTGGTTTATATTTTGTTCTGATATGAGCACATTATTACTTGCATAGATATATCGTATTCGTAAATGATTCTCTAAAAACGAAACTAAATGTTTAAACTATTAATATTATTTTCATTAATCTTGTGATGAAGAATAATAGGTCTGGAGAGGTTTGACACGTTTTTCAATCCATTTCGGGGTATCCCAAGGGTTACTCCATGCTAGCCATGGTCCATTCATGATGGTGAAGGATGAACACTGTACTATAACGAGGCCAATTATCACTTGGACTGTTGTCATACGTTGGCCAAGTAGGAATGCCATTAGAACATGGACGCCCACATCGAACGCTGTTCCCAGGATGGAGTCAAGATGCCATTCTTTATAGAACTTGCTCTTAGTCCAATCTATAGAACTCCAACTAATAATCTGTAAAAGAAATGTACCCTTGACTCATTAATATTAGAGAGATTTTGTCCAATTACTTGATAGCAAGTAGTAAATCGACAGTATTGGCACTAAATGATTTTTTTATATACTGATAACTTCCAATCAATATCAGTTCTCTTGACGAAATCGCCATAAAACTTCTGTTTTGGTCAAATACTAGTTACTGTAATCTTCTTCATACACGTACGACTTCAATGCAGTCATTAATCTATTTTTATAAATGGAAGATCTGATGATGTAAATTCGAGGTAGAAAATGAAAAAGAAATTTGCATACAAGGATTTAGGTAGCATATTATACATATCATGACATTGTATTTTCCAAAACATCTTAAAGTTTCGTTCATTAGAATAATTTTTACAATTTGTTATTTTCAAAGTTATTTTGGATATATTTATAACCGATTTTAAAGGAACCAATCATTTTTGTCTTGACAAATATTCTGATTAAAAGAAGATCTTCTTTAGCTCCGGTTTGCTTTTCATTTGGTTATGGTGACTTAATCAGACCGCTAATAAGGAAACATCAATATCAAATTTGACCTAAAATATAATTAGTTTAAATAACGATTTCCGGTGAATTTTAGAGATTAGAAAAAAAGTCGACGCTTAGAGTCGTTTTGTTTTCAATGTAGGATGCAGCGTTGCAAGGACATCACTGAAGGCTTTTCAGTTATCTGAAGACGAAGAGCAGCCAAAAAGCACGCTTAGTTTAATGTATACGGTTATTTCACATATATCTATAGGGAACAGTGTGTCATAAAAAATAAAAAAAAACTGATTCAACCGGATATTCAGCAAAGGAAGACATGTATATCCATATAAATACCTTTTTTGCTGGAGCTGTCTGTTCCCAGAATAGGAAATAATACATATGTTGGCACATCTGAATACAAGCTAGCCACTGTAACCTTCCAAGAACCACAAACGATGATACAAAAACAGTCATAAGATCTATCAAGAAGTAATACCTAATCCGAACTAAGTCTTTCCGAGGTAGCAGACGCACTCTAAACAAGACAGCACAATGTCCAACAATGTGGTATGCTTCCATACAAAAACAAATGATTGTGAGAACATTAGAGAAACTCTCCAAGGAAAACATGATTACCTGAAAATATAAGACAAGGACCTTTTATTACATGAAATTCTAACATCACATGAGCTTGGTTCAAAAGGACCAAGCCTTATCCTTTTCACGAACTTTTCCTCTATTGTTTGATGTGTTCCCCCTAATGTTTTCTTTGAATAAATAATGGGTACTTTGGTATGGGCATGATGCATTTCGTATGTAAGTTACAAATTCAAAAAATTATGTATAATTAATGTTTTTGATACGACACCAGACGATACCAATTCTCCGGCCTTCATACAAATCGCAAAAAGTTGGTCAACTGTAACAAAACGCAAACTTGACCTGTAAGTAACAAATCAGTATGCACTGAAAATCAGCTCCAGACCTGCAGCCATTTACAACAAAAATTCCGAACAATTACAATTTTTATTTAAAAAATATTAAGTCCAAGTCATTACGGCAAAAGTCTGTCAAGTATTCTCGATCATTTATTCAAATCACCTGCCCGAGGTCCCTGTGAAAAGATTCTAATAAAAGTTTCGAAAACATAACACATTCTATTACCAGTTATCGGTACTGCAAATGGGTAACACAGATAAAAAAAATCTTCTGCACACGATAGCTAAAACAATTGTAATGGCAATCGGGAACAAACATTCTATTTTATCTGCCGTAGTGATAGTGAGTGCAGAGGAGATAGCTGAAGATGTGACGACTTCTTTGCAAAATTCCGAGGGAAAAGGGGGTTGAACTCCCATAATTCAATACTGCTTTAGTTGCTATACTGAGGAAAATAATGAACAGACTTTTAAACATTAAATTTGTAACAAAAGATTCATCTTTTTTTTATTTCTAAGTACTATCAAATAGAAAGACTGATACCAGAACTATCACCATTAAACAACTTCCTATCAAATAGAAAGACTGATACAAGAACTATCACCATTAAACAACTTCCTATCAAATAGAAAGACTGATACAAGAACTATCACCATTAAACAACTTCCTATCAAATAGAAAGACTGATACAAGAACTATCACCATTAAACAACTTCCTATCAAATAGAAAGACTGATACAAGAACTATCACCATTAAACAACTTCCTATCAAATAGAAAGACTGATACAAGAACTATCACCATTAAACAACTTCCTATCAAATAGAAAGACTGATACCAGAACTATCACCATTAAACAACTTCAAAACCAAAGATAATTGACAATATGGTCATTTTTAAATTAAAATGTAAATTTTGTCAGAATGTGTTACAAAATTCTTTGATTCTTTGTGCACGAAAAGTATTTCTGGAATAACCTTATTTAAACTCTGTGCCTTTTACCAAGAATTTTTGGAAGACGTTTGATAACATAAACAAGAATGTGTCCATAGTACACGGATGCCCCACTCGCACAATTTCATTTTCTATGTTCAATGGACCGTGAAACTGAGGTCAAAACTCTAGTTTGGCATTAAAATTAGAAAGATCGTATCATAGGGAACATGTGTACTAAGTTTCAAGTTGATTGGACTTCAACTTCATCAAAAACTACTTTGGCCAAAAACTTTAACCTGAAGCGGGACAGACGGACGAACGGACGGACGGACGAACGGACGCACGGACCGAAAAACATTAATGCCCCTCTACTATCGTAGGTGGGGCATAAAAAATAAAAATTACTTAAACAGATCAGCCTAAACAATCTATGGTCAACGGTTTGGTAGAATTGCTACCTTCATTTTAGTACACTACTTATCATTAGTCAAAATGTATGAGCATTGCCTAAAGATACCCTCGCCGAAGATACCTCTATACTAGATGACCTATATATACATGATATAAGGTAGGTAGGCAAGCTGGATTGGCCGGCAGAAAGGAGGGCGAAAAAATCGGGCTACCACTTTAAATAGGGTATGTTGGGTAGCACACCGGGTATCCAGATTCGAAACCACGATGGGATCCGAATCCCGAGGAGCAATTAATGAAAAGTTTGTAACGGTAGGTAATTGAAATCTGGATCCAATTCCCACGGAGGAATTAATATGTTCCGTGGGAATTTTACTTACCCATCTTTACCAACTTGTCATTAATTGCTCCTCGGGATTCTGATCCCTCCTCGGATCGGAATACCCGGTGTGGGTAGGAACAGTAATTTTGTTTCAATAGATCACCTACGGACCATTGAAAATATTCTTTTCCAATGTTTTTTTAACGGAAAGAGAACCCCCCTGATCGAGGAAACAGATATAATGTCTCCATTCAGACTGGCATGTGTGCGTTTTCTCCACATAGTTGGACTGGAAGTCCAAGTTACCATATATGCATACTCTATTTAAAAGGGGTCCGTCCATTCACTAAAATGTCTATAGGCGGCGTTACTATTAAAAGTATCAAATTATACTATTATAATTCGATGTTTAATTCGAGGTCCACATTCATTCGCGTAAACCTTTATTGTTGGTTTCTGTTTGTCAGAAAAGAATCCATCACTGATAATCATATCATTTACCTTTTTAATATACTTATTTGGGCGACGATTATATCTTACAGTATGTTATTATGCGCCACAGAACAGGACGTACCCGCAGGGGACACGTGCTGTAACTGTTGAGTGTTAAAAACCATGACCAAGTGAAAAACATAACAGATGACATGAACTTTCATTGTACATGTATAAATTAGTTAGTGTGGGGTGTAAACGTCCTACATTACAACTATGTACTGTTTTTAAAATTCGTGTGATCTATTTATTTGTTGCTGTGGTAACTTAAAAGAGGCGGTAGAATCTATTAACATAATTAATTATTTATTTTACTAAAAATGCTCAATATTGATAATTTAGTCGATAAAGGTTACTGTTGTTAAATGGGAAGACGAACGATCAATACAAGTAACACACTTTTAATTCCCTATGGATACAACTGTATTTACACCAAAGATGAACCTGCATTTACCATGCTTTACCATAAAATAACACCAAATTGCTGAAAGATCAGAATTCTATCCTTTTGTATTAATTATATAAATAAGACGCACCCAATCGGGCTAACGCCCACATTGGAAGCCGGAATAATGGGTAAAAAGTGCACAATAAATGGCTAAAAAATGCAGAATAGAGAATAATGTGGTGCTGAAATATAAAGTATAGAGAAAAATTGTGTAAAAGTTAAAGAATAAAGACATAAAGGACCAATCTAGACCCTCATTTATTACTTTTTTGAACTCGTGCGACGTCCGAATAACAGTTAGTTCTATATATAGATATACACAGAGCGAATTTTGGAGGGTGGGCATCTCATCCCCACAAAATAAGTAACTTGATAAAACTAATACGTCTCTCCTTATACTCCAACCAATGTGGCAACTGCATAGAATATTATGTCCTATTGATTAGTAAATTTTGCAGTTTTTTTTAAATATTATGACACAATATACTAGTTTAATACACCATGTACATGTAAACAGGGGAACAAAATAACCATATTACAAGTGTGTATTTAGAGAAGCTTGAGCCCCAGTTTGATCCACTAAATTAATGTATAAAACATGTAAATGTATTTTCATTACAGTGAAATTCAATGTCAATGTCAGGGATAAACGATAGTGTGGTGATCGATCAATACATTCCTATAAAATATAAATCAAGTGATAAAAAAATGATCAAACATACTAGTTTCAATATAGTTATATTTATGCTTACTTACCTCTACTTTCGAGTGCGTGTTGATTATTGACACAATTCAACCGAAACTCTCTTAGCTACACATCAACAAAGAAATCCCTTAATATTTGACCTAATTAACAGCCAATACCGAAAAGGAAACGGTCACGTACACCAGATCAATGGATTAATCCCGTTAGCGTCATTTAAGGTCACAGACTATCTTAGATCTAGGTCAAAAATGTATGGAATACAAATCTTGACATAAATAATCACCTTTTAAATAAGTATTTTTAAATCGAAGAACAACACGCATATAATATTTCAAAACGAACAAGTTTTACTTTAAGAAAATTTAAATCTACAAGTGTCATGCATGAAAGGTATGAGATGAAGCAAACATTTTTAAAATTGTTTTATCACAATGTATCTGGTATATAGTATTGTTTACGGTATAATTTACACATATATATTTGTATCATTACACACTGTCTGAATCATTGCCCCCTCGTTCGACCAGAGACAAATGACGTAAAAGAAAGCAACTATAGGTCACCGTACGGCTTTCAACTACGAGAAAACCAATACCGCATAGCAAGCTATATAAGACCCCGAAATAACAAATGTAAAACAATTCAAAAGAGAAAACTAACGGCCTGATTTAAGTACAAAACAATTAACGAAAAACAAATATGAAATACGGCAACAAACGACAACCACTTTTAAAATTACAAGCTCCTGACTTGGGATATAAACATACAGAATATGGCGGGGTTAAACATGTTAGCAGGCAGTGATGCAATAGCACAAACTACAAAACAATAAAGGAAAAACAAATATGATAAACAGCAAAGAGTAAAAGATACGTTTCTTTTTCTTTATCGAGAACCATGGTTTTTTTGTTGTTTTTTTTTTTTTTGTTAACATGTGAAAATTAGCATTTGCAAAAAAAAAAGCTGCTTGTTCAGCATAAACTTTTCTAATTGCGAGACACAATTTCTGTCAAGGTTTATTAACCTTCCTTTGTTATCAAAAGTGAGATGATTAGATGATTATGATGATACCATGCTGATAGATATAAAACATGTCTCCTAGATGTAAGTCATAATCGATAACAAATAAATTATCTTATTTTAAAAAATTATAAAAAATCCCCAGAACCTGCCATGTATACACTACTAAATTACCTCTATGAACAAGAATAACTATATTATCTAGAACGTTTTATAACGTAGAAAATTATAGATTTTTATGGCATTAGAAAGGAGTAGGTTCGATAAGGCCCTAAAATGGCCCCTTTTTTCAGCTTTAATTTCAAATTAGGATTTATTGACCAATATCACCATGAATCATAGATGATACAGTGACTAGATAGGCAATAAGCCTTTTGTTAAAAATTTACGTACCAGCGTTTTATTCATGACGTCACAAATACTACTCATTTTGATTATCCACGAAAAATTCAATGAAAATGGGTTAATTTCCATTGATTATTGGACAGGAATCATAGAGCACATACGTCGACAAAAAAGATCTTTTGAAATAATGATTGTAAAGACATTTTACATGTCTAACTTGAATATTAATTTTGTCGACGCCTGCGCTCCATGTTTCCTGGTCCTAAATTTAGTTAAAACTGGCCGATTTTATCAAATTTCGCCAAAATCTCTTATCTTGACCTATTTGGGATGTAAGAATAAAACTTTGACACAAAAAGTTCTATTTAACTTTCTCACATGTCTTTAAGTCAACTTAAAACATTTTTCATCTTGTAACATTGAACTTTATAATCGGGGTCAAATATGGCCCTTACCGAACTTACTCCTTTAGACTGTTTGTCTGCAGGGATGTCGAGGGGATTATTGGTCTCTCCAGGCGATATCGAGGGGATTTTTAAAAATCTCTGCAGAGGATTTGAAGGGATTTTTTTTTCTGTAGAGGATGTGAAGGGGATTTTTTATATTGTCTTTTTCAATGGTAGTTGTCTAGATATAATAGAAAAGAACGGATAAGTGGTATCCATCCATGACACAATATCAGCACATGCACAGTAATAAACACAAAAAGCAAAGGAAAAGCGTTTTTATTATTGTTCTTCATTTCAAAGTCACAGTGGGGCCTTCAATACGGAGCAAAAACTCTCACCCCACTGCGAGAGATGTCTTTTGAACAAATCAGTTAGACCAATAGTGACAAAAAGTACCGTTGTTACGGTCCGTTTGAGTTCTATGTTTTTTATTCTATATATATATGTGGTTGCTGGTTTTATATTCAACTTTTTTCTTACTGTTATACTATTCTGAAATTTTATTTTACTTTTAAATTGAAAACCAATAATATACACTTGCCCATGATGAATCTCTGTTTGAATTATTCAACAAAAAATGTAAACAGAACACCTAATCAGTTGCTGTCACATTCAATTCGTGTTCGGCCTAAAGGGCAACTTTTGAATAACTTGGGTAAATTTTTTTTATCAATTGCCTTAGTTCGTATACTGTATCGGAAAAGATACGCTACAACATGAACGACGTGTTCCAAATTTTAAATTTTTATACTCTGTTTTCGATGATTACTGATTATAACTTAGGAGAACATCCAAAAAGTTCTTGCACACTGTGTTTAAATGTATTTTGACCTCTTCTGCAGTGATAAAATTTTATGAAATTTTCCTCAACAGAAAATGTGTGAATGGTATAAACACAATCGTTTTGTCATTTGGTTCAAATGTCCCTGAAATAGTCAAAGGCGAACGATATTTTACTGTATAGGATACAAAAATTGCATTGTCAGTAGCCATAACGATACTGATGATTAGCAATCATACTTAAATTTAACTTGCTGTCGTCTGTATAGGAAAATGTTGGATTACTGGCATTATTTTTATAGTTTTTGTCTTTAATGTTCTTCAACTTTCTTATTGGTTTGGCCTTGTTATTATTTGAGCGCCACCGACAAATCGCTAAATGGGACAACACTTGTCATATGGATCCTTCTCTTGAACTCGCAGTAGAATTTTTCTTCATATTAACAAATTCTTTATTACATAAACAATCTCGTTTTCACAAGAATACCATTGTATTAGCGGACTTCATCGTTGCTCAAGAAGTATATCAGTTCCACGAATTTAATTTTTATTCTCTATTCTCAGTAGGGCATATAAGGTATGGTAATTATAGTTAAAATCAGATAAACGTAATCCAGACAGGTAGACGTATCTTTATCTGCAGGTTATCTGCATGTAGCGACATAATCACGATGACAAACATTGAAAAAGATATCTCATGATTGATTTGGTATGTGGTGTCATTTTATTAGCTTTTATCTTAAAATTTTCTTGCATGGATTTATAATGTTTTGTCGTAGCGCCTAATCACATTGTAACATATTAATAAAAACCTTCAAATCACCACACCCTTCTATTGGAAAACTAAAATCTATGAAGTAATCTTTTTAAATATTTATATAGATATATTGTTTTCAATTTAGACTTGTTTATAATAGATATATCAATATAGTAGTTCCTTGCTAAAAACAAGTAATGTCCGATTTCTTTTTTTTTTTTTTTTTTTCGGCACGTGTACGTTATACTTTAACAGATAAAAGAACAAGAGCGTATAACTATGTTTTTCACATCCATTATGGGCCTTGTGGAAAAAATCAGCAACAAAATGCACATTATATATTTTATATTACCCAAATATATTGACATTGAACACAAGAAAACTTCTCTCCTAATGAGACTGTTTAAACGACTTAAAAACCACATTATGCTGTTGTGTTTTTTGTTTCTTTCACTACACTATAACTAATCACTTTGATCATGCCATGTAGTATTTGTACCTTTTGTGTGTCCTCTGTTCTTTTGGTGTATAACATTTTAATGATTAATAATAATTTTATTGTTACGTTTCTAAAAGATTAAAAATGAAAGTTTTATTTGAATTCACTACCAATGAGTCGATATAAATTTATAACTGTTAGAATGATACTTTCTAAATATGTAGATATCACCGCAATAGTTCATATGTTGACAATAAAGCAAAAGAAAGCAAAATATTGTGCACAAATTCCTTAGAACTATTGTTTGCAGGTCTCAAGGCTTAATCTTTCTAACTGTGCCACTCTCTTAAAAAATTGTGCAGGAGATACCGAGGGGAAATTCATAACTCAAAGGTCAAAGAGAAACTGACAACACAATTGCAAGAACAGGAAAACGACGAAAAGACAAATACAAGTCAACAAAGCATTAATAACAAACTAAAGTTTGGGCAACACGAACCCGATCAAAAACCGGGTTGATCTCAGGTGCTCCAGAAGAGAAGTCAGATCCTGGTCTACATGTGGCACTCGAGTAAAATAACGTACTTACTTACTAACTTATTACTTACATGCTTCTGGATAACCCCCATCGGGTAGAGTAAGCTTATAAAAAATATATAAAGAAAAACACCGAGCTCCAAGGTAAATTAAATAAGGGGAAGTCCATAAAACCTGACAAAACCAAACGATCGACTATATCAACCAACAGAACAACTGGAAAACAACTGTCATATTCCTCATAAAAAATATAACTTGGCATTTTCCGAAACAAATGATGGCTTATAAGTAAAATGAATTATTCCTGTATGCTCCTTAATCATGTTCAACGATATGTTATATTGACGTACATAATTAAGCTAGGTTTGCGTTTGCAAACGGATGTGCACTTGATATAGCTATAAGAAGTATTACTGATTCATTAGCTTTAACTTTGTTTTAGACTTTAGAAAGGTTCAAAGACTATTCTTTTTTCAAGGTGATTTTTCTTATGACTTGAATTACATCCCTGGAATACAGCTTTATGGTATGACTAACCTTCTGTTATTAATGCTGATAGATGCCATAAGGATAACTATCCGAGAGAAACACGAATTGAGACAAGAGGCTCTCAAGAGCCTGCATTGCTCACCTGTAATGTTTTGCTTAAATCTTTCATCAATGATAATTTTTGCTTTTCAATATATATTAATGAGTGGCTTAAAAATGCCATTTAAATGTTCTTTGTATCTGTCATATTTTGTTCAAAAGCAAAAAAAAAATGCATTTTACCCCTATGTTCCATTTTATCCATAGTGGCTATGTTTCTTGACGTACAAGGAAATAAAATACAAAAGTTATACTAGATACTCTAAAACTCATTCAGCACAAGTTTGGCTGAAATTGATTCAGCAGTTTCAAAGGAGAAGATTTTTTAAAGTAAGCAAACTAGATGAACAAATTGTAAAAATTGTCTTTAAAGGGCAATAACTCCTTAAGGGGTCAGTTGACAATTTTGGTCATATAAAACTTATTTGTAGATCTTACTTTGCTAAACATTTTTGCTGTTTACAGTTTATCTTTATCTATAATAATATTCAAGATAATAAGCGATAACTGCAAAATTTCCTTAAAATCATCAATTTAGGGGCAATAACCTAAAAATCAGATACCCGACTTGGCTGATAATTTCAGGGCAGGTAGACCTTGACCTAATGAATACTTTATCTTTTTGTTTGATTTGCTCTAAATGCTTTAGTTTTTGAGATATAAGTCAAAAACTGCATTTTACCCTATGTTCTATTTTTAGCCATGGCGGCCATGTTTTCTGAGGAAACAAAAAATAAAACATAAACTTTATTTTAGATAACCTAAGAATCATTCAGCCTAAGTTTGGTTTAATTTGGTTCAGTAGTTTCAGAGGAGAAGATTTTTTAAAGTTAGAAAACATGATAAACAAATTGTATAAAATTGTCCTTAAAGAGCAATACTCCGAGCAATAACTCCTTAAGGGGTTAATTGACAATTTTGGTCTATGCAGGCGATATCGAGGAGATTTTTAAAAATCTCTGCAGAGGATTTCAAGGGATTGTTTTTTTGTAGAGGATGTGAAGGGGATTTTTTATATTGTCTTTTTCAATGGAAGTTGTCTAAATATAATAGAAAAGAACAGATAAGTGGTATCCATCCATGACACAATATCAGTACATGCACAGTAAAAAACACAAAAAGCAAAGGAAAAGCGTTTTTATTATTGTTCTTCATTTCAAAGTCACAGGTGGTCCTTCAATACGGAGCCAAAACTCTCACCCCACTGCGAGATATGTCTTTTGAACAAATCAGTTAGACCAATAGTGACAAAAAGTACCGTTGTTACGGTCCGTTTGAGTTCTATGTTTTTTTTAATTCTATATATATATGTGGTTGCTGGTTTTATATTCAACTTTTTTCTTACTGTTATACTGTTCCAAAATTTATTTTTTTTTACTTTTAATTGAAAACCAATAATATACACTTGCCCATGATGAATCTCTGTTTGAATTATTAAACAAAAAATGTAAACAGAACACCTAATCAGTTGCTGTCACAGTCAATTCCTGTTCGGCCTAAAGGGCAACTTTTGAATAACTTGGGTAAATTTTTTTTATCAATTGCCTTAGTTCGTATACTGTATCGGAAAAGATACGCTACAACATGAACGACGTGTTCCAAATTTTAAATTTTTATACTCTGTTTTCGATGATTACTGATTATAACTTAGGAGAACATCCAAAAAGTTCTTGCACACTGTGTTTAAATGTATTTTGACCTCTTCTGCAGTAATAAATTGTATGAAATTTTCCTTAACAGAAAATGTGTGAATGGTATAAACACAATCGTTTTGTCATTTGGTTCAAATGTCCCTGAAATAGTCAAAGGCGAACGATATTTTACTGTATAGGATACAAAAATTGCATTGTCAGTAGCCATAACGATACTGATGATTAGTAATTATACTTAAATTTAACTTCTGTCGTCTGCATAGGAAAATGTTGGATTACTGGCATTATTTTTTTTATAGTTTTTGTCTTTAATGTTCTTCAACTTTCTTATTGGTTTGGCCTTGTTATTATTTGAGCGCCACCGACAAATCGCTAAATGGGACAACGATTGTCATATGGATCCTTCTCTTGAACTCGCAGTAGAATTTTTCTTCATATTAACAAATTCTTTATTACATAAACAATCTCGTTTTCACAAGAATACCATTGTATTAGCGGACTTCATCGTTGCTCAAGAAGTATATCAGTTCCACGAATTTAATTTTTATTCTCTATTCTCAGTAGGGCATATAAGGTATGGTAATTATAGTTAAAATCAGATAAACGTAATCCAGACAGGTAGACGTATCTTTATCTGCAGGTTATCTGCATGTAGCGACATAATCACGATGACAAACATTGAAAAAGATATCTCATGCTTGATTTGGTATGTGGTGTCATTTTATTAGCTTTTATCTTAAAATTTTCTTGCATGGATTTATAATGTTTTGTCGTAGCGCCTAATCACATTGTAACATATTAATAAAAACCTTCAAATCACCACACCCTTCTATTGGAAAACTAAAATCTATGAAGTAATCTATATATAATATATATATAGATATATTGTTTTCAATTTAGACTTGTTTATAATAGATATATCAATAAAGTAGTTCCATGCTAAAAACAAGTAATGTCTGATTTCTGTTTTTTTTTTCGGCACGTGTACGTAATACTTTAACAGATAAAAGAACAAGAGCGTATCACTGTTTTTCACATCCATTATGGGCATTGTGGAAAAAATCAGCAACAAAATGCACATTATATATTTTATATTACCCAAATATATTGACATTGAACACAAGAAAACTTCTCTTCTAATGAGACTGTTTAAAAGACTTAAAAACCACATTATGCTGTTGTGTTTTTTGTTTCTCTCACTACACTATAACTAATCACTTTGATCATGCCATGTAGTATTTATACCTTTTGTGTGTCCTCTGTTCTTTTGGTGGATAACATTTTAATGATTAATAATAATTTTATTGTTACGTTTCTAAAAGATTAAAAATGAAAGTTTTATTTGAATTCACTACCAATGAGTCGATATAAATTTATAACTGTTAGAATGATACTTCCTAAATATGTTATCACCGCAATAGTTCATATATTGACAATGAAGCAAAGAAAGCAAAATATTAAGCACAAATTCCTTACAATAACTCTCGCTGAGAGGCGTTCTTTATGGTGTGCAGAAAATATTGATAAACAATCACGACCAATTGCGATGAACTTCAAAATTCAAATAGGAACTGCAATGACTGAACATACAATGAAAAAGGAGGACACGGTAGCCAACTACCAATGTTTGACCCCTGGAGCATTTGACGATTTTTCCAAAAAGTACTCAATACTTTGATATGAATACTGATTTAAGGTATGATTACATAAAAATCATCAAAGATATCCGCAAAAACTTTCATTTAGCATACCAGATTTGCATTTCTTCAGCACAAGAATGCCGCTCGAATTTTCGCAGTTGGACTGTCGAAAAATCACGAATATAAAGAGCATTGCAAACCAAAAATTCCAAAATGTTTTGAAAAATCTGGGTAGTCATCTTGTCTGGGAGCATAAAAACCATGTTAGGATTTATGAACAAGAAGTAACTGATAAAATGCATTATTTTAGTTATGCCTGTACCGAACAACTAATTACGTAGCGGATGGTAGCCCTACAACTTCTTTATGCTTTCAATAATCGTGCCCTGACACTATATACAGAAAGTGATACGGCATATTTAATGTACAAATAAGAAAATCATTGAAACATTCTATTTCACAAAATATATCCAGTGTAGATTTGTAAAATACAAAAATTAGAAGATGTGGTATGATTGCCAATGAGACCAAATGTATAATTTTTTAGAACTATTCTATTGCAGGTCTCAAGGCTTAATCTTTCTAACTGTGCCACCCTCTTAAAAAATGTGCAGGAGATACCGAGGGGAAATTCATAACTCAAAGGTCAAAGAGAAACTGACAACACAATTGCAAGAACAGGAAAACGACGAAAAGACAAATACAAGTCAACAAAGCATTAATAACAAACTAAAGTTTGGGCAACACGAACCCGATCAAAAACCGGGTTGATCTCAGGTGCTCCAGAAGAGAAGTCAGATCCTGGTCTACATGTGGCACTCGGGTAAAATAACGTACTTACTTTCTAACTTATTACTTACATGCTTCTGGATAACCCCCATCGGGTATAGTAAGCTTATAAAAAATATATGAAGAAAAACACCGAGCTCCCAGGTAAATTAAATAAGGGGAAGTCCATAAAACCTGACAACAAACGCTTGACTATATCAACCAACTGGAACAACTGGAAAACAACTGTCATATTCCTTGGCATTGTCCGAAGCAAATGATGGGTTATAAATGACATCTCGTGAATTACAGCTTTATGGTATGACTAAGCTTATGTTATTAATTCTGATAGATGCCATAAGTATAACCATCCGAGAGAAAACAGGAATTGAGAGATGGTCATTTAGCATGGATAGAGGAAATCATTGAAAAAGAGTTTGGCTGTACCAAAATGTACAGCTAGATCTTCTATTTCATCTATGTTCATGAGAATTTAAGTTATCATAATATACCAGTATCTTAAAATATAAACAAATATAAACTGGCTTCTGTATACTGCCTTCATGTACTTTTCATTATAATTAAAATAAAATACAACGCTGCAAATAATACTAACATTGATATCTAAATAACTCTTGAACATATATATATATATATATATATATATATAAGTCTAAATTGAAAACAACGTTCAAACCTATGATTGCGTTGGATAAAACCGCAATTTTATACGTGTGGATGCAAAACAAATTTCTTGGTAGAGGGATCTAAATACAGCACAAACAACATTTTCCAAAAGACCAAAAAGTGAAAAGTATATTTAAACAAAACGCATTTGACTAACAGGTCGAACAACATATGTTCTTAAACCCTGCTGATTGCCATTGGCGATTGCCAAATAAACGGATCACAAGATGTAACAAAATGGATCTTTATTATTAATTTAATACCAAACAGAAAACAATAAACTTGCGGAAAAGATGGTATACCGCAAACATGAGGTACAAAAATTTGTACACCATATCCGGATTTCGACAATTAATGTCTCTTCAGTGGTGTTAGGAATCGAAACGGTATTTGGAAGGCCATATAATTTACCTCAATTTAGGATAGACTCTTGAATTTTGAAGAGTCGAAATAGGATGAACGGATCATATAAACCCGAAGGCAAATATAATTCAAGCCCAAACGAAAAAATATAAATAAGTCTAAATTGAAAACAACGTTCAAACCTATGATTGCGTTGGATAAAAACCGCAAGTTTTGTACGTGTGCATGCAAAACAAATTTCTTGGTAGAGGGATCTAAATACAGCACAAACAACATTTTCCAATAGACCAAAAAAGTGAAAAAGTATATTTAATCATATATATATATATATAGTGCAAGGCGATTTGATGCCACGATATCTCAGTAGCATGAGTTCGAATCCCGGCCAGGGAAGAACAAAAAAATTGCTTCCGCAAATTTACAGATCTAACATTGTTGGGCTGTTATTTAATGTTGTTTGTGCTGTAGACCCCTCTAACAAGAAATTTGTTTTGCATGCACACGTATTAATATTGCGGTTTTTATCCAACGCAATCATAGGTTTGAACGTTGTTTTCAATTTAGACTTGTTTATATATATATATATATATATGAAGAAAATACAAAAAATATACTTTAAACATTGTTCAAAAATTATTTTATACTTCAAGTTTAATCTTAGAGCTTTCGACAACAGTGAAAGGATCAAACAACCCTTTATTGTTAATCAGATTGTGTCCCATGAATTTAGTCTTTTTGTTTCCATTGAAAAATAAACTTTTAAGTGGAGTTCCTAGTCGAAGTTTCACTGTGAAAATTAAATCATGTTTCCGGTTAGAAAAATCAATGTCATACCCAAGACGTACAAATGCCCTCAGTTTTTGGTCCGCCTGCTCAGATGTTCCAAGATGGTCGAAGTTTATTACTATTATATTTCTTTCCATACATTGTCTAAAGTGACACCAAATATACTTCCATTCAATTTGTGTCCAGGGTGTATCTTGGTGTTGGTAATAATCACTCAGTATTATCAAATATTTTCTGCTGTTGATGATTTGTTCTAAAATTTCTTCTTCCTTGATAGACCCTGGCGGTAAATCACGACAAGGAACAAACAGTCGATAGCCAGATGCCTCAAGATGTCTAACTAAGACATTTAAAACCCACATACGTAACTCATCATTTTCATCATTGAAAGAAACGAACGCATCGTATTTTAGAAAACATCCAACTTTGGAAGCCGAGTTTCGGAGAAAGTATTTCCTCTGCAACAAATAAACTTCATACCTGAAAAGGTACACAACACCAAAAATAATCACAATGAGAGTAGACAGAAGGCTTAAGATAATAGATATGATACTAGTAATCATAAATTTTTCTTGTTTACAAATATCATCGGTTGATATTTCATCAACTGGGATAAGACCATGATCTGTTTCACAAACATAGGAACTCATATTACTGCATTGCTTTAAACCTCTGTTGTCAGCCCAGTGTTTTATCCACTCCGTATCACAATTGCAATCTATTGCTACATCTCCAAATTTTGATTTGCATGGATTTAGAGTCTGAAATGCGCGTGGAACTTTTTTGAAATTATTATCAGCAAAATTAAGAACTATATCTTCTGGTAACATCTCTATCGCTTCAGGGGAAAAAGTCGCGACCTTATTGCCAGACATATCAAGAACGGTTGCATCTTTCAGATAACTCTTATTATCAAAATGAGTGATGTTATTATCTTTGAAAATCAATGTAAGGTTGTTGCTCTGTGGTACATAGGGAGGCAATTCTGTTAGACCTGCATCGCTGCAATCAACAACAGTACGCCTTTCTTTAGGTTGGTAAAAACACTTACACTTTGGTGGACATTTTTCTACTTCAGTTAAATTACATATAAAGATATCAAGACGGCCTTCCTTCACTATATCAGGAATAGTTTTACCTCTATATTCTAGAGGATTCCAGCATGATATATTGAAATAATCTCTCCAAATCCTTTTTATGACATCTTCCGCGAGTTCAAGGTAAGGTTCCATATGACAATCGCATGTCCATTTCACATCCGGCATAACAAAACCGTAAGATAATACCTTACCAAGAATAGCAATGTCAGTTATGCCAAGTTTTTCAAAGTCAATAAACGTTGTAAAACTGTTACCGACTAGGTCAACTATTCCACCACGGTAGTTCTTATTAGGATCTATTTCAAAGTTATTTGTATTAACAATTTTTGAAATATTGTTAGATGCAAAAGTAATGTTACAGAAATCTGATTCAGAAATCATGTTGCTAAACTCAATTGAATCCATGTCATTATAAGAAAAATCTGCCTTAAATATTTGAAGGGAACTTGCAGTAATTGTTGCAGGAGCTAGCGCCTTTAATCCATTATGTGTTACCCTCAGCTCGCGTAAATTTGTAAGACTTAGGAAGGTGTCATTTCCAATAAAGTGAATTTTGTTATAACTTAAGTCCAGAGTATCTAACATGGAAAGGCATGATAAATTTCCAACTTCAGTCAGTTGATTTGATTGCAAATCAATGCGAACTATATTTGGAAAATCACAAATGTTTATCGGTATTTGGGAAAGGTATCCTTGTGAGTGGTATAAACTGTAGTATTGACTTTTATTTTGTTCTTCAGAAAATACCACCGCCATTCCATTTCTGCGTGTGTACTCCAGCTGAAGACGTACTGTTGTATCGACTGGTACCTCCCATAATGGTTTAGCTCTACATACGCAGCAGTCTTCCCTGGTCCATTGATGTTTTAGCGGATCTGGTGTGCATGATTTGTTTGGACATTTCATATATGTCCGATTTGCATACTTGGGGATCCATGGTACGAACTCATCGTTCCAGTACCTAAGTTGTGAATAAACGGAAGAAATTTCAACAAGAATTAAAACGGTTAGCAAAGCGTATTTCATTCTGAAGACTTTTCCATACATTTAATAAATGCTATTGCATCACAATCGTTTGTAAGCGAAAGGAATTATAACAAAACAGGAAGTTTACCTTGGACGAGATAAGAAAACTAGGTTTCTATAATAAATAATCTTTCCTATTTATAAACATACATGATTATTGATCCATTTTAAGGTACTTGTTTATACACATGCTTAAGAAATTTATGCTTTTGGATAAAAATTTATGTCGCACATACTGAGAATATGTAGATTATCGCAGCCTGGGAATATTTATATTAATGAGGAGTTACTTAGAAAAAGGGAAATAAATTTAGTTTTGTTACAAAAAAGAAATGCATTTTATATACCTCTAAACTACTTTCAAAAGATATGTTTTAAGTTCAGTAATTATTACTCATATATAAAACGGAACGAACTAAATCACAGAACTTGATTACTTAATTGGTTGACCGATACGATACATATATGTGTATAAACTCACAACTCACCAGCAACATGTTTTCATAGTCTTCCATCTTAGATACCAGAATAGTCGTCTAATTATACCGATTGTGTCCTATTCCCAGTTGTGACATTTTGAATAAATGTAGATTCATATTAGCGGGTGATACATACATAGCAGGAGACCCTTAACCTGTCGACACACCGGTATCGCTCCTTTGGGGTTAATGCAATTCCCTCAGTTTGTGATTGTTACCTTCATTTGTCTTCTTTTAAATCGACAAATGAGATTTGATATCAGTTAGAATTAAAAAAAAAAACATTTGTGATTTTACGGACCTATAGAATAGTGTTACGGGCTAACTGCAAATGCATCTATACTATTAAATGAGAAGACCTCATTTTGTGTGTCGCTTCTCTTCCTTCCACAATAAATTAATCATCATGCCTCTGTGTCCTATAGGTACCATGCATAGTTGCATTTGTCATCCTCGCTTATGATTATTCAGTTTGGGTTATTTTGGGAGGAAAACGAAAATAAAGGCGTCCGGATGTTATTTCCGTCATCGGACGAACTTTTAAGTCATAGACAAGACTGCACGAGGATAAAAGCTTACGTGAAGGGTTACTGCCAGTCACCCAACGTCAAATCCGTAGCACTTCGAAAAGTGTTTACGCAAGTTAATGTAGTCCCAACCAAAAAGGTAGATCTAAATACCTAAAAGGAAACATTATAATTGAGCATGTATGTGCGGTAAAATAATTTGCAATAAATTCATTGCATTGAAGTGCAAGGTTTCTTGATTATCATTGTGATTTACAAGTAAGATTAATTCCGGCGAAAAATTGAGATTAAAATCAACGATGTTATCATATGCAACGTGACTCAGTTGGTGCTTAACATCATAAATTCTGTCAGTTTCTATAATATGCATGTTTTGTCCTTTAATTTTAACTTAAGGTTTCAGATATTCGGTTTTTATCTTTTGATTATCCTCTTTGTAGTGCGTTGAAAATTACTGCTTACTGGAAATATTTAAAATACTATTAACAGTCATAGCAGGCAAAATGATAGGTGACTGCAGGTCACATTTACATAGCACCACCTTTTAAAATGTTGTAGATCTGTTCACGTAGGATATCATGGATTTGCAATTATCTATATGAGGGACAAGGAGGAAATTGAAAGGCAAGACATTGGGCATGGTTTTCGAAAGTATCTTATAAATAAGACATGTCTTACGATGGTTTAAGGACATGTCATAGTCATAAGATACGTATTCGAAAGGGTCTCAAGTCATGATATTTTTTTTATCGTACACTTAAGACACCTCGCGACATGACTTATGATGGTCTTATGGTTGTCATAAATGTTACGACATCACACATTTTTTTTTTATTTGCTCATGCAACATGCAGATCCAGGATTTTGAAAAAAGGGGGCCCAAACTAGGCAACGTTTGGAGTGGCATATGCTAAAAGTCTATACATAAATCATATATGTAGCTCCATAGGGGCGAGGCCCTGTCCCCTCCTACAAAATCCGTTTCTGCATGCAGCCTCCTTGCTCTCTTGTTGGCACTGTTTGTTGTGTCGTTTAATCTGCTAAATAGTAAAGATTTATTTCTTCTCCACTTCGTCACTTAAACTTTGAATCTCCTGCGACGTACAATTAAGAATCCTTTTCTTTGTAATGATTGTTTTTAATAAATATTTATTACATTTCTTTCTTTATATAGTATTTCATTAACGTATTTGCACGGGCATTTCTTTAAGCGGGTACTCTTTGTACCAAATCTTTGAATTCGAAGTTCTAGCTAAATTGAAACAAATTAACAACTCAGATTTTAACTCCTCTTTATATATAATTTCATGTTCATCGTGTTCATTTTAATGAAAAAATATGAAATATTCGTATAAGATAAGAATAGTAATATTTATTATTTTCTTAGTTAATTATTTTCTTTTTTGACTGTCATTATAGAGCACCATAGGTATGACTATCTTATGACAGCTATGATTTACATTCTATGACTTATCATATGATAGTCATAAGATTGTCATAAATTTGTCCTAAGATGAATCTTATGACATATCGTGGGATACTTTCGAAAACCAGCTCCTGGACTTTTAAAAATCGACAAAATCAAATGTCTACTTATTTAGTTCGTAAAAACATAGGTATTTATTTACTGTACAGCAACCGAATTGGAATCCAGAAAAAATCTACTGGTGCATATTTAGGAAGTTAACTGAATCAACAGACGAACTTCGTATTAGTTCAAATGTTGTTTTAGTGAAGTCCAGTTTCCTTTTCCTTCCTTGAGTGTTGCAGTGGTTTTTTTCCTTTTCTTTTTTTGGTAATTCATGATGTCAAAGAGTATTGTCGTGTTAAAGGACTTTTGAATTTAATTAAATGTTATTTCTGACCGTTTTACTCCACATAGAAGATCTATTACAAACCCGCAGTAGTTTCATTTAAAAGAGGGACATTTATGTGTTCACGTGTGGCCCTCATTGGTGGCATCAATATTCTTTCAGGTAGATAAGTAGCCATGCCAAGTAATTTCTTTCGCTGCAATTTTGAAAACATCCCATGGAACAAATTACACGGATGCTACTCAGAATTTGGTAAACGTCACCAGTGATGGAGCAGAAAGTTGATGAACGTCTGTGGTATGACAAAGAACGTCTGTTATACAAACGTCTCGTCCTTTTTCTAAAAAAGTTCATCGAAATACCAAAACTTTGTTGATAAATATTCCGCATCAACTTAAGAAATAATACACGATGGTCTTGAAGTATAGATTCTAGGTACTGACGTTGTTTATCATTTTATTAATAATAACGTGTTATAGTATTCTTTTATTTGTCTTTGTAAATTAGTACTTTTACTGTTAAGTCTATTTTTGGTAATATCCATTTGACGTGACTCGATACTTGTACATCCCGTCATTGTGTAATTGTGCTATGGTTAATTTTTGTATTCCTGTCTTTCGTTTTTGCTAATGTGCTTTGTCAATATGCCTTTTTGTTTTGCTTTGTTGACATATTTGTTTGTTTTTATAGTGATTAAGATTATAATACAATGTTGACTGCTGTACCCCTATTTGTGACATTTTTACCTATTATGTCTGTTTGTTTTGTTTACACATCGTTGTCAATATAATGGAATTTTATTCGACTGTCATACAAGTGAGAGGTTTAGCTAGCTATAGAACCAGGTTTAATCCACCATTTTCTACGTAAGAAAATGCCTGTATCAAGTCAGGAATATGACAGTTGTTTTCTATTCGTTTGATGTGTTTGAGTTTTTGATTTTGCCATTTGCTTAGGGACTTTCCGTTTATAATTTTCCTCGGAGTTCGGTTTTTTTTGCTATTTTACTTTTTGGTACATGGCATGGGCCTAAGCGACAGTCACACGTACATGCAAGTCATAAATTAATTTGTTGAATATTTAACTACTAATGGGTGTCGCAGGAGGTCCACCAAGGTCTTGATTGAACTGTTCGTGGCATGACTAGTACGGCGGGGTGTCAGATCTTTTATTTTTTATTTAATAATTATAATTATATTTGGTTTTCTGCCAATCTAATTTTCTATAATTTTACATCTATATGTTTTGAACTACATTTGCATTTGTACAATTACATTATATCAAGGCTCTTGTATGGTCCGATGCAAACAACTGTTCTGTGCTGTGCAGTATACTGGTAAACATGTCGGGTTAACATGTACCACCAGGATTACTTCCAGGCACATTGATGAAGCAACCAGATAACAGCATCACAGTACCTGCATCTTCATAAATGTGGAACATGTTTAATATTGTAAAATTGGCCCAGGCATAATGCAGTTGACACTAAATACTAGAATTACTTTGTTCATTGCATAAGTCGCACAAAAGGGCAGATGTCTTTCTGCTCGTCAACTGACAGTTTACTGGTTATCGATCTGTACCATAATTTTCTGAAAGGCCTGTAGGTTACCTTGCTATTGATATGTACCATAATTGTCTGAGTTGCCTGTAGGTTACCCTGTTATTGATCCGTACCATAATTATCTGAGTTGCCTGTAGGTCACTCTGCTATTGATCTTTACCATAATTATCTGAGTTACCCCTGTTATTGATCTGTACCTTATCATACCAAAGGTACTTTAATTGTAGGTCATCTTCTATTAGTCTCTACCATATTCTATCAAAGCTGCTGAAGATTATATTCCTTTTTATCTTTACCATATCCTATCATTATTATTAAAAGTGCCTGTAGGTCACCCTGTTATTGATCTGTACCATATCATATCATAGGTGCCTGTATGTCACACTGCTTTTGATCTTTACCAATAATTTCAACGGTGCCTGTACGTCACCCTTTTGTTTACCATGTCATATTATAGATGCACGTAGGTCCCCTTGTTATTTTCCATATCACATTAAAGGTGCATGTAGGTCACCCTGTTTTTTTGCCAAATCTTATCATAAGTGCCTGTATGTCATCCTGCTGTTTATCCGTACCATAAGTGCCTGCAGGTCACCATGTTATAATTGATTTCACTAACTAGCCTTACTAGTGGACTGCAATTGTCATTACCATATATTATCATAATTATCATAATTATCAGAAGTACCTGTAGGTCACCTTGTTTTTGATCTGTACCATATCATATCCTAGGTGTCTGTATGTCACACTGTTTTGATCTTTACCATATCATTTCAACAGTGCCTGTACGTCACCCTTTTGTTTATACCATATCATATTATAGATGCCCGTAGGTCACCTTGTTATTTTTCATATCATATTATAGGTGCCTGTAGGTCACCGTATTAGTTTACATATCTTATCATAGGTGCCTGTAGGTAACCATGGTATTTATCCATTATAAGTTATAGGGGCCTGTAAAAGAGGTACGAAAGATACCAGAGGGACAGTCAAACTCATAGATTGAAAATAAACTGACAACGCCATGGCTAAAAATAAAAAGACAAACAGACAAATAACAGAAGACACAACATAGAAAACTAAAGACTAAGCAACACGAACCCCACCAAAAACTGGGGGTGCTCCGGAAGGGTAAGCAGATCCTGCTCCACATGTAAGTCACCCTGTAATTTTACAGATCCTATCATAAGTGCCTTTAGGTCACCATGTTATTTTCCATATCATATTATAGGTGTCTGTAGGTCATCCTGTTATTCTATATATCCTACTATAGGTGCCTGTAGGTCATCATGTCATTTTCCATATCATATTATAGGTGCCTGTAGGTCACCCATTTATTTTACATATCCTTTCATATGTGCCTGTAGGTCACCTTGGTTTTGATCCATACTATATTATTGGTGTCTGTAGGTCACCCTGTTATTTTCTTTATCCTATCATAGGTGCCTGTAAGTCACGATGGTATTTATCCATATCGTATTATAGGATTCAACCTTCATGCACCTATGATAGGAATATATATGGTGATTGGATCTGCAGGCTCCTATAATGCGCAAAAGTATAGATAAATATCAATGTGACCTGCAGGCTATGGTATAGATAAAAAGCTGTGTGACATGCAGGCACCGATTATAGGCTATGTTACATATACATAGCAGTGTGACCTGCAGGCTCCTATGATGGGCTCTGGTAAAGATCTTTGAGGATACGACCTGTATGCACCTATGATACAGATCTATGGTGACGGTACCCGCAGGCTCATATGATGGGCTATGGTACAGATACATATCAGTGTGACCTGCAGGTAGCTATAAAGGCTTATGCTACATATGAATAAAAGTGTGACCTGAAGGCAATGATGGTACAGATAAATTTTGGTGTGACCAGCAGGCACTTATGATAGGATATGGTACATAAAAAAGCGGTGTGACCTACAGGCACCTATAATAAACCTGCAGGCACCATGATAGGATATGGTACATAAAAAAGCGGTGTGACCTTCAGGCACCTATGATTGGAAGTGATACATACAAAAAGCTGTGTGACCTACAGGCACCTTTGATAAGCTATGGTATAAATAAATAAATAAATAAAATAAATAAATATAAATAAATAGCAGTGTGACCTGCAGGCTCCTATATGGGTCATTTCCAAAAATGTCGAATTTTGAAATTGCAAAATTAATTTAAAGTTACTTATTCAAACAACCCTCGTCATAAGCAAATCAAAATAAACAGTACTTATAGAACAACATATAAAAAGATGCAATCTTGATAATGTCATACAAGAATATATTGAAATATTTTTTCATAGGTGGTGCAATATTTTTTTCTCTCCTGTAACCAAGTTCAAAAGAAATTTCGGATTATTTAGAAAAGTTTTCGATAAAATTTTAAGCTTTTTTTTCGTAGCCAATAAGATGGTTTTCAAGAGTAAAAACTTCTATATATATTTATTCTGTGAAATAATAGATTATTTGCTAATTTTCCATGTTGTACTGAAAAATGTTGGTTTTCAAAGGTTATAAAAATAACCACCAGTTATGCAAGTCTGAGATAGCAATTGATAATGTTCGGCATAAACCCAAATCCCTCGCATGTTGGTTTACTTTTGTCTTCATTTTATTGGTAACAGGAACGTACGTTAATGATATATCACTATATTAAGTTTTATCCTGTTACTTTTTTGTCTATCCTATTACCGATAGCAGTATTTCATCTGCAAATGCTTAATTGCGAAGATTAAGACGTTATAACCTTTAGATGAGTTCAAACAACGAAACATTGCATTATTGTGTGCAACTATCCGTTATTATAAACTTTTAAAAGACGTTTCTGTCTACTATTGTCTATCCTGTTACTGTAACCATAGCAACCATAGTAACAGGATAGATATAACAGGATAGACACATTTCTTCATTTTTGAATGCTGTTGTGAAATAGCTACTCCCTTTGATGAAGTGATAATGTTTTTCTGTTGTGATTTTGGTTTCCAACACGTTATTGCACTTTTTACAAGTATAATATTGGTGTAATTAATCAATATGTTGGTAACAGCATAGACAGGACAAAAAAGTAACCACTATTTTTTTTCACTAAATGTCTTGAAATTTCTTTTCTCTACACTGTTATATAAGAAACGTGCTGTGTTAAATGTTTTAGTTACTTTGCGCTTTTGAAATTAACACTGACTAGTTCAATACCCATAGGGATAACAATTTAACGGCTGATTTAAGTAGCGGTAGCAGGATTGACATGAACTTCATGTACGCTGATTGAATTTAGTTTGTAGAGAACATGTTACATATGATAATAAAGAAGCTGCGACTTTTCGTTAGAGTTATTATTAACGTTCTAAAAAAGTCCCTTTTGCAGATATCAAGGCGATCAGAAAATAGGAAAAAAAATCATTTGAAATGTGTTACTCCGACACTGTACGCACATAAATTACGCAAAAATCGGACTTAAATATATTTTAATCTTATCAAAATAGATTTAAATCCTGTTTATTATTAATGTTCTGACTCATGAATCCTACAAACTTTCATTTAAACACTTATAACTGCATTTTCCATTAGAAATAAAAAAAAATTAGCATGGGTGTACTGAAAATTCGACATTTTTTTTAAAAGACCCATATATGAAAGGCTTAGGTACAGACATATGAAGATGTAGGCAACTATGATAGGCTATGGTACAGATAAAAAGTTATATGACCTGCAGGCACCTATAGACTATGGTACAGATAAAAAGCGGTGTGACCTACAGGTACCTATGAAAGGATATGGTACAAAAATAAAGCTGTGTGACCTACAGGCACCTTTGATAGGCTGTGGTATAAATTAAATGAGAGTCAACAACTTCCTAGGTTTATATCTTTAATTATAAGGATGACTGATACCAGAAATGTATATATACACAGTACATTAGTAAATGATTAGTTATAAATAAATAGCAGTGTGACCTGCAGGCTCCTATGAAAGGCTTAGGTACAGATATATGGCGATGTGACAGGAAGACACCTATGATAGGCTCTGGTGCAGATCGATAGTGAAGTGACCTACAGGCACATATGCTAGGCTATGGTGCAGATTAAATGTTGTATGGCCTGCAGGCACATATGAAAGGCTATGGTGCAGATCTATGGTGATGTGACCTGAAGGCACCTATGATAGACTATGGTACAGATCTATGGTAATATGACCTGCAGGCACTTAAGATAGACTATAGAGCAGATAAATATCAGTGTGACCTGCAGACACCTATGATAGTCTATGGTACACATAAAAAGTTGTATGACCTGCAGTCACCTATAGACTATGGTACAGATAAAACGATGTGGATCCTGCAGGTACCTATGATAGGCTTTGGTGCAGATATAAGGTGATGTGACCAGCAGGCACCTATAACAGGCTATGATACAGATAAATAACATTCTCTTATGGTTGTGGCCTGTTATCTATTTCTTGCATGAATAGATAATTCTCGTATCACACTGCACGGAGTGTGATACGAAAAAGTGATACGAAAATCTGCGTTATTTTGATTGGCTTATCCAGTATCACAAGACGATAGTACGGCATTTCAATTTGCTATTCGTTAGGTCATTGATGACTTTCAAAGGTTAAGACGATGTACATTTCGTCCATGGCAACGGACATATGTGATTTCTTCAATAATATACAAAACACTAACACATTTCACCTGACAATCTTCTTTTTATCAAATTTTATTACATTCTGAAGCGTACAAAAAGTCTACAAATGTCTGATATTAAAATTTGACACCGGAAAAGGACATATGACATCATACAGGAATATGCAAAAGACTAGATCAACATTTCGCGGAATTTTTAATTTACACATTGTGAGTGTTGACCATACAGCTGTGAATTTGACTGGATTAATTATTCTCTTTAAGTGAAATGTTTGACTCTCACTGAAATAATAAGGTAAGGAAATTTTAAACTGTCTTTACACAACCTTGAATTTAAGATGACTGGTAAAAATCATTCATTGTTAATTTATTTTTTTTTTGTAATGAAGGAATCCTGCAAAAATAAATGCAAATTAATATTACATGTACAATGGAAACATAAAAGTCTTGTCCTTTAAACTTAAAACAATTTCTTTCAGACTTGCATTTTAATCACTCTTATTCAAAACATTTTCATAATAACATGAAGTGTAACTTACTTGTGAAGTTATGTTCTAAACAAATAATTATTGATTTAGCACTCAGAAACTGCACTGAAATACTTGTATGCCTAGTTATATTTTTTTTAATTTTAAATTATTTGGATATATAGCATATAATTTGGTTTATAATTGTTTCGACAGCTGCATTTTATTGCTCGGTAGAGATGTCTTCTCTTAATGATCTATAACGACTTTCGGGAGTTTGTTTTTGTTTCTGTGTCTCGTCGGGAATTTATAGCTTAGCGGTCAGACCATAGCCGTAAAAATAATTACTATTGAAAGATAACGCTCAGTCTTCTTGTTTTCATTCAGTTTGTTAGAAGTCTTGTCTAACCAAAAATATTGGAATTAATATTACTTCCAAATTAAGTAGAAAAGTGTTAAGACAAATTTATTTGGATAACCTCAAATCAGTTTCCGAACCCGAAGAATTGTCGAATGAAGACCAGGAAGGCTCGCCAAATTTACAAACTGTGACCAGTAGTTCGCCTGATGAACTTCCGCATATAGGAAATTTAACAGAAGTTGTTATGGAACTAAGGAATTCTAGGAATTCTAACAACACTAACAGGGAAAATTGTAATATTCCTTTATCGGCGGTATTTTCTGGGATTCTACAAGATACGCGAAGAAACGGGTTTCCTCAAGTGCACACATCAGATGATCATGTGTTTACATTTTACAATGGTACGGTGTTTCTGCTAATGATAGCGATTGGGGATAACTCCTACCCTTAACACCTCTACAGCTACAAATAACGTAGTGCCGTCATCGTCTGTGACGTTCTTGAATATCATTTCACCAGCGCTTAAAAAGCAAATCATAGAAGGCAGGGATGTTAATTTAGCTGCTTTGTTAATGACAGATTACGAGTCCGTTTAGGCAGCTAGTACTTTACTTAAAGAACTTAATTTGCAAGGAAAAAAGGATATGATCGCTGACTATTAAAGAGTTCGTATGCGCCAAAGCTGCAACTGCACTTCGGGATTTAAAAGTTAAATTTGACTGGGGAGTGACTTGCTCATTGTGTAAATAGCTTTTCAAGCATCTCCTCAAAACATATCTTTTTGGTTATTTCTTTTCAACATAATGTAGAAATGACCATACGTATGACAACAATGACATACTTAAAATGTTTATACACGTTTATGTATCCTTAATTTCAATAAGGAGGAATGCAGATGTCCAGAGTCACAATCAATGTCTTTTTTTATGGAATTTGATGATGCTGAAACTGGTACAGATGTAATAGATTACTATGTTGTTGTTACATTTACTCAGCCGTACATGTAGAATTGTACTTATTAAACTTTGTACTGAGGAAAAGTAGTTGATGTGTTATATTATCAGATGCTTTGCAATTAATTAATCATTTACCATGAAGGAATGGATGCTTAATTTCATATAGCCGAGGAACTATGTATATAGTATGCACATGAAACGTACATCATTATTTTCACTGACTTGTTATTTACGCTTGAGATTTGTTTTCCTGCTCGTGGTACTTGTGGAGTGAATAATGGTTTGCAGATATGATTGCACGGGTAATACCAATAGTTTGGACGTGTCTCCTGAATTTTCTACATTTATCTTCCAGACAGGTCATATAATTGTATTTAGAATTATTTTCTACATGAATCCCTTTATTCTGAAAATTGTTGTATAGTATTAGAGATTTTCGCATACGCTGGTTAATAATCGATTTTTTATCTTATCCTTACTAGTTTATTCATAAACAATCGAAAATTACTACACATTTATTTTCACTCTATACATTATCATTCATCTGAATTGCGGAACATGATTTATTGCTTCCTAATTGATGTCTACACATATTCACATTTTAACAGTTTCAAGATTGAATAATGGAAGAACGTATATTTTCTACATTTATAGAACATGGAGTCAAAAGGCAAAATAACAAACAATTAAAATTATTTTTATAAGAGTTCGTAGAGTTCAATGAAATTCGCTTATATGCATTGATTTTTTTTTTTTTTTTGTTTTAATGTGAATTTTGTTTCTTATTAATTATATCTATTTGTTTATCATTTACATTTTAATTTTGATCACAAGATTTAGATTGATTGATTGGTGATTGCTTTACACCGCATCAGCACAAAAGGTTTTATCGCGGCTACACGTGATTTAGAAGTTACTCGTAGAATTTCAGATTCTGTATACCATGTACGATATGAATTATTATCAGAAACCGATGTTGCATTAGGTTGTATTTAGTAAACTTTGCACGATACTTTAGAGATCATGATCATTAGTTATTGTCACCCAGCAACATCACGTTTCTATACTATGCATACAGAAGGCTCTTAGTAGTACTAACATGACTAAGTTACTTGGCTTATAAATTATCACTATTGTCTCCCTATACTTAACGTTGTTATGCTTTTCGGTTATCGGCTTCTCGGCCTTAATTTCTTATGGTTCGGTTCCAAATGCTTAAGTAAGTTTCAGGTGTCCCTAAAGGATATTTGTCGAATTTAATGTATATGTACATCTTCTTTAAAACTATTGTTTTATTGAGACAATACGAATAGACGGTTTTTTAGTCAGTCAGTTTTCAATTTAAGACAAGTATATTTTTTTTTTATCCGATTATCATGTTAATATAAACTAGCTTAATGTTGAATGTTTACAACTGTAACGAGAATCACTGAAGTAATAAAATTAGATGGTGTTTTTATTGTTTGCGAAAAATAACAAGGACAAACAAGTCATTCAAACTTAACAAAGTCTTATCCTAAAAATATATTACGAAACCGATATCGATTAAAAACAAATGAATAAATGTTAGAAAGGATATGATATTTCAAATCATGAAACAATATCACAACATCCTTTTATTGCGGTCCTTCTTCTCAAAGTCAAATTGACTACTTCAACTTGGAGAAAACTTCTCCAAGTTTAGACGACCGCTAGCATTGGTCCGAGTGATATTGCATGATGTCAATCACGAATCTTGTTCACGTATCGCGTTTTGTAGGTATTTAAGTAACTTGGTTTGATTGATTGGAATATGAAATACTACTTACATCCGTTTGACTATACAATGAATCGACACTCCATAGACTCATTCTCAATATGATAATGCGCGCTGTCAAACGTACAAATGTATACAAGGAGAGCATAATCCAAAACCACGCATTCTCATTACTTTACAGGTACTTGGGAGAATTTGCAATTCTCTTAGAGCAGGTGTTTCTCTACCTTTACTGATTGTATGCTAGAAACGGCTTGTAAAGTAGCCTTTTTTTAATTAATTAGATGTGGAGAATTTACAGTTTCAAAACATTTTGATTCTACTGTAATTTAAGTGTAACAGATGTTGAGATTCTTGATTCGTATGCTATTCTACACCTTAAATCCTCTACGACAGATCCTTTTCACAAAGGTGTCAGTATACAGCTTCACAAATCTGATCATACTATTTGTTCCTTCTCTGCTATCAAAAAGTATATCGCAATCAGGAAGGGTAGAGAAGCATCTTTTTGTTTTTCAGATCCATTGTTTGTCAAAGAGAATGGTAGCGCTTTTGGACCGGGACTTTTTCGTCAGAAGTTTAAAAAATGTACTAGATTAGTGTGGGTACAACTCCAGCTTATACAATGGTCATTCCTTTAGAGTTGGTGCTAGTACTTCGGCAGGATCCGTTAATATTCAAGACCATCTTAACAAATACTTGGTCGGTGGACATCGGCCAGTTATTGCCATTATATTCAGATTTTCAAGGACACGATTCGGAAAGTTAAAAGTCTTTCACAATATCTGAGTCATTATAGATATGTGGACATAATCGAACTTGAATGTATGTTCTTTTCCAACTTGTGAACTTGTGACCATAATTGAACTTTTATATTAATAAACTTTACTTGTTATGAAGTATTCAGCCATTTCGAAGAGTTGCTGTTTTTTTTTTTTTTTTTTTTTTTTTTCGCGATACACTTGGACACATCTTTATATATAATCGTTTTAGCAGAAGAAACAATGTATTTTAACTTTAAGTCTAATTTATAGTGACAGTTATCTTTGAAAAAATTGACGCGACGAGTGACGACCTGAGTTTTGAAAGCTTCGTATTCTAATTCAGTACGCTTAATCAAAACAATTTGTATATTAGAACTTCTAAAAAGTATACACAATTGGCATTTGTATCGTACAACATGCTTTGGTTTCATTTAATATGATTTTTTGGAGGAAACAGACTCGTTTCAGTTGAAGGCTAAATTTTGCTCTCCTTTTTATAAGCTTTTTAACTCGATTCTATCCACCTAGAGACCAATATTATGAGCCAATACTTAAAGCTGAAGATCTAGGATATTATGCCAGTACGAACATAGAATATTTTAAAATTAATGACTTATCAGTTGAAAATTATCTGATGTAAAACAACTTACGAAAATTTAAAAATGGCGGCCTCCATGCCCGAAATGGAAAAGCACATTTTTCTCTTATAAACATTCTGGTATGTGGTGACATAGCTTCCAATCCTGGCCCAGTGAAATACCCATGCGGCAGCTGTACAAAGTCTGTTCGTTCCAACCAGAAAGCAATAATGTGTGACCAATGTGATCTATGGTTCCACATTAAATGCATGACCATCACGGTAACATCATACAACATCCTATCTCAAAGTGATGATGAATGGTATTGTTCGAAATGTCAATTACCAAATTTTTCAGACTCTTTTTTCGAGGATGATGACCAAAATCAACACGATGATAACAATTGTGAACCAGAGTCGGTGAGTTCTACCGAAACTCCAAAAAATGACAATTTACATTCTGATGAAGTCTTTTAATGTTTCCAGAAGGGAATGCACTTTATTCACCTGAATGCCCGCTCGTTACTTACAAAAATTCCTGAGCTACAGACTGTTGCGTTTAAAACAAAAGCAGCAGTGATATCTGTAACCGAGACCTGGTTTGATGAAACAATAACCAATACAGAGGCTAACATCCCTGGATACACTATCCTCAGAAAAGACCGTAACAGATGTGGAGGTGGTGTTTGTATGTACATTAAAGAAAATCTTGCGTTCGAATCGGATTAACCTGTTTTTAGAATATTCAGCCGTGTGAAGAGTTGCTGTTTTTATAATTTATTATTTGAGTTTCAATCAGGATTTAGAAGTTCATATTCAACTGATTCTTGTCTCATTCACTTGATAGATCACATTAAAACTCAAACAGCCAAAGGTCTTTTACAGGCATGGTCCTATTAGACCTACAGAAGGCGTTTGACACAGTAGATCACAAGATATTATGTGACAAATTAGAAGTAATTGGGTAAGATCTATACCTTGGTTTGAGTCATATTTCACAAACAGAAAACAGGTTGTAAGTGTAAATGGGGTGATTTCAGAAGTATGTAATATTACATGTGGTGTCCTCAAGGTAGCGTACTGGGTCCACTATTGTTTTGATATATGTCAATGATGTTCAAACTAGCATCGACTCGGATTGTAAAGTTTTGATATATGCAGATGATACTGCAATTTTATTTTCCCATATAGACCCTGGGGTCATCTCACATAAATTATCCAGAATGCTGGAATCATGCCATGATTGGTTAACTGACAATAAATTGTCCCTACATTTGGGAAAAACGGAGAGTATAATTTTGGTCCTGGTCGAAAACTTCGATCTTTAATACCGGGTGATTTTGCTATCTCCTGTAATGGTATTAATATTGAATCCAAAACTTTGTAAAATATTTGGGAATAATAATTAATCAGTTTTAACTGGTGATTTTATTGTCAACTCTATAGTGAAAAAGTCAACCAAAGGCTTAAATTTTATATAGAAACAAAGAGTGTCTAAATTTTCAATCTAGGAAAACATTGTGTTCTTCTCTAATTCAATGTCATTTTGACTATGCATGTACATGCTGGTATGAAGGTATATCAAAACATAAGAAGAATAAACTTCAAGTGGCACAAAATAAGATTGTGAGATTTATTCTGCAACTACATCCCAGAAAGAGTGTGACTTATATTGAATTTAAGAAATTGGGCTTTTTAAATATTAGTAATAGAGTCAAACAACTAAGACCCAATCATGTTTTCAACATTTTTAATAATATATGCCCAAATTATTTACATACTAATTTTGTCAGAAATGAAACATCTTTTAATACAAGATCTAGTAGTAAAACTTTTATATACCAGGAATTAAAGGATGTGAATCCACCACTTTCTTTTATAATGGAATAAAAGACTGGAATTCGTTACCAGACATGATTAAAAGTTGCTCTAAAAATATAATTTTAAAGTACAAGTGAAAAGTTTTTGATGGATAATTTTAAATCCATCTTTAATAGTGAATTTGTTTTTTATTAATTATACTGGGGCTTTGACCATTTATCTGTGATAAAAGTCTAAATGATTTGTGTTTGTATTTTCTATGTGTCAACCCTTGGTGTAAACTGGAAGTCACGTCATAAAAGGACCCCACTGGAAATAAGTTTTAAGAACTTTTGTGGGTCATCCTAAGATATTAGGCTACAGTAAAAATCTAGTCAATTTAAATTTAAATTTCACTCATTATTTAATCTAGTCTATTCATATTATCAAAATATCATGAAAATTTTCATAATTTTATATTTTAAATTAAAATTTTTAGTAAACATGCAAATCTTTTAGTGTCTATAAACTACGTCTAGTGCTATATCTGTGTATTGTAATATATTGTATCTGTCAAATTCATGCCTTTTAATCTTGAATAAATATATATATATAAAAAAATGACCCCAAAATGCCCAAATATGGTAGTCACATGACTTCTATTGTTGCTTTAAGAAATAGGGGTCACACCAGGGTCAGCTTTCCGACTGCATAAGAGAAAAAGGTTTAACAACTTGTGAAAATTGGATATCTCTTGATATCAACTCTCGTTATTTAATTTAAATAGTAATAATAAACTCGCCACAGGCTCGTTTATTATTATATTGAAATTAAATAACTTAGTGTTTTATTTGTTATTCGCATGTACCCATCCATGTCCACTTTGTGTTTTTGTTCGATGTATTTCTATTTGTATCCATCTGATGAGTTAAGCCTTTTTCAACTGATTTTTATAGTTTATTCTTATGTTGTACTGTTACGCCATTGTCCCATGTAAGGGGAGGGTTGGCGCCTTCAAACTAGTATAACCCCGCCACATTCTGTATGTTGTGCCTATCCCAAGTTAGGAACCGGTAATTAAGTGGTTGTCATTTGTTGCTGTGTTACATATTTGTTTTTCGTTCATTATTTTGTACATAAATTAGGCCGTTAATTTTCTCGTTTGAATTGTTTGACATTTGTCATTTCGGGGCCTTTTATAGCTGGCTATGCGGTATGGGCTTTGCACATTGTTAAAGGCCGTAAGGGGGCCTATAGTTGCTAATTTCTGTGTCATTTGGTCTATTGTGGAGAGTTGTCTCATTGGCAATCATACCACATCTTCCTTTTATATATATGGTGCAAATCTATTGTGACCTTTCATACAGATATATAAATGAAAGTGTAACCTGCAGGCACCTTTAATAGCATATGGTGCAGATCTATGAAGATGTGACCTGCAGGCACATATTATAGGCTATGGTACAGATAATTAGTAGTGCCTTGATATACGTGGACTTATCTTTTACAATAATTTACTGAATTCGTATCATTCGAGTTTTTTGCCGAGAAATGTGTATTTCAATTAAGAGCCTGCAAGCAAACGTGAAAATTAACAGATGTCAACTTTATAGTTTTCTAATATTCAGCCATGTGACGAGTTTCTGTTTTTGTTTTTGTTTTTTTTCAAGATACATTCGCACTTTATCGTTATGTTATTGTGCATCATATTTTGTATGTATATATATATTTTTTTCTCACATGCGATTTGAAGGCTCCCATATACCCCCTTTTTAAAAAATTCTTACAACTTGGGGGATTACTCAGCTCATATCATTCTTTTTTTATAATCTGAGCAATGGCCATTCATTTCATTTTTAATCACTGGTCAGTCTTTTAAATGACAATTTTTATCCCCCAAGTTCTATCAACTTACAACTCACATTTCATTAGTTATACTACAGTTGATAGGACAGTTCACGTCGAATTTCCTGTCAACCACTGTTTCGCAAGCATCCATAGTTCGCGCAAAACTAAACGCTTTACAACAGATCAGGATTCAGGGAATTCGACGGAGAAATATTTTCAAAATTAGCTAAAATATTTTCAAAAGTAGCTGAGATGATTTCCCAAGGGCAATACTATATTATTTTTATTTTTTTGGTAATAAATTTTATATTTATTGTATATTTGTCAGTTTTTATACGACCGCAAAAAAATTTTGTGGTCGTATATTGGTATGACGTTGGCGTCGTCGTCGTCGTCGTCCGAAGACGCATTGGTTTTCGCACTCTAACTTTAGTTTAAGTGAATGGATCTCTATGAAATTTTACCATAAGGTTCAATATCACAAAAGGAAGGTTGGGATTGATTTTGGGGGTTATGGTACCAACAGTTAAGGAATTAGGGGCCAAAAAGGGGCCAAAAATAAGCATTTTTGTAACTTCCAGACATAACTTGTGTGTTAGTGTATGGATCTCTCTGACTTTGTACCACAAGGTTCCATATCACAAAGGGAATGCTGGGATTGATTTTTGGGGGTAATTGCCTCAAAATTTTAGGAATTAGGGCAAAAACAAGCATTTTCTTGTTTCATGACAATAACTTGTGTGTAAGTGTATGGATCTTTCTGAAATTGTACTACAAGGTTCCATATCACAAAGGGAAAGCTGGAATTGAGTTTGGGGGTAATTGCCTGAAACGTTTAGGAATTAGGGGCCAAAAAGGGGCCAAAATAAGCATTTTTCTAGTTTCCAGACAATAACTTGTGTTCAAGTGTATGGATCTCTCTGAAATTGTACTGCACGGTACCATACCTCAAAGGGAAGGCTGGGATTGAGTTTGGGGTGATGAATCATAAGGGGTTCAAAAATTTGGGGAGGGGATTTTTTTTCCTTTTTTTTCTTTAAAATTTTCCATTTTAAGTTGGTTATTTCTGATTTATATTTAAAAGCAAATAATAATGATATGGCAGGAGATACACACCAAACAGGATGTGTAAATTATTATGTAATAAGTATTGTGCAATAGCAAGAAATTTTCAATTGCACAGTATTGCGCAATAGCAAGAAATCTTCAATTGCACAGTATTGTGCAATAGCAAGAAATAACCAATAGCACAATATTGCGCAATAGCAAGAAATTGTCAATTGTACAGTATTGCGCAATAGCAAGAAATATTCAACTGCACAGTATTGCGCAATTGCAAGAAATATTCAATTGCACAGTATTGTGCAAAAGAAGATACTTTGTATAAATTGCTTATTTCTTGACCAATTTCAATGGGGTTTTATTCTTGAACTCTTGGGGTTTTTGATATGCTGAATCTAACCGTGTATTAAGTTTTTGGATTTTGGGCCCTGTTTTAAATTGGTCCACATTGAGGTCCAAAGGGTCCAAAATTAAACTTTGTTTGATTTCATCAAAATTGAATTATTGGGGTTCTTTGATATGCCGAATCTAACCGTGTATTTAGATTCTTAATTTTTGGTCCCGTTTTCAAATTGGTCTACATTAAGGTCCAAAGGGTCCAAAATTAAACTTAGTTTGATTTTAACAAAAATTGAATTCTAAGGGTTCTTTGATATGCTGAATCTAAACATGTATTTAGATTTTTGATTATGGGCCCAGTTTTCAAGTTGGTCCAAATCAGGGTCCAAAATTAAACTTTGTTTGATTTCAACAAAAATTGAATATATGGGGTTCTTTGATATGCTGAATCTAACCATGTATTTAGATTTTTGATCCCCGTTATCAACTTTGTCCACATTGAGGTCAAAAGGGTCCAAAATTAAACTTTGTTTGATTTCATCAAAAATTGAATTATTGGGGTTCTTTGATATGCCGAATCTAACTGTGTATTTAGATTCTTAATTTTTGGTCCCGTTTTCAAATTGGTCTACATTAAGGTCCAAAGGGTCCAAAATTAAACTTAGTTTGATTTTAACAAAATTGAATTCTTAGGGTTCTTTGATATGCTGAATCTAAACATGTATTTAGATTTTGATTATGGGCCCAGTTTCAAGTTGGTCCTAATCGGGGTCCAAAATTAAACTTTGTTTGATTTCAACAAAATTGAATATATGGGGTTCTTTGATATGCTGAATCTAACCATTATTTAGATTTTTGATTTTTGGGCCCCATTATCAACTTTGTCCACATTGAGGTCAAAAGGGTCCAAAATTAAACTTTGTTTGATTTCATCAAAAATTGAACTCTTGGGGTTCTTTGATATGCTGAATCTAACCATGTATTTAGATTTTGGATATTGGACCATAATAGGTGAATGTCCAATTTAAAATTTTTAAGTTCTTAGACCAAATTCATTCTGTGTCAGAAACCTATGCTGTGTCAAATATTTAATCACAATCCAAATTCAGAGCTGTATCAAGCTTGAATGTTGTGTCCATACTTGCCCCAACTATTCAGGGTTCGACCTCTGCGGTCGTATCAAGCTGCGCCCTGCGGAGCATTTTATTCTCTGTTGAAATTATTCGTTTTCAGTCAGACATTTTGTCTCTGTTATAGTACCACCAGCCACTTCATTACAGACAGTGTATCTTTACTTGGTACAGGTCATTAAGGTCAATTACAAGTGCATACGAAGTTCAGACGATAATCAATGTGTTCTAAAATATGTCACAGTGTAATTTACGGTATACCTTCTTGGAGAAACTGAGTGGTTATAAATTTTAAATTATTTGGATATATAGCATATAATTTGGTTTATAATTGTTTCGACAGCTGCATTTTATTGCTCGGTAGAGATGTCTTCTCTTAATGATCTATAACGACTTTCGGGAGTTTGTTTTGTTTCTGTGTCTCGTCGGAATTTATAGCTTAGCGGTCAGACCATAGCCGTAAAAATAATTACTATTGAAAGATAACGCTCAGTCTTCTTGTTTTCATTCAGTTTGTTAGAAGTCTTGTCTAACCAAAATATTCCCTCCGCCGCCTCCAATCAGCCAGCCTTCATTCCGCATGTGACGGGTACATCTCAGCTACGCAGCAATACCTCTGCACTGCCATTCATTGCATTTTTTATCACTGGTCAGTCTTTTAAATGACAATTTTTTATCCCCAAGTTCTATCAACTTACAACTCACATTTCATTAGTTACACTACAGTTGATAGGACAGGTCACGTCGAATTTCCTGTCAACCACTGTTTCGCAAGCATCCATAGTTCGCGCAAAACTAAACGCTTTACAACAGATCAGGATTCAGGGAATTCGACGGAGAAATATTTTCAAAATTAGCTAAAATATTTTCAAAAGTAGCTGAGATGATTTCCCAAGGGCAATACTATATTATTTTTATTTTTTTGGTAATAAATTTTATATTTATTGTATATTTGTCAGTTTTTCTCTGTTGAAATTATTCGTTTTCAGTCAGACATTTTGTCTCTGTTATAGTACCACCAGCCACTTTATTACAGACAGTGTATCTTTACTTGGTACAGGTCATTAAGGTCAATTACAAGTGCATACGAAGTTCAGACGATAATCAATGTGTTCTAAAATATGTCACAGTGTAATTTACGGTATACCTTCTTGGAGAAACTGAGTGGTTATAAATAGCGGAAAAAAATGTAAATCGAATGACGGCGGAATCTTTCTTGTTTTATTTATTAGCAAGTTTAAATAATTATATATTGGTTAAGGCTTTTATTTACAATTTGGGTCCATTCAGTAGAACCTGTATGGAATCAATGTCACAAAATTTACTGTTAAATTAAGCTTAATTTTACATAGATTGCAAACCAATTTCCTTTTATTTTAAATAATGAAGAATTTCCATTGAGAATACTTTGATTATTTTTCATTTCTTTTAAATGTATATGAAACAGGTAGGATCAGGTATACATAAGTATTGCAAGGAAATTCAACATTTTAACCCTGTTTAGATCCAGTATTTATGCACATTTTGGCTAGCCCTGACCTTTATAAATGGACATTTATTTCTGTGTTGGTATTATTTAATTACAGCAGTAAAAATATATACCAAAATATCAAAGTAACTCTTGAAATAATATATTATGGCCTAGAGTAACATTTACTGAAATATTAAAGCCCTATTTCAGTTCTGAAACTGTTTTAAAAATGATAAAATATGTTTACCTAATTGTTTTACATATGTCTCTAGTATAAAAATATACTTAGTAAAAAGATAATTAATTATTTTGATAATATTCACTTGTAAATAACATCATATGGTGCTAAATATATATAATAGTACAAGTAAGTTTTTTCATGAAAAGTGTCAACAAAGGGACTTAACTCGTAAATTACTATCGGAACCGCTTCGTCATAAATTTCGACACATCGAAGTGGCACATTTGCGTATTACAGCATATTTAGTGGCACAAATTTGACTCAGGCCAGTTCATAAAAAGCCTCATCACATATTTTAAATTCAGCATAGGTTCCCCAGAAGTTAAGAAAGAAAATTCAACTGATGTGTTGAAAAAAATTGACGCGACGAGTGACGACCTGGGTTTTGAAAGCTTCGTATTCTAATTCAGTACGCTTAATCAAAACAATTTGTATGTTATAACTTCTAAAAAGTATACACAATTGGCATTTGTATCGTACAGCATGCTTTGGTTTCATTTAATATGATTTTTTGGAGGAAACAGACTCGTTTCAGTTGAAGAAAAAATGACCCAAAAAATGCCCAAATATGGTAGTCACATGACTTCCATTGTTGCTTTAAGAAATGGGGTCACACCAGGGTCAGCTTTCCGACTGCAGAAGAGAAAAAGGTTTAACAACTTGTGAAAATTGGATATCTCTTAATATCAACTCTCGTTATTTAATTTAAATAGTAATAATAAACTCGCCGAAGGCTCGTTTATTATTATATTGAAATTAAATAACTTTGTGTTTTTTTGTTATTCGCATGTACCCATCCATGTCCACTTTGTGTTTTTGTTCGATGTATTTCTATTTGTATCCATCTGATGAGTTAAGCCTTTTTCAACTGATTTTTATAGTTTGTTCTTATGTTGTACTGTTACACCATTGTCCCATGTTAGGGGAGGGTTGGCGCCTTCAAACTAGTATAACCCCGCCACATTCTGTATGTTAATGTGCCTGTCCCAAGTTAGGAACCGGTAATTAAGTGGTTGTCATTTGCTGCTGTGTTGCATATTTGTTTTTCGTTCATTATTTTGTACATAAATTAGGCCTTAATTTTCTCGTTTGAATTGTTTGACATTTGTCATTTCGGGGCCTTTTATAGCTGGCTATGCGGTATGGGCTTTGCACATTGTTAAAGGCCGTAAGGGAGCCTATAGTTGCTAATTTATATGTCATTTGGTCTATTGTGGAGAGTTGTCTCATTGGCAATCATACCACATCTTCCTTTTATATATATGGTGCAAATCTATAGTGACCTATCATACAGATATATAAATGAAAGTGTAACCTGCAGGCACCTTTAATAGCATATGGTGCAGATCTATGAAGATGTGACCTGCAGGCACATATTATAGGCTAAGGTACAGATAATTAGTAGTGTGACCTGCAGACTCAAGTGGTAGGCTATGTTAAAGATCTTAAGTGATGTGATCTGCAGGCACCTATAGTACAGATAAATTTTGGTGTGACCTGCATGCACATTTGATACAGATAAATTTTCGTGTGACCTGCAGGCACCTATAGTATTGTTTATGATAATACGCGTAGGTATATGCAGCACTACTTTTCTATAAGTGGTGACTGGCTGTAACTCTTCACATAAGCTTTTATCCTCGTGCACAAGACTTCCGCTATGACTGTTTTAAAATTACACATAATTTTCATAAGTACTTGGTGACAGGACAATTATTTTCGTGTTATTCTGTATACTATGATCATTCATATACTTTAAATAAAGTGCATTTGCTATTTACTATCAATTCCAAGTTTACTTTCCACGGCGGTCACTGATATAGCAAATACACTTTATTTATAGTATATGTATGTTCATAGTATACAGAAAAACAGAAAATAATTGAAATTAACAGAAAACAAAAAATAACGGACTTTGGAAAAAAGGGGGAGGGCTAAAAAAAATCATAGACAAGACTTCCGTTTAGGACTGATTTAAAACTACACATCATTTTCATAAGTACTTGGGGACAGACAATTATTTTCGCGTTTTTCTGTTTACTTTGATCATACATATACTATAAATAAAGTGTATTTGCTATTTACTATCAATTCAAAGTTAGCAAATACACTTTATTTATGGTATTTGTATGTTCATAGTATACAGAAAAACGCGAAAATAATTGAAATTAACAGAAAACAAAAAATAACGGACTTAGGAAAAATGGGGAGGGCTAAAAAAAATTGTCCTGTCCCCAAGTACCTATGACTTTTGATACCTTACCTGAAATTCTCTGGTCATAAAATCTTTTACAAAAATTCATCCTACAACAGTTTACATACTTTCAACCATGCACGCTCTAAATGCCCGCGATTTCGCGGGTGTGTTCTAGTATTTAATAAATCAAAGCGTTTCCTTACTATCTAAAATTATTATCTAATCTATTCATCCAAAGCCAGTAGTTTCTGTTTGGTGACGCTAGCTGACAATGGTCTAAGATTTAACAAACACATTGTTAAAGGAATCACCATACAATCTTGCTTGAAGAAATGTTTCTGAAGACGTTGAAGAGACTAGTCAAGATATATCTAACACTAAGTTGTGCTTAGTGCTAGCCCTCCCTGGTCCTTTTGTTAATACATATGATGAATTTCAGTTGGGTGAGGTTGGATATCAAATAAAACGTATAATCTTTTGTTTATATGTGTCTTTGAGTTTCTGTCTCAAAGACGTTTACCCTGTATGCATACTGAAAGGATTAGAAAAACTTGAAAAAAACATTCTGTAAGTGCTAGTCCCCAGTCAGGAGCCTGTAATTCAGTGGTTGTCGTTTGTTGCTGTATATCATATTTGTTTTTCGTATATTGTCATGTACATAAACAAGGCCTTTAATTTTCTCGTTTGCATTGTTTGCATTTGCCATCTCGGGGCCTCTTATAGTTTGCTATGCGGTATGGGTTTTGCTCATTGTGGAAGGCCGTACGATTACATGTAGTTATTAACTTCTACGTCATTTGGTCTCCGGTTGAGAGTTGTCTCACTGGCAATCATAACACTTCTTCTTATTTTATATTGAGGCCTAAGGTCGCCCCCTCTCCAAATGCAATGAATTAAAAATCTTAATACATACACACACAAAATTCTGTGAATCCCATGAATTTCTTAACAGTACCTTATGAAGACCTTTTCAACGATGTTTTAACAGAACTATGAACTAGGACGGTATCTTGCAAATTCCAGGAGAAAGGTAGAATGAAATCGTTATTGTTAGTGGCAATGAATGTTTGACAACATAACTTTACAACTAATAATATTCTCAAAATCAGATGTCAAAAGCCACAAGTGCAAAAGTCTAAATGCAAAAGCTTCGAAGCTAACATTAAGATATACACTAAATGGACATTCTCACAAAGAACACAGAAGATATGGAATAAAAAATATTTTTTAAAAAGTGTCCATCCAGTAATAACAATCACTTCAATTCAAACTGTAAAAAAATAAAATACGTTCACTTTGATGTATGAGGATGAATATTTGGTCAATACAGAAGAATCTCATCTAGGAGTTACAATTTCTACAACTGTAAATAACTGAACTGTTGTATGCGCTTCCAGTTAAACAGTGTTTCCGGCATACATACAATCTATATGTTTCGGACCATATGAGTATTTGACCCATACGCGTATGGTCAGGAACACACAACTCGTTCTCCGAAACAAAATCGGCACAAATTACTAACTGAAAACCTTTATCTTTGACATTTTGTCTGAATCTTGATGTATCTGTTACCGGTATCTTGCCTTCGCTAAAGTCAATTAAACGCGCCATTATCCTGTCGACATTTTCGTCCGTAATTGAAACCAAAGGCGTTTCGGGTATGAACCTTTTTTTCATTGTTCCCGGAGTTTAGATTAGTTTTTAAAGATTTTTCTTCTTCTAATTTCTTCTTATTTTCACCTAATTAATGTGTCCTTCTCCTATTCATATGATCCTACAATAACAGTAGATTATACGTGCTGTCCTTTATTCTTATTTTTCTATATAAGAATAGAGGGACAACACGTATAAACTACTGTTGTTGTAAGATCGTATGAATAGGAGCAAAAACACATTAAATAACTATAAATAATTTTAAAATTGAAGAAATTTAATTTACTAAAACCAACCAGAACAAAATAAAGGAGAAAAAGATGGGTTCAATGCCCCAAATTCCTGTGAGTAAAACAGTTGACTTCTATTTTAACAGTCATTCTCATATTTCTTGAAGTTATTTTCCAGTCGACATAATATGTTTTGTACGGAAAAATCGATAATGACAACGTAAAAATGTTATAGCTATAACTTGTGATTAAAATTCACGTTATTTTCTTAATCATATAATAATGATTACCAAATGACTAAATTAGTCAAAATTTTCATTTCTTGAAACTCTTTTATTTATGACACCTTGAAAGGTAACTTATCAATGTGCATCTTATTAATTACTCGGACCATACTCATATGGTCCGGAACTGTGATCTGAAAATTATAAATACGATTACAGGAAAAGAATAACCGACAAATTTCCCAATCGTACAGAATGGACACATATATTCCTTAGGTCAATAGACTATTCAGAAGACTTGACTGGTAACTTTTACCAGTGACCATTTCACTCTTTGATTTATAAAGAAAAACCTGGTAGTCTAAGGACAATAACTCTTACTGCCACTTAGGGGAAGAACAGCAAAACATTTCCATGTTGCAACTACAGATTTCCTTTCAAGCTGTACGAAACAAAATTGATAGTAAAATAATAAAAATCGGTCGGATTTTTTTTAAGAGTAGACTAGTCCGACAGATAACCAATCACTAGACTACTCCGAAAGGAGGGTAGTATACCTAACCTAATATGACTTCACGGTTCAGCTAGCAAGCAAGGTTACCAAAACTGTTGATTGAACCTCCTACACACTCAAATCATTTGGCTGTAACTGGATTCATTTGATAATATAGCCTATCCCAACCGGTCTGTGTTTTTGTTAGATGTTGCTTTGTATCGATCTGATGAGTTAAGCCCTTTCAACTGATTTTTATAGTTTGTTCGTATGTTGTACTGTTACACCAAAGTCCCAGGTTAAAAGGGGGGGGAGGGTTGGCTCCAGCAAACATGTTTAACCCTGCCATATTCTTAGAATAATATGTGCCTGTCCCAAGTTAGGAGCCTGTAATTTAGTGGTTGTCATATATTGTTGTTTTTCATATTTGTTTTTCGTTAATTGTTTTGTAGTTTGTTATTTTGTGCCGTTACACCACTGTCCTAGGTTAGGAAGGTTGCACCTTCAAACATATTTAACCCCGCCACATTCTTTATGTGCATGTTCCAAATCAGGAACATGGAGTTCAGTGGTTGTCCGAGTTTGGTTCATGTCTTAAATATTTGTTTTTCTCATATTATTTTGGGGTTTTTCTCATTCATTTTTTCTATTCTTCATAATAACCAGAGCGGATTTAGGAAAAAATACTCCACCCTGATAATTCATTCATATTACATTGCCTTTTTGAAATGATGAAAAATCGGGGAAAAAAACTGTTCTGCGCTTTCATCGACTTCGCAAAGGCTTTCGATACTGTCTGGAGAAACGGACTCTGGTATAAAATGAACCTGAATGACATCAATGGTAAGATGTATAACGTTATAGTAAATATGAACAATGGTATCAAATCACGGATAACATATAACAACAAGTTGCTTTCTTTAAAAAGAAATGCAATCGTAAACCCAAAATGCATGTTTGGTATTAAATATTAGATATTTTTAAGAAAAGAGTTAGTTTCTAGGCTTAATAACAAATTAATGATTTTGTGCTTATAAAAAGAAATGCAATATGTGAAACTTAATAGCTGTTTTTGGGAATTTGAGATACACAACAGCCTGTGTTTGATTTTGCTTTTCCACCTGCCCACCCGTGCTCACTCTAGCTATAATCTCTTTTTGTAAAATATTGATTACAAATGCTTATCTGCTTTTTCAAGTGATTGTACTTGCATGTTTTACATTAAACAAAGAAACTACATGCCCACTCCTATGGGTGGGCAGAGTGGACAAGGTAGAATTTTGCCCACCCGGTGCCCACTCCTTTGGTGGGCCGGTAGACAAAGCAGAATCCACCTGAGCTGTAGTGTATGTTCAAAGTTATTTGAACAAGGACTTGTTATTGTATTATTAAGATCCTTACACCAGCTCTGCAAGGTTTTAGTGATGCTTAGGGTTGTAAGCATTGGCAATTTAAAGTTGTGTGATTTGTGCTATGAAAAGTTTAAGTTCTTACAAATAAACAAACTAAATTGAAATTTAAATCAAAAAAATTTACATATACAAACTGAATTTATCACTGATTACCCTTTGTTAAACATGAGTTTGTTTTAAATTCACAATTATGAAAATTGTAAGGTGTTCCTTTTATAATTAGTTAAAACAGAAGTATTTTATATTGTTACTCAAAATTAATAATTTACAATATAAAAGCGATAGACATGAAAATAGGGTGTACTTAAGCAAAATAAGTAAATCACTATCGTAATGTACACCCTATAAAATTGCGATTCCGAAATTTTGGCATGTTTATAAGTTGTTTAATGCTTCATTTTAAACCGATTTTTATTCTAATTTCAAATACTTTTACAGTTATAAAATAAAATGAATAATTCAATAAGTGCCCAATCAATTATGAAGGAAAACATAACATTTAATTGCAATAAAATGCAATTACATAAAATACAACCTAAGCTTGAAATCATTAAAAAAAATCCTCGTTACTGCTAAAAGTGACTCTTTGATAATTTAAAAGGTTTAAGAACAACTATTTAAGGAAAACAATAGGAATAATTTGTTTTGGCGAGCTAACTTCAAAATTATTAATGGATTTAAAATACAGTTAATTGGAAGACACCTTCAATGTCGTCCTCCTCTGTGTACCTCCGGTGGGGAGAAAAGATTTTATTGTTGCGAGCAACCATTTGAAGAAATATAACTGTACTAACTAAAGTTTAGAAAACGTTTTGAGGCGTTTGTTTTATTTTCTAACTGCTACAGAAGTAGAAACATCGTTTAATAATTCTTTTCTGATCCTATTTGAACTTTCAATAATTCATGCTCATGTTGTTGAAAACATACTTTTATAAACGTAGAAAAAAATTCGTTTAAACAGGTTCAAGTTAGAAACAAATTAATGTTTGCATGTATTGTATTAACAAACGAAAACGACAAAACATTTGCATAGTCAAGTGTATTTTTTTTTAATATATTTTAGTTGTAGGTTTCCGTTTTATTTTATTTTTCATATTCAATATCTATTTAATTACATTTTAATAACCAATTTTTTTATTAAAGTTGCAATATTTAATCACAAAAATAACTGTAATTTAATCATATGCAAGAAAGACTTCCCTTTAATTTCAGTATAGAAAATAAATAGCTTGCTTTTTACATCATGTACATCTTCCTAAACTTAAAATCTAAAATAAAATGCTACTAAAACTCTTTCTAAAGATTTTATTTTAATTATTCTCGTTCAGAATATAAAGCGCATTGTTTACATGAAATCTTATCTCATATCTAAACACAGCTGGTTTCAACGTTTGACTCTAATTAAAATACTACGCATGTAGGTTAATATTAGCAGCTTGTAATCGTGTGCAAGAAAATATTATATCATAATAAATTTCAGATCATACGTAAAATATCTCTATACCAGCAACTTAACATGCTAATGCTTATTCAACAGATTAGTAAGCTATTGCGCATGTATTTGAAAGGTGGTCATAGAAAGAACAGAAGTGTTCCGAATAACATCCGGTGTTCCGAAAGACTATATCTATCGTCCAATATATACTGCGTAAACCCTCAGGGTTTACGCAATGAATCTTCAAACTTTTCTCTTGCAATATTGGCGTTAGACAGGGTGAAAACCTATCGCCATTATTATTTTCTTTATATATAAATGATTTAACGGATTATTTGAATAGCAAAAATATTAATGGCTTATCTTTCATATCAGAATGTTTGGAAAATGATCTCAATGTGTACTTAAAATTGTTTATACTACTTTATGCTGATGACACCGTCATTATGTCAGAGAATAAAGACGATCTTCAAAACCAATTAGATATATTTAGTGAATACTGTGATATTTGGAAATTAAAAGTTAATGTGGCAAAAAAAAAAAGTGATGATATTTTCAAAGGGAAGACATCCTAGCAATGTATATTTCTTGTACAAAGGAAACAAACTAGACATAGTAAAGGAGTTCAATTATTTGGGTATAAATCTTGCCAGGACAGGAACATTTACAAAAGCAAAGAAAAAAATTGCAGAGAAAGCAACGAAAGCCATGTATGGAGTTATACAAAAAAGCCGTCTATTTAATCTTTCAATAAAATGCCAACTTGATCTGTTTGACAAAATAGTTAAACCTATCCTACTGTATGGATGTGAAGTTTGGGGATCTGAGAAAAATGATGTCATCGAACAAGTTCACCTGAAATTTCTGAAACATATATTGCACTTGAAAAAATCAACACCAAGCATTATTGTGTATGGTGAAACGGGCAGATACCCACTTGACATCAGCATTAAATGCCGAACTATTACGTTCTGGTGCAAACTATGTTCAGACGAAAACAAACTGTCTTCATTAATTTACAAGACTGCATATTATCAACACAATGTGAAAAATGAAAGTATCAAATGGATTAAATATGTTCAAGATATTCTTAACATGAGCGGATTTGCAAATATTTTTCAACTACAAAATGGACATTTATCAAAGTGGCTTAATCAGAGCATCAAAATGAGGCTAATCGACCAATACAAACAGACATGGTACTCTTCAATACAAAACTCACCAAAATGCATGAACTATAGACTGTTCAAAAAAACATTGGAGTTTGAGAACTACCTAAATATTCTTATAGACAAACATTTGTTTACACTATGTAAATTCAGAGCAGGTAACCATGCGTTACCTATAGAAAACGGAAGATGGCAAAACATTGCCCGAAATGAAAGGACATGCTCGTTGTGTAGTTCCGGTGAGATAGGAGACGAATTTCATTATTTGTTTTGCTGTTCGCATTTGAAGAACAAAAGACAATTATTTCTACAAACTAAATTTTCAAATAGCCCAAATATAATTTCATTTTGCTCACTATTTAATAGTGAAAAACAATCTGTCTTAAGAAAACTGTGTTTAATTATTAAGTGTATTAATAAAAAAGTTTGTCCCTCCATGTAAATGTAATCGCATACGCATCTTACTGATCTATTTTTTTTCCTTTCTACTAAGTTCAATCTTTAATTATACATGTTATTAAACATGTATGCCATCAAAATTTTGTACTTTTAAAATATCTTAGTAATACTGTATTTGTTTACCTCAGCTATTGTATATCTGTAATTATATTGTATGTTTCTCTGTAAACTTGTATTTAGTTTTCAGAGAATAAAGTATCTATCTATCTAAAGGCCGTACGGTTGCCTATAATTGATTACATCCCTTCATTTGAACTTGCATTGGGTGGATAGTTGTCTCATTTGCAATCATACCATATCTCCTTATTTTTATATTGTAGGAATTCGGAAGGAACGATCGACTATAGTCGAGAATCAGATTTACGAATGCTTGTACATTTATAAATGACGACTGGCCAGAACACAGATAAAGTGTATTTTGCAAAACTTTTCGGAATTCGGGTCATCAATGCTCTTCAACTTTATTTGGCCTTTTTAACTTTTTTGTTTCGAGCGTCACTGATGAATCTTGTAGACGAAAATCGCGTCTGGTGTGCAACATTTGCATCCAGGTATCTATGATCAGTTTATTATCTTACGAGTAACATAAACTGGTCATAAATACCTAGATTAAAATTTTGATCAGCACTTCTTTATTTTGAGCGACTTAAGTATCAAATGAAGGGGCAGAATGATAGGAAAACGATACCGATGCAATAGTCTGTGAGACTGGATATGATTAACCACCTTAATAGTGCTCATTTAGGTTATGACCAGATATAATCGCGCGCAAGTGGAAATATGTGTATGTACTTCAATGGCTAAAGAAACTAAGAACATGGCAGATCATTGTTCAATGTGCAAAAGGTCAAAACCAAGAGACCAACGTGAAATGCTGTGGTACATTATCGGTATGAACTTAGTATGAAATCAAAGTCGGACTACATCTCTTCGTGATATATTACTGTATCAGTTTTGGGTTTGACTTTTTATCTTTTATAAATGATATTCATTTGATATTAATACTCCAAACAATTTTCAAGATTTTAGACTTCTAAGCACTATTTGTTCTGTTAATGATCCGTAATTAAGTACGAAGTCACACAATTTACTAGAAAATGGGAAATACGTGACATAGTGCAAATGGTTTTTATAGAGGTCGGTCAATTTAAAACGTATCCACTCATATCAGACACGTTGACATTGATGTATCTAGAGATATAACAAAACACAATATTTGATTCCGAGTTTAAGTCTTTGTTGCGTATTAATCTCTTTATTCTCTTCATTTCATGGAACCTATAGCTCAAACAATTAAACAGTTTTACTAGATTGGCAATGGTGGTGTTTTGCGAAAAGGGGGCTCTATATCATTAGCTAACGTAGGCTTGTGAAAAAACAACAGATATGGGGCAATGAAACGAAGACAGTAAAAATTACCAAATGCAACACAGAAAAAAAGAAATCCTATGCATGCACAGGCACTTGTTTTTTTACTATATACCTTAATATAACACAGTATATAGTTTTTTTTCAGAAACAAGTGCCTGTGTATGCATGCCTGACATTGCGTTTCAATAGCAAAGTTCTACAAATTGTTCTATTTTACTTTCTCACACTTTTATTCATTGACTTGAAGCACTTTTCGTTTTGACATAATGAACTTGATATTAGGGACCAAATAAATCACTTACCGCGCCTACCTTTAGCGATGGCCTGTCATACTTGTCTCCCCCTTTTTGTTATTTCATGCCTGTTTTATGGTTTTACCGTTTCCGGTAAGGAGCTGACTTCGCTTCATTTCTTAATCTTGCATTACCATATATTTAGAAACGTACCCTTTGGAAATCTTAAGTTTAATGACTTACGGTTCATAATAACCTTTTGGCAAATATATCCATATTTACATCCCAAATTTTATTCTGAGTACAGACAAACCTATGCACCTGGTAAAGTTTTAAGGCATGGCAGGAACTAGATAATTACATTTTAAATGCATTTTATATTTCAGAAAATTATAAACTTTTATGGATTTTGAAATTCCTTTTTTTTCGTTCCCACAGAAGGTGCCAAAATAAACTAACTTTGGAAAAATGTTTGAGATGTCACCCTATGTAATAATATAAGTGAGTTCTTTAAATTGACATGGACAATAGATGGACAATACAGGCGGTAACCCAGTTGAAATTAAACAAAAGAAATGGAACTCTTTGTTAGAGAAGGTAAAACAAGACTAAGTTGGTAAATTTGAATTAAAATTGAGAATGGAAATGGGGAATGTGTCAAAGAGAAAACAACCCGACCAAAGAGCAGAAATTGTTTACATCTGTTTCTATGGGCTTTAAAAGTTTAATGGATGTTCATTATTAAGGATTTTATGCATCTTATGTATGTGTTTTTACTTAAATTATGGTATGGAGCTTCGAGATATTTGTAAACTTTTAAATTATAGACAAATTTTCACAAAACAGTCGATTGTGGTAGGTGCAAATACATGTGGATCTTTTTTGTGCATTAGCATAAATTCCGCCGACAAAAATTCCAAAGAAAGATAATAAATTGATCTTTTAAAAGCATTAATTTGCATCTCTGCCCCCAGTGGCAGTTTTTTTTGGGAAAAAATTCCCCAATAATTTCATCGAAAAGAGAAAGTCGAGTACACCTTTTTAAGTTTAGGGTGTTTGAGTTGACTATATATATTTAGGCTTTAGGTTGATATAATAACATTTAAAATTTACAGTACTAAAACATGAAATATATGGGTCAAGTGAAATACCTTTCTAATCATGTAATCAGTCAAAACAACAGAGTAGGCGTGTTCGAATAACAAATTTTTACTAAAGGTACTTGACGACAGACTTTTCAAGTGGATCTTAAAAATGCATAACTTCAAAAAAACGTCATTTTTTGTGTGTGTTATCTAGGGTAATTAGTCTTCAACCTCTAAAAATTTTAAGTCTGCCCTTCCATGAAATATTAAATTCGATTTTTAAAAATATTTTTGAAATTTCGAAAATTCCTCCTGACAACCAATCAGACAGTAGTTTTAAGTTGACCAAATACATAAAAGTACATTAAATGATGCTAAATAGCTAGAAGATACATTTGTCTTTAAAAATACAACTGGCATATAAGGATCGTAATGATGCTATGTGGATAAATTTATCGGTTTTCAAGAGCTAAATTGACAGCGCGTCATCACTACAATGGCTTCCATTTTTACGAAGTAGAATCCTGACTGAATAGATACTGCACAACAATAGGTGATTTAAACTATGCAATTGAGTGTATCGTATCAAATGAAATTCAGGAGTTTGTTTATTTTGGCACTCCTGTGAAAACGAAAAAAAAAAGGAATCTCAAAATCAAAGTAAGTTATAATATATTTTCTGAAACATAAAACGCATTTGTAATTATCTAGTTCCTGCCATGCAATTTTTAGAATTTTGACAAATTTATTCAAGATGGATTGTACTCTAATTACCTCTAATTACAGGTTACAACGTACAAAAGAACCAGACTCACGCTAGTGAACAATAAGATGTATCAAGCTAGCGACAATAAGCTTGCGAACAATAAGAAAACGCGCCAAACTGATAATGCATAAAAACCGAAGACTTGCAATAACATGAAACGTCCTTTGTGTTCTGATGAATATTATTTCCAGCAGGAAGACGAAGTGCAAAATCGATTAGTTAATTGTTTATTTAATACAACTTTGGCAATGGCATAAGGTTCCCTGGACCCAAAGACCCAGGTGGGTAAATTTACGGAACTTATACAACTGAGGTCCAAAGCTGGGTATAGTGACCCTAACCCCTCCCAACTTTAATTCGTAAAAAATCCCTACGCAAAGCTTTTATCCACACTAGGTACAAATGTTAGGCAATTGCTAAAGGTTGTCAGGCCCCAAAGACCCAGGTGGGTAAATTTACGGAACGTCTACAAACAAGGTCCAAAGTTAAAAGTAAGTTAAAGTAGGGAGGGGGTATGGTCACCATACCACACATTTGGACCTCGTTTGTAGACGTTCCGTAAATGTACCCACCTGGGTCTTTTGGAGAAGACAACGTTAGGCAATTGCCTAATATTTGTACCTACCTAGTGTGAACAAAAGCTTTGCCGTAGGGACTTTTTTATGAATTAAAGAAGGGAGGGGTAGGGTCACCATACCACAACTTTGGACCTCGTTTGTAGACTTTCCGTAAATTTACCCACCTTGCAAGGCAACTTTAGGCATTGCCTAACATTTGTACCTAGTGTGGACAAAAGCTTTGCCATAGGGGATTTATTTTTTACGAATTAAAGTTGGGAGGGGGTAGGGTCACCATACCCAAACTTTGAACCTCAATTGTATAAGTTCCGTAAATTTACCCACCTGGGTCTTTGGATCCAGGCAACCTTAGGCCATTACCTGTCATTTGTACCTAGTGTGGACAAAAGCTTTGCCGTAGGGATTACATAAATCACTCTTCCTATCGAAATGTTATAAAAAATTACCAGTGTAACGACATACTTTTGAATAATTTTTAAAAAGTTACTAGTTCTTCGATAAAACAAGAAAACTGTGTATTGACTTTTGTTATCAGTTTTACTTCAACTTAAAATCTAACAACAAAATACTTGACGTTCCAAAATCAATCTGTCTTTTACCTTTCTTTTCAAACGCATATAAGCTAGAAGATTTAATTTTATCGTTACACTAGTTTAGGATAAACTATTTTTATTAATTGTTTCACTATTATAAAGACGACAAACCCATATCTAATCAAAGAACATTAAAAAGAGAAAAGATTAGCTAAAAGGAAATTTTAAAATCCTATAAGAGATGCCCGGCTGTCAAAAAAAAATTGTAGTAAATAAACAATAAACTAATCAATTTTGCGTTTCGTCTTCCTACTGGAAATTATATTCATCATAACTCAAAGGACGTTTCATGTTATTGCAAGTCTTCGGTTTTTAGGCATTATCAGTTTGGCGCGTTTTCTTATTGTTCGCTGGCTTATTGTTCGCTAGCTTGATACATCTTATTGTTCGCTGGCTTAATGTTCGCTAGCTTGATACATCTTATTGTTCGCTGGCTTATTGTTCGCTAGCTTGAGTCTGGTTACAAAAGATTAATAATCTTCGTTTTTCTGTCCTGTCTTTTTCGACCAACAAAGTGCAAAACCAACTATTTATTTGTTGGTGTGATACCTGTTTTTGTAATCAACTCCTTCTACATTGTTCAACTCATACCCTTGAAACTTAACAGAAAGATTCAACACAAGTTGAAGTTGTGCATCTGTTATTATGGAATATTTTCAGGGATTTTTCCCATTTTCTAGACTTGGGAACTTTATTTAAGACTATACGTATTTTGTGTAATCAACTACTCCGACAGTATTCAACTACGTCCTCCACACTTCACAGACTGATTGTACATATATGTGTGAGTTGTCACAAACTGTAGATGAAATTATTTGAGGAGTTTTGTTTTTAGTTTTCCAGAGTAAGGAACTCCTCATTTTTCATTTACATTTTATATTTCTATATGTTTAAATGTTAATTATAGACCACATTCCATTGTCCTCGAATGTGACTTACCAAATAAGAGTTATCATCGGGTTGTTCTTACATGGGCAACACGACGAGTGTCACATATTGAGCAGGATCTGCCTACCCTTCCAGAGCAACTGAGATCCCCTGGTTTTTTGGTGAGGCAGGTGTTGCTCAGTCTTTAGTTCTCTATGTTGTGTTTTGTGTACTGTTGTTTGTCTTTTCGTCGTTTTTCGTTTTTGCCACGGCATTGGCATTTTGTTTTCGACCTATGAGTTTGAATGTCCGTTATGTATCTTTCGCCTCTCTTTAAGAAACATAATATGCATAATATGATCTTTTTTCCATTCTTCATTATTTGTTTTAGTTAAAACGCTAATAAAAGTGCATACACACATGTGGCTATCATGAATTCAGTGGTTGTCGTTAGTTGCCGACTGTCATAATTGGTTTTTCTTTTGTTTTGTTTACAGTTTTAGCATAAATCAGTCCGTTAGTTTTCTCGTTTGAATTGTTTCATATTTTGGGCAAGTCGGGGCGTTTTATATCTTACTATAAAGAATGGGACTTGTTCATTGTTGAAGGCCTAACGGTGACCCTAAGTTTGTCAGTTAAATCCACATCCTTTGGTCTCTGGTTGATAGTTGTTTGACACGACGTTGACTAGTTTGACACAAACTTGTCAAGTCCTCTCCTGATAAGCTGGTAAAACAAAGATTACAATTATTTCTACCATGAAAAACATTAAAAATACTAATGGAGATTTCTATTATCAGATTTTCATCATATTAATATCGTTAAATATCAGCTGCTCGACAGAAAATGTTTTTTTTTATCTTGTTCTCTGCGATCTCTCCATAAAAGCTTTATAACTTTGATATTCAACAGTATCAATATGTAGAAAAGAAAAATCTGTTCATTTCTAGTGCTTTTAGAACTTACTGTTTAATTAATTGGTAACAGAAGACAGTTTTATCTATGCAAAATCAGTCGTCTCCAACAGCACCTGGTAATACAAAATGTTCCATGTTTGTTGTGTTATTACCATTATTAAGAACTAAGCGACGATGAACAAATTCTAAATCTGTAAAATGTATAAAGCTCCTGTTGCTCCTGTTGCCAAAGGCTGATATCAACGGCAACCCCAAACGTTTCTTTAGTTTTCTAATTAACTTATGTTTTCTGTTCGAGAAATCGATATCATAACCGAGACGAAGGAAAGCGCGTAGTCGAGGATCGATGTTTACATATGTGTTAACATAGTCATAATTTATAACGAGAATATTACGATCCAAATAATTTCTGAAATAATGCCAAATATATTTCCATTCCATGTCAATCCATTGTAAGCCACCCATCTTATATTTATCACATAGAAATATCAAGTATGTTTTGCTTTTCGTTATATTTTCTAAAAGTTGTTCTTCCTTGATTGTCCCTGGAATTAAATCGCGACATGGTACAAATATGCGATATCCGGCGACCTCAAGGTTATGTGTTAGGATATTTAAAATCCATTGACGCAATTTATCATTTTCTTCATTAAAAGATATAAAAGCATCATAGATTGGAGTACAAAGATCATTACTCGATTTTCTTACAAAATATTTTCTTTTAAGAAGAATGCATTCATACCTAAATATGACTAACAAACTTGAAACAACAACGGCAAACGTAGATAAAACACTTAAAACTACAAGTAAGGTATATGAAATTTGTTTTTCACACATATCATCAATTGATACTTCCTCAGCTGATATTATTTCACTATTTAATCTACAAAAGTACATGCTTATGTTTCTACACTGCTTTAGTTTTCTATTGTTGATCCAGTCCTTTATCCATATATTTTTACAGTTACAATCTATCGTCACTTTTCCGAATCGTGCTCTACAAGGATTTAATGTTTGAATTTCCCGCGGTAAAGTTGTTAATTTATTTCCTGTCAAACTAAGGGAAATGTCTTTCGGTAAATTAGCTACGAAACCAGGTTTAATTGTTTGTATTTTATTATTAGATATATCTAGCACTGATAATCTTCCTAAATACGTTCTATTTTCTAAATTCTCAATACTGTTGTTTTTTAGTATGAGTATGAGATTTTTACCTTCTGGTATGTATACTGGTAGCTGTGTTAATCCAGCACTGGTACAGTTGACAACAGTTCGTTTTTCTTTGGGTTGATAAAAACAGTAACAGTTTTTTGGACATTTGTCTTTATTTGTCAAATTACAAATTAATACGTCGAGATGGTCCTCTTTAACAATATCGGTGATTACTTTCCCACGATATTCTGGGGGATTCCTCCCACGATATTCTGGGGGATTCCTCCCACGATATTCTGGGGATTCCAGCATGACATATTAAAATAGTCCCTCCAAATTTTTTAATGACATCTTCTGCAAGTTCGAGAAATGGTTCAATATGACAGTCACAATCCCATTTTGCATCAGACATAATGAAACCGTATTCAAAGACTTTTCCTAGAATTGAAATTTCTGAAATTCCTAACTTTTCGAAGTCTATGAACTTTGAGAATCTATTTCCGATTAGTTCAACAGAACCGCCATGATAAATCTTGTTTGGGTCAATTTTGAAATTATTTGTGTTAACGATTTCTTTAATTTTGTTAGATGTGAAATCAATGGAACAAAAATCTGTTTCAGAAACCATGTTGCTGAATTCAACTGTCTTCAAGTTATTGTATGAAAAGTCGGCATGGAATATCTGCAGATCAGTTCCAGTAATGGCAGCCGGTTCCAATGTTTTCAAGCCATTGTGAGCTACATTTAAAACCCGCAAATATGACAATCCGTTAAAAGTATCGTTTCGAATGTTATAAATCCTATTATAGCTAAGGTTGAGAGTATCCAGAAAAAGTAAACAGGAAATGTTTCCTATTTCGCTTAGTTCATTATATCTTAGATCAAGTCTAACTAAATTTGAAAAATTGCACATATTTATCGGAAGTCTTGTCAGAAATCCATGGGTATGTTGTACACTCAAGTAAGAACTTTTACTGTTTTTGTCTATTATTTTGCTTTTCCATTTCTTCGAATATATTCTACTTGTAACTTTATAGTATCATCCGATGGTACCTCCCAGATTGGCTTTGCATTACAGACACAGCATTCCTCCCTGGTCCAGGTATTCCTGAATGGATCTATGGTACAAAAATTCTTTGGGCATCTCATATAATTTGACCGATTAGCATGCTTTGGTTCCCACATCTCATAATTTTCAGATCGCAGCACGTGCAATATTCCAAAGAAGAAAAGAAATAACCGTTTATATTTCATGACATTCATAATTTCCAATTAAACAAATCAAAATTAAATTGGTCCACAGAGATGTCAATATATCAACAACATTAATAGTTTCGGGTATCTGCAACTGTTTAAGATACGTTTATTGCTATGATTACATCGTTCGTAAGGTGGTGTGTATGTGTTGAAAGTTCTGACAGAAAAAGAAAGACTATCTTTAAGCTTCTATAAGACTCAATTTGATTGTCGAAAACCGCTTAATTATTCTCCTCACGTTTAAGATAAAAGTACCGTGAAATTTATTTACATGCGACATATACGTGTCCTATTGAAGAGTAGAAGTTAGCATGCTAAACAAATTACATTAATCCTAACTTTGATAAAATATACAAGAAAAGTCCCCTTGCACTTCACAAATACTCTAATTTAGTAGATCTTAGGAATGTGGCATATCTTATACAGTTTTTGTTTACATCATAACAGTAACACAAACTTCCATTAGTCCAAATACGTATTTACATAGTAATTTAACACACATATATTTTAGACAGTAATCGAATATAAAGCAAACATGCATTATACGCGTAAGTCTTGATTTACCAGTCAAATGGTGAGCTTTAAAATTAATTATAGATAAATAAAACAAATTTTGCCAAAGTGATTACACATTTTAATCGATTGTGCTTAGATGAATGGTCATGTCATGTTCCGGACACTTTTAATTCAAAATTTACTAAGGGAGACTTCATAGATATAAGAAGATGTGGTATGAGTGCCAATGAGACAACTCTCCATCCAAGTCACAATTTGTAAAAGTAAACCATTATAGGTCAAAGTACGGCCTTCAACACGGAGCCTTGGATCACACCGAACCGCAAGCTATAAAGGGACCCAAAAATGACTAGTGTAAAACCATTCAAACAGGAAAACCAACGGTCTAATCTATATAAAAAACGAGAAACACTTATGAACCACATCAACAAAGTTAACTACAACCACTTAACATCAGGTTCCTGACTTAGGACAGGTGCAAACAAATGCAGCGGGTTTAAACGTTTTAATAGGCGCCAACCTTCACACTACCTGAAACAATAGTGTAACATCACAACATAGAAAGACACACTATAACATGTCAATTGAAATAGCTCAACTCAATACCTATACAAATGACAATTAACAAGTCTTTTCTGGACTTAATGGTGATGTGTCGTTCTCATTTTTACATCGGATGACCGTGAGGGCATTCCGGTGTATTGTTGCCACAGACATTTCTACCCACGTAACTTTCGTTGAATTTCCTGTCATTTATTTATCATCCACGCACGAACTTGTCTCAGAAAAAAATATATCTATGTACCTTAACCTCACTTTCAGGTATAGAGATGTGATTTTTTTTTCTGAGACAAGTGCTTGTGGCCATCTACAAGAACTTGCGGTCATCCGATGTTCAGTACTTCAGTACTTTGATTCTTATTTGATATTACTTAGTTGTGTAATATGACCTTGTTTTCATTATCACGTTGATCTCTTAGACAGAACAATTGATTTTGATAATTGCACGAAAAAATAGCTAGGAAGACATGACGCGAATACACATATCTGTAAAGACAACTGCTAATATTTTATTCTCTTTTTATCTGTCGTCTAAATAAGGACACAGAAAGAGCGAAAGAATCTGTATCTAGTAATAATCATAGCTTGTAGCACAAATAATTTTCTCTTATCGATATCATCATTAGTCATTTGTATTAATTTAAAAAAAATCCAAAGAAAAACTAATAATTCATTTAATTAGGTTAATTAATGAGGTAATTATGAAAAAAACACTGACTATAGAAAAAAGAGGAAAGATCCGAAAAGAGACAATATACCTTACAAGACTAGACTGGTTCCCTTATATGTTTGATATTTTGCAACACGATGTATTACCATCAAACATTCGTCAATTAATCAACAAAACGAGATCCACGGGGAAGCCCCTGTGCAGCATGTGTGCACAAATATTTGTGTTAGAATTCCGACGTCAAACATGGCTATTAAACCAGGATATTGGTAGCAAAAATACTTGGTTGACAAGGAGAAGAACTAAACGAGAAAAATAACCTTTTGGATAAAACTTTTTTTCTTTGAATATAGTAATACGTGTACTTTTAAAACGCAGGTGTGGAAGTCTCTGTATTTGGGATAACATATTGTGAAACTGGTGATAAATTTATGGCATTGTATTCTTGATTGTGTTAGTTTTAGTAATGGTTCTCTTAATTCTAAGATAATACCGAAAACAAAGACATTAAATTTCTAGGCAACACTGAAGACACGGACCTTACATTATTAGGCAACACTGAAGACACGGACCTTATATTATTAGGCAATACTGAAAACAAGGACATTGCATTCCTAAGGAATATGTATGAAAAACTGCATTAAGGTTCATATCGAAATATACATGTATACTTTTTTTTATTATAATAGCTTTTAGCAAAACTTTCACAAATCATTTCACAAAAACCTCTCAGGTTGATTTGTTTTATAAAATACAAAATTGATAGACATTCCAAGATAGCCGCAATTTTAAGAGAATTGTCAGTAGTGCAGCCGGTGAAAAGTATGATAAATTCTGTATGTGTTTGTCGTAAGTCAGGAGCCTTCAATGATTGTCGTTTGTTGCTGTATATCATATTTGTTTTTCGTTCGTTGTTTTGTACATAAATCAGACCGTCAGTTTTATCGTTTAAATTGTTTTATATTTGTCATTTAGTGGCTTTTTATAGCTTATTATACGTTTGGGTTTTGCTCGTTGTTGAAGGCCATACGGTGACATATAGTTGTTTACTTCTGTATAATTTGGTCTCTGGTGGAGAGTTGTCTCATTGGCAATCATACCATATCTTCTTATTTTTATATGGAATAAGTTTTGTTGTTTTGGCCAGCAGAGATATTTTTACTATTTCAAATTTAATCATTATTTATCAATCTTATTTAATGTAGTTAATTAATAATCACTTCAGTTTTATCTACATTTATAGAATAGATTACAGTAGCGGTATTTGGCAAAACCTTTCGGAATTGTGGGTGCTAAATGCTCTTCAACTTCGTACTTTATTTGGCCTTTTTAACGTTTTTTCTTCGAGCGTCACGGGTGGGTCCATGGAAGAAGAAACGCGCATCTGGCGTAAGCATTTTTAATTAGGATATCCATGATGGGTTTATTTCGTACAGATAGATACTCATTACGCACATTAATTAGGTCTTTCCACTTTTCTGTGGAAAGACCTATTGTATTTGTTCTGATTATTTTTTTTCTTCTTCCGCCAAATTTTGTTATCGCGTAAAATTTTTGTTTCGCAATTTGTGGCTAAGATATTTCTTATATAGTATCATACAGTTTATGCGCTTTTTATTTTCACCCATTCTAAGCCGAACAATTTTCTTTGTAAGAGTTATTTCCCTATTCACTGTTTATCAAATGTGTGCATCTCCTTCGTAACAAAAAAGATATCGACAAAATTTTTTTCTAAATTGTTCGTTACATCCTCAGGAATTTTTGGCTAATTTGGATCGAAGCGATTTGATGAAATTTTAAAGGAGTTATTTACCTTTACCAAATAAATTTGTCGGTATGTTTTTTTAACTCATAAACCGTTAACCGTATAACCCTGGAATCTTTTTATTTGAGGTCCCTAGGTCCTAACTTAGAAAATGAGGTCAAGGTCAAAGGTCAAGGTCAAGTTCTCAATTTTGACTTTTCCTTTTTTTTGCATTTTCTCAAACACTTTTAAAGATATATATGAAACAACAAGTGCAAAATGTTTGCTTTATTGTCACGAAGATATGTTACATTTGGTCTGAAACAATCTAATGGCACCTTATAGGAGTAAGTGCCCCTGATATGTCCAATTATAAGGTTAATTGATTATTACTTCAACTTGGTTCATTATAAAGTCATATGACCTTTTACAAAAGGTTGGATGTCATATGACCTTGAAGATTGACAACCGGAAGTGACCTTGAGAAAACCGGAAGTAGACATTTTTGCACTTTCTTCATGGAAAAGTACTCGGAATCCATATATTTTGTAATTCTAATACATTAACTTATCACTGAAGACTACAAATGACTTTCGATAAACCGGAAGTGGTCAATTATCTCCTGATTTACATGCAAAAGTATATAGAAACTATATATTTTTGGAATCAGTGTAAAAGAAACTATTATATGAGACCGGAAGTGACATTTACTTCACCGGAAGTAGCTAATTATCTCCCTTATTTCACTCAAAAGTATATAGAAACCACTTATTTATCGCATCAGTATGAAGAATCTGATGATAAGATGCCAATTTTAACTTTGAGTAAACACGAACAAGCTTCTTTTCAATGAATTTAAAAATTGCTGTGGAAAGACCTTCAATTGTTCTCTGAACAATTGGTTTTTAATTACGCTTGGTTTGGTTTTATCAATCGGAAACCTGATTACAAAACATATTTTCTTGCTTTCAGTAACTTGAGCATTCTTTGATATAGTATAGTTTATTATACGATATGGCACAAATATAGTCATTATGAATATAGTTTATTTTTATATTTTTTACTTGCTTTTTTTTTTAATCTATTTTACGGTTATTTTTAATCAAGCACTTTTCATTTGCTGATTTTCATTGCATATCTATTAGTGCACCTTTTGGTTTATCGTATATTTCTTAGTGTACCTTTTGGTTCATTGTATAATTTTGGCATTCCACTTAAGAAATGACTGTAATATTTGTTCCGTCTATGAAGAAATAACCTCCAAAATGGGGTGCACACTGAATAACCCGCGTAGCGGGTTATTTAAAAGTGTGCACCCCATTTTTGATGTTATTTCGAATAGACAGAAAAAATATTACAGTTATCCCTTATAATTTAATTCAAAATTCCATTTTTATTGAGTAAATCATGAAAAAACGTTGATGACGTCACGGTCACATGACAACATTATGTCTATGAGCTGGTAGACAAAAAAAACTTTCAGCCAATCAGAAGACGTGTTTCATCCATAATTAAATTATTAATTGATAAGAGTAGGAAGATGACGACTATGATTGCAAAAAATAGTTTATCACGCTACATATCCATGTGTCTCACAAATTAGAAACTTTGTCAGTGGTTGTTTTATGTCATATTAGTCTTTCCCTTTTGTTTTTTGTTTTCTCTTTTTTGTTATTATGATAATTTGATGGTTACTTTATATTACATTGTATTCAAAGTAAACAAGTTGGTTTGTCAGATTTATTACGTATCTGCGTTTTCTCTGTCATTCGTTAACTGCTCGACACTTACTTCCATAGTTCCTCAATCCCATAATTACAATATACTATTGTTAGCTAAAAATATAAAAAAAATAAAAGATATGAGATAAAACTTCACATGAAAGAACAATCAATCTAAATCTTCTCTTGCAATATTTCTTTTCAATATATCCGTTTAAATATTAAACGATTCATGATTTAATAATTCGGCAATATTTTTTTTTGCCATGTTCTATGCATTCTATTTCATCAATGTTTGATATTCTAATTTTTATTCGCGGCAATATCTTAATTTAAATAAATCTTTAGTAAGCTTGAAATTAACTTGGGTTTCTTTGTTTCTATCTAGGTAACGACGGGAAGATGCTTGAATTGAGGTTCGCTGAGAGAACTATGTGGTCTTTCCAAGTGTTGGCGGGAAGATGCTCTTTGTGGTTGAGTGAGAGAACTTTGTGTTCTATCCAAGTGGCGACTAGGTGATGCTTTTGGAGTGGTTTTGTGATAGAGCAATGTGTTCTATCCAAGTGGCGGGGGAAGATGCTGTTAGAGGGTGGGGTGAGCGAGAACTGTGTGTTTTATCCAAGTGGTGGTGGGAATGCTATGATGGTGAGTGAACTATGTATTCTATCCAAGTGGCGGTGTGCAGAGTATTTTAGAGTGGTTGGGTGAAAGAACTGTTTGTTTTATCCAAGTGACGGCGGGAATATGTTGTCAGAGTGGTTAGAGTGGTTTGTCCAAGTGGCGGCGGAAATATATTGTTAGAGTGGTTAGAGTGGTTGGCTGAGAGAACTTTGTGGTTTGTCCAAGTGGCGGCGGAAATATATTGTTAGAGTGGTGGGGTGAGATAACTGTGTCTTCTATCCAAGTGGCAGCGGAAAGATACTTTAAGTGTGTTGGGGTGAGAGAAATTAGTGACATAAACGGTACCAGATACGCAATTCGACAATTAATGTGATACTCGAGGCCAAAATGTTTGGTGGTGGGTGAAAAGATACTGTAATTTTCGAAAAATATTATTGTAAAAAATAAGTACATCACATTGTTACACATAAATCTTAAATAAAGATTGATTGAAATAATTTCCAAAATTGTTTAACAGCAAATTTCAATAACATATAATCCGTATTTTCATGCCATTACCGAAGTACTGGCTACTGGGCTTGTGATACCCTCTGGGTCCACCGGCAGATGTATTGACCCTGAGGTAATAACAACATAAATAGTACCAATTTTACTGTACCAGATGTGCATTTCGACAATAAATGTCTCCATTGATGCTTGAGGTAAAAAAGATTGTAATTCAAATCTTATTCAAAATTGAGGAGCTGATAAAACCAAAAATGTATAGCCCAAGCCGTCAAGGAATTACCAGAGCTTTGTATAGAGGAGATATATTTCTTTATTCAAAATAATTTCCAAAATTGTTTTACAGCAAATTTCAATAACACAATATCCGTATTTACATGACATTACCGAAGTACTGGCTACTGGGCTAGTGATACCCTCGGGAACTAACAGTCCACCAGCAGAGGTATCGTCCCTGAGGTAGTAACAACATTAACGGTACCAATTTTAATGCACCAGATGTACATTTCGACAATAAATGTATATTTAGTGATGCTCGAGGCCAAAATATTTGAAAATCTAAAACTTATTCATAAATTGAAGAGTTGATAAAACCAAGGACAAAAGTATAGCCAATGCCGGCAAGGAATTAGAGCTATGCATGAGGGAGATCTATAAATTCCTGAATTTCATAAAAATTAAAAATGTTTAACTGTAAATTTCAATAACACAATATCCGTATTTGCATGCCAGAACCGAAGTACTGGCTACTGGGCTGGTTATATCCGCGAGGACTAACAGTCCGCCAGCAGGAGTATCGACCCTGTGGTAGTATAAACATAAACGTTTAAAAAATTCTGCACCAGATGTGTATTTCGACAATAAATATCTCTTCACAAATGTTCGCGGTCAAAATATTAAAAATTTTTAAATCTTATTCAAAATTGAAGAGCTGTGTGTTTAACACAAGTGGTGGTTGGTGAAAAGATGCTGTAATCTTTAAAACATATTATTGAAAAAAAAAGTTTATCACATTGTTACACATTTATCTTAAATATAGATTGATTTTAATCGTCTATGTTTACTAATGGAAAATCTAATAGCTTGCCTCATATCAAGAAGTGAATTTTCATCCTTATTACCCCTTCCCATCTTGTCTGTGGCTTATGTTCCAGCTATTTTGTATCATTTCTCAAAAGTTGAATATAATACTAATAATAATTTGTTACAAGTATTGAGGTTTGGGCGTTTTCGTGATTTAAGACTTAAATAAACATACCATGCTTCATATTACAGAGCAAATGACAACTTAATCTTGTCTTTTTTCCAATGGTACATATCCCTTTACACTGGTTATGTCTACATTTTATCCGACACGCCTTCAGTGAAGACCCAGCGCATTTTGATGACTTTGTTGAATTGGTTACTGAAAAAAATGTACTAACTTAAGTATAGCAATATGTTTTTCTTTTAATCGCTTTTTCATTGATTCAAAAGGGATTTTAGAAAACGTTAATTGTCACTTTGTCGATCTCCTGGTGATTCGTATCCTGTTGGGACATTTTGTCAGACTAATAGTCGCTTTTGACAATTTGCTAGTATGTTCATATTAATGCTATATACAATGGAAAAGCGTTGGTTCGTAAACAAAATATCATGACCCCGGATGATGTTTTTTCTACGATGTCTTGAGTTTTGTATCTCTGACAAGTTTTTTTGTATGTGTTTTAAACAGTGAGATACTGTTCGTAATAAGGCCCATGTATCAGTGCACTTAAATAACAATCTAGTTCTCTTTGATGATTCACTGAAAATAAATCATTAATTGTAAATATACAAGTTGTAGAGTTATAAATTATAAAAATATATAATAAAAGGTAACAGCAGTATTCAAAACTCACAATTCTTCAAACGAAGCAATAGAAAGTACGTCAACAGGGTAAAGCGTCTCCAAGTAGGTAGGCATCACCCTCTATGCGAATGTTCGCTCAGACAAAATGCCAAGTAGAGAATAGGGCACAATTGATAAATTTTCGGTTAAAAATACTGTTTTTGTAACCGTGAACTTAAGGTTCATATTATACATTTTGATTTTCAACAACGAAAGAACACAAGGTGGCCTTATCTTATAATGCGCGGATTTAGTCAAGATTGCTGTATTCAAGGAGATCCTAAAATATTTCGGCCTTCATAATTCGAAGTCAGAATATCCTAAATATTTTAGGACCTCCATAATTCGATTTCAGTGTATTCTAAAATATTTTAGGGCCTCCACAATTTGATTTAAGGACCTCCATATCATGAAATCGATTTAAGGATATCCTTAAATATATAGAATTCATAAATAGAAATTTGATTGAAATAAAGGAGTAATGGTTTGACATTTTTCTGATAAGTATCATACATTATCGGCATATCAGTATGTGACCTATAACTTGGTATAACAAGACTTACCATTTGTAAGGAGACACAAGGAAGCAACCATAAATACGACAGTATTCATGGTATCTTAGTTTTCCAAAATATTTGCCTGAAATGTATTAAAAATGTATTAAAATGTAAATAATAGTACAACATAGCATCCCATACATGACCTTATCGGACAATTTAATGAATGAAATCAACTTTGATCTGAGTAAATATACAAGTATTTAGTTTGGTTGAATGGCTTGATCCTTTATGTGATGGCATGTGTTGCCGTTCTATGCTCTACTCGTAATGTAAGTCGTTGTTGTTTTGACGGAAATAACTTATTTTTTTTTTAATTTCATAATGTGGAAAACAAATGCACTGAACTCCAGTGCAGGTTTTGAAAGCATTTAAAGTTCTGAATAACTGAATAAATGAGACTGCACACCTGACATTTATCATTGAAGATATTCAAGCAACTGTCAGGATATAAAAGCAATATAGTGTTGCTCCTTGGATATACGTTTATTTCTCAATATATCTTGTGAAATAATGTACACTCATCCCATATCCATTTTCACCCGAACAGTAAAACTGAAAAGCAAGAACAAATGAAAAACCAAATAGCAACGAGACTTATACACTGTTCCATAAGAAATATTGATTATACGGAAAACATCGATGTTCAAAATACTACTAGATAATGTACTGTTTATTATTTTTTTTCTGTACCGTGTTTTTTTTTTTGTAGTTAAGATTACGTTTATCTGCCTCATCTTTTCACTCACACTGACATGTAATGGAATTAAAGTTTTTTTTAATCACCGAATTATTTTAATCTCTATCAATAGAATACAGGGCTCGTTTATTTTCTAGGCTATTCTATTCATACAGACCCAAACATTTCTATGTATTCATACATCCTTGGCTTTAAAATGTTTAGAATAAGCGTTCCTGAAATTTTTAATTGTTTAATTCATGAGCATCCTCATGGGTTTTTGATTATGTGATTACTTGGCCGTTTTTATAGTCATTTGATTACCAGACCAAATATTTCATGATTATTTGATTATTGATAATCTAAGACTGTATTTTTGATTATGTGATTATCTTGTTTAAAAAAATAATTATTGATTATGTGATTATGTGATTATATTGGCAAAAAAAAATGTGATTATGTGATTACTTGGACACCCCCATGAGGGGCCTTATTCATTTGAACCATAAATTACTGATGTTTAGTAAAAAAAAAATAGAAATAATAAGCGGTCTAATAAGTTCTATACGCATCATCCTGTTCTTTTTTCTATAATGTGATAGGCCGGTAATAATAATTACAAATCCTATATGAAGTAAGCGATGGTAAAATCGAATTCATGGTCCGGCTAAAAACAAGCAAAGTTTGAAAAAGGAGACCGCACAGTGATCTATAGTTAGTTACTTCAACTTCTTTTTTTTTCTCTAGTGGATAGTTATCTCGCTGGCAATCATACCACTTCTTTTAATTTTCATATCTCAATTGCTTATCTTACATATAGTTATAAATGCTAACCGTAACAAATGTTTCGTGCATCTATAAGGAGACGAGGGCAAATTACAAGAAATATCAAACAAGTAGGTACTGCAAAGATGGTTGACCAGGATGAAAAGCGAGAAATTTGGAATGATAAGGAAAAAGGAATGTAAGATCGGGATAGTTTGGTCAATCAATCAAAGAGTTGTCGCAATCGTCCTTTAACTTCAGAGACGATGCATACGGAATGATCTCCACAATTGTTGATATTGGATTCAATGTCCTAAATTCAACCGTATGGATTGCGTATTTAAGGATAATAACATGCAATGCATTTTTATGCAAAAAAATGAATTATCTTTGTGTTTTCAGCTGTTCTTTTTGGGCTGTTACTACGAAATAGATTTTTTTTTACAAGGAATATTATGGAGAATTAGAAAAATTAAACAGATCTACTGCATACTATGAATTCTACCCCCCCCCCTTTTTTCCCGTAAAAAAAGAAAAGAAGAAAAAGGAATTTAAAATGAACCTTGCTTCTGCAAAATGTTCTGTTAGACAGACTTTTCATTTTCATGACATTTTCAACGTGTAACAAACATTCATTAAATCAATAAGCAGTGTGTTATTGCCATTGTTTTGAACGAGTTCAGGTGCTATATTCCATGTCTAGATGCTTAATACTGATTAAAAACGAATACCATGTTTGCATCCAACTAAGAGGTCGTGATTAATTCTTAAGCGCTTTTGATCCAGTTGTGTCTGAGATATGAATATTTTACGTATGAACGTTGCTCGAAAAGATATAATTTCAACTCTAAAACTAATTTCTTTCAGGTAAGCTCGAAAGTTATTTATTTATTTAGTTTATTTGAAGACAGCTGCACCATTTCAAATGAACACTACGACTGCCATTTCTAAGAAAACAATCTTTGATGTTTTTTAATGGCAGTTTCAATATTATATCGGCATTACTTCTCAAATGCTTTTAAAACTGTATTAACCTTATACAGCATTTATTGAGTATATATGTGTAAACAGTATTTATAACTGTAAAACTACTAGTATGTGATATATTTCTACAGAGAATAGATATTCAGTGGCGGATCCAGAAGGGGGTTCCGGTGGTTGGAACCCCTTTTTCTGGACGATCAATGCATTTGAATGGGGACATATAGTTGGAACCCCCCTTTTATCCTGGGTTGGGAACCCCCCTTTTAAAAATGGCTGGATCCGCCCCTGATATTTTACCTATACATACGTCATTTTCATTAATTTATATGGATCTTTCTAGCCAATAGTCTAGATTTTACCGCACTGTTATTTCCTAACTTCTATACAATCTCCAATGTAGTATAACACAATTTATCTTTAGATAGTTTTCTCACCTGGGTCCCTTTCGAGTTGTCAGGGTGATACCTTTCAACCTGTAAGTTAACTGTCTATGTCCTGTGTTTGCCGAATTAACAAGACTACATTTAAATTTTGAATCGTGGAAGGTAAAATATCTGGAAATACAATTTCAAAAATATTTGAGATTTTCTTTAAGATTAGCACAGAAACACATATTCTCTGTGTTTATTTTTTGGATTATTAGAAAAACGACAATGCCAAAACCTTGTAAAACTAATTTATAAAATTTAGGTCAGAAATTTAACTGAAACCGCGCTGTCAAAATATGGAAGTTGATGGCTCAAAATGAAATTTGAATACATAAGAGTCAATATGACAAAGTTAATAGAACTAAACAAATCATACATTCTATAAAACCATCACGTTATTCAGTGCTATGCATTGCTCTTCGGATTTTTTAAAATTATATTGCAGGGCATCCATTACCAAAACGAACTAATTTGCTCTTGAAAGGCAATAGATTATTAATTTTTGTTCTGGTTAAGAAATCTTTTTATTTTTAAATGAAAAAAAAAATGAAAATTACAGTTTTGAGCCATTTTCGAGCATTTATAATTGATTACATGGTCAGAAATGCGAAATATTTTTGTTGCAACCAAAAGGACACTCACTGCAAATTTTGTTTTATTTATTATGAGACAAGTAATTATACTTAAAAACGATAATGTCCAAGTCGAATATTTTATTGATATAAAATCTAAAATCTAAACAAAATAAGCATATCATCATAAATATCAAAATTTAAGACAAGTAACACAATCATGGTAATAGAAAAAATATGAAATCTTGTGAAGGGAAATTCAAGCAACTAGATTGTACGAGGATTTGTAAGCTATACATGAGGGAAAAAATAATAATGTCACATAAAATGATGATAATGGCGGTCATTTTTATAACGTTCTTAAGGAACTTGATCCTTTTCATCATGAAATGTCTGAAGGGAATGTGCCACCTATATCTATATTTTGACATAGCTTTAGTTTTATTTTGGAATAAAAAAACAAGAGTGCACACGCTGAAATGTCTCGCCTATTTTACTGATTGATTTTATGTTGAAAGTCTTAATGATAAAGGTTTTACTATGAGTATCACATAAACATAACATTTTCAAAGATCCATAACAATGAGGTCAAGGTGAGATAAATCCTGTCAGGCATGCATGTTCACCTTACAATTATTCGATACACCAAATATAGATGACTTATTGCTAATGGTAATTGAAAAACAGACCAAAATACAAAAACTTAGTATTGACCAATGAACCATGAAAATGAGGTAAAGCTCAGATTAAACCTGCCAGATAGACATGTATACCTTACAATCATTCATACACCAAATATACTAGTAGTTGACTTACTGCTTTAAGTATTAGAAAAACTTACTAAAACACAAAAACTTTAACATTGACCAATGAACCATGAAAATGAGGTCAAAGTCAGATGAAACCTGCCAGACTGACATTTAAAATAGATTGGAAACAGTGTCGTCAGGTCACGCTCTTTCGTCGTATTGTAAAAATTGGTGTAAACGGGAAAAGTCTGATAAAAATATCTCTTGATTCTTATTTAGATACATGTGTGAATGTTGTGGATATTCGAATATCACATTTTGAAAATAATTCAGAAATAAATAAAAGAGTACACAATACGCCTATTTCTAGAATAAGAAACAAACTTCAAATACTTTTAAAGCGGTTTGTGTTTGTACCGGCCGACAAAGCAGCCAACAATGTGGTGGTAGTATGCCGTAAATACTACACGGACGTTCTTAAGAATGAAATTTTAAATTCTTCTACATTCAAGTCCGTACGCTCCATAGAAAGTCGTATAGTAAACAATCATATCACAACCACAACACAGCTTAAGGCCTCTTCTGAGCATTTGAAGGTCCCTACTATGTATTGGTTACCTAAACTACACAAAAAACCAGTAAAATATCGTTTCATCTCGGCCTCTAGTAAGTGTTCTACAACTAATCTTTCAGTGCTTTTAACTAGTTCCTTAACTACTATCAAAGAACTTATCATTAACTTTTGTAATAAAATATATGAAAGTGGAATTAATTATTTTTGGAGTGTAAAAATTTTTTTTGATGTTTTAGAAATATTACGTGCTTTTAATGATTCTTTTGATTCTGTTGACAGTTTTTACTTTTCAACTCTTTAAACTACACTTCCATACAATTCTTATCAAACAAAAGTTTTCATATTTAATTAAATGGTCGTTTGGTAAATCTGAATGCAAATATATATTAACTGCAACTCATTTAAAGCGTTCTTCTCTAATGAGAAAGGTAAATATGCTAGATATTCTTACTGGAGGTGTGATGAGATGATTGAAGCTGTTAATTTTCTCCTTGATAATATTTATGTACGTTTCGGCAATACAGTTTATCGACAGGTTGTAGGTATTCCTATGGGCACCAATTGCGCCCCTTTAATAGCAGACTTGTTCTTGTACTGTTATAAATCACAGTTTATGACCAAACTCAGTAAAGACCCGTCTAAATTGCATTTAATTGATAAATTCAACAACACTTACCGTTATCTTGATGATATTTTTTCGTTAAATAATCAAGAATTTTATAAATATACTGCCAAAACTTACCCAAAGGAACTTACTTTAAATAAATATATATATATAAACGGTAATAACTGTCCTTTCCTAGATTCAGATATTTCAGTTATCAGTGCATTGAAATCAAACTAAATATTATCTAAATATTATTTTTATATACATATGCACATTCATGGCTCTATAATCTGTTAATACCTGTATCTTGGCATTGCACAAGGTCATGTGTTTTTCTCTGACTGTTAATGACGTCTTTACACTAAAATCCATTGGATGTTGGATTTGTACTGATTGATATTTTAGTCTTAAATGCATGATTTTTTTATAAGTTGTTATTAACTTTGAACTAGCTGTCAGTAACTGCGAGTACTCTCAGATCTGTACTTGAAGTCTTTTTGTTGTGGGGATGTATAAGAACCCTGCCACGTCCACTGTGATGTATAAGTACCCTGCCACGTCCACTCTGTGTTTTTGTTAGATGTATTTCTATTTGTATCCATCTGATGAGCTAAGCCTATTTCAGCTGTTTTTTTTATAGTTTGTTCTTATGTTGTACTGTTACACCACTGTAGGGAGGGTTGGGGCTTTAAACTAGTGTAACCGCGCCACATTCTATATGTGCCTGTCCCAAGTCATGCAGGAGCCTGTAATTGAGTGGTGGTTGTTGTTTGTAGCTATTTATCATATTTGTTTTTCGTTTATTGTTGTGTATAGTGTGTTCTTGTGTTGTGCTGTTGCACCACTGCCCCAGGTTAGGGGGAGGGTTTGGCGCCATCTAACTAGTTTAACCCCGCCACATTCTGTGTGCCTGTCCCAAGTCAGGAGCCTGTAATTCAGTAGTTGTCGTTTGTTGCTGTTTAACATGTTTGTTTTTTGTTCATTATTTTGTACATAAATTAGGCCGTTAGTTTTCTCGTTTGAATTGTTTTACATCTGTCATTTCGGTGCCTTTTATAGCTGACTATGCGGTATGACTTTGCTCATTGTTTAAGGCCGTACGGTGACCTATAGTTGTTAATTTCTGTGTCATTTGGTCTCTTGTAGAGAGTTGTCTCATTGGCAATCATACCACATCTTCTTATTTTCATATGACATGCACCACATGTAGTTGACCTACTGCTTATAGTATCTGAGAAACGGACATAATCACGTAACTTTATGTAACGTAATGGTTTAGAAACACAAAGGTTTTAAATAATACTTTAAATAAAATTGCATGAAAATAATACGATGATAAAATATCTATGTGCACATCAGTACGAGCACGAGATAGTTCTGACAATGTTCTGGTCAATCTACAAATGTATATAGATAAATAGAAACATAGGATTGTCTGGTGGTCGTATAGTGTGTTCCATAAACGGTAATGTTTATACGAGTGGTTCTGTAATACAGGCACATGGTGAGGTACTGGTGATCTATATCATAAGTTTATTGAAAGTCAATTAATGATCTGGATATTAATGCATACATCTTCGTTACTTTCATGGCTTCTTAATTAATATTAATAAAGGACAATTGGTTTGTATATCATCAAGGCTAGGTTAATTGTCATCTGGCATTTTGGTTTGTCTGATATCGGGGTTATAACATTTGTATATCATTAAGTCCAACATGGATATATATTCAACTATGTTACACGCTTCACCTTAATCAGTGACCCTTATAATGAGGCCAAGGTCAGATGAACTCTGTCTGACGGACATGTAGACGTTGCAAGAAACCCATATACCTAATATATTTACCGTATTACTCATAATAAGTGAGAAATTCAAATGACAATAAACTATGACTTTTTCAAACAGTCGATGAACCCTGCAAATGAGGTCAAGGACAATGGACATACGACAGAAAAAACTTCGTAACATAAAGTATCTGCCAGTGGCGGATCCAGAACTTTTCATAAGGGGCCCACTGACTGACCTAAAAGGAGGGGCGCTCCAGTCATGCTTCAGTGATTCCCTATATAATCAACCAAATGTTTACCACAAAAGGGGGTGCCGGCCCCCCAGGGCCCCCCTTGGATCCGCCTATGTCTGCATACATGGTATGAGTCATCCAGGTCTTCTACCTTCTGAAATATAAAGCTTTATACAAATAGTTTACACCGCTGCTGCCGGATAGTATTCCCTATGTTCGCATACTGCGAGTTTCGTCGCAGGCGAGACGAATATAAAAACCTGTAATCTAAATCGGTCTATTGATAGCCGCCTTTTTAATGCCTACCCTAGACTATCTATGAACCACATATATATCTATATTTTTTTTCTAAATTCGGTTTAATGTGAAATAGATTTTTTTTCAAAACATGTAGAGAGCCCACTGCCACTAAACTGTATATGCTCGTTTTTTGTCAATTTATTCTTTCATCTTATCATGTAAAGAAGTAGACATCTTCTTTTTTATATATCTCTTTATCTCACTACACATACTTACACCAGAAGCTACTGTCTTTTTTTAAAATCGCCAATATTTATGTTTGATTTGCATATAAATCGTTTAGTTCCCAATATGTATTAAATTTATAAACTCAAGATTTGGTAAATCACTCTCACAAATTGAACAAATACGACATCAATAGACCAATTAATTATTAGATTACTCGAGTTGTAAATATGTGCTAAATTGGTGCCCATAGGAATACCTACAACCTGTCGAGAAACTGTATTGCCGAAACGTACATAAATATTATCAAGGAGAAAATTAACAGCTTCAATCATCTCATCACACCTCCAGTAAGTATATCTAGCATATTTACCTTTGTCATTAGAGAAGAAAGCTTTAAATGAGTTGCAGTAAATATATATGCATTCAGATTTACCAAACGACCATTTAATTAAATAGGAAAACTTGTTTGATAAGATTGTGGAAGTGTAGTGTAAAGAGTTGAAAAGTAAAACTGTCAACAGAATCAAAAGGATCATCAAAAGCACGTAATTTTTCTAAAACATAAAAAAAAATTTTACACTCCAAAATAGTTAATTCCACTATTTTCATATATTTTATTACAAAATTTCTTTGATAGTAGTTAAGGAACTAGTTAAAAGCACTAAAAGATTAGTTGTAGAATACTTACTAGAGGCCGAGATGAAACGATATTTTACTGTTTTTTGTGTAGGTTAGGTAACCAATACATAGTAGGGACCTTCAAATGTTCAGAAGAGGCCTTAAGCTATGTTGTGGTTGTGATATGATTGTTTACTATACGACTTTCTATGGAGCGAACGGACTTGAATGTAGAAGAATTTAAAATTTCATTCTTAAGAACGTCCGTGTAGTATTTACGGCATACCACCACCACATTGTTGGCTGCTTTGTCGGCGGTACAAACACAAACCGCTTTGAAAGTACTTGAAGTTTGTTTTTATTTTAGAAATAGGCGTATTATTATTCTTTTATACATATGCACATTCATGGCTCTATAATCTGTTGATACCTGTATCTTGGCATTGCACAAGGTCATGTGTTTTTCTCTGACTGTTAATGACGTCTTTACACTAAAATCCATTGGATGTTGGATTTGTACTGATTGATATTATAGTTCTAAATGCATGATTTTTTTATAAGTTGTTATTGACTTTTAACTAGTTGTCAGTAACTGCGAGTACTCTCAGATCTGTACTTGAAGTCTTTTTGTTGTGGGGATGTATAAGAACCCTGCCACGTCCACTGTGATGTATAAGTACCCTGCCACGTCCACTCTGTGTTTTTGTTAGATGTATTTCTATTTGTATCCATCTGATGAGCTAAGCCTATTTCAGCTGGTTTTTTTTTTTTATAGTTTGTTCTTATGTTGTACTGTTACACCACTGTCCCAGGTTAGGGGAGGGTTGGCGCCTTTAAACTAGTGTAACCGCGCCACATTCTATATGTGCCTGTCCCAAGTCATGCAGGAGCCTGTAATTGAGTGGTGGTTGTTGTTTGTAGCTATTTATCATATTTGTTTTTCGTTTATTGTTGTGTATAGTGTGTTCTTGTGTTGTGCTGTTGCACCACTGCCCCAGGTTAGGGGGAGGGTTTGGCGCCATCTAACTAGTTTAACCCCGCCACATTCTGTGTGCCTGTCCCAAGTCAGGAGCCTGTAATTCAGTAGTTGTCGTTTGTTGCTGTTTAACATGTTTGTTTTTTGTTCATTATTTTGTACATAAATTAGGCCGTTAGTTTTCTCGTTTGAATTGTTTTACATCTGTCATTTCGGTGCCTTTTATAGCTGACTATGCGGTATGACTTTGCAAATTGTTTAAGGCCGTACGGTGACCTATAGTTGTTAATTTCTGTGTCATTTGGTCTCTTGTGAGAGTTGTCTCATTGGCAATCATACCACATCTTCTTATTTTTATATGACATGCACCACATGTAGTTGACCTACTGCTTATAGTATCTGAGAAACGGACATAATCACGTAACTTTATGTAACGTAATGGTTTAGAAACACAAAGGTTTAAATAATACTTTAATTAAAATTGCATGAAAATAATACGATGATAAAATATCTATGTGCACATCAATACGAGCACGGGATAGTTCTGACAATGTTCTGGTCAATCTACAAATGTATATAGATAAATAGAAACATAGGATTGTCTGGTGGTCGTATAGTGTGTTCCATAAACGGTAATGTTTATACGAGTGGTTCTGTAATACAGGCACATGGTGAGGTACTGGTGATCTATATCATAAGTTTATTGAAAGTCAATTAATGATCTGGATATTAATGCATACATCTTCGTTACTTTCATGGCTTCTTAATTAATATTAATAAAGGACAATTGGTTTGTATATCATCAAGGCTAGGTTAATTGTCATCTGGCATTTTGGTTTGTCTGATATCGGGGTTATAACATTTGTATATCATTAAGTCCAACATGGATATATATTCAACTATGTTACACGCTTCACCTTAATCAGTGACCCTTATAATGAGGCCAAGGTCAGATGAACTCTGTCTGACGGACATGTAGACGTTGCAAGAAACCCATATACCTAATATATTTACCGTATTACTCATAATAAGTGAGAAATTCACATGACAAAAAACTATAACTTTTTTCAAACAGTCGATGAACCCTGCAAATGAGGTCAAGGACAATGGACATACGACAGAAAAAAACTTCGTAACATAAAGTATTTGCCAGTGGCGGATCCAGAACTTTTCATAAGGGGGGCCCACTGACTGACCTAAAAGGAGGGGCGCTCCAGTCATGCTTCAGTGATTCCTATATAATCAACAAATTTTTACCACAAAGGGGTGCCTGGGCCCCCAGGCCCCACCCCTTGGATCCGCCTATGTCTCCATACATGGTATGAGTCATCCAGGTCTTCTACCTTCTGAAATATAAAGCTTTATACAAATAGTTTACACCACTGCCGCCGGATAGTATTCCCTATGTTCGCATACTGCGAGTTTCGTCGCAGGCGAGACAAATATAAAAACCTGTAATCTAAATCGGTCTATTGATAGCCGCCTTTTAATGCCTACGCTAGACTATCTATGAACCACATATATATCTATATTTTTTCTAAATTCGGTTTAATGTGAAATAGATTTTTTTCAAAACATGCATGTAGAGAGCCCACTGCCACTAAACTGTATATGCTCGTTTTTTGTCAATTTATTCTGTCATCTTATCATGTAAAGAAGTAGACATCTTCTTTTTTATATATCTCTTTATCTCACTACACATACTTACACCAGAAGCTACTGTCTTTTTTTAAAATCGCCAATATTTATGTTTGATTTGCATATAAATCGTTTAGTTCCCAATATGTATTAAATTTATAAACTCAAGATTTGGTAAATCACTCTCACAAATTGAACAAATACGACACCAATAGACCAATTAATTATTAGATTACTCGAGTTGTAAATATGTGCTAAATTGGGTAGTCAATAGAAAGGTATATACTATGAAATTAAGTATTCGGGGCAAAGCACCTCGCTCTTAATTTCATACTATATACCTTTCCATAGACTAAGCGATATATAGAGCACACAAAACATATCGTAAGTTTTATAACAACAACACGCTCTACAAATATGAAAAGAGCGCGAATACAGGTAATAACAGAGAAACTACTTGTAGCAATGTTTACTGGTGATGATATCCTATATATATATATTCATCTTTGTATCTCCTACGCATACTTTAAAATCAAAATCAGTTTTCAGCCTTTCTCTAATAACTTTAATTGAACATTATTTGTTGCTAATTTGCACACATTTTGACTACCAGTGTAAAAATTCATTAACGATGTATCCAAAGAAAAATTTTATAATTCAATATACCCCAAGTAACATTCATACAAAGTTTGGTTTTGAAGAAGAATATTTTTTTATATGTTAGCTCCGACGACGGAAGACGACGGACCCAAGTAATGACAATAGTTCAAATCTAATAAATGCGTTTAGGACCGTTTTACTTTTAAACTGATTTTGGTCACATTATGAATATCAATTGTTTGATTCGAAGGTGTTTTTGGCTGCCCATCATTGAAATACATTCATTTGATAGCCACCTTTAAATGGTTTATCTTGATTTTACAAAGAATAATTGTTTTAATTAAAAACCCATTATTATTTGTATATATAAATACAGACTTAAGTTAGATTAATTAAGTTGTTGCTTTTCTTCCAGATCGTTGCAATTAGCTACGCAAAACAGAACCAACATGGACATCGTAACTGTGACGGGTGGATCAGGATTCCTGGGGCAACACATAGTGAAGATGTTGCAGGAAACAACAGATTACGTGTCAGAAATCAGAGTTCTAGATTTAGTTCCGCATAAAAACCTACTATGTACGATATTTCTTTGCCAAGTACTATAGATATGCTTAAAAAATGTAGAAATTGAACCATGGGGGTAATTTAGCGTACAAGGCCTGTCACGCGTAGAATGTTTAAAAAATAATTACAGTCTCATGGTTTTGTCCTTTCTAGAAAGAGTTAATTTAAAAACACGATGTTTGTCTAAATGATTCCTCATTCAAAAGTATAACAATCGAAATAGAATTCTACAGGAAAATTTCAATTTTTAGCATACATGATGAACTTTGAGCATTTAATTTTAAACATAAGGGTCAAAGGGAATTTTGATCAGATATTTAGTTACCTAAATTATAATCCTGGTATCTTTTATGATTTTTTCCTAAAAGAATATACCTTTGATAAACAAAATTATTATGTACGCTTTAGGTTATTGCACAATGCATTGTAAGAATAAATACATTGTTTTAGTTTCTTCACATTTGCTAATTATAGAGCATTACAACAGACGTGATCGATTGGTTTGTAGTTTATGTAGTTATAATTTATTTATTTTGCTGATATACCCTTTATACCGCGGGTAAATAATTACGTTGGGATTGGTTTAACGCCGTCACGTGGTGACACCCTATGGATCTGTAGGGGGTTAGTAAATTTCTTAGTGGGTTCATGACGTCACGGCTACTGTTAATGGTGACGTCATCTATTGATGTTTTTGTATTTCATTGTTTATTTTTCTACAAAACGCTGCAGAAAAGTATCGCGTGCGATAAATTCGTTATACGGTTCACTACTGACCCCCTACAGACAATAGAGGGTGAATAAAATCCATAGGGGATTCGGCCTTGGCCTCACCCCCTATGGATTTTACTAACCCTCTATGGATCCGTAACGTTAGGGGTCAGTAGCGAACCATATAACTTATAATATCACATTCCCAACCTTTCATGCATTTTTCTCTGCTTTAAGCTTTATGGTAATTTTAATCTTACTACTACATCTACTGCAAACAAAACTTGTATCTACCTTGGTTCAAATTTAGGGTTTTCTGTTATATTTTTGTTTATACAATAGAACATCAAAGCGTCAGGATTTAATCTATCCGGTTCAGGCTTGTTACCAATAATTTTTTTGATATATCGTTTTACTATGTAACTCTTAATTAGTTGTTATAATATTCAACGGGTCGATGTTATACAATTATGACATAAGAAAGTCAGTGTGAAACATGTTTAATGTTTGATACAGGCTATGATGAAAATAAACCAGTCAGCATGCACCAAGGGAGTATTACAGATATAAACACTATCACTGAAGCTATCAAAGGCAGCCAGAGTGTGATACATGTAGCTGGACTTATAAGCTTTGGCACATTCCCGGACACTCCTGCAATGGAAGCTATCAACGTACAAGGTTTGTAAAACACGAGACTGGTTATCCTAGCATTTAGAATTTAATGTTCTGTATAGTGAACTATGATAACACCACTCGAATATTTCAAAATAGATATAAGAAGATGTGGCATGAGTGCCAATGAGACAACTCTCCATCCAAGTCAAAATTTATAAAAGTAAACCATTATAGGTCAAAGTACGGTCTTCAACACAGAGCCTTGGCTCACACCGAACAGCAAGCTATAAAGGGCCCCAAAAATTACTAGTGTAAAACCTTTCAAACAGGAAAACCAACGGTCTAATCTATATAAAAAACGAGAAACGAGAAACACTTATGAACCACATATTTTATTCATTTTAACATTGTGTGGGCCTATTTGGAGTTTAATGATGTAAGTTGTTATGTTCTGTATTAAGTAAGAACAAAAGGTTGACTGGATTACTTTGTTGAACAGTATGATTTTTTCTTCAGTTTTTATATAAGAATCTCCCAGGGCTGTGTGTGTGTATGGTAAACTTCTTTTAGATACTGGTAACATCACTTAATGTTTTTAAACGAAAGATTTTATATACTTTATTTGTAATTTGTTGGGAAAATATTACTAGCAATAAGGCTGCGCCTCAACAAGATAGGTTTAACAACCCTTGACGACGATCAAACTCCAAAACCATGCAACAAGCTCCAAGCCGGCTCGGGACTAGACAATTTTGATAGAATTCTACCCTCACTATCAAATATCATCAACGCCAATTTCCAACTTAAAGATCGAAAATACAAAGAGAATGCAGATGCCTGGATTGGGAAGTTTAACATTTTTGCTCTGTATTTTAGGTACTCAAAATATCATCCAAAGCTGTCTGGATACTAATGTTGAACGTTTAGTATTCTGTAGTACTGTAGATGTAGTGATAGGACACGATGCAATAAACAATGGAGATGAAACAACACCCGTCCCTAAGACATTTCTTTTCCCTGGGTATCCAGAGTCAAAGTATAAAGCAGAATGTCTTGTTTTAAAAGCAAGTGGACAAACATGTAAAAACGGTATATTGAGCATATCAATTTTATACTATTTAAAACTCGTGCATTGGATTTTATGTAATTTTGAAATATTTAGGCGATTTCTTTTTCCATGCGAGTTCCATCAAGCCGATTGATAACATGAATGTCAATTATAAATTGTGTTTTTTTTTATTGCTGGCGTAATGAAATTTGTATTGAAGATGTACTAGTCATGACTGTTTTCTATTTTATAACACTTAAGAGCAAGTTTTCTTTAATAACTATTGCCTTTTAATCTGTCAACAGGTATATCACAATTATTTCAGGGAGACATTTAAACACTGTTGTTTTAAGAGCCAATGTTATGTATGGTGAGTTAGACCCGTACTATGTCACAAATGGACTTCAGTCGGCAATATCAAACAACGGTGTTCTATACCAAGTAGGAAATGGAACTGCAAAATTTCAGCAGACTTATGTCGGAAATTCAGCATGGGCATTTATTTGTGCAGACAAATCTTTGAGAGAACATAAAATCAACGGTGGAGAAATTTTCTTTATACCTGATCATACACCTGTGCAGAACACCTTTAGATTCATGAGAATCTTTTTGGAGGCCAGACATCTGCAACTGTCAAAGTACAAAATTCCATACTTTTTAGTTTACTATCCTGTTGTGATATTGGAATGGATATTATACATGTTAGCACCTATACACAAGATAAATCTGCCTGTGGTTAGTTGTAGCATCAAGTACATAAACATGAATCTATATTTCAGTGGGAGGAAAGCTCAAGATAAATTAGGGTACCAACCTGTTTATACTCCAGAGGAAAGTATTTCAAGAAGTCTCAAATACTATGCTTCTGTCAAATTAAAATGAAGACCCTCAAGTTTGTCCTAATACAAATTCATGCTTTAGTTGACTTTTACTACTATTTTGAGGCTTTGCTTTATAAATCAGATTTTCGTTTTATGTATGATTTTTTTTAAATTATTTGCAATAACGAACAGCTTCATCTTTTCTTTTGAGTTTTGAAATAAAATAAAGCTACTGATATGTGTGAATATTTATTTTGACCATTTTTGAAACAGCATCCAGGCCAGATGCTGCTAAAAGGCCGAAACAGACCCTTCAGGCCACTATTGTTTTAATGTAAGATAATCAGCTTCTTCAAGATTCTCCTTCAGATATATAATGGTAACAAGCTAAAACAGCAGAGTTGTGCTATAATAAAAATTTATTATCATAATTTATACAGAAATGTGAACAACTTACAAGGATTTTTTCTCTTAAGATTTTTTGTGAAAAATCTCACTGTACTTTATAATATTTACTTAACTGAATAAAATATGTGGATTGCTTTTTGCAAAAATCAATCAAAATTTTCTTATATTTGAAAATAAGATGTAATGTATACCACAATGAGACAGCAACCCAACTACTAAAAAAACATAAGCCATCTAGAGGTTAACATACAGTCTTCAACAATATACCAGTGTCTATACAATGTCAAATTCTAAATCGCTTCACGTCTAGAATAGTTGTCAATAAATTTAAATAGAGACTCATAAATTTGCCTTCAATAACAAAATCCCTAAATGATAAAATCCCGTATTATGTCAAAAGTGGGTTAGAATAACTTATTTTGAAGAGAATTTTGTCTTTCTATGTCCATATACCAAGTGTCCAGTGACATGAAATCCAGATAAAGATACATTTTCCTACCTAATATACTGATTATTAGATACTCAGTATTTTAAATCTCAAGAACCTCAAAACTTACCGTGTCAAGATGCATTCTACTTTGAAATAACATGAATCACAGTCACTTAATATCTTGAAAATGATTTGGTGACCACCACAGATGATAACAAGTTGGTTCCATTTGATTCAGCAAATCCTATCCTCTTTTGTGATATTGTGATGTATAAGCAATTGGATGTGTGTCACAACTGGAGCAGGAACTTCTTAAGACCTCTATATAACCTTACCGATTTTATGTTTTTGAGGTGTTCCTATTTCTCAATATTTACTTTTCTGTGTAGTTTTTGTGCACTGTTGTCTCTTATATTTTACTTTTGGCCATGGTTTGTCTGTTCGTATTTCTTGGACATCCCCTCCTTTTTTGTATCTTTTCTTATTAACTTGGCTAAGTCAATAATTAAACTGTATTTCAAATTAAATTAAGAAAAATGAAAAAAAAACAGGTTTCTTGTTTATTTAATTCTCCAAAAGAATCAAATATCTTACACATTATGACAACCAATCAACAACTTATACATTAAAATCTCCTATTTACACAATAAAACATTAATGTACAATATATACATAATAACAAATAGGTGTTTACACATCAATAAATAACATTCCACACTGATTATCACATGATCAACACTGATTATCACATGATCAACACTGTTTACCACATGACCAATGTAGATTATCACATGATCAACAACAAATATCATTCGATTCCTTAAACCTGAGATGACATGGTCAAACTCAATTACTGACTTACAATACACATAAAGAACAACTAATTTCAGGTGTAAATTTTAAAATCAGATTAAAATTTGTTACTAAACTTATGATGATGTTAATGATGTTGGAAAATATTTTTTGGGAAAAAAAAATTATTTGATTTTTCTTTTCAACAAAATTATGAATTACATGAAAAATAATTTATGATTTTCATCAAATACTTAAATCTTTGATATTCCATTATTCTGCAACGCAAAGATGCAAATATCAATTACATATTACAAACTGCAGTTTGAATCCAAAAAACAGAATTCATGCCTTATCAATCAAACATGCTAAATCTTATACAATAAGTCCACACTCAAAAACATTTGATTCAAATAGAAATTAACTTTATTTAATTACAGTGTGCTTGATAACTAGGTCTTTCCAATCTGTATATGAAATAAACCAGTGAACTTGATGTAACAAATTTTTATTATGGCAATAAAGGTTATTTTGAAGTAGTCTATTGATGTTTAAACTTAGTTGACTCTCACTGAACGTTATTATTAAAGAAATGAACACAAACTGCAAATCAAAAAAAGTACTAAGGCAATGGTAACATAAAAGGGTTAAATTTTTTAGATAAGGTCAGTTTGTACTGAAATTTATTATCATTAAATAAGCCATCCATTCAGGTAAAAATATGGAGACAACAAATACACTCTAAGTAAAATAAAAAAAAATGGAGAATGTGTCCATGGGATGAGGATGATGCCCCCACTTTGGCAGTTTGGCGGGGCATAGAAATTTAATGAAAAATTAAATTCATAGTTCCCAGATGTCTTATCTATACTGAGAGTTCAATTTTGTCAATGATTTTCTACATCAATAACAAAGAGACCTTTTGGAATGAACATTTTCTTATAATAACATCTGTTAACTACTAATAAGACCACAAAACCAACCAACAAAATCATAGTTATTTAGAAAGACTTTAAATTCATTCAATACTGACAATTCTTCAATCTTTTCACTATTTACTGACATTGATTTACCAATCACAACCAGATAATGTACTCATGTAATGTTTATATTCTGATATGTTTCTTATATATCAGTTTTTACCTCTTACAACATAACCAATCATGTGTTCAACAATTTTTTGTCAACTGTTTGGGTTAATTAAAATTTTGTCAAAAGCTATTCAAACTACAAACTAAACAACGCCTGAATGACTCATCTAAATCTGTATCCAATGTCAACAATGGCCCCTCTAAATTATCAAACAATCTTCATCACTTCAGCATCAATTGATTGAATGGAGCATATATGTGGCATCATTGCTGTAATGTATGTCACCTGATTGGTAAAAATAATAAATACTATAGAGGATCTCCCCATCATCATTGTCTTAAGAAAAGAACAAAATAAATATTGATTGATTGTTGGTGTTTAGCACCACTTTCAGCATTCTTGGTTATATAGTGGTGGCCAGTTTTTATTGACAGAGGAAGCCAAAGTGCCCAGAGAGAACCATATATCTTCAACAGGTTAACTGGCAATCCTAGTCCATTAAGATCAGAGTTAGGCACATCTGCAAAAGCACTCAGCTACCAAGGCCCCCAAGAAATTTAAAAATTGACCAATCAGAATCAATAATTGTAGCTGGTGGGCATGTTTTGAATCCAAATTCAATTGAATAACTTAATTTAAAAAAGAACCTTAAATATATACTGGTATATTATTCCACTTGAGCAATTTTATGTTTCATTACAGAATATGTTTAAAATAGCTCTTGTCAAAGTAAAAGAGAAATGGCCACTCAGAAAAATGGTTTACAGAAAAATGGTTTCTGTTGTAAAAATTAACACTTTATAACTGTTTTGTGTACAGACCTTTCCATGTCTGAACTTGTGACAGCATCTTACATCCTGTAGTATCTTGGAATACTTAATTTGAAGGTTAAAACAAACCTACTTTTAATCACTGTGATTTCATTTTTGTTTTACAATATTGAACATTTAAAGGCAGTTTAATAACTTCACTTAAGATAATTTTTTGATTAACATTACTGGGCAATATCAGGCAACTTCCAATTGAACACAAGTTCATTTGTATAAAGAATTACTGTAAATTCAGAAATTATTGCAATGTTTTATTTATTGCAAAAAATGTGACAGTATCAGGTTCGCAATAATAAAAAGTTGCATTCATAATTTCAGTAATGATTTACACACAAAATTTTTTTTTGCAATTGCAATACTTAAATCTCGCATTTTTACCACTAATCATTGATTTGCAATAATAAATGGCCGCATTAATTTCTGAATTTACAGTACATTGTAGAAAACTGGAAATACAATGTATCACAGAAATTACATACAAGCACTAAGTAAAATAAATTAAAAAACAATAACAACTGTCAGAAATAAAACTTTTCATAAAATAGTATTGATAGAACAACAGAAGAAAATTATTTCTTATAAAGAATATAAATATTTAGTGAGCATCTTACTAGATGTGTAAAACGTATACTTACTACAGGCAAAAAACAAAAATTTTACTAACTTTGGAGACCAAAACGTTCTGATATAAATTGTTACAGCACATAGACTTGAGTGTGTAGGTAAAGGTTGTATCTTTGGTTTGCTAGCTTGCTAGCTGAACCATGAAATCATTATTAGCTAAGTTACTACATCCCTTTGGGTGGAGTCAATAGCAGAGAACCAATCAAAAGTACTGACAGTATTTTAAACATAGTGAAACCAGTTTTACAAGTCAGTTTTAAAAATACAAATCCAAACACACCTAAAATATGCTTGTGAATTAGCTTATAATTGATACAAGATTTTAAATTTATAATGAAAACCTTTTTTTAAACTAACTTGTAAAACAGGTTTCATATTCTTTATACACTGTCCCTACTTTTGATTGGTTCTCTGCTCTCTGCTGAACTATTGACTCCGCCCAAAGGAAGGTAGTACCATAGCTAATAATGATTTCATGGTTCAGCTAGCAAGCTAGCAAACCAAAGATACTACCTTTACCTACACACTCAAGTCTATGTGCTGTAACACAATGTAGTATGTTGTCTTGGGTCAAAAAATAACATCACCGCAAATAAAATTGCATTATCACACATTTCAAAATTTGAAAGGTATATGGATCTTTTGAATATCAAACATAATTTTTGATTATAACTATAGTATATTTCTTAGCTTTCAAGTTGGGCACACAGTATCATGATTTTCACTAGATAAGCACAGAAATTCTACCAAATGAAGGCATTCTGAATCTGCTGAAGTTTTAAAAGGGGGGAAACAAATATTGGGTGGACATATTCTGGCGTAATTTCATTTGAGATTCAACTTTATAATTTACATGAAGCTGTTTATCACCTTTAATTGTGTTTCACTTTGAAATTAAGTACCATTGTCAATAATGCTTTAAAGGAACAGACCATCCCAAAGTTTTCATTACAAAAATAGAGAACAACAGAATATGACTGAAACTGTAGGAGACAAATAAGGCCATGTTCTCCGCTTGTTTACTTCCTCTTATAAATACATTTAGAAATTTGGAAAATTTTCAGTAAATTAATTATGACTTGAAGCCCTAATACAAAAATGCCCATATGAGAGATCAAATGATACAAAATGATTACTAGATTACTGATTAAAAAACTCATTCACTAATTATTCATTATACAAATCCTGCATAATATGATTGAATATTTTTATACTGCCATGTTATTTACAATTTTTACTGACTATTGTAAAATATATAACGTATTTCAGGCTGAATAATTTTTCAAGGTATACAAATATTGTCAGAGTTTAAATTCCAACAAATAAAGGTAACAACAAAAAATAAATTATTTTATCCACAACTAAATTATAATCCTGTTGATTGCGGCAGTCAAACTTCATAAACATGGAGGACATTTCAGACAATAAATAATAAAATGAGCAAGGGATTACAAAAGGTTGAGCAAATAAAATGAAATTTCACACAGAAATATTAATTGTACTGATTGCTGAGAGTTCAGCTCTACTATATGAGACAACAATTACATGTCCAAATGCATGGTGAGAAGATATAATTTGTAATATCTTGTGTATACGCCTTTTATTGGTGGTAGTGAGACATACATGAAAATACGTGTTTTCAATTATTTGATCTGCAATTTATATCAAATTTGCATGTAAATGATGTGTAGCAATTAACTAAATCAGATTTTCCTTTGAGTTAACATTTGAGGGACTAATGTTAATTAGACTGAAGTTTTGGGACAGTTTTTTTTTTTACCAACATGTGTTGCACAGTATTGAGGTCTTAGTCCTATTGTAAAAACAATTCATTTAAACAAAAACCATATTGTAATGTAACTAAAACCTATTACATCACTAGAAGGAGTTAGAAAATGAATATCAAATTTAAGATGTTACGTAATTCTAAAATGATTTTGCCAGACACCAATTATATTGCTGGATTAATCTTCATAACTGTACTGCATATTTCATTAATTAGTGAGATGATCTATGATCTAACTTTCTGCAGAAGAATAAGATTCCTCAGTATTTTTGGTAGATTATCTCCCTTTGGTATTATCTCCCTTTATGAATCTCCATCAGGTTCTTCCATCTGTACCTGCAAACAGAGAATTGCTTTTTTTATTATAATGGATTGACTGTCAAAATAAATGCTGTTTACACAATGATTGTATAAATATAGATTTTACCACACAACCCCATTGGTTATGATATTTATCCATTTCAAATAGTTAAATTTTAAAACTTTCTTTATGTGCCTGTCCCAAGTCAGGAGTCTGTAATTCAGTGGTTGTCGTTTGTTGCTGTCTGTATGTGCCTGTCCCAAGTCAGGTGTCTGTAATTCAGTGGTTGTCGTTTGTTGCTGTCTGTATGTGCCTGTCCCAAGTTAGGTGTCTGTAATTCAGTGGTTGTAGTTGGATACTGTCTGTATGTACCTGTCCCAAGTCAGGAGCCTGTTATTCAGTGGTTGTAGTTGGATACTGTCTGTATGTGCCTGTCCCAAGTCAGGAGCCTGTTATTCAGTGGTTGTAGTTGGATACTGTTTGTATTTACCTGTCCCAAGTCAGGAGCCTGTTATTCAGTGGTTGTAGTTGGATACTGTCTGTGTGTGCCTGTCCCAAGTCAGGAGCCTGTTATTCAGTGGTTGTAGTTGGATACTGTCTGTATGTGCCTGTCCCAAGTCAGGAGCCTGTTATTCAGTGGTTGTAGTTGGATACTGTTTGTATTTACCTGTCCCAAGTCAGGAGTCTGTTATTCAGTGGTTGTCGTTTGTTGCTGTCTGTATGTGCCTGTCCCAAGTCAGGAGCCTGTTATTCAGTGGTTGTAGTTGGATACTGTTTGTATTTACCTGTCCCAAGTCAGGAGTCTGTTATTCAGTGGTTGTCGTTTGTTGCTGTCTATATGTGCCTGTCCCAAGTCAGGAGTCTGTTATTCAGTGGTTGTAGTTGGATACTGTCTGTATGTGCCTGTCCCAAGTCAGGAGCCTGTTATTCAGTGGTTGTAGTTGGATACTGTTTGTATTTACCTGTCCCAAGTCAGGAGCCTGTTATTCAGTGGTTGTAGTTGGATACTGTCTGTATGTGCCTGTCCTAAGTCAGGAGCCTGTTATTCAGTGGTTGTCGTTTGTTGCTGTCTATATGTACCTGTCCCAAGTCAGGAGCCTGTTATTCAGTGGTTGTTGTTTGTTGCTGTCTATCATATTTGTATTTCGTTTATCATTTTGTACATCATTATCAGGACATTAGTTTTCTCGTTTGAATATTTTACATTTGTCATTTCAGGGCCTTACATAGCTTACTATGTGGTATGGGTTTTGCTAATTGTTCAAGGCCATACAATGACCCATAGTTGTTAACTTCTATGTCATTTGGTCTCTGGTGGAGATTTGACTGTGTCCTAATATTTTTTAGCATTTTAAAAAATATTTTTATTTTTCCCATCAACAAACTTCAAATATTTATAAATCCCAGTGTAATTCTATGTCATTAAGTCATGCAAATTACATGTGGACAGATATTAAACATTTCTTATTCCTTACTTTGACAAATGGATGGTCTATTAATTGAGCTGCAGTCCATCTTATTTCAGGGTCTGGTTCTAGACAATGTGATACAAAATCCTTGCCATCATAACTTAATGTCTCTGGAATGCTAGGTATACTACCCATTCCAACTTTAAACATGATTTGATAGTTGTTCTCCAACTCATGCCATGGTCTCTACAAGTAAACAAAATTTATCAATTATTTTACTTTAATAATTTAACATTAAACCCTCTAATATTTTCATATCAATAAAACGGAAATGTTTACAGCAATAAAATATTATTACAAAATTCTAAGAATGTAATATCTGGAAAAAGCATTATAAAGTACAAAATGCATACTTTTTGCAGCTTTTAACACACTCTATACATTTATACAGATCAATGAGTTCTAAATGCAAACAAAATTTCATCAAAATCTAAAATATCGCCCAATTATGTGTACTTTGCCTTAATTTGATGTTCAAGTAATTTTTACTATAATTCATAATTATATTCTATAATAAGGTTTTATATACTTGGCTATTGACATAATCAGAAAATCTGTCACATTAATAATGAAGATTCTGCTCTATTATCTCCTGAGCTGACACATCTTTGGAAACATGTTTGTGATGAAATGCAAATGTTGAAAGTGTTTTACGGAATGAATACTGAAATGGTATTAATTTTTTACAATTTCCTTTACACATTTCCTATGAATTTAAAATTGCAAAACCTAATATCATTATCTTCAAAAAGAAACAAATTTACCAAAAAACACACATTGTTGTGGCTAATAAATCCACAAAACTAAATAAATTTATAGCATATCAATTTTGGAAAAAAAATTAAACCTCAAAAATGTAGTCTGATAGTAAATTTGTGCAGTGTACTATAGAGGCTAGACTTCACATGATAAAAGAAAAGAGAAATTTGACATCCTGTCGCAAGACATGTTAATAATCTATCTGAGATAACTAATTAACCTACCTTGTCACCGTAAATCACTAGCGACATGTTTGTCATATAAAAGACAGCACAATTATTGATCTATTTTAATGTTTGTCAGGAGTTATCTTACCTTTCCTGTTGCCATTTCTATGATGACACATCCTAAGCTCCAGATGTCTGCTGCACGACCGTGACCTCCTGATCCACTTTTAGTGATAACTTCAGGGGCCATGTAGGCTAAAAAAAAAGCAAACTTGGATATGACTCTTTGTTTCATATGACGGATCAAGAACATATATGGATTCATTATTCTTTGTTGGGTACCAATTTTCTAGGATTTTAATAATAAAGACAAACCACAAATTTAAATGTTCGAAGAAATCTTAATTTCCAATGGACTTGTATTCAAACTTTGACAAAACACAAAACCATGACACAAGTATCCTTGAAAATACAAATTTTCTTCAATCCAGGAAAATTGGTATTCTTTATTAATGTATTAACTCATTTTCTCATTGCTAAATTCTTATAAATTTGATGATGAATAACCTTTGTTATTAGATTGATTGATTGTTGGTTGCTTATGTTGAAAGTAGATACAGTCTTAATAAATGGGTTATGCTTGAAGTTAACTGTTGAAGCATACCTGAGTTTGTATGTGACAGGTGAAAAATTGTTTACTTTTTAAAGATTAATGTCCCATAACTCTGTAACTACAATCGTAAAAATAAAAAGATAAAATAAACAGGCCCTCATACATGTACCACCATTTTTTATAATTTGGTAAAATTTGAAGTACATGCAAGTGAAATACTTGCATAATATGTTCAGAATTTAGATCAATTCATTGATATAAAACAACACAGGATCTCACATGTTCTTGCCCTAAGTATATAAGGCCTAACTGCAACTGTATATATAGGAAGCAATATATCAAGCTATTCATTAAGTAAAGGCTACAATGCTGTTTCTTTATTCTCTTTATATACAATACAAAAGTTTCCTGGTGTGTCACATGACTATCTTACCTGTAGTTCCTACAATATTACTGAACTCTCCTGGTGTGTCACATGACTATCTTACCTGTAGTTCCTACAATATTATTGAACTCTCCTGGCGTGTCACACGACTATCATACCTGTAGTTCCTACAACTATAGTTCCTACAATATTATTGAACTCTTCTGGCATGTCACATGACTATCTTACCTGTAGTTCCTACAATATTATTGAACTCTCCTTGTGTGTCACATGACTATCTTACCTGTAGTTCCTACAATATTATTGAACTCTCCTGGCATTGTCTGTTGGCTCTTCAGCTTGGCTGAACAACCAAAATCTCCTAATTTAAGACATCCCTCAGAAGTCAGAAAGACATTGGCTCCCTTGATGTCTCTATGAACTATATTGAACTCATGAAGGTGACCAATAGCTTTGAGGATTTCCTTGGCATACAGTGCCATGAGATGTTCAGGTAGTCCCATTTTACTTGCTTCTTCTAATGTTCCTCTATCACAATATTCCATAAAAATCAACATTTCATCCTTACAAAAAAAAAGACCAAATTAATGTTCCCACTATTTCTACAAATTATCGGCCTTTCCTTACTTTAAGGGTACCAACCATATGGAGTTATAATAAACTAATCCTTACCCTAAACCTAACCATAACCCTAACACAAAAAAGATGTACTGTAAGCTATTGCTCCATACTTATACTCCCATATTGCTCCTTACTTATACTCCCATATCTACTGTAATACTTGTAGCTTCATGAGAAAAATGTGACAATATTTCATGTTCATGAATGGCATTTAAGCTTAAAAAAATGCAAATGTTGGCAAACAGGTAGTAGAAATTCCAGGAATCAAAAAGGTGTCATAAGATATCCATTACAAAACAAGTGAAACAGCGAGCTACTGCTCACTGATGATACCCCGCCCAAATAATTGACAGTAAACAGGAAGTTGTTGAGTGATGAATCTGAAAACGCATCACACGGTATAACTGACTTATATAAACCCTGAAACCAAATTTTAGATCTCCTTGTAATGTAGTTCCTGAGAAAAATGTGACGAAAATTTTCAACTTGGATGTCACCTGAAAAATGATGCAAGTGTTCGGTAAACAGGAAGTTGTTGAGTGATGAATCTGAAAACGCATCACACGGTAAAGGTGACTTATATAAATCCTGAAACCAAATTTCAGAAATCCTTATGATGTAGTTCACTCACCCTGTGTACTTCAACACCATAGTACTTGATTAAGTTGAGATGTTGTATTCCCTCAAACATTATTATCTCATCAGCTATTTCCTTCAGGGCTTGGTGGTCATTAGCTTGGAATTTCATCTACAGTAAAAAATAATTGTAAATTAGTTTAAAAATTAACTAAAGAGCCAACTGAACAACTTATTCTCCTCTTACTAGATTATACAAAATATTGAAAAATAAAATTTACAATTTGATCAGGGTATTTTTAATACAATTTTCAAAATATTTTACTGCACGATACTGTATATTCTGTAATTGTTGTAAAGAGTTTATTATTAAAAACGGTTTGGAGCATTTCCTGAAATCTTATTATTAATCTCACATTTTTGTCCCATTTTTCAACAATCGCAATGAACAAGTTTCTTATTTCGATTTTATGAATGAACTGCACTAGTTGACCTGCAGTCAATTGGGAGAAAATGCTTCATAGAACATCATGACGAAAAGATATTTGCTTTGTGATATCAATTTTTTCCTAGAAGATCATGTAAAATAAATAAATACACATATTTCAGAACTTACAGTAATGATGTTACTTCTTCCTTTCTTATTGAATAAAGATTGATGTTATTGTGTCTAAGATTTAAAATTTTAAATATAACATACCTCTTTCATGGCCATCAGATCACCTGTATCCATGTTGACAGCTGAATATACCTTTCCAAACTGACCTTCACCTATAATGGCAGAATAACATGAAAAAATATGTACAATTTTTATTAGTTCCTAAAAAACTTTCTAGTTTCACAAAAAAAACAAAATAAATGGGGAATGTGTCCATGGGACACAGATGATGTCCCTGCTTGCATAAAACGTTATAAAGGAACATAAATCAAGAACAGTAAAAGTAACGCTTCCCAAATTTGTTCCTGATTAGAGTTTTGTGGTAATAAGCATTTTGTATCAGTTTCATAATATTTGGTTGAGGCAAACTTAAGTTAGATAATGGAAACGAAAAATTCAGCAATTTTTCAATTTGTAAAGGGGCATAACTCTAGAACAGTAAAAGTGATGCCACCAAAATTCAAAATTGATCTGTGTTATGTGGTAATAAGCATTGTGTTTAAGTTTCATTACATTTGTTTGAGGCAAACTAAAGTTAGAGAACGGAAACCAATTTTGAGACGTACGGACATACGTACGTACGTACGAACAAGGGTAAAACTTAATGCCCCCTCCACTACAGCGGGGGCATAAAAATTGCAAAACCCATAGAGAAAATACATGACATAAATTAGTTTTCTGAGATAAAATGTGTACACTAAAATATCCATGCTTCAAACTATTAATTAAGCCTAATTCCCTATTCATTTAATTTTAGAAAATTGTTCTGAAAGACATTTTATTAGAAACTTGAACAAGAATTATTTGACAAAAACAATATAGATTTATTGAAGTTTTTCTGTACAACAGACCCAATCCAATTAATACTACAAATTTTTACTCAAATTTTTAAATCAAACCTTTCATGCATATCAATTTCAAAGCAATGCAAAAATGTTTCAAACAATGTTCTGGCACTTGAATAAACAAAATCTTATTAATTCCTAATAACTTTACTCAATGAAAATAACAAATTATAATTTGTGTGTGTACAAGTGCTTGGATTTACCTTCATCAGAAATGCTCAAACCTAAACATTGTAAATGGTTCTTTTATATACAGTGTCAATAAATATTGAGTGAAAATAAAACATTATTACCTATTTTCAAACCTCTTTGCCATCTAAAATTAACCCTTCGTACATTGATACGGTAGTCTGTTTCTGACTTTTTACTGACTTCCCTGCCAATGACTCTTTGTTCCTGTAATTTCTTGGTTCTGTCCTCCTCCAGTTTTTCTATTTTCTTTGTAGCTTTCTCAGATAGTGGTATTATTTCATGGCTAAAATCACACGATCCACCTGCAAAAGAAGGATTCAGTTTTCATTTAAAATCTTTGTTATTTATATATCACAACCCAGAATATGATAGTACTTGAGTGAGCTGATTAAAACAGGAATGTCACATCAAATATCAATTATGTCTCTTCTGTTATTTGTCTTGGACTACTAACTGCCATGGTCAAATATGATTCACAGATCATAATACAAGTAAAAGTAATATAAATATGTTTTAATTTTCCTTTTGTTTTTTTAATATGTATTTTTCAGATAATCAGAAAAACACAGACATTTTCACAGTAGGCAAACAGTGATTTTTTTTTTGTAAGGTATGAATTGTCCATTTACGAATATAAATTGTCCAATTATAAAATATTTACAAATATAAATTGATAAAGATCAATATGAAAATATATTAAAAGTATTATTAGATAGATACTAGATCATGAACATGCACTATATGTAAACAAAAACACTTCTATAAATAATATCTTACCAACATCAATTGTTCACATAAGAGTGTCATATTTCAATAAACACTCCTGATCATGCAATAAAAAACAACAAACAATTCGATCTTTTCATCAATATAAAACTGATGTAAAAGTAACAGTAAAGGTAAAAGTAAAATATATTTAGGTTAAAATATAGGTGATTAACAAATCTTTACTCAATAAAAGTAAAATATCAAACTTTTTTTTGTTTCAAAGCAATGCTGAAGATTTAACATAATAATGTGATCACATAATTGATTATTTAATTCCATAAAAAAACATAATTCTGTTCTATATAAAATGAAAACTGCTAACAATCTTCACACTTAACCACAAGTTCTACGGCCCTGGCTTGTAAATTGCTGTCAGGCTTGTAAAATTCTTCTCTACAAGCCAACAGAATCCAACTAAAATTTGCGAAAAATTGAGCTTGGGGCTTGTGGACTCAAAAGTTTATCGTGAAGGCTGTGCTAATCTTTATATTACTGTGAATTCATTATTATTTGTGCTTTACCAATTTTTGTGGATTTCGTGGACTCAGGTGAACCACAAATTTATGTGTTCAAAGAATTAAATCTTTTCTTTAGGCTTGTATGCAGACTTTGACAAATCCATGAAATCAAATAGCCATGAAACTACAATTTTTCCTCAATCCACAAAAATAAGGGAATCCACAGGAGTTAAAACAGTACAAAATACTTCAGAATATTTCCTTATCTGGAAATAAGGATACAATATGACAAAATCATTAGACAATTACAAATATAAGATGAAAGGACAATACTGTTACTCATAATTATAAAAATCCTAATCTTTTCTGGAATTGCTAATTCAACTCAATCATAATTTAGTTTTTCCAATTCAAATGTTAAGGTGCGAGTATACTTTTTAAAATACATTTTAAGCAATATAAAGTTGCCATATGACAAATAACTGAATCATGCAAAACCTTTCCTGAATAAACAAAATAAAAGGAAAATGATACATTGTGCAATACAGGTCATAGCGTGTTTACTTAAATTTAAGGGAGATAAGCAGGATCTGGAATATATAATACTGAATCACTACTTCCTTCATTGCTGTATATCATATGTTAAATTTATTCTGTATAGGTTTTTATTTGTTATTATAAATTATCTGATATTTAAATAAGCTGATATATAGTAAAGGCACCTCATAGCTATATGAGCCTACATGATATAACCCAAACATGTAGACATAAGAATACTAAATAAAGTGTTTATTAAAATTAAAATGGACACCGAACTTGTCTTGGACATAGAAATGGGCTTCACTTTATGCATAACATTGAATTGTAATTTTCCTAATCTTATGCTCCTAATATCATTAGAACCATTAACACTATACAAAGCTGTTGTCCTATAGTGAAAACTTTTCATAAATATATAAAGGGGAAAATCATGAAAATTGCATCCACTTTGAACGATAAACTAAAAACTAAAAACTTTACATAGTTTGTAAAAGTGCAATTTTCTGCCCTTAGGTCCCTAATAACAAAGAAAATGTAACAGCTACAGTAAATCTAATGCCATTTATTTCAAAAAGTTGTATTTAAGAAAGATATGCAGAATTTGAATAGCTATCAATATGCTAATGGCAATGTTTATCTCTTTCAACAACTAGTTTCCCTAATTTAAGGTTACTTATATCCCTTGATATTTAAATCAGATGTACAATTTTTTTTCCCAAACAAGTTTTTCACAAGCATATCAAAAGGATGTTGACTTATACCAACTTAAAAACTTCCTTCAAGCATCTTGCCTTGGTAAGTCCATTCAAATATGTTTGGTAATATAACTCAGGGTGGGAACAGTTCTTACCTAAACTTGCTGAAATATTCAATAAACATATAGTCAACATATTTTTGTTGTAGAAAAAAGACAAAGGAAGGTGTTTCACAGTTTTTAAAACAAAATCTGTCTGTGTGATATAAAATGTTCAGGTTTGCCTTCAATCTATTTACAGATTTCAATTTTGCCTCAAGTTCAATGAGAAATGATTTTTAATTGAAAGTAATGTATTTCTAGGATTCTCTATTTCATCATATCAATATATAGAAATAAACTAGATTAAGCTTGGAAATATCAAATTCAAATATTGTTTACTAAATTAAAATCTTATTATTTTAACAATTATTGATTTTGATATATTTTTGTATGAATTTTTTCAAACTTCTGGACTTTTTATTATTAACTTGACAAAGATTAAAATAAATCAATAACTGGCACACCTATCACATAAAAGCCATCCCTCAACATATTCAATTAAAGATAAGCCACAAGCAGAAACATGGAAGCCTTTTTACCTGAAATAAGTGTGTTGTTTAACAAAGTGTATGAGTGTATGACATTAATATTCCCTTGTCTATTAATTTGAAATCATACCATTTCTTAGAATCTCCAAAACCAAATAAATTATCTACAATGACAGTTAAAAAAAAAAGAGCAACGAAAATGTGCAATCTACCTCTACTGCGACGTCGGTGACTTATATCTAAAATTAGACCACCGTCTTCCCCATCATAAATACACGACTCTACTTCTGGCATAGATTCTATAGAGCTGCGCTTGGAACTTCCTGAAAACAAGTCAAAGCTAGCTCAACTATATAATTCTTTCCAAACTGAAATTCCATATATATGTACATTGTATATTCACTTTCTATGCAAGTGTATCATGAATGTTATGATTATGAAATAGATGTTTTATAACAGATAAATGCTTTGATTAGAAGCAGGACCCAGTTTAACATATAATTTCTTGCATATTTTCTGATAAATCTTACAAGAATTTCAGTTTGTCTAAAGATTTTTAATTAATCAATTATTGAACTATTACATGAACAAACCATACCTTTTCCTGTATAGTGTCAGATAGAAATTTTAGACAATCTTAGAAACATGAATATAAGCATGCAATAAACTGTGATTACAACAAAGAAAAGTCAAGAGAGTAAAGTCCTGTGATAACATTTTAAAACAGTGATTGCCACAACTTTGTTCATCTTTCTTTGAAATATAAATGTTTGTGTGTATGAATTTTAAGGTATTGACTGAAACAAGTTTTGTTTTAGAAATAATATATAATTGGGTGATAATTGTTTGCTGTTAAACATTCAGTAGCCAATGTCTAGCATTTTCAGGACATTGGAAATCGTAAAAAAATTGATTAAAAAAAGGCAATAAATAAATACTTTTGTATATAAAAAAGGACAAATTGATTTTATGTCAAAACTCAACCGACTGTGTACCAAAATTTTCAACATTAATAATTAAGCAAAATACAAAATCAATCAAAGAAATTTGAACAGCAAGAACGCATACCTTTTTAACAACAGTTTAGGGTCATCAAAATAAATAGAACTTACAAATAAATAAACAAAATTCAAACCGACTTGTAATGTTTTAGTTAGTCTAAACTTTATTATCATATTTCATGTGTGTGTCTTATTCTAAAAGAACCAGGCAAATATGTAAATACTATTTTTGTTACAGTATAAACCATACACATTTTAACTAATTTCCTTCAAATATCTTACTATTTCTGATATTATTTAATTTAAATTGAACTGACAGACCGCACAAAAAATGCTTAACATATATGGTTTATGGTTTCGATATGTAATTATAATCCAAGTATTGTTTCTTCTATAATAGAAACAGAATGCCTGATTATTAAAACTAAGTTATTTTGATAAGCCCTTAGATCTATGCAACTGCAAGCAACAACACTATATCATGTTTTCTCTTACTTGTGTCAGATCCTGCAGACAGAGGGGAGGTAACTCCATCAGCTGACTTTGTTGACATCTGTGATGTTGAACGTTTGATTGGTGACTCTGTTGTCGGCCAGGATGGGAATCTCATATAGGACCGCCCACCTCCAAAATCAGAACTGGATGACCTAGAAGAATGCATGGATCCTGTAATAGAAATTGTTAAAACATCATCAGACATTTTTATAAATAATATTGTTCTTCTATGCACATTAAAGCTTCATTATACCAGTGCTTACAATAAACAATGAATTGTTTGCTCGGAGGACAATGGGTTATATACTATCTTTGTTAACTATCAATTGTAGGAAAGGAACACAGTAATAATAAGCCAAACTATTCATAGGATGAATGATAAAAGCACACCTGCAGAAATAGCTTCACCATTTCACACAGCTTATAAAGAATTCATGGATCAGCAGAAAGCAAATTTATTTGTGTGTATCAACAACAAAACAAAACAATTACCAATACCTGTAAATTTGTGTTTAAAATCTACATGTACCTTCTTTTAAATGTTATTAGTTTTCATAAATAATCTGAAGTTCTATGAAGAAGTAAATACATTTATTGAACACAGCAAGGAATCTGGATATAGACTTGGCATTACAGCTTTAAAAGTCACTAATAGAAAAGTTTGAAATTTTCATTATGACAGGAAACCATTGACTTGCTGCATAATTTTGGTTTCTCTTTTTTTCTCAATGTTGGCCGAAAAGGACAAATTTGCATCACAAGTTTAAATTGCACATCATAATAACATTTCCAGTTTGTATTTTAAATAACAATTGACTTTTTTAAAGGAGTTTTTATGTCTGATTTAACATGTGAACAATTAATCAACAATAAAAAATAGCTGATTATCTTTTTGATGCAGTACCAGTGTAAAAAAAAATTGACAACTAATACTTACTATAAATTAGACTAAACGGTACATTTATACCCACTCACCCCAATAAATATAAATGTAATATACACTGTATTATTTACAATGAGTTAGACAAGTTGGTATGTTACAATCAAATGATCCTTACCACGACTTGGACTAGGTAGTATATACCAATCAGATGACCTTATCACGTGTGATATAGTTATTACTTACCATGAGTTGGACTAGTTGGTATGTAACAATCAGATTACCCTATCACATGTGATATCATTATTACTACCATGAGTTGGACTAGTTAATTATATATAACAATCAGATAACCCTATCACATGTGATATAGTTATTACTTACCATGCTTTAGACTAGTTAATATATAACAATCAGATGTCCTTATCACATGTGATATAGTTATTTTTTTACCATGTGCTGGACTAGTAGATATATAACAATCAGATGTCCTTATTCACATGTCATATAGTTATTACTTGACAAGTTGGACTAGTTAATTATATATAACAATCAGATGACCCTATCACATGTGATATAGTTATTACTTACCATGCATTGGACTAGTTGATATATAAAATCTTATGTCCCTATCACATGTGATATAGTTCTTACTTACCATACGTTGGACTAGTTAATATATAACAATCAGATGTCCCTATCACGTATGATGTAGTTATTACTTACCATGCATTGGACTAGTAAGTATATAAAAATCAGATGTCCTTATCACACGTGATATAGTTATTGCTACCATGAGTTGGACTAGTTAATATATAACAATCAGATGACCCTATCACGTGTGATATAGTTATTACTTACCACCATGAGTTGGACTTGTAGGTATATTACGATCAGCTGACCCTATCACATGTGATATGCAGTTGTTTATACTGTGCTTCAAATCCTGTAATATAATGTTATTTCTTATTTTCACATTCATCAATTTATTTTTGCCTTTTTCAATAGTACAAATTTAGTGCTTTAATGACAACAGGCTGTTCCATGAAAAAAAATATGGGAGGTTGGACAGTCATCTATTTAATAACCCGCCACTCATATTTGTTTTCATTTATAACAGAATTGTATTTGCTTTCACCCCTATAACACAGTGAAAAAAAATATCATGTGGTTTCCAACTCTCGGATACATTTTTCCTCAAAAAGCCCTTATCAAAATTTTATTACTTTCCAATTCTTCTCAGGTAATGTAGTAATAACTAGTCAGGTATGAAGTCCTAGGTTACTTGACCTTTTTCAGTAGTATTGCACTTGATGCCTGTTCAATGCCTTCAGATTAGAAATTAATTTCGACTATCTTTTTTAAAGTAGTATCATAACCTTATTAAATTAAAAAAAACACAATTCATTTTATTATACGTCATGTCAATATGCCAGATTTTGATTGGTTAATACGAGGGAGACAATTTACTTTATTATACTTCATGTTAAAATGCCATATTTTGATTGGCTAATACGAGGGTGTTAATTAACTCTATCACATGGCTGAGTGGGTGACAATTTTTTTGAATTTTACCCTCTCGTCCAGACCAATCAAAAATAAATAATTTAAAGGACAATGAACTGAATTTACAATTACATCAAGTAATTAAATACATTGCTTAAGTTTTGGAACAGATTTTATTATTAGACTGTTAAAATAAAAAAAAATAAAACATCTTGCTTAACTTTTGTTGTTTTTTTCTAATACCCGTAACGTCATAGAAAATACTTTTAAAAGAAAATTAATCTGTACAAGACAATAATGATAGGACATTCAGTATAATAAATTAAATAACACATAGCTGAGAGGGTGATAGAGCAGATTGGTACCCCTTGAAAAAGCATTGTCAACCTTGGCTTCACCGCGGTTGACAATGTTTTCTAGGGGTAACAATCTGCTCTATCACCCTCTCAGCTATGTGTCATTTATATAATGTCTCTCTTATATATTTGGATTCTTCATTGACATTATATTTTTGAATAAAATGAAATATTGAGTACTGTAGATTCATTTATTTTCGTGGGTACCAATTTTCGTGGATTGAGGAAAACTTGCATTTTCGTGGATATTTGATTTCGTGGTTTTGCCAAAGTCTGCACAGAAGACTATATGAAATTTGTTATTCGTTGAACATTTAATTTCGTGGTTCACCTGTAACCACAAAATCCACGAAAATTGGTATCCCACGAATAATAATGAATCCACAGTATATGTCTATGAGACAGCAACCCAATGACACAAAAATGACATTTATTATTTTCCTTCTCCATTTATACTGGTTATCTGGAGTGACCTCAACAGTAAATTATACACCAGTTATAAATTAGTTGTAAACATTTATGACTGACACCGTCCATTTAAGGCCAACATTAAAAATATCTTCATTTCCCCTTCCTGACTGAGGTTTTCAGGGTATGGGTAGGTAGGTAGGCAAACTATTTTATTTTATTCCTTGATATGGTTTTCTATATTGAATTTGTACAAAATTCAAAGTAGATAGATTTTAAAGCATGATTCAGACCATTTTTACTCAAAGATTTTATCCTTTATACAGGAACAAGAGGTTAAAGACCAAGCAAATCAAGATGCACTCAGTGGGTTGAAAGATGCTTTAGTTTTTTTTATTAAAGATACCACATCATTGAATTGTTTTGCTGCATATTAATTGGATTGTACTGTTCAGTTTCAGAGAATTTTTATCTAATGCCAAGGCAAATTTTCTATTACAGATTTATATATATATCATTCAATATTTTCTAAACCATGTTTTTCCGATTGCTTCGTCCATGATTTCACTGATCGTTAATTTGGGGCTTATCTTCAAAATTTTCTTACTAATGATATTCTTTACGAAATTATGGTCATTGATCCCCTTGCAGATACACAAATCGTGTGACCAGCCTTTTTGTTTGTTTTTCTTGATTTCGAATCATTTAGACGTTTCAATGCAAAAATGCCTTGAATTAAAATGCTTGCGGACTACAGCATCGGAAAAGTATCACCAAAAACTAAAAGAGCAACAAAAAAAAATATTGGACACGAACGGCCAATCAGTCGTGGGAGGGGAAACAAACAATATTTTATTTTTGGCCTAATGTATTTAGATACTGGCACAATGCCTTAAATTTAGCTCGTAACAATAATAATAATAATAATAATAATTCTTTATTTAAAGAGGGTTACACAGTTAGCTATAAAACTAATCTTCCTGAGGCCCTCATGAAATACAATGAAATATAACAAACAATTTCGAAATATCAAACAAACACACATAAAATTTTCTTATTATATGAAAAAATGAAATAAAAATTGTTATGAAATGTACAATTTTCAAAACAGGTAAAATTACAAATTCATATAGTATTGGCATCATTCAAATTACCTCAACAATATCTTAAGTTTGAGTAAGTGTGTGAAAATTATTATACATATAAAATTACACAGCTTCTTAATGTTCCAACAAGTAATTTTTAAAATCTTTTTTGAATGAGCCTGTACTTGAGGTTGATTTTTTCAGGGATATTGGTAAGTTATTCCATAAAATAGATCTTGAATATATAAAAGATTTCTTATACAGCTCTGTTTTGGCTTTTGGAACTTGCAAATTTTTGCAAGACGCATTCCTCAAACAATATTGGTTTATTTCTGGCATTTCTTTAAATTTTTTAGTGAGATATATCGGGGCTTCGTTCTTAAGGCATTTCTGCATCAAAACAGATTTGTGGTATGAGATTCTGTTCTCTACTGTCATCCACCCAAGCTGTTTAAACAGTGGAGCTGATGATGAAAGTGGATCAGCATCTAAAATAAGTCTTGCAGCCCTTTTCTGCAATTTTATTATTCTGACTAGCTCGTTTTTAGCACAACCACTCCAAATAATACAACAATAATCTATCAGTGGGAGAATATAGCCATTATAAAATAATTTTCTTGAATCAATATTTAGAAATTTCTTGATTTTAAAGAGTAAATGAAGTCTAGATGATATTGATGAACATAAGTAATTAACATGGCCTGTCCAGGACAGATTAGAGTCAATTCTAACACCTAAAAGTTTTTCAATTGATGATTTTGAAGAATATTATTCTCAATAGTTAGAACTGGTTCTGCTTGATTTAAACGCAGCCTTTGTCTTGTACCTATAACCATACATTTCGTATTATCCAAATTTATGAACATGTTATTTTCATGACACCATTTTTCAACACATTGGAGATCATGGAACATAAATCACTCAATGTAAAGATACCTGAAACTCTTGTTCTGTTAACCCAGCAAGTACTACAGGCTGACAGGCTACAGTGAGGAAATCAAGTCCATGGCTAGCCCACCTACAAAGTATAATTACAAATAATGCTATGCTCTAGAAATCAATATGGAAAACAAGACATTATTTGCTTCCAAATATTTGATAACATTCTGTCTCAACTGTAATTAAATTTTGACTCCACTCTATAAATCTTGTCTAAAATTGTCCTAAAAAGGAAAATACAAAATATATTTAATTACATGTCTGAAATAGGGATATCATTTGAGAATAACAACAAGAGGCTCTCAAGAGCCTGAATCGCTCACCTGTATTTCAGAGGTGAAGATTTTTAAATGTTAGCAAACTTGATGAACAAATTGTGTAAAATTGTCTTTAAAGGGCAATAACTCCTTAAGGGGTCAATTGACAATTATGGTCATATTAACTTTTTTGTAGATCTTACTTTGCTGAACATTATTGCTGCTTACAGATTATATATATCTATAATAATATTCAAAATAATAACAAAAAACTGCAAAATTTTGTTAAAACTTACCAATTCAGCGGCAGCAACCCAACAATGGGTTGTTCGATTCGTCTGATAATTTCAGGGCCGATAGATCTTGACCAATTAAACATTTTTACCCCATGTCACATTTGCTCTAAAAGATTTAGTTTTTGAGATATAAGCCAAAAACTGCATTTGACCCATATGATGTTCTTTTTTTAACCATGGCAGCCATGTTTGTCAATGAATACAAACTTCGGATACAATTTATAAACAAGATACCCTAAGGAACATTTAGTTAAAGTTTGAAGGTAATTGGCCCAGTAGTTTCAGAGGAGAAGATTTTTAAATGTTAGCAAACTTGATGAACAAATTGTGTAAAATTGTCTTTAAAGGGCAATAACTCCTTAAGGGGTCAATTGACAATTATGGTCATATTAACTTTTTTGTAGATCTTACTTTGCTGAACATTATTGCTGCTTACAGTTTATATATATCTATAATAATATTCAAAATAATAACAAAAAACTGCAAAATTTTGTTAAAACTACCAATTCGGTGGCAGCAACCCAACAATGGGTTGTTCGATTCGTCTGAAAATTTCAGATCTGATAGATCTTGACCAATTGAACAATTTTCAACATGTGAGATTTGCTCTAAAAGCTTTAGTTTTTGAGATATTAGCCAAAAACTGCATTTGACCCCTATGTTCTATTTTTAGCCATGGCGGCCATGTTTGTCGATGGATCAAAACTTCGGATACAATTTATAAACTAGATACCCTAAGGAACATTTAGTTTAAGTTTGAAGGTATTTGGCCCAGTAGTTTCAGAGGAGAAGATTTTTGAAATAGTTTACGACGACAACAACAGACGACGACGACAGATGACGGACGACGACGGACGCCAAGTGATGGCATAAGCTCACATGGGGCCCGAAGGGCCCCAGTGAGCTAAAAACTACAGGACTATGGTCAAAATCATTGTTGGTACTTTAAAATGAAAATGAAGTCACATCATCTGTTGTATTTCCATTGCTGAGGACATTTTGAACAAATCGCTACATTTTGGTGCACAGTTTTGAAAATATTAACCAGAATGCATTCTGATACTGCTATATTTTTTTAAGTGAATCTATGACTTACTTTGGTCTCATTCCTCTTCCTTTATCACATTTTTCCATTACAAACTGCATCCACTGTTTGGCAAAGCTAACAAGACGTGTTCCTAGTTTCTGTCGTGGCTCTCCCGTTACTAACCTTGTGACCTCCTTCAGATACTGTAATGCAGAAATGTTACAATGAAATATATTCCTACGACATGGACATTTCAGTGTAACTTACGATCAATTTTAGAAGAACAATTTTTTGTGAAAAGAGCTGCTTGTACACAGCAACATGAAACATCGGATAACTTTTATGTTTACAAAATTGTATTGATGATTGGTTAATTGTCAACATTACTATGTGGCATTTTAAGGTGTTTATCATCACTGAGGACCTTACAAAGACTTTCAAAATGTTTAATTGAATTATTACTGCCACCTTTTTTATTTAATTGTGGCTCTTTGACTTCAAAGTGATCCAGACAAAAGTTCTTATTGTTTATTGAAGGAATTTACCTCAAATCCAAAACTTTCCCTTTTAGCATAGTTCAAAGTGACCCAGTAAGAAGCTCTTATTATTTATAGAAGAAATTTACCTCAAATCCAAAGTTGTATCCTTTGAGCATAGTTTCTCTGTACAGATTCAGTAGATGGTATTTTTCGTTGTCTTCTAGGTTTGCTATATCTTCAAAGTTTAATTTCTCATCCACCTGTTTAATGGCTAAAACAACTTTTTCTTGTAACTCTACAGCAGCTGACTGTTAAAATAAAACAAAATTATTTCAGTGACTTTCAAATATATAACAAATACTTACTCTTTATTCAAATTTCCAATATACTGAAAATCCAAACATTAATGCATGCATTTATTATTGCCATTTTTTAAGAATGGTCAAAAATGTGAGATAAATTCAGGAAAAGCTGCATATAGATATATTTATCAGATATTAGAACGCGAGTTCTTATTATTGGGATACTCACACAGATGCATTATTCACATTAATAAAAGTCTTGTAATAATTTCTGAATTAACAGTAGATTAATTAAAAGTATCATTGTTTAAAACTCAAACTTAACTAAACAAGTGAATCTGTGAGCTACTGCTCACTAATGATACCCCCGCCCCACTAAGAGTATAAGGTTAACAGGAAGTTGTTGAGTGATGAATCTGAAAACACATCACACGGTATAGCTGACTCATATAAACCCTGAAACAAAATTTCAGAAATCCTTGTAATGTAGTTCCTGAGAAAGATGGGACCAAAAATATTCATGGGACGGATGGACGGACTGACAGATGGACTGACTGAAGGACTGACGGAAGGACAGACAGACAGAGGTAAAACAGTATACCCCCACTTTTTTAAAGCGGGGGTATAATTAAGTCATGCACAAATTGATACATTCAAGGGAAATATTGTCGTCTACTTGACAAGTAATGATATCCTGGGTTTATGTTTATTAGGAGAGTGCACACTAAACATGTATGTACAATACAGAAAGTTTTAAGGCTCTTGGTTGATAACAATAGGAGAGTTGATTACACAAATTGGGTACCCTCTACTCCATCAAGAAAGCTGTTAAAAAATTGACTAAGTTTCATAATCTGGAAAATCTGCAAAAATTTTCACATGTGTGTTTGTATGTCATTGCATGTATAAACATTTTGGAAAGTTTGAGACTTTCCATTGAAAATTGGAAGAAGAGCTTAAATATACAAAAGAGTTCCACAACCCATCAGTCTGTCTATCTTCTGACCTGCCAACCTTAAATGCACATAAGCTGAATTTGAAAAGTTTGTAAGATATATTTTAAGATACATGAGGTCAATTCACTGATCTGTTTTTTTACTTACTTTCAACTCAGCTAAAGATTCAGCTATAGCTTGATGACATGAGGTTTGTTCATTGACTAGCTCCACCGTTTTCCCAGCATAACCTTCAAATTCCTTTCTCTGTGTTGTTAAATGTCCAGCATTGATCACAACTAACAATAACCCTTGAACCTTGGTTAAAAATAAACAACATGTTATTTAGCTTTTATCAAACTGTCCCTTTATTAAAAGAAACAATTATTTTTTGTCCTTTTATGGTCCATTTTTTGCCAAAATGGAAAATGTTTTTTACAATTGTTTTTTCAATTTATAATAATATTTTCATAGCACATTCTAAAAGGTGTAGCAAAATTATTCGTATTTTCAACTTTTTTTTCACTATACCACTATTCAGCAATGCGCATTACCAACTAAAACATTCATGTATGTCTTCATATATTAGGATTTATTATTAAATGATAAAACTGTTAAAAAGTAGAAACAAATATGAGCTAGGTCACATGCTCTAGTCGCTCTAGTCTAAAACTTGAATTCCAAACTGCAAGTTTTATTTATAGCTCATCATATTAAATTTTACATATAAATATATATGTAAACAATAACACATATATTTCATAATAGAAAGGAAAAAAATAAGATTCACTTCAGCTGTAAAAAAATTGTGGAAAACTCTCTAAATGGTTATAACTTTCATGCGCTTTTTACTTAACATTACTTGACATAACTAGAAAACGGTGAAAATGATGCCACCCATATTCGAACTTGATCTGTGTCTGGTTGTATACGTATTGTCTTTAAGTTTTATAGCATTTGGTTGAGGCAAACTCAAGTTAGAATGGGGAAATGGCAAATAGCAATTTTTCCATTTACAAAGGGACATAACAGTGAAGGTGACACCACCTAACTGTGTTTGGTGGTTATAAGCATTGTGTATAAGTTTAATAACATTTGGTTGAGGCAAACTAAAGTTAGAGAGAAGAAACTTATTTTGGGACGTACACAAAAAGACGGACTTACAGATGGAAAAGGGTAAAACTTAGGGGCTACGCCCTCTACGCTCCCATCTTTGATCTGCCACTGACTGGACCTAAAGAATTTATCTGACATTTACCTCAATATGTGATAGGGCTATAGTAGTTTCTGCTGTTGGTTCCACTTTGACAGAGTTCCCGACCCAGATTGGACATTCTAATTTATGGTCTCGTCCCCCTTCACATTTCACCATCAACAGGTAGCCATCTTCCTTGTTTGGGTCATCTTGTGACCTTGAAACATCATCCGACCACAGGTGACATTCAGTAATTGTAGAATCAGTTGTTGGTTGTTGATTATTTTGTTTGGTATAAACATCTGATAGCCAGGATTCATGGATGCCATCACCTATAAATTTAATCACATCTACTTTTAAAGAAATAATCAAAATCTTTAATATAAATATTAACCATGCTCTGTAACAGACCAACATGCTGAGCCTGATGTTTTTATGTGGTAACTCAAACTAGTCCAAAGTAAAATATGACACAAACCATGAAATCATTTTAATGATTCCAAATGGACCAGTCTTTTTTCTTACTCCTTAAAGCCACAAACATTGGCAGATTAGCATTAGATTCTATTATTTTAGTCTTTGGTTTGACCTTGATCGAACCTTTGACTTCTGATATTAAAAGAAGCCATCAAAAGAGTGACCATCAAGAAAGTTTTAATCTGTTAGATAGGCCTTATTTAAGTATTACCTCTACAACAACAAATATCCTATACTTTAGTTATAATGACAAAAATGTGTTAAGTGTTGTAATCTACTTCTATAAATTTATCTTAAATAAAAGAAGAATGTGTCTGAGGACATGAATGCATTGCTCAAGTTTGCTTTTCAAATGAAAATGGGACGGACCGAAAAAACGGAAGGACGGAAAGACGGATGGTCAAGTGTAACACTTAATGCCCCTTCCCTTGCGAGGATTCATAATATATGATGGGATACTAATGTTTGTGGATTTCCTGGGTAGAAGTTAACCAGAAATTTAACAAAGGCTAATTTCCTTTACATTTGAACAAAGGAATTCATAAAACAAATAAAATGCTTCGCTGAGTGCAGCCTGATACGACCGCACAGGTCGAACCCTGAACAGTTGGGGCAAATTTGGACACAATATTCAAGCTTGATACTGTCTGAATTTGGATTGTGATCAAATTTTTGACATAATTTAGGTTTCTGACACAAAATAAATGGTCAAAGATCTTATAAATCCATTGCGCAACAAATACTGTGCAACTGAAGATTTCTTCTTGAAACTTTTCAAAAAATTTTGAAAATTTTGAAAAAAAAATATGTATCCCTTAAAAATTCACACATGTTATTGTCTGGAAACTAGAAAATGCTTGTTTTGGCCCTTTCTTGGTCCCTAATTCCTACATGTTTGAGGCAATTAACCCCAAACTCAATCCCAGACTTCCTTTGTTATATGGAACCTTGTGGTACAATGTCAGAGATCCATACACTTACACACAAGTTATTGTCTGGAAACTAGAAAATGCTTGTTTTGGCCCCTTTTGGCCCTTAATTCCGAAACTGTTGGCCCCATAACCCCTTAAATGAATCCCAACCTTCTAATTGTGGTATTAAACATTGTGGTATAATTTTACAGCAATTGAAATACTTAAACACAAGTTATTATCCTGAAACTAGAAAAATGCTTGTTTTGGGCCCCTTATTCCTAAACGGTTGGGACCATCATCCCCAAAATCAATCCCAACCTTCCTTTTGTGGTATTAAACCTTCTTAAAAAATTTCATAGAGATCCATTCACTTAAACTAAAGTTATTGTCCGGAAACCAATGTGTCTTCGGACGACGACGCAGACAACGACATCATACCATTATACGATCATAAACAAAATTTTTGCGGTCGTATAAAAATCATGTATCCACAAAAAACTTTGTACCCATGAATAATGAATCTTCAATACCTTACATATATGTAATGTTGTGTTCGTCCTAAATTATCTTTGGAGTATAAACTTACCAAAGCATGATTTGTTTCTTTCAATTTATCAAACAATTCAGCTGTGTTGACTATAATGTTAAAGTCTGCTGCTATTTCAAGATCCTAAAAAATATATAAATAACCATTACTTCAATTTATAAGGACACCATCATAGCATGCATAATAAAATGTATTTAAATGTGTAAGTTAGAAATAATAACTGATCATGAATCAATCATTTGTACATTTTCTCTGCCATGTTATATTAAAACAAATTAAAATTTATCTGATGAACATCTATCTTTAATATATAAACCTCTCAACAAATATAATAAACAGATGCGCCATGAGCGCATGATACGCCCGTCGCCTTTTCAAAGAATAAAGTTCAATAACTTCTCAATGTCATATCAGAAATTTATAAAAATACAAAACTAGGTTATCTTAATAGATATAAATCAGTCTACAAAGTTTAATGAAAACTGCTAAAAGCATTTTTGAGTTATTGTCCGAAAACTGGAAAATCCCCCTTTTTTAATGAATAAAACCCCATAACTCGGAAACGTAAAATCTAAAACTTATAAAAATCGAAAGGGAGCTCATGTCAATAGCTATAAACAATTCACCAAAGTTTCTTGCAAATTGCTGAAAGAGTTTGTGAGTTATTGTCCGAAAACTGGAAATCCCCCTTTTTTTAATGAATAAAACCCCAAAACTAAGAAATGTAAAATCTAAAATTTATAAAAAACAAAAGGGAGCTCACGTCAATAGATATTAACAATTCACCAAAGTTTCATGCAAATTGGTTAAGGCATTTTTGAGTTAATGTCCGACATTTTGACGACGGCCAGAGGTATGCCATAATACGTCCCTTAAACGGGCGTATAAAAAGTCAAGAAGATTCCTTGAAAGCAGTTTTCCTATAAAGAGGACCTTTAAAAGTTATCAAAAATTAACCACTAATTATTCCATTTTGCAAAGAACTTATTTGAAAAGGATCACTATCTTTATGCTAAGATAATCATTGCTTTCTACTTCAACATCCTTGGCCTTCAAATTTTTGGGTTTGAGTGTTCGTGATGAAAGTACATCCAGAAAATGCTTTAGATGCACTCAATTTATAAGTGTTATTGTCATTCCTTACATTTATATACCTTTCTTAATATTTTGGCAAAACCTAAGGCTTTGGTGGCTCTTTCTCTTGCTTCATTAAATAACTTCTTACAGTTTCTAGAGGTTTGTTGGAATGAATGTCTAGAAAAGAAAATACAAGATACAAAAACATCATAATTCAAATACTGAGAAAACTTATAATATAAATATTAAAAACTTCATTTATCAAAGTTTTTCTATTTGGAAGCATTACACCAAATGTGTGGGGAATTTGTAGTTATGACCAGCATAATTTTGTAGACTGCTAATATTGAGTATAATTCATTATATCTTTATGTGTGCATTTATTATGCACGGACAAATGTTGAAGGAGGGTATTCCTCTTTGTAAAGAATAGCATACAGCCATAGTTTGTTGCTTAAACCAAAATTGAAAAGTAACTGGTATTCAGAGAGTCATTTTAACATTTACCAACATGCATTATATAAACAGAATGCTTTTCAAACCGTCTATACAGCTAATTGAGGTATTCCTTTAAATCATTTTCAAATTGAGAGCCCAAATATACCTCAGTTCCATGATTCTTTTAACATGATCATCCCTAGAATTTTCACAATCTGTAGGATCTAGGCTGTCATCATCTGTATCTCGTATATATTGTGCATTGGACTCATTTTCATCTTCTTCATCTGCATATTCATCACCATTTTCATCTAGATCCTCATCTTCATCATCTCTCATTGTCCAGTCATATAGGGAGGCTGTGAAATCATCAATACCTGTCTCCATGAAATCCACGATAGAATTTAACAGACTGCTTGCTAAAGTGCTGAAAAGGTAAACAAATCATAATGATTTTCTAATTTTCTATTCTAAGTTTATGACAAATGTTTATAAATGGAATTATGCTAATTTTTAATTATACTGTCTACATCTTCAATACAAATATGAATACCAGTACTTCATTAAACCAATCAGCCAATAAAGGGCATGTTAAATATAATGATTATAAATAGACATAAGAAAAAATAATAAAACTCTGAATGAACTTACACAACTATTTTACTGCTATTTCAAATTGTCACTGCTTATTTATCTAGGCTCATTATACCGTACCTAAACCTTTTTCCTGCCTCTGCCTCACCACCAATAATATAAGGACAAATGCCTTTAGTAAATGTCCACTCAGTATCCAGTACATTCTTAAGACTCCTTGAAGCTTCTGGCAGATTTTGTAACATATACAACCAAGTCTGTAGGTATGTTAGATATTCCTTTAAACACAAAGTTAAATACTTATTCTAACAACAGTGAAAACAAAAATAAAATGTAATTTGGACTACAATAATAGATATGATGCAATAATTATATTTCCATACACATACATGCCAACTTTCATAATGGCAATGTGGAGTTTTAAGGCCAAGAGGACCATATGCACCTCTTATACATGTCATTAGTAGTTTTGCTCTACTCCTCTCAGGTTTGAATTAGTATGTATGTGCTTAAATGCCTTTTTAACTTCTTTGAATGCCTATTTTGAGGTTTTGTTAATTAAGAATTTCAAGAATCATGTCACACCTCTCATAGGGGTAATCCACCTTCAATTGGGATAGTTGACAAATGTAGATATATACATACATCAAGCATTTTTCTCAGATCTTGATCAAACTGTTCCAAGTCCATCATTTCCTCCTCAGCAAACACAGCATACACCATGTGTTGATAATACTGTTTAACTATCACAGCACCTTGTAGTACATCTTTACATTCCCTCAAAAGCTAAAACAACATTAAACATTAACAATCTCTAGTTATACTTTAAAGGCTACACAAAGTGCGAAATGTACAATTATGAAAAGTAGATTGACAATTAAAAATATTCAACCGTAGACAATATTTGTGCTTACAACAGGAGTAAAATGCTTGATGTTGCTCCATAGTCTCAAACAAGTTTTCAGTATGTGATAAGATTAAATTTCAAAATTAACCCCCAAAAAAAAAAAAACACAAATGCATGTGTAGTCTTGCTAGCAAACCCCCAATGATATTAAAAGTGTTAAATATTGAAAATAGGAAGCAGGCATCCGACGGATCGAAAAAGTGCTCACACCTTACAACTCATCACTGCCACCCTGCTGATTAAATATGAATCCATTCTGAGCACTTGAGAATAGAGTAACAAAAATTTAATGTTCATTCAGCAAATTAAAGGATCAGAAGTAGAGGCAAACAGGAAGTAGGTGTCTGACAGACCTGACATATCTGCTCACACATTACCACTTATCGCTGTTTGGTAAAATGTTTCAAGGTTTCGAGACCTAGTAGAGCACATTTAGAATTCCCCACTAAATACCATGGTGCAATGACTCATGTAAATTTTAATGTGGATGATACCATGCCACCAGTAATAGTGAATTGCCACTACATATCATGAACACATACCACCTGTAATAGTAGATTGCCACTACATATCATGAACACATGCCACCAGTAATAGTAGATTGCCACTTCATATCATGACCACATGCCACCAGTAATAGTGGACTGCCACTACATATCATGAACACATGCCACCAGTAATAGTAGATTACCACTACATATCATGACCACATGCCACCAGTAATAGTGGATTGCCACTACATCTCATGAACACATGCCACCAGTAATAGTAGATTGCCACTACATATCATGAACACATGCCACCAGTAATAGTAGATTGCCACTACATATCATAAACACCTGCCACCAGTAACAGTAGATTGCCACTACATATCATGAACACCTGCCACCAGTAATAGTAGATTGCCACTACATATCATGAACACATGCCACCAGTAATAGTAGATTGCTGCAACATGTCATGAACACATGCCACCAGCAATAGTAGATTGCCACTACATATTATGAACACATGCCTTCTGCAGTCTACACAAATATGATAATCTGCAATGGTGACATTTTCAACCTGCCACCAGACTCATCACTGGGCTAAGTTGCCACTGTTACAATAAGTGGAAATGACTAATTTGCCATGATAAAACAGCGAAAAATTCTTAATGTGCTATGCTATGTCTAAATGACATAAATACAAATACATGTGTACATATACTTCTTCTTCACATAAGCAGATGAAATCATGTTTAACACTTGCAATCAACTCAAACAAACCTAACAAACATTTCCTTTTCACTAAAAAAGTGTCCTTGTATCCAAATAATCACTGATTTGACTACTAAACATATGCATATGACTGATTAGTCCAATAACTAGAACATAACAGTTTACCAACTAAACATTGAAAGAAACTAGAAATTAATTTATACTATGGATCAATGTAAACTAGAAATTAATGTATACTATGGATCAATGTAAACTAGAAATTAATGTATACTATGGATCAATGAAAACTAAAAATTAATGTATACAATGGACCAATGTAAACTAAAGACTAATCAAATTTCATTTTGCAATAGAAAACAATGCATGTCCTCATGAAATTAACATAAACCAAAGTTTTGTATTTCTGAATTAAGAACTATATAATAGGTAGAAAGAAAAAAGATTTCAAACAAAAATATCTAAAATACCTACTGAAAAATTTCAGGACTGTTACAAAAATCAAATACAACCTTATCAAGGCAATCACATTTTGACCATGCATTCCAAAATATGTGTGGTCTTTTTTTCCCCTTATTCAATATATAAAAATGTAGCAAAGTTAGAGTTTGAATATATATATATATATATATCAACAAAATTTTGTCACCATGTTATGCTGGACTGTACAGGTTTTTGGTTCTATGGTCAAATTATGTGAAACGGGAAGGGTTGTGACCAAGTATAACTGGTTTAAACCCCAAAACACATTTTGTGCCTGTTGTAAGTCAGACTAGATGGACCATGTGTTGTTCTTTATTGTATGTTTTTTTCTCAAGGGGTCAGGTGTTTATTGTTGTTTGTAGTTCTGTCCAATTTTATTGGTTATTTCCTGTTATCTTTTTAATTATGAAAAGAATATGTATCTTGAGAAAGCTGGTGCATCTGGTCCAAAATCTCTGTGATAAAAAAAAAACTCCAGTACTGAAAGTCATTCGAAAGAAGCAGGGAATTTACAAAAATCATCATGAAACAATCAAATATAATTATCAATGTCCCTTAATACAAGTTACCTCAACACTGTTACAAAGAAAACATAACGGAAACAGCAAGTTATCAAAATTAAGAGTTTATTAAAAATTTTAGAATAAAGATAGAATTTAAATTAGAATTTTCACAGAGATTTTGTTATGTACTCCAACACAACTTTGGTGTATTGTCCAATGTCAAGGTACTTTGAGCAGATATTATTTCCATTTTGCTTTTCACACAAATTGGATACATCTTGAATCGCAAATTACATACCTCTACAACCTGGAATTTGACCATTCTGGAATGGTTACAATATTTCCTTGGCCAGTTTGGAATAAGAAAAGGAATTCTACCATTCTGGAGTGTCTTACATTAAATTGATCTTTTTTCAATACAGTACATTGACCATTCTGGAATGGTAACAGCACATTCACCATTCTGGAATGGTAACAGTATATCTACCATTCTGGAATGGTAATAGTACATTGACCATTCTGGAATGGTAAAAGTATATTAACCATTCTGGAATGGTAACAGAACATCAACCATTCTGGAATGGTAACAGTATATTTACCATTCATGAATAGTAACATTACATCGACTATTCTGGAATGGTAACATTACATAGACAATTCTGGAATGGTAACAGTATATCAACCATTCTGGAATGGTAACAGAACATCGACCATTCTGGAATGGTATTAGTACATTGACCATTCATAAATGGTCCGATCTATTGATCTTTGAATTTTCGCTTTCAATCATACATCTGACAATTGGCTACCATCTTTTTTTTTCAAGTTAATTAATTCTTAGTTATGTGCCGTAAGAAAATATTACTTGAAAAAGTATTTCAAACAGGACTGATTCAAAAAAGGTTTGTTATTCACTAGTAATCCTGACGTTTTAATATATTTACATTAAAAATTGCCAAACAATCAAACTTTCAAAATTGGTCTAGACAAGTGAATCTGTGAGCTACTGCTCACTAATGATACCACCACCCGCTAAAAGTATAAGGTAAACAGGAAGTTGTTGAGTGATGAATGTGAAAATGCATCACACGGTATAGCTGACTCATATAAACCCTGAAACCAAATTTCAGAAATCCTTGTAATGTAGTTCCTGAGAAAGATGCGATGAAATATATTCATGAGACGGATGGACTGATGGATGGATGGACGGACATACAGAGGTAAAACAGTATACCCCCACTTTTTTAAAGCAGGGGTATAATAAATAAATAATGTCTAAAATAAGGCCTCTGAAGAGAGTTTTCAGGATTTTGTACAAGCTCAAAATATTGTATTTGTAACTCATAAAATTATTCCTCCAACCAATACTTACTGGTCTTATACTGAGATGAGAAGGCTCACCCATAGGTCTCTGATCCAACCTCAACCTCAAGGCCTCGTGAATAACATCCATGAACACTTGTAATAGAAAAAGATAACTTGGTCTAAATGATGGCAAACCCATCTTCTGAAACTGCTCACTACATGCTCCACAATCTGTTATACTAGAACTGCGATGGACTGCTGTATTATGGGGAAAGTCCTGAACACAGAGGAAGTCCAGAGCAGCTGGGGATGTCGACATTTGAGTGTTTGCATCATCTCCTGAGGACTGCAAAAATTCAACAAATACAAATTCAACTTTTTCAAAAACTTACTTACCCCAAGGTATTTTATTTGTTTGCCTCTGATAACAACAGACTAATCATGTTAATGAATTTGTGATTATACAAGGAATTAAGATTACAGAATTATTATAGCTACATGTGTAACTACTACGTTTGTGTACTAAAAATCATTTTGTTGTACCTAAATGTATAAGAAAAGAATATCCCCAAAAGTGTTATACAACAAGAAAAACCTTAAAATATGCATTATCTGACTTATATCTACATACATGTATATACCATCAACAAATATTATTTTCTGCAAACTTTTTAGATTAGCAGGAAATTGTATTCCATTTTACCGATAACAAAAAAGTGGGAATTTCTTTTATTATATGTTTAGGTATATATAACTTCATGAACTTGGGGTGTTATATATATTTCTCTAATTCTTCCTCAATTTATCCCTTTCTGCACCCATTGTATAAAAAAATTTAATCAACGTGTGGTCCGTTTGATCTCAGTTCTTCATTGGTTAAAATCTGATTATGACGTCGAATTTTCTTGCTTTCCTCTGAATTTCTTTTTGTGACGGCATGAAAAAAGGCGACCATGCCTGATGACGTCACATAGAAAGAACACATCATTTTGCAGATCAGTCGAAAAGAAAGAATAAGTTTGCCTGCATATTGTTTGAAAATCATTAGAGAAACAGATTCCACCACCAAATCTCGTGTAATACGATATTTATCCACTCCCGACAGTTAAATTTTCAATATTTAAAACGCTCGGCGAGCCTCACGTTTTAAATTTGAAAATTTAACCATGTTAACTGTCTCGAGTGGATAAATATCGTATTACACTCGATGCAGTGGTAGAATCTATATATATATATATATACTACAAGAAAAATCTGATAAAAAGGCATTAGGACACCTTTAAAATACTTAGTTTGATGTTGACTACCCATGCTTTGAAGGATCATGTTTTAGACAAGAATACGACGTTAGAGAATGCAAGAAAAAATCTTTAAAAAAAAAAATTGGAACAATTTGTATCATAAAATTTATCAGGTCCGCTGCAGGTGGGTAGGTTGACAATAACAAACAATTTAAATTATATTTTTGGCCTTATATATATATATATATATATATACATGTATATGACTATAGCTATTATCACATGAAAGGAAAAAAAAACTGTATTGAATGACTTTATTATCTAACTACATGTAGAGACTAATTTCCTTTAGCAGATAATCTGGAGCTACAAAATGTAACAACATGCAGTGTTGAATTTCTTGGAAACCTGATGTACATGAACACTCAACCTTAGAAGTTAGATCTTGTCTTTTAGCAGGTAATGTGGAGAGAAGCTATTCGCTATCAAGATTTAAGATGCACTTACCTTTGGAGATTGTCCTTCAGCAGATGAAGTGGATGGTTTTTGTAGAGCTTCCTGAGCTCGTTGTAACGTTCTATCAAACAATTCTCGGAATCTTAACAACATTTTGTTCATACCCATTCGTTTCAGTGTTTTATCAACAAACTTCCTATACACAAATGTTGTTGTTTTTGCAAAATCATCCATTATACTAGCCTCACTTGACACTCGCGATAAATCAGTCGATGATGTAGAATAATACCTAATACTCGGCTTTAATGGGGTAGAAGTATCTTTTGGCACATCATTTGTGGGACTGGCTTTCCCTGAACCCATTGTAAATGTAACACGTTTTGTGGAATGACTTGAATCACCAGGAGACAACTTGTTATTTGCAATACCTTCGTCTTCACTTTCACTGGAATCTGATTCCCGGATTTCTGGTATACTCTCACGATGAAAAGACACATTTGTTTTTGTTTCATGCCATCGTGGACTTTCAAAGTCCATCATTGGCCAGTCTATATCTGGAATGTACTGAACACCCAACATCTTACCTAACTGTTTCATTTTATGACAAAGATCTCTAGTTATATTTAACCACAGGTATAACGATTTCACCTGTAAGGTAAACTCCTTACTACCATACTGAGGATATTCCTTGGCAAATGCTTTTGAAGTAGGAAATAATTGTTCACACTGGTCTAACTTGTCTAATAATTCTTCCACTTGACTTACTGCCAATTTTTGAAAACTAATGGTTTCCGTGGTTATTGAATTATTTTCACATGAAAGTATTTCAGGCGAGGAGAGGTCATGACTGGCATCTTTATACACAGGTATATCACAAAGTTGTATAAAATCTTTATTGTCGAGTTTGAAATTCATGATGTCTTCCAGGACCTGTGGAATTCTTGCTTTCTCTAATTTAAGATTATCTTCAAAGTCTTTAAAACTAGTATAACCTAAGTGTTCCATTCGTAGTTCAAGCCTATAAAACATTCATGCACATGTAATAACATGAAAAATTATTCAAGTATTTCTATATAAGATAAACTAAAAAAATAAGTCACATGTCATTATCGTAGGCATCTACTACATTATGCAGATGTATGTGTGTACCAAAAATGTAATAAGGTCATATAAATCTATTACATTGTAATAGCATAAAATTCTTTCCAATGTAATACTCAAAATTTCTAGTTAACAACAAGTGAAACTGCAAGCTACTGCTCACTGATGATACCCCCAGCCCAAATATTTGACGGTAAACAGGAAGTTGTTGAGTAATGAATCTGAAAACACATCACACAGTATAGCTGACTTATATAAACACTGAAACCAAATTTCAGAAATCCTTGTAATGTAGTTCCTGAGAAAAATGTGACGAAAATTTTCAACTTGGCTATCATGTGTAAAATAATACAAGTGTTCGGTAAAGAGGAAGTTGTTGAGTGATGAATCTGAAAACGCATCACACGGTGTAACTTACTTATATAAACCCTGAAACCAAATTTCAGAAATCCTTGTCAAGTAGTTCCTGAGAAAAATGCGACGAAAATATTCATGGGACGGACGGACTGACAGATGGATGGATGGATGGACTGACGGAAGGACAGACAGAGGTAAAACAGTATACCCCCCCTTTTTTAAAGCAGGGTATAAAAAAAACACTTATCACTTATAATATGAAAATATATACAAATCATTATTAACATGATTAAAACATTTTTAAAGAAATGGTGGTTTTCACTTAACATGCTTAAGTGGACAAAACATTGCTACAAACCAGAGATAATCCACAAAGTGCTGTTGCCACAGTTCTTGTTCAGAGCTTATTTGTCGACGATATGCTCCAAAATTATCTTTTCTTTTATGATCTTTCTCCTTCTTAGGTTGAGAGCCCATCTGAATAAGAGCAGAGAAGATCTTGTAGAAATCACTTCTGTCCTTTGGACAATCTGGACAAACTACAGATAATCTTCTGCTATCAGGTTTTGATGGACCCCAAGAACTGTTCAAGCTACAGGACAAATTTAACGAATTTGTTAATGTAATTGTCAGAGGAGATGGTCGATTTATTAAGGATGAAAACCTTCCTGAAAAGTCAACCCTTGGAGGATTGGTCGATGAAAATCTACCAGATGTTGTCAAAGAAACATCAGCCGTATTTGTATCTAAATTTGACAAGTCCCCAGAAGTAGCCTTCACGTGCCTATCATAACTCCTTGACGTTTTCAGAATTTTTTTCTTGTTATTTCGATTATCCTTGTTCATCTTTTCTGAATCTTGTGAGAAATCCCTTTCAAGGTTGTCATCAGAATCAACTCCACTGAGTTTACAAAATACTGGATTGTCTGCATACTGATCTTTTATGATGTTGACTGGAGTTCTTGGCTGAGGTTTCTTTTTTGTAGCCATATACTCCTTGTATGACACTTTCCGCTGATGAGAGTGTTTTTTGCTTTTTTCAAGTTTTGCACCCCTTGGATGGGCGGGTGGTGTTGTGCCATACACCAGATTGGAATACATATTTTCTGGTAGAGATTCAACGGAATTGAACTGATCTTCTTCTTCACTAATGTCTGCATCATGACTTTGTTGGTGGAAAAATTTAGCTTCACTAAAAAATAAATACATATATTGTTTATTATTGTACACTTATATATAGATATAAGAAGATGTGGTATGAGTGCCAATGAGACAACTCTCCATCCAAGTCAAAATTTATAAAAGTAAATCATTATAGGTCAAAGTACGGTCTTCAACACAGAGCCTTGGCTCACACCGAACAGCAAGCTATAAAGGGCCCCAAAAATTACTAGTGAACAGAAACGAAAAATTCAGCAATTTTTCCAGTTGTAAAGGGGCATAACTCTAGAAAAGTTAAAGTGACACCACCAAAATTCATACTTGATCTGTATTTTGTGGTAATAAGCATTGTATATAAGTTTCATAGCATTTGGTTGAGGCAAACTAAAGTTAGAGAAGGGAAAACCAACTTTGGGACGTACGGACGGACCTTCTTTGACTTTAGGGGACTTAGCAGTGCACATTGTAATAAAAAAAAATGAGGGGACTCACAAAAAATATGTTTGTTTGGTAGTATAATTGCTATATACTAGTATATACATGTAGGCTGTGGGTCCTCTAAAGTAAAAGAAGGCATTATAGCACAACTTTACTTTATGGGACCCATATATATATACATCATGTGTACATTGTACATGTATATCATACAGTTTTATAATAATTGTTTCTTTAAATCTGTATATAGGTTGTGGGTCCACTAAAGTAAATCAAAGAGCTGATTGCTCTGAGGTGGAAGAAGATGCATAAAAGGTAACTTGAATTACCATAAAAGCAGCCCCCTCCAACCCAGCCGGCTTTGTCCCATTATTATTTTCAACCTATTTTTTTCTTCCAAAAATAATGATACTCATAACTCAACCAAAACTCACTTTACTTAACATTAAAATCTGCAAATACTGTTGATTCAAATTTAATTTTCTATAACTAAATTCCATACATTCGTCTCAGCATGGTCAACTTGATGCAATGCAACTTTGCCAAGCAATTATAGCAGTAATTGATGTGGTTTCACTTGAAAGTTTTCTGTCAAAGGTAGATAGTTAACTTTTAAAAGAAAAACTGCCTCCCAAGATTTTAGTCAAATTGCTTAAACTAGGGTTTTCATTATAAACATATATAAAATAAATGTGGATAGTGTCCACATGTGGACACAGATGATGCCCCCGCTTGCATATCATATAGTTATAAAGGGACATAACTGAAGAACGGTAAAAGTGACGCTACCCAAATTTGAACTTGATCTGAGTTTTGTGGTAATAAGCATTGTGTGTAAGTCACAACATTTGGTTGAGGCTAACTTAAGTAGACAACAGAAACTAAAATTCAGCAATTTTTCTATTTGTAAACGCGCATTACTCTAGAACGGTTGTGTATAAGTTTTATAACATTTGGTTGAGACAAACTAAAAATTCAGCAATTTTATGTTTATAAAGGACATAACTCAAGAATGGTAAAAGTGTCGCCACCATGCAAATTTCGTACTTAATCTGTATTATGTAGTAATAAGCATTGTGTAGAAGTTTCATAACATTTGGTTGAGGCAAACTAAAGTTAGAAAACGGAAACAAAAAATTTGTACTTGATCTTAGTTTTGTGGTAATGAATATTGTGTATATAGGTTTCATAATGTTTGGTTGGGGCAAACTTAAGTTACAGAATGGAAACTAAAAATTTTGCAATCTTTCGATTTATAAAGGGGCATAACTCAATAATGGTTAAAGTGACACTACCCAAATTCAACTTGATCTGTGTTTTATCAGTGGAAGTCAAAATTAAACATTGCATTGTATAAAGTATTGATTGTAGTTGATTCAACAATAATCGTGGACAAAGGAAGATAACTCCAATTTTAAAAATAACTTGATATTTAGAAGAAAATAAAAATTTTGCAATTTTTCCATTTATAAAGGGGCATAACTCTAGAACGGTTAAAGTGACGCCACCAAAATTCAAACTTGATCGGTGTTTTGAGTAATAAGCATTGTGTATAAGTTTCATAACATTTGGTTGAGGCAAACTTAAGTTAGAGAATGGAAACTAAAAATTTTGCAATTTTTTCATTTATAAAGGGGCATAACTCTATAACGGTTAAAGTGATGCCACCAAAATTCAAACTTGATCTGTGTTTTGTGGTAATAAGCATTGTGTATAAGTTTCATAACATTTGGTTGAGGCAAACTCAAGTTAGAGAACGGAAACCAATTTTGGGACGTACGGACGGACGTACGTACAGACGGACAAGGGTAAAACTTAATGCCCCCTCCGCTACGGCGGGGGCATAAAAATTCTAAATTTATCCAATGCAGATATGTGTCAGGCCAAGAATTGGGTTTTGGGCACTTATTAGCATTTCAAACCCGTTCATTTTCTGTAAGTGCTCAACCCATATCATATTTGTTTTTCATCTAATATTTTTACACAAAATATATGAGGGTAGGAATGCCTTTTTCCGTCAGAAGTCACCCAACCCTTTTCTGAAATTTTCATGAAAATAAAACTATTGACAGCAACGAATTACTGGTTCCGTACTCGAGCCTCGATAATGGGTGTACCTTAATGATGAATAACAATATAGAGCTGGACTATTTAGTTGTTAAATCCCGTTTTTGATCACTTATAAAACTTTGAAACGTAAGGCAATCACTGGGGACATTCCGACAATGACCGACATGAAAACTACGTACTTTCGAACTGTAATCCGTCAACTGACATTCTTCTTCTTCCTAGAAGACATTAGTTTACTTACTACCACAAACTGTTATTGAAACCACCACTGTTGACAGCTTTAGAGATCAGCTAACACCAGCTGTTCTCTCTAGCTTCAAATAAACAAATCCAAACCAAAACATGTACATAAAACGCATATTTTTAAATCAAAATCTATATATACAAACACTTAAATTGTTATTAAATATTTTTTATTGATTTATATAAATTTTTGTCAATCACGCTTGCGCAACAACATGTATATATTCTTCAGTATTGAAGCCTTGTTGACATAAAAGAAGAAGAAGAATAAGTTTGTCCATTGATATTTGTCAACTGACGGTGCATCTTTGATTTGTAATACACCAGCAGATTCACGTGTGCGCTTACTCTTTATTATCGCAATAACATACAAAATATTCTAACTTTCGTTTTAAAAAACACATGTTGTCTAAAACTATGAAAACTGGAATATGACTTGATTGCATTAAAGATCTGAACTCAGACGCAACAACTAAATCCGTGTATTTTTTCAAGCATCATTGATTTGAAGTCGTACTCTCCACGTAGATACTTGACTTTAACACAAGATGGATTGTATGAATATATGACAATTCTGTTTGTCATTATTTTGAAACTTTCGGATGCACAATTAAATTTCCCATTTGTGCACATTCGCAGATACGTAACCAACATGGTTTAGATTAACCCGAATAATCCGGTTGTTTCATTCCGATAATTCCAATTATTAAACTAACAAAGACAATTACAGTGGAGTCCCTGCTGTCCGAGCGGCCGGTGATATCGCGCATTACCTGATTTTGTCATATCAGCAATATTACACAAATAGAATCGTTCTTGTAATTATATTAGTCTTCCAAAGGGACAGAAAAGATTAAATTTAAAATTGAAATCCAATGATTAATCATATTTAGCAAATTTCCATTAAATAAAAATCACATCATCTGATAAAAATTTGTTCCATTGATGTCAAATTTTATCAGATTGAAATAAATTTTGCTAGGCATCCTCTGGGACTATTATAATAGTCCCAGGCATCCTTGGCAGTCTATTTGGTTCAAATTTAACAATATTTCGTAGCATAAAATCTTTCCTTTATTTAAAATATGCTATTTTGAGAAGGCATGCGCGAAATCACCGGACATTTGAAGAACAACAATCAATGAAAATTATTATCATGACCTATTAATGCTCCAAAACAAGCCATCAACTTTTAATTATTTTTTTTCATGTGTTTTCATGAATTTCGAGAATTAATACCATATAAATATCTGAATAAGTTTATAAAACAATAATACCCATAATATTAGTATTTAAATAAATGCAAGGACATATAAAACGTCCTTGATAAAAGTAATGAGAAGGAACCCAGGGCGAACGTACTCTATTGGCGAACGAACTCAGGGCGAACGGACCAAGGGCGAACATGTAATCAGGCCAAACCGACCCGATACCAAAATCACGCATGCGTACTACAAAACCTACATTAAAAAACATCCGGTTACAAGTGAACAAATAACGTCCATGTAAGATTAGATGAAATCTAATAATATACATAGATAACAGGGAAGATATTAATACATTCAAACATGAGAAATTATAACACTAACGATAGTGATTGTTTTTCACGCCTAGCTAACAAATTAAATGATGCAGATGCTTAGATCATGTGTAAACATCGGTGTCAAGAAATGGCACGGAAGTTGTTATGAAATTGTAAAGCACAGAAAGGGATACGGCATACAACCTGGTGACGGTTCAATGATTTTACAGCCGGCAGTAAAGGCTTTCAGAAGACTTGAAGTCTTCTTCCACCAAAAAAAGGCCATCAGATAAGCAGATTACCTGTAACAACAAATTATGACATCTGTTGTGACCGTTGATTAGCATGGGGTCGTAAACTTGTTATGAATATGTTGCCAAGTAAAATTACAGATTTATAGAAATCGATCAGAAAAACTGAAACTGGTCTACCTCAAGGGTCTGTAATTTCACCAATTCAGTTATTGACCTTTTTGAAAAGTAAAGGCTGGAAAATGCAAATTTGCTGATGACAGTACCTTTTGGAATACTGGTAATGATTTAGAGGAAATAAGATTAAAGACCCAAGATGAATTAAATACAATTATGAATTGGAGCAAAAAATGGAGAATAAATATTAATACAAATAAAACAGAATACTGCATCTTTTCAAGAAATAAAAAACACCCAGGAAAAGTAAATCTTTTATTAGGCAACCAAAAAGTTAAATATAATCCTAATCCCAAATTATTAGGAGTTACACTTGATGAAAAACTTACCTTCAGCAAACATATCAACAAATAGAAAAGAAAGCTGGAAAATCTATCAGTATTTTAAGAGAAATAAAAGGAAATGGTAATATAAGGTCAAAATTTCTAATTCAAGTCTATAATAGTATTATTATGTTCCATTTTTCTCTATGCAAGCTGCATTTGGCAAACAGGAAAGGAAGTTAAGAACACCTTAAAAAATTGAATACCATCCAAAGAAAGGGTTTGTCTATGTCTTGGAGTATCTTCAACAGCCAGTTTGGAGGTACTTCAAGTTATGGCAGGAGTACTTCCATTAGATCTAAGAAGAGAAGATTTGATTTGATTTTAGATTTTTTGTGTTTTTAACGCCACTTTTAAGCACGGCTTTTGGGCTATTTCATGGCGGCCAGTTTTTATTGGCAGAGGAAGCCAGAGTGCCCTGAGAAAACCACGACCTTCGATAGGAAAACTGACAATCCTAGTCAATTAAGGTTGGAGTCGAGTGCAACCGCACGAGCAGGGTTCAAACTCACAACCTCAGTGTTGACTGGCTAGTGATTACAGTAGAAACTACTTAGACCACTTGGCCACCAAGGCCCCTAGAAGAGAAGAAATGGCAATTAGAGATATTGCAAAATTAAACTCATAATCGTCATATTCAACAAAAATCCCTATCAGAAACAAAATTGATGAATGGAGAAACAAACTAACAGTTGACAAATTCATATCACCTTTAGGTTTAATGTTACATCAAGCAAAAAACATGAAAGAAGAAACTGATATCAGTAATTTGATGACGTAGAGCCAGAATATCAATTTAATGGTCTACAAGCATCAAAATATCCACCAGAATATTGGCGCACTTTGGGTTCCTCGAAAAACAGAACAAAAGAACAAGAAATTACAGCATGTACAGGAACAAGTTTAATATTAAACAAACTTAACACAGTATCTCCTTCAACAGTTGTTGCATTTACAGATGGTTCTTGCCAGTCCAACCCTGGACCTTGTGGAGCAGGTGCAATTGTAATATTCCACAATACAGAAACAGAATTAAAACAACCAGTATCAAAAAGAGGTTCTATTCTTTTAGCAGAGCTTGTAGCAACAAATTTAGTTTAAGTTTATATTACATGTAGCATAATTGAAAATAAAACCAAAATAGAAGAAGTAAAAATATTTTCAGACAGTCAACATGGTCAATCAGCTATTGGAATTTTGTCATTAAACTGGAAAATTGAAAATCACAGATCCACTTCTCATGAAATAATCCCTCTTATTAAATCTATCCAAAAACACCATGGAATAAAAATTAATTTTGAATGGACCCCAGGACATGCAGATGTCAGCAAGGTTGGCAAAAAAGCGGTCAATACTAGTATTGACCATGCCGGCGGTAATTACCGGTAAATACCGGGAAATACTGGCAAATACTGGTCAATTGAAATTTTGATAGGACTTTACTATAAAACTAGTCCCTACCTCAAGTCAATTACTTGGTAAATGGATAGATATAGTCACAAGGCAGAAAGTCACTTATTTACTACATTGTAATAGGACAAAAAGTCACAATTAATTAGTTCATGAACATGGTTTAATGAAGATTTATCAAATATTAATTTAATCATACAACAGATATAGTCATTAACACCATGAAGTCAGTCACTTAAGAGAGACTATATAACATCTGGTTTTCTTAACAGTTATTTTGAAAGATGCAATTAAAATTTTTTAAATTGTTTTATATATATATATAAATATATATATATATATGTTATATATTTATTAAAAAAAACATTTCCTGCATTTAGAACATTTTATCATGCTGTTGAATAGTCAGGAATTAATTCATTGTTTAAAACAATCTTTAGAAATCACTTTTATGACTTTTTCCTGTTATGTCAACATTTATTAGGGACAGTTGTTATAGTAATTAAACTTTTGACACCTGTTAGCCATATAATAGGTAATGCTCTGATAATCTATATTGCTAGTCACTTGTAATTCTATTTACCTGTAAAATTCAAACCTTTTCAAGAAAAAAATATCTTGATTTATACATGTTAAAATAACTGTCAGATATAGCTACTCAATTTTATATGTATACCAAAAGTATGCAATATCATTACCCTAAGAACTAAATTAGTCATTTTAATGTTTTAATAATTAATAACATACCAATATCATTCATTTTATAAACTGAATCATGCCAAAGGAATAAAGTTTTCCTCATCAACCATTTTTTTACTAGAATTGATAGATAAGTCAGTCAAAAGAAGCATGAAAATTTCAATTGACCAGTATTTGCCAGTATTGACCACTTGGGGAGTATTGTCCGGGGCGGTAAATACCGGTAAATACCACTGGTAAATACCAGGGGTGGTAAATACTGCCCAACCTCGGATGTCAGAGGAAATGAAATAGCTGATAAGCTAGCTAAAGAAGCAGCTAAAGAGGCGAATGAAATCGAAAAAGAAGCCCATATTACAGTAACAAAACAAGATATAAAAACAGCAGCAAGGATTTTAATGAATAAAAAATGGTAACATCGTTGGGATAATTCTGATACAGGAAGATTCTATTATAATTTCCACCATAATGTCAATGAAAAATTAACACTTGATTTTCCAGGTCATAAAACATCAAAAATTGTTAGAAATTTAAGATCAGGATACTACCTACAAAATTACCAAAACAAAATCAACTCCAACATTCCAAAGTGTGAATGTGGTCAATTAGAAACCGTGGAACATTTTTTACTATTTTGTGAAAATTATGAAGAGGCAAGACAAAAACTTATACACGAGATATTTTTTACCACGGGATCAGTACATATTGATTTTATTTTTACTATTGTAGCAGGAGCAATTCTGCTGGAGATTCGGGGATGCGGACCACAGCTTGTTTTAGTTTGTGAACTGATTTAAACGTAGACAATGGATGCCAAATGTAAAAGTGCTATCTAAATATCTAAGTAAATGAAAACCAAAACCAGTGAAAACAATATATAATTTATTCAACAAGTACTACTTTTATCATGATATCCAAAAGTTGAGAAATGGAGCATTCAATGAATTCAGTAATTACCCGTATTAAGAAGGCATACGGCAGATGCACTATCTTTAAAGGGAGTTTTGGAAAAGCACGGCTTTCCTAGGTTGGACTGAACATCAGTCCTCAGACCCTTCAACATAATAATTCCAAACCAGTTATATATAGATTCTACCACTGCATCGAGTGTAATACGATATTTATCCACTTGAGACAGTTAAATTTTGCCGGCGTTTAAATATTGAAAATTTAACTGTCGAGAGTGGATAAATATCGTATTACACGAGATTTGGTGGTGGAATCTGTTTCTCTAATGATTTTCAAACAATATGCAGGCAAACTTATTCCTTCTTTTCGACTGATCTGCAAAATGATGTGTTCTTTTTATGTGACGTCATCAGGCATGGTCGCCTTTTTTCATGCTGTCACAATAAGAAATTCAGAGGAAAGGAAGAAAATTCAACGTCATAATCGGATTTTAACCAATGAAGAACTGAGATCAAATGGACCACACGTTGATTAAATTTTTTTATACAATGGGTGCAGAAAGGGATAAATTGACGAAGAATTAGAGAAATAAAATGTATAAGTTTTTCAAAGAAGGTTATAAATGATTTGCGACGATGCAAATACTAAACTTTAGAATATAAATAAATATCTTTATACAATGAATTCAAATTACCAATATCTATACAATTTAACAAATATGTACTGAATAAGCATCATATAAATTATTACTAAATAAAGAAACATGAAATTTAGAGTTTAAACAAGGGAAATTACAATTACATAATAATCCTGTCTGCCACACTATAAATGTTAAAATATATTTTTTCCTTTTTTGTTTCTAAATATTTTAATACAGTTGCCACCTATAATTATATTTAAAGTACAAGTGAGTTGTTTACCAGAGTGAAAATTGTACACGAGACTTTACAGAAAAACTTTAAATTTGGTAACCAATAATTTTTTAGGGTAAATGTTGTGAATATAGGGTTTTGACTTGTTTTACAATCCTGATATCGGGATTCGGGTTGAGGCATGAAAATCGGGATGATACCGCCAGGATCGGGGTAGTTGGCAGGTCTGCCTAAAATAAAGAAGACCGTAAAAGGCGTAAACTTTTAATCAGACATCAGGACCACCAAGCTACCATGACTACACTAGAAATTGGACCTACCTAATTTTTGTTGGTCAGGACCGACAGTTTCAGTGAAAACTGCATGTGGCATGCTTTATTGTGACAGTCTCATCAACTTTGAATACACCATGCACACATTGACATTGTATAATAAATTGTACAATTTATTGCTGAAAGAACAGTACTTTGTGTGTATATTTTATGTCTACTGCTATTGTTTGGATTAAATTTTACTATACGTAATTGATAATACAGTAGTTATACATTTATAGTGATAACGCAAGTATTGATTAAGATGGCATACATAATATTATGAGAATATGTAGTATTTCTGGCCCGTTTTTCGAGTTCAGGAATGTGGTAAAAAGGACGAAATAAACATTCGAATTCATGCAGATTTCTCAAAAATGTGCAAACAAAAATATGCAAATGCTTAAACTGTCATTATGCGAGGTTGCATACTGACAATGCACTTACGTCTCGTCGTGCAAAGGGTTGTAATCCTCATTTGGCGATGCTGACCTGGGATACTTTGTCCCATCAGCCGCCATGACAGATTATCACGGAAAGTCACGCGTGATTTCTATTTTTAGCAACACAAGGGATTTACCCATTTACTGTTTTTTTTTTTTTTTTTTTGGTAAACAATTTTCGGGGTTCATTTACCTATACCAACATTTTGAAATTGATGTATAAATTGTATGGACAATGTTGGCATAGGTTGAATAAAATTTCACAAAAACATAAATTCATTAGCGTTTAAGTGTACTAGCTCAAAACTATTTTTGTTGTATTTTCAATTCAATATTCTACATCCTTCTCACTATGGAAATCCTTGAATTCAATATTTTTTATGTCTCATCTCTCAAAAATATATAATATAACTTTACATTGATTGTACTTATAGATATAAAATAGAGAGCCATTCCAAACAGAATCATGAGAGAAAAATTTGTTATCATAAAAATTAAAACACTTAATATAAGCAGAGACCGTCATTATAATACATGTACTGAGTTTTACTGTGCGTATTGTTATGTGTTTCTTTATTCTACATTGGCTAGAGGTATAGGGGGAGGGTTAAGATCTCACAAAACATGTTTAACCCCGCCACATTTTTGCGCCTGTCCCGTCAGGAGCCTCTGGCCTTTGTTAGTCTTGTATGATTTTTAATTTTAGTTCATTTATATGTTATGGAGTTTAGCATGAAGTCCATTTTCACTGAACTAGTACACAATTTTATTTAGGGGCCAGCTGGGGACCACCTGCGGGTGCGGGATTTTCTCGCTGCGTTGAAGACCCATCGGTGGCCTTCGGCTGTTGTCTACTCTTTGGTCGGGTTGTTGTCTCTTTGACATATTCCCCATTTCCATTCTCAATTTTATGTAAAATAATACATTAAAACACAAAAATGTCGGCATTCACCTCAGAAGCTAACCAAACCTATAAACAGACTTATTAAGAAGGGATATAGACTAAGTTACGATACTGTTGTCAGGTCATTATAGATGGCATATTTTGGTTTTAATATTGATTCACTCATAGGGTCTTTGCATCGGAAATAAACACATTTATTCTAAAACCAGTTGTTGGCATGACACGGGTTATGTTCTTCTCGTATATTTTATGATGGTATGATACTAAACCCCTAACGGGAGGGATTGTGCTTGATTTTCATATGACGAAGACATACTCTTTCAATCAGTTTAATTGAGGTCTGGAGCTCAGTGGCATGTCAGTAACTGCTATAGGTCCGGCCTTTGTTAATTTATGTATCGTTGTCATTTTGCTTAGTTTCTTTTGTTACCTATTCCATGTATTCTGACATCGGACTCGGACTTCTTTTAAATTAAGTTTTACTGTGCGTTTGTTTTTTCTACATTGGCTAGAGGTATATGAGGAGGGTTGAGATCTCACAAAACATGATTAACCCCGCCACATTTTTGCGCCTGTCCCAAGTCAGGAGCCTCTGGCCTTTGTTAGTCTTGTATGATTTTTAATTTTAGTTCATTTATATGTTTTGGAGTTTAGTATGACGTTCATAATCACTGAACTAGTACACATTTTTGTTTAGGGGCCAGCTTAAGCACGCCTCCGGGTGCGGGATTTTCTCGCTGTGTTGAAGACCCATTGGTGGCCTTCTGCTGCATTCTGCTCTTTGGTCGGGTTGTTGTCTCTTTGACACATTCCCCATTTCCATTCTCAATTTTATTATATGTCTCTGATATAAGCACGGGGCCAGATCCAGATATATGTCCCCATTCAAAAGCATTAATCGTCAAAAAGGGGGGGGTTGCAACCCCAATCCCCCCACCCCCACCCCACCCCCGGATCCGCCACTGAGCAGAGACATATATACTATACATGTCTCTGATATAAGATGAAAATATTTGAATGATAACTTAAGTGAAATGATTACATCAAAGAAATGAAAACACTGAATAAAGTTCAATGTAAAATCTGATTTACATTGAAAGGTGTATAATTCAGTATTTAAGAAATATTGTGTGTATATAACGTTTACTTCGTGCGAGGTGGTATAATATTAAAAACTTATATGTATGTAGCTTAAATACTCTGATAAACGAATATATTGATATATTATTAGTTATGAATATCAAATATTTTGGAAAGTACATATCTAGTTTTTCAATATCTGAAAATTTCGGAAGGGGTCTAACATATTCCCATGCATACATGTCAGTATATACATATTTTTATATAATAACTTAACCGCAACTCATATGTCCTTGACCAGAGACATATATGACAAATTGAATTGTTATTCATTGAATTTGATTTCTGGTGCACTTCTTTGAATTAAATTATTGTCAAATTCAACAGGGAATTATGCTTCTAATACCTGGGACTAACACACTTAATTCATCTATTAGTCCCATCCAATACATATAGGAATCATAAATTAAAAAAATAAGATAAACCAGACATTAATTAAAAATAAACCTTTTGATCCTGCCAAACCTAGTAGAAGCCAATATGTATACTAGTATATATTATGACACCCACAAAAGACAAAATAACTTTTAAAATTAAATCTAATTTAGATATTACGAATAGTTTTGCTAATATTAAGTGTTCTATTGTATTTCGTCTATTTTTTTTCAAATATCATATTTACAACAAGTATGTGCTATTCTCTGTTTTTCAATTGAAGTAATTTGTAATGCTTTAATATACTGACTGTATGTTGGCATATGTTGCCGGAATATAATGATTTATTCAAATTTTGGCATATGCTGAGGACACTCTTTTCGAATACGTGAATTAATTTATAGTAAAGCTAGAATGGGCCGTACATCTTCTCACCGTACGACTCTTATTATCATTTTGCTTGAACCCTGACAACATAAAGCACAAGGAAGGACCAACAATTAACAAGAAAACATACGTTTATTATAAAGTTTCTTTTATATTTTTCTTGTTCATTCGGTATAATATCAAAACAGCTTTTCATAATTAATGATGGGGTACACTTCCCCACGTTTTATACTGCTTTATTCGGGTTTAAAACATCTATAGTGTTTATTTATTTCCCCATGCAATATCCTTGATGAAGATTTAACCACAGGTGCATGGACCCCCTTTTCTTTTTATGCCCCACCGACGATAGTATAGGGCATTATGTTTTTCGGTCTGTGTGTCCGTCCATTCGTCCGTCTGTCCCGCTTCAGGTTAAAGTTTTTGGTCAAGGTAGTTTTGATGAAGTTGAAGTCCAATCAACTTGAAACTTAGTACACATGTTCCCTATTATATGATCTTTCTAATTTTAATGCCAAATTAGAGTTTTATCCCAATTTCACGGTCCACTGAACATAGAAAATGATAGCGCGAGTGGGGCATCCGTGTGCCATGGACACATTCTTGTTCTCTTTGTTTCTCTTAGGACGATACCAGGACGGTACTCCTCAACACCTTAGACTATGTCAGCAGTGTAACTTTGGTAATATTGGAGATGAAGTTCATTTTCTCTTTTATTGCAAAAAATATAACGAAGACAGACACCATTTATATCACATTATTTCGGAATCATGTCCCAATTTCATTAGCTTAAATTCCCAAGAGAAATTGCTATAGCTGCTGTCTTGTGAGAACTCAACTGTATTAAAAGAGTTGTGTATATTCCTGGTTAAACACTGCAAATAGCAGATTTATATGTCATGTTTCGCATAATTAGCAGTTGTTGTTATTTAAAAAAAAAATATTTGTTAATTGACCAGATTCAGTTTCTCTTTTTATTTTGTTCGTCTACTTCTGACACGGGGAGGATTGTTGTTATTGCCTATCGCAATCAACTGTATATCCTAGAGCACCGTCCCTTGGTGTCTCCTGCAGATGAACAAATTTCCATCTTATAGATAATAATTTAAGTTTGTTCAAACTTTATTATTAATTTTTTATTTTTTATTTTGCACTGCTGGACATAGAAATAATAATGGTACTACATGTAATAAGGAAGGAAGGACAAAAATACTCAAGAGTACTTTTAATGTACATGTATTTTTGTTATTAATGCTATTTTCATTTGTCTATTATAATATCTGACACGTTATATACTGTACAATGTCTCATGTTTGTTGCTTATACTATCATAATTGTTAATTATAAATGCCTCCTGTGGGACCTTCATTGGAATAATAAAATATTTGATTTGATTTGATTTATAGTAAGTCTAAAGTAGTTTGTATATTGCCTATATATGCTGCCTCTCTCAGATATGGCTTTACTTTCGCCTGCCTTGTGGAAAATATTGATAAGAGGGGCAGCCTATATGAACTACTGATATTGTATTATCGTAATGATAAGAGCAAAAACACATTAAATAAACGAAAATAAGTGAAAATAGTAACGATTATATATATATATTTTTGCACCTCATGTTTGTGGTATACCATCTTTTCCACAAGTTTATTGTTTTCTGTTTGGTATTAAATTAATATTAAGATCCATTTCGTTAGATCTGGTGATCAATTTATTTGGCAATCGCCAATGGCAGTCAACAGGGTTTAAGTACATCAGTTGTTCGACCTGTTAGTCAAATGCGTTTTGTTAAAATAGACTTTTTCACTTTTTGGTCTTTTGGAAATTGTTGTTTGTGCTGTATTTAGACCCTCTACCAAGAAATTTGTTTTACATGCACACGTATAAAAATTGCGGTTTTTATCCAACGCATTCATAGGTTTGAACGTTGTTTTCAATTTAGACTTATATATATATATATATATATGTGTACAAAAACCAAATAAAACACAAAAAAGGGAAAAGAAAAAAGAGGTCCATGTTCTAGCGCAAATATGTTTGGGGAAATTATACGAGGTTATATATTATTATTATTGTATCTCAATGTTTATTTTTATACATAACCTAGCATGAAAAATCCCGTGTGCGATAAATTCGTTTTACGGTTCACTATTGACCCCTCTACGGATCCATGCCTCACTCCTATGGATTCTACTAATCCTCTATGTATCCGCAGGGGTCAGTAGCAAACCATATAAATATATGTAGCGTGGATCAGCGGACAACTGACAGAAGAAGACAAAAAGAATGTTGGAGTCGCAAACATCTATTTACAGAATCACTTACTGTCTGTATCATTGTTATTGAAAGAAAACAAAAATACAGGTTCAAGTAAAAAAATATACTTCCTAATACAGAATCAAAGAATGATCACAGTTACTGAAAGCCAGCATGAAAAAAAAACTACTAATATATACGGTATACATGTGATGTGCGCATCGTTGAAGGCCGTACAGTGACCTATAATAGTTGCTTACATACACGTCATTTGATGACTGAAAAACTTAAACCTATGAAATTTGCAAGTCTCATCGGAAATCATACGGTATAATCCATGCAACTGCTAAATATTAAATGCCCAAAACTTGTGCTTAATTTAGCCATTGATTAGGTGATCTGCTGACATAGCAATCGTGCCTGTTACACCTATTCAAACAAAATGCGGTTAATTAAAATACTGATACGGATAGACATAACACAAACTTATTGCTAAAATTACAAAAATCGATAATTAAACAAAATATGCAAATTACATCGGATCACTGTGCATTAAATGAAAGTCCAGCAGATCGAAAATTTTTAAATCTAATACACAGTTATATAAGGTACGGGTGTGCAGGGTTTAAATGTCCTGTAAAACCATCGAAAATGTTAACCGTGAATCTGACGAGGATTGGGTTACATCTTTTAAAAACAATTAAGATGTTATGTGCGCTATTGCCTACTGATGATACTCCGCTTTTTAAGTATTCGGTAAACATTGATTAATTATTAGTTGCTTAACGTTCAATGGCAAATATTTCCTGCATATTCAGGAAGATATTGTGCGGTAAACAGGAAGATGATGGGCGATGCAACTCATCATATGTTATAGCATGCTCACATGAAGCTTGATACCAAAGTATCAGAAAGCCTTCAAACTAGTTTAACCCCGCCACATTGTGTATGTACCTGTCCCAAGTCAGGAGCCTGTAATTCAGTGGTTGTCGTTTGTTGCCGTGTATCATATTTGTCTTTCGTTCATTATTTTGTACATAAATTAGGCCGTTAGTTTTCTCGTTTGAATTGTTTTACATTTGTCAATTTGGGGCCTTTTATAGCTGACTATGGGGTATGGGTTTTGCTCATTGTGGAAGGTCATACGGTGACCTGTAGTTGTTAATCATTCTGTGTCATTTGGTCACTTGTGGAGAGTTGTCTCATTGGTAATCAGACCACATCTTCTTATTTTTATATTTGATTGTATAGTTCATGGTAAAAGGCGACGAAAATGTCATGGTACAGACAGACATAGGTAAGGGAATATATGCCTCCTTTGGGATGAGGATATAATAACAAGCAATTGAAGGTAGGTAGTTTTAACAAAGACTAAAGATTGAAGAATTTAAAGAAGGGAGATATTAATTCATTGCATACTTTAGGAAAACAGTGGCGAAACAATAAAGTGGTGTCAATAATGCAGGAATAGAAACAATCCTTTTCAGTAATTCATATTTCAATAGAATAAAATTTAAATACAAACACGTGTAGGTTTTTCACTAGTACTTCGCTAGCTCCTCCCACGTTTTCTCACATTGAATAATATACAGAAGAAGCACATGGTGTATCTAGATATATTTTGGTTGTTTGTATCGTCCGGTTGCTGTCTCATTAACGTACACCATAATCTCCTTTTATTTACACTTAATAACAGCAGAGACTGTGATATACTACAATAGTTATACAATGTATGTCTCTAATAACAGCAATTTAAAAGACGACATGAACGTTAAACATATATTCTACATTATAAATGAAATTAGTTACAATAACAAGTTCTAACATACCTAGTTAAAGACTTAGATCTGAATAACGCTTTAAGTCTCTTCATTTTAGCTACTCCGTCACATATACTAGTAGGTCTTTGTTGAAAAGATTTAAAAATGAATGAGAGCACCTGCCAACGGAAAAAGTGCTAATTAATTATATATATAAAAACAAGGATATGTACCAGTTTAAAACTTCCTTACATACCATACATGCAAAATTTAGATCTGCCGATGATAACATAAAAAGGAAAAGAATCATTAACGATTTGTACTATAAATACCAGTTCGCTAAACAATTATGTTTTTGCATAAAATGTCAAGTTGATAGCATTGAATGGTTGATAAACTGAATGAACCGTTTTTACACCAGGATCTATTAAGGTTTTTGTTACTTATTTAGTAGTAGCTTTTAGTTACGAAAATGTTTTATGAACTGTTATGAAGTGTTGACTATTGCATGCCTATGATATCTGTCCTAATAGAGGGGCATCGATCATATAATATTGATATTGCGGGTTAAATTGTAAAGATATTTGCCCAACAACAAACCATTAACAAGTGAGAAAATAAATCCGAATACTAAAGAAATTAAAAAAAATACTTTAAAAGAATTAATTTAAAATGAAGAATAAAAACGGGGGTCCAATCCCCAAGCGCCTGTGTTAAAAACTAAAGACTCAAAGTAGCCGAAATTGTCCAATGTTCACCATAGCAGAGACTTGAAAAGCAAGGTAATTTCATAATTTCAAAATTTGATAATGTTAATAGTTGCTAATCCTACGTAATTTGGTCTCTGGTGGAGAGTTGTATCATTGGATATTATACCATATCTTTTCATTTTTATAATAATTTACTTCAAACTTGGGAACCCCTTCCAATTTCTGTGAATAGCTTAGCTGATTCTCCCGTGAATTGCATCCTGTTGATAATATCCAGAGATAGGAACGGTTCCAATCATTTATTGTATCTAGTAGGAAGTGGATTATCAAAGTGTCCATCTGTGCTTGAATTCTGAGGAAGTGTAGACTATGCATGTTGTTTGTTGTTCTTCTGGTTGTTGAAGAGTATTTCGGGTAGATGGCGTATCAATTCACAAAATAAAATCAGTATATGTGATCTTCGCCTATCTTTCAGGGGTTCTAGCTTAATCCGGTTTAGTACTGAAGTCATATTAGCTTAATATTGGATGAGGGTCCCACACTGTTCTCGTATATTCTAGGTCAAATCGAATGAGTCCCTTTTACTTCCATAGGGCATGATGAAAGATTTCGTTGACCATGACATGTGTATATATGTCTGTGGTTTGACAACCCAAAAATTTGTTACATATGTCATCGATGTGTTTTCTCCCATTTTAATCGTTACTGATGTTCACCCTCAGGTTTCTTATTGACTTTATTAAGAATACAAGTCATACAAGTCATATACCTTTCGAGGTGTACTTAAATTCTGTGGTCTTCTTTTTGCGACTTAGGGTCATCAGTCATGTTTAATTTTGTCAGGTTGGAAAGACATCCCCCAAGTTTTATCCAATACCTAAGGTGCCTACGTCTTTCTGTAACACAGACAGGCAATATTGATAGTTGTTAATTTCTCTTTAGCACACATAGAGGAAAAGATTTGTGTAACTTAACGTTCACGAACGACAGAAAACGGACTTCCCAGTGACGAGAATAGCTCACTGACCCTTTGGACTAGGCAAGCTAAAAATGGTATAGAAACAAATTTCATGGACAAAATTCTTCGTGGAGTTGTTAAGATTATGAGAAGATTTCAACTTATTGGCACATGTTGTAGATGAAGACATGCTGATTTTCAACATAAGGGCAAATTTTGTAGCTGTAGCTCTTATAATTTTGTTAGAGATGTTTGTATGCTCATCATTTTATACCTGCCAGATTTTTAAATATCTTGAAAACTTTTGAGATTTAACCAAAAACTGCAGTAGGCTGTATGTTTTGTTTTAGCAATACCAGCCATGTTTCTTGCTGAATCAGAACCTCCAATACACTTTTATAAACTACTCCAAACATGATTTGGTTCAAATCTGAGCAGCTGTTTAAGATTTTATTTTAAAGTAATTGTAACCAGACTTGTATGAAAATTTCAAGGTTGGTATACCTTAGGGAGCAACCATTTAACTTCAAAGGGGTTTTCAAAGGGGTTATGGTTTTTTGTCTGAGTCAGAAATTTTTTTTCGTGCAAAGCATGAATATTTTTTTTTAGTTTTCCGACGCTATCAATCAAATTATTTTTTTCCAAATTTAACACTTTAAGGTATGGGGTAAATCTGGATTCAGAATTTTTTTTTTGTCATCCCACAATATTTTTTATTTTTTATTTCATCAAATTGGGGATCAGAATATTTTTTTAGGGAAAAACCATACCCCGCCCCTCTTTGAAGTTATATGGTCGTTCCCTTATGCTGTTTATCATTTTACCCAGTTTTACTCTAACTGCTTTAGTTTTTTTTAGACATAAGCCAAAACTGCAGTTTTACTTCTTTGTTCTATTATCAGCAACAGCAGCCATGTTTGTTGAAGAATCAAAATCCAAGATAACTAGATACTACAAGATGCATTCACACAAAGTTTGGTTTGAATCCTTTCATAGTCGTAGGTTTCAGCAAAGATTTGTGAAATGTTCATACCAAAAAAAAAAAAAAATGTGGACGGACACCAAGTGAAGTCAATTGCTCACCTGGATCACAGGTCAAGGTGAGCTCAAAAAGATAGAAAATAGTTTGTTAGATTTTATAATCGTATTTTCAGGTTGTATAAATACTTCGAATATCAGGGTTAACTACTAGTTAACTGGATGTTTGTAGAAAAGACATATTTACTGGCTGTTTGAAGGGACAACAAATAATATGGCTGTTAGAAAGGTTTCACATTTTGACAGAATTGAATAGTGGAGCAGGAACTGATCCTTCGAAGCACCTGGGTTCATCTCAAATTTTGGAGAGGGTTTGTGTTGATGTATCTTTAATTTTCTGTTGGTTTGTTTTGATGTATCTTTAGTTTTCTGTTGGTTTGTTTTGATGTATCTTTAGTTTTCTGTTGGTTTGTGTTGATGTATCTTTAGTTTTCTGTTGGTTTGTGTTGATGTATCTTTAGTTTTCTGTTGGTTTGTGTTGATGTATCTTTAGTTTTCTGTTGGTTTGTGTTGATGTATCTTTAGTTTTCTGTTGGTTTGTGTTGATGTATCTTTAGTTTTCTGTTGGTTTGTGTTGATGCATCTTTAGTTTTCTGTTGGTTTGTGTTGATGTATCTTTAGTTTTCTGTTGGTTTGTGTTGATGCATCTTTAGTTTTCTGTTGGTGATTTGTGGGCAGTCGCTTTTTACATGTTCCTCTTTGGGTTGTAGGTCTTTCTTTGCCTAATTTTGCCTAATGGTTTTTGAACATTCCCCCCCCCCCCCCTTAATATATTCTCTTCTTTTTAAAGATGTATTACAATGCATGGACATATCAAATGGTAGGGCAAAATAACTGATACAAGAAGGGGGCATTGTTAATAAACTAGATGCCAGACAAGATGTCAAATTCACCACTGTACAAAGAGATGGTAACATCATTGGATATAAGAAAAGATGACAAATTCAATGGGTTTGAGAAGGGAAAAAAAATCACTTGATTCCTATTGTATATATCAAATTAACTGGATGTAGGTAAGCAAACAAAGCCACATGATGCAAGACGGGAGACAAATTAAATATATGGAAGAAGGGATGAAAAATAAAAACACAAGTTTTTCCCAATATTTATTTGATATCACATTTTTTTCACTGATATGTTCAGTAAACTGTGACCTTCTGTAATACCCTTTGAACACATTATTTACATATGGCCATAGTTTCATACACAATGCTGTTTTTTTCTAAATATATCATATCTTTTCAGAAATCAAATTTATGTATTTGTTAACATGCACCTTTATTCTTATACCTCAATTTCAAAGACATATTTGTTAAAAGAATGAAACCTAACTGACATACTCATAGTCATAACAACCTATACATTTAATGATGAATTGAGAAACAATGGATTTATATAACTGTATCACATAATAATTCAGGATAAATCCATTCAAAATATCACTAACCAATCTACATTCAAGAAAAGGGTCCCCCCTTTTTTTGTGTTACTGAATTGCTGTCTCACTGACATAGATATAGGAAGACATGGTATGAGTGCCAATGAGACAACTCTTCATCCAAGTAACAATTTAGAAAAGTAAACCATTATAGGTCAAGGTACGGCCTTCAACATGGAGCATTGGCTCACACCAAACAGCAAGCTATAAAGGGCCCCAAAAATTACTAGTGCATGTATACCGGGAATCTCCTTTTATCATGAAGATATTTTTTGTTCTATTTTTAATCATCATCAGGTGATAGTGGTTTCAACCCACCACACATTTACTCTATTTCCACTTTTTTCCTCTTGTAGTTATGGTCATTAATTTCATGAGAATCTATAAAACTGAACAGAAATCATCAACTTCAGGATAAAAAACTACTTAAAATTTATCATTAATATATTTAAATCAAAGGAGATGTGGGGTATACAATAAATGAGACAGCAATCCAACAACACAAAAAAAAAAACCAAGATATTTATTCGTCAACTTAGTATCTTCAACAGAAGACAATTGTCTATAACTAAATCTGTGTTATGAATATCACCACAATATTCAGGCAATTTCACACAAAATGCACTATCAAAACTGTATCAAGAACAAATGGAAGAATTTAGTTAAAGCTAACAATACCAAAAAAATATTAAGAAATAGGTCAGTTATGAATATTTCGTAGATGTTTTCAAAGTCTACAATGTAAAACTATGTCTTCTCAAAAATCTAACAGTAAGTCATCAAAACCATAAAATATTGGCTTACAATAACATATTCTTGCTTAATGTTTCCGTAGCTGTTATTATTACATTGTTTGGGTGGTGATATTTCTTAAACTTACATAAATAGAAAAAATCTTAAAGAACAGCAGAAAAAATTAATTCTTTGTTACACAATAAAATTAAAGATTAGATATATTAAAGATCATGAAGTACACAGTTAAATGTTTTTGTACAGACAAGCTGTTGAAATAACTATATATCAATATTTATTTTACATGAGCATAGTATAATAACTGAATGATTTGAATGGATTAAATTTTAATTGATTATACACAGCTGACAGATACAGTTTATATAATTGCAAAAGCTGAACAATTTTTCAATATCTAGTTTTAAAATAACTCCTATAATAAAATGAAGTTAAAACTATACACAAATTTATGCAATTCATGATCAAAACAGATTTTCTTTCAATTAATTTTTATAAAAAAAATTCAATATCCTCATAATTTTCACCACCCAAGAAAAAGTAACGATTATTCATGACAAAAAAGTCACTTCATACAAACAACTTGCAGACAAAATCATAATTAATTCACACCATTCACACTTATATACATACAAAGTTTTTAAATAAATGGCAAACAATACGTAATCCAATCAAATGTCAATTGTTTACATACACAATACATTATTCATGATATCTTCGTTTAGGAAAAACAATCTATTTTGAACTAACCAACAAAAATACTCTCTATGAAAATAAAATGTCAGAATTACATGTAGCTATAATAACAACTGCTATGAGGTCTGCTAAATGTTAATATAGAAACATGAAAAGGTTGGGAAAACTATCACAGTGCTTTTCATAGGAATGTAACCAATATATATATATATATATATATATATGGAGGTCGGGCTTGCAGGTGTAGTCACTGATGACCATTCATGCGTTTGTTGAATGGCTGTTCTGTCTCGCCAATATACTGCATGCCACATCGACACTGAAGAAGGTATACAACATTCTGTGTTTTGCAAGTTACATTACAAAATATAGTGTACACAGACCCAGTGGAGTGGCAAGTAAATGTTTGAGTATTCTGTATTTGTTTGATCCGTGCCAATTGGCAAACTATTGCCAAGCACCCACAATTGTCCAAGATCTTTCCCAATCCTCCTGTCTTAGCTTTTGGAGACCAGCAAGTCTCAAAGACTTATTTGTGAGAGCTGACGTCTCCTCTAATAAAAGCTGTTCAACTGCAGGATGGTGCAAGTCGTGTGGTAACAGACGATGTCTGACTTGCCAACAAATACAGAATACTCAAACATTTACTTGCCACTCCACTGGGTCTGTGTACACTATATTTTGTAATGTAACTTGCAAAACACAGAATGTTGTATACCTTCTTCAGTGTCGATGTGGCATGCAGTATATTGGCGAGACAGAACAGCCATTCAACAAACGCATGAATGGTCATCAAGTGACTACACCTGCAAGCCCGACCTCCCGTAAGTCGTCATTTGAGATCACCTGGGCACGCCTAAGCTGATCTTAAAACCTTACAATCACAATCATAGACCACAACGAGGGTTGGTCAAGGCCGAAAGACTTGCTCGGAAAGGTTTTGATGAGAAAGCTAAGGACAGTTTCCAGAGGGCATAAATGAAAAACATAGAATGAGTCACTCATTTTCCTACCATCACTCATTTTCCTGACATCATTTGTTTCAGTTACTCCGCTTCCTTACTTGACTCTTACAGTTTTAAGGATTCTTTGAAATTTTACAAGTTTAAATACCAGGGTTTTTCATTTGGGAGGGATGTACAAGCACGCATCCACGCCCAATTATTTAACCTTAGCCAAATTTTACTATTATATTTTCTTATCATTATAAACTGCTATTTATTTCTATTTAAAACTTTTGATCTCAAATATTGAGCAAACTTTAGATTTTAATTTTAACCAATTTTTTAAAAGCATGCAATACTGACCTTTAACAAACAACATATAATGAGGTTAAAACACACATGAATGAGGTACGAGTGATTAGGGTATTATTTTGCTTTTTAATTTTAGTAGGTGTACATGTTTATTCAAATCAATATAGATCTACAATTTATAAAACGCTTAATTCATATCATTTCCATTACCGCACAAATAGCTCAAATATTCATATGTATTCATTTTGATGAAATAACAAATTATATACCTATAATAAAGAAGAAAGCAAGAGCCATATATAGTCTTATCTTTAATTTCAAACTGAAAATCAATAAGTAAATTCTTAAGAATTATTTAATCTACTGATAAAGAATTATATATATTAGGAATGTGTTTAGAAAATTTAACATTATTCAATGATTTCTTTTGTTGTCCTAGAAATGTCAAAACAAAACAAAACTTGAAAGCTGCCCAATATATCACAATTTAAAACAAATACAAGTTTTGCAATATTTCTTTGTAGCAAGTGGTATCAACAGATCTATGTACAAATGTACACAACAAGTCTGGTTAACATACTATTTTAACATTTTTTTACAAAACAAAAACAATATTTTGATATCTACAATGAGAGACAATAAATAATTATGCATGTAATTAATGTCTTAAAGAATGACTAGATAATATCTAGTAGATATGTGGTCATATTAAGCCAAATATAGAAGCAAACATCATTAAATGCAGGAAAATGAAGTAGACCCATATCATTTTTCGTATACCAGGTCGTTGTCTCATCAGCCGGGTCAGCTGTCGGCCAGATAAACAGTAGTATTCTCTGAAACAAAGGGAGACAATTAGTATACAGCTGACAGATACTCTGACAGTATTTTCTTTAAAAAAAAAAATAAAAGGAGACTATTAGTATACAGTGGATAGATACTCAGTATTCTCTTAAAAAAACAAAGGGAGACAATTAGTATACAGCTGACAGATACTCTGACAGTATTTTCTTTAAAAAAAAAATAAAAGGAGACTATTAGCATACAGTGGATAGATACTCAGTATTCTCTTAAAAAACAAAGGGAGACAATTAGCACACAGACTATGTGAACATTCAAGAGAGCAAATTCAATCAATATAATTTAAATGTATCAATAGTTTCTAACATTTGTTGTTTAAAAACAAATAATAAAATCAAATTTTCTGAATAACTGAATGCTAATAATGATGGAACTTTGATCTTCACATAAAACAACAATTCACAGGGCCACCCTTAAAAAATTGTTTGTTTGGCATTGCCGACCCACACTATCAGCAGGTGGGTAGATAGGTAGGGAAATTATTTTTTTTATATTTAAAAGTTTTATACATGTAAATCATGAAGTCTCTAGATCAATGGTGTCTTAAGCATGGCAGCATTGTTGTGTGTACATGCTGATGGTTTCTTTGAAAGGGGTCAACCGTCAATGTCACATTCTACATCATATGGATAATTTCATGTAATACAGTCAGTTTTATTGGCAGAGTTAACCAAAGTACCCAGAAAAAAACACAGAACTAAGGCAAGAAACTGACAAATTAACCATATAAAATGTATGATGTGCAAATTGAACTTCAATTGTGGGATTGCCCATTGAACAGAGACCTGATGTCACATCTTGAAGTTGTGGTCACAGTTTGGTAAAATTACCATATTTTAAATGGCTCAACCACTAGGGTTCCTTGTACAAATAGACAATGATTTAACACTTTGATTGTTTGCTTTGGTTTAATAAACATCACTTTCTACACCATATGGGTAATTTCATGGCAGTCAGTTTTGTTGGCGTACTAAACCGTAGTACTTGAAGGAAAGTGCCAACCTGCCGGAGGAAACTGACTAATCTTATCACATATGACATGAAAATCAAACCTTAATTTTGCAACTGCCCAACTAGGGCTCAAACCAACACCTAGAGGCTAGTAATCATACATGTAAGGTGTGACAAACTACCATAATAACATGCCTACTGCCCCTGATAAGTTTTGAGGATAAAGGATCTGTACCAAATTAGGATAGCAAAATATTAAAAATTTGGAAGGTTGGCACAAATAGACATGGTGTTTATACTAATATTATCCAAGTGCAAGGTTTTGCAGGGCTAGGTTTAAAACGTATGATAAATTCAAAATGGAAATATGCAGCAGGACACTCCAGACAATTTTTAAAGATAAATAATGGGTTGTAATGCTTGTTTGATTAACAGAAATCTGGACATGCATTTCATGAATACAGATAAATTAATGAGCCCTTAGAATTGTGGAAAAGGAGGGGATTTTATTCATCACTAGTACACTAGATACATTTATAAATATGTTTCTGTCAGTATCTTTTATGTTTTAAGAATTATCTTATTCATGTTAAGAAGAAAGGCAAGAAAAGGGGGAAGTACTTCAATTGACACAAGATGCTAGTCTTTAAAATATGTATATTTTGTACCAGGCTAGCATCTACCGGTACAAAACTACTATAAACCTGTAAATCTTGGACCATTTTGGTCTTTTAGCTTTGGTGCTTTCAGCTATAATTATCTTGAATGCATCATTGCGGTTCTGACTATAGTAGATACTTTGTTCTCTGGTTCAAGGGAAAATTTGTCAATGATAAATTTCAAATATTAAATAAATTCAAAAAATGTAAGAGCAACGCATATTTGTTCTGTAATGTCCCGTTGAAAAGCTTCGATCTCATGAAGCGACAAAGTCAAGCAGACATCATCTGTTTCTGCTTTACAAAAGATAAAATTTGAGTCCTCTACAAGGTCTCTCAGAATGTTTCTTTCAAAGAATAGCTGAAAATTTGATTTTTGATAAAATCCATCTCCCTTAACCAATGCATTGCAGCATAGGGAGATGCTTCCCCCTGCCGGCCTCTTTGACATTACTTTTACTTTTGGCAGACTTTTTTCTATTCCATGTCATTTAAATGTTTGCTCCCAATAGAGTATAAGGCAAGTGCTTTTAAGATCGTGATTTGAAATAAGTAAAGCCAGGAACAAACTCGGCGGATACGATCAAATTCCGTCACAATATCGATTTTTTTTAAATAAAAAAATTAATTTCTCAAAACGCAAATAAAATTATTTGGGTGGCAAGTTTTTCAGTGGGTCGGGCGGCAATGCCAAACAAATGAAATTTTATTTTAGGCCCAGAACAATCAATATTTTGTCATTTCTAATGTTTTAATTTTCAACACCCCTTTTCTATATTTTGAAAAGAACTGCTTTTTTCAGAGGTTAAAATTGAATAATGCTGTAAAATTTTGTAACTGTTTCTCAGCTTTTTCTATTAAGACAGCATGAGAAATGAAATAATATCTATTATAAATGACACAATTAAACGATAATGTTAACCATCCAATAAAAAACTCAAACTTCCGTGTTTGATCAGATATCAACTAAAATTATCAGATAAACATACTTACTTCTACATCACATGGAAACTAAATGATTAACTTGTAAGTATTTAATCTAAAAACGTCATTTTTTAAAATAAGAAAATTTCACTACCTATACATTGTTTCATTTACATATAACTTTAATGCTGCATCAAGTGCTAATTCATACTTATGCAACTGTTTTGGTATTGCAAAATACATTTATTTATTTTAAGAATAATTAATTTTAAAACAAGAGTGCATACACTAAAATGTCTCGTCCCCAGTATATATTGTACTCAGACTCAATAATCAACCAATAAAAATACTGGATTTTGTGTTTTGAGCACAAATTTTGTACTTTATGTACTGAGTAAAGTTTCATGATTGTAGACCCTGGTCATGATTGAATTTTATGTTGAAAGTCTTTAAAATATCAATCTCTTACTACAGGTATTACATAAACTTAACATCATTAATGCTCCATGAAAATGAGGTCAAGGTCAGATGAATCCTGCCAGACAGACATGTACACTTTACAATCATTCCATAAACCAAATATAGTTGACCTATTGCTTATAATATATCAGAAGTGGACATAACAATGAAAACTTGATTCACGATGAGGTCAAAGTCAGGTGAACCTTTCTGAACTTCTATGTCATTTGGCCGCTAGTAGAGAGATGTCTTATTGGCAATCATACATCTTCTTATTTTTATATGTAGACCTTGCAATGATTCTATCTACCAAATACAGCTATTATATTTCTCATTACAAGTGAGAAAATCACAGGTCAAAAAAACCTATACAGTTTTTTTAAGCAGTTTTTGAACAATGACAATGAAAATATGGTCAAGGACACTGGACTTATGCAAAATGGAAACTTCAGAACATAGGGCATCTGTGAATCCAGGTCTTCTAGTTCTACTTTTTAAAAAATACAAAGCTTTATACAAATAGTTTACATCATTACTGTGACAACCGGATAAGCTTCACTATGTCTCACAAAAAAATCATCATATCCATTGTTGAAGTATTGCAATATTTTGTTTACTACTTTGATGCTCCATTATGCTTCTTTATTTTTTACCTTCAAATAGATTCTCCCCTCTCATTTATAGTTTTATTATATATAATGAAATTTTTCTGATGGCTTCCAATAAAACTATGACCACATACTTATACAAACTGGTTAGAAAAAACAGCTAGTCTTACATCTTCCTTACAAACTCCCAGGTTTATTTATGTGCTAAAGGGATCTTCATACATTTTTTTCTATAAATTCAAAGAACATTTCATAAAGTTTTTAGAAAAGAAAACAAAATACAATACATACTTCTGTATTCTCAGCCATCTTGTCATTCTGCAGAAATAGGTTGTATCATTTCTCACTGAAAGTAAATAGAACAAGGGAGTTAAATCTCAAATGCTGTCTAATATATATTGAGAATAATGGCTTATCTAATACACTAGAAAAACTTTCAACAGAGCTCACAAGTCTATACACACTCCTCATTTGTATAGATAAAGCAAGTCTATAATTTGCTATGAGATATATTGGATATGCTCAAATATCATTTTGATCATTAAAATAAAACATGTACTGAAATTTAATTGAAATCGAGAAAATCGTTTGGGGGAGTTAATGATACTAGTTACCCATCCCATTAGAAACAATGTCCATGTTTTGCTATGGGGAGCACACAAAATGTAGGGATTAGACAACAGAATATGAAGTGTACAATGCAATGATAAAGGAGAAATTCTGTAAAATTTCATTAAGATTCATCATGTGCTTATGTAGGAGTTAAGGATACAAGAAGCCTACCACTTACATAACCATTGCAAAGTCCCATGTTTTGCTATAGGAAACACCATAAATCCTTTGGATAAAATAAAAATAGAAGTTTCACAATGAAAGTTCAAATCCATTCCATTCCCTAGTTTAAGAGAAGTTGTACATACAAAAAACAGACAGACTCATGGACAAACACACAGAAAGAACTCAATGCATTGCAGTTTTAATATTAAAATGACATAATATTATACATTTATTATCACAAATAAAAAAAATTCAACTTGATTAAAACCCTTTCATCCCCAACGATGCCTTGAGGCATCGCCTGTCGCTACGCGCTAACGATGCCTCAAGGCATCGCCTGTCGCAGGCCCAACGATGCCTTCAGGCATCGTAGAATTAATTCGCAATAAATGGACAGCATGAACCATAAAACGTTACGTAAATGCATGTTGGGTCGAATAAACGATGTTGCATGTTCAATCTTCGTAATATCTACTTGATTAGGGCATAAGATGCCGTTTGAAACGTAAAATTACGTGTTTGAAATACCGAAGCAGGTGCGAAAAAATATCCTGTCTTGAAGTTTAATCAGATTCCAAATTAAAACAAATGTCGATGTTTTCAATCTACCACGTGTTTCCTGGTGCACTAAAGTCACATCGAGGATTCTTGGAACTCATTTGCATATTGTTACGATCACAAATGATAACTAATAATACGTATATGTGGTATATGTGTAATTAAAACATACAAAACTGAGTATGTCTCGCATAGATCTTGATATTTTCTTCAAAATTTTGATAAATAAATACTCAACAACTCTTTTCTTATTTACTAGCATTGAGCGTTGGAATGTGTATTCACATTTCATTTTATTTATAACTCTGACCCTTATATCGTCCAATTAAATCTCGGGTTCCTTCTTTATACATGTGATATATCATGTGATTAAAAATGTCGTCTGCAAACATAAGAACAAAATTGAAATGTCCGATTCTTCAGACGAGGAATTCTTAGGTTTTGAAGCCGATGAAATTCAACAGGCTGTTCAACGGTGCGAACAAATATTACTAGATCAAGGAATTGGGGATGATTTTGAATTCAATACTTCAGAAAACGAGTCTGAGGGCTCAGAAACAGAACCGACCATTCCTATTTATAACGTCAATGACCAAGTTGTCCCAGATATAGACAATGTTGCAAACACCTGGCATAACAATTTTGATATTCATGAAAGGGTTTACCTCATTTATTCGCACCTAGAGGTCCAGATGGAAGGGCAACAGGCCCAGCTACCATTTTCGCTGCTGATAAGGGTCCAATAGATTTCTTCAAACTTTTCTTGAATGACATTATTTTGAACATATAATTAATGAAACTGAAAGATATGCCAACCAACAAATTGCTGAAAACCCAGACAGTAATAAATCTGCCTGGTCAAAACCTAGTCTGCCAGAAATTAAAGCTTTTATTGGTCTTTGCTTTTGATGGGAATTGATGTTAAACCAGAAACCAAACTATACTGGTCAACTGATCCTTCATGGAATCTCCAATATTCCGTAAAACAATGCCCAGGAATAGATTTATGCAAGTCATGAGGTACCTTCATTTCAGTGACAACCATAATGCACAACAACCAGGTCATCCATCATATGATGTACTTTATAAAATAAGAAACATCTTGAATATGTTTAACACATCAATGAAAAGAGAATTTGTCCCTACACGCCAGGTCTCAATAGATTAATGTATGATCCTTCAAAGGAAGGGTCAAATTCAAACAATATATGCCAGCCAAACCAACTAAATGGGGTATTAAGATATGGGCATTAGCAGACTCAATACAGGATACATCTGTTATACAGATGTTTATACAGGAAAACTGATAGACCACAAGGCCAATTGGGTGAACACGTTGTAAAAATGTATAGAGGGGCTGATATTGTTGGGCAGGGATATCATGTATATGTTGACAATTTCTTTCTTCACCAAAACTATTCCAAGACCTGTTTGATAACTATCAAATTGCAGCATGTGGAACAGTCCGCAAAAACAGAAGCGGTTTACCAGCTGATTTCATGTTAAAACACCCTGTTGGTATTGATAATAGGGGGACATGAAGTTCTTTCAAAGGAAGTCGATCTCTGAGTCTTATGGAAAGACAAAAATTGTAACTGCAATTTCAACAATCCATGATCATTCCAGGTTTGAAGTACAGCGTTTGGTTCAAATAGATGGGCAATTTGATAAAGCCGATATACCATGTCCAAAAATCATAGTCGACTACACTAAATACATGGGAGGTGTTGACAAAGCGGACCAGTATATTCAGTACTACTGCTTTAACCAAAAACCCAGAAGTGGTATAAACGGGTGTTCTTTAAATTTCTGGAAATTTTGAAATACAATGCATACAGGCTTTTCTTATTGAGTCCAAATCATCAAACCGTTGGAAACTCACCTGCTATGACATACCTCCAATTCTCACGTCAAATTGCCAGTAGTTTGATAGATGAGTACTGTGGCATTGGTACTAGAGGTCGTCAATCTGCAGCCCCAGTACCATCACGTCTTATAGAGACATATGCCAAACATTGTGGGGAAAAAGTCATGGTGTCATGTGTGTTGGATGAAGGTTTCGCTGGTAAACAGGACAAGAGAAAGCAAACAATGTATGGCTGTCTTGAATGTGGTAAACACTTGTGCCTACCAAAGTGCTTTACAGCCTACCACACAATAGCAAAATACTGTTAGTTATTAACTTGTTACTCTTTAAACTGTTTGTTTCTTTGTTGGAAAGTTCTTTGGATATTTAGAGCGTTTGAGACATTTAGTGTTGACAATTTATTCTAATCATGGAGTTTTTACTTAAATTACTGTTGGAGAAAATGATTTGAACTTTAAAACTGTGAGAATAATCAACTATCAAGTAAAACAGTCTGCTTTCAACCAGTGGTTATCTGCATAAAACAACTTTTCATGTTTTCTGGGACTCCTTTCTTATTAAAGTAAGTAATTGTTTCACCTGTTCATAAAAGTTGACTTGTTATTTGACTTGTAGTTACATGTATTCCAGTTACTTTAAAATTTCGTTGTCAGCATGCTAAATCATTTAACGTTACATGTGCAGATCAGAATACACATTTTTGTGTATTGACCCTTTAAATCTATAAATATCTCGGAAGTTTCCGGATTAAAACGAGGCTATGACAACATTACACAATCAATGGCTGAACGCTGATACATTGAATAAAATGATGGATAGATAATGAGAAAATATCTCGATTTCTCTTTAAGTAATCGTTCTCTTGGTTAAGGATGATCTTTTCTGAAGTGGTTTATTAAAAGGAAAACAATAATATGTACAACTCGTGGACAATTAAGAATTATAAGTATTTTAAACTTTTTTAGCGAGCGCTTGTCCGTAAAACTTATTGTTTCGTTTTACTCGCATGTTAAAATGTACTTAAACAACTATAATATTCTGAAATTAAGTTACTGACAAATGGGTTGACATGTTATTCAACCGTTTTCATTCCGTTTCCTGTCTTGTGACGGCTGCAACTGTCCTACTTCCCCATATACTAAACATAAGCGAAACGCAGCACTTATCTGGAAATTAATTCGGGCCAGTAACGGTCTCGTGCAATATTTGATAATGTCATAGAAACGCATAGACCAGTTCAATCCGTAAGGAAAGTGTTAATAATCATGAACCTATTTCAAAGTCCTTGTATACTTTACTGTTGAGCTACTCCTTCCTTACTTATCTAGCGCCTGGTCATGATTCATAGCCTGAATGGTTTCAGTCCTTCGTGGACCTTCTTCAGAAGCAGAATTATGGATATATATATAGTGTCTATAAGTTATCTGTAACTGGATAATTTTCTGTTATACGTTGCTGAATAATTTTTATTCTTTCAGATAAATATCTGGTAAGCCAAGCGATCACCTGAACATGATGAGTTATACCTGGATTAAGAAGTTATGGTGTTTGACCTCATCACACTTGATTAATATGCACAAATTTACATTGGAACTTACCATTAGCATTAAAGAGAGGATTTAAGGCATAAGCCAAACATCAAGATTGCATAACTACCATGTACGATAATTTAAAAGAAGTCACAATAGAAGCCAAAATGTTGGTTTGATATTTACCCAATTTATCATTTATCATCAGGTTTAAAGTTTACCATAACATCCAAAATCAGTTGAATGAAAATGAAGTCATAATAGGAGCCCAAATGTTGGTTAGATGTTTACAGTAAACTATATAATTCGGTTTAAAGTTTATTGTAACATACAAAATCAATAATCAGCTGATTGGAAAAAAAGTACAAGCATTTGATAGCTATCAAGAAAAGGTGTTAATTGTATTGTTTATACTTCATATGCCATTTAAATGAGTTGTTTTTACAACTTTAAAAAATATTAGTTTTGAAGTTGGTGCTTCACAATCATTATAGCACTCCTGCTTTAAACACATTTAACTTTTAATGATAAACCAGAAAAGAAAGCTGCTTTTTTTAAACATCAACAAATTCAACAGAAATTATCCAATAAATAGATTGAAGACACTGATGTTTCTAGTTATTAATAGAATTATTGGCACTCCAATACCCATGAAAAGGGGATAGTTGTAGAATTTTATTGTCGTTGTAATGTAATTTTACAGAATTCGTAAAGGTAAATAAAAATTATTATTCTAATTCAGTGTTCATTTATTAAAATGTTAATGAAAGAATAGAGATGTGGGATTTATGTACACTAGGCCTCAATATTACACATAAACAGACATGAGACAATGGCGCTGCAAATGGAAATTTACTTGGTTGCAAAGAGTAAAATAATTTGTTGAAAAAAAAATGAAATTTAGAAAAAAATTGTTTGGCGAAAGGGGTGGCGAAAAAGAAAATTGACCCACGGGAACCTCTGATGCCACTATCAATCCATCAGTCTGCCTCTGAAGAAGGTCCAAAGGACCGAAACAGGTCAGGCTATGAATCATCATCAGGGCTGTTAATTATTTGTTTTCTGCATTACCTATACATTTCACTGGTATTCATATACCTTAACAAACAAAATACCATTGCTTGTATTTTATCAAAATAGACAAATTCAGGTACTTTCAACATTCTCCTAAATTAATGTCCAAGTTTTTAGTTAAATTCTATTCTTAAGACTTACATAACATTGGACTTTCTTCTCTAATTCTGTCGTCATCATAATCATCTTCACCCATATCCAACTTCAACTGTTGGTAAAAGTATATAACTTAACTTTAATATCAGTAATGAACACTTTTTCAAACAGACCAACAACCAGTGTTTGAATCAATGTTTTCATAATTTGTTCCTTTTTAAAAATATTTCGATATTTTAAATGCAAGATGTTCGATTAAAAATGTTAGCTTAAGTATTGTTTACAACCATTTGTTTTTAATGATTTACCAATAAGTTAAAATTCATATTACTAGAATCAGGTGATGTATTAACCTTTAAGAGATACAATAGTTAAATAGGTAACTATGACTTATAAACCATATGATATAAACTTTGCTATGTATAATCTTTAATGTAATTTTAAAGATTTCCTTTGTATGTACACTTACCTCATCTCCTGTCTCTATACACCTCAGCCTAGCCTGAACAGCTGGCAGGGCCTCTTCCATCTGTACACATACCTCAGCCTAGCCTGAACAGCTGACAGGGCCTCTTCAGTCTGTACACTTACCTCATCTCCTGTCTCTATACACCTCAACCTAGCCTGAACAGCTGACAAGGCCTCTTCAGTCTGTAAACTTACCTCATCTCCTGTCTCTATATACCTCAGCCTAGCCTGAACAGCTGACAAGGCCTCTTCAGTCTGTACACTTACCTCATCTCCTGTCTCTATACACCTCAACCGAGCCTGAACAGCTGACAAGGCCTCTTCAGTCTGTACACTTACCTCATCTCCTGTCTCTATACACCTCAGCCTAGCCTGAACAGCTGACAAGGCCTCTTCAGTCTGTACACTTACCTCATCTCCTGTCTCTATACACCTCAGCCTAGCCTGAACAGCTGACAGGGCCTCTTCAGTCTGTACACCTACCTCATCTCCTGTCTCTATACACCTCAACCTAGCCTGAACAGCTGACAGGGTCTCTTCAGTCTGTACACCTACCTCATCTCCTGTTTCTATACACCTCAACCTAGCCTGAACAGCTGACAGGGCCTCTTCAGTATGTACACTTACCTCATCTCCTGTCTCTATACACCTCAGCCTAGCCTGAACAGCTGACAGGGTCTCTTCAGTCTGTACACTTACCTCATCTCCTGTTTTCTATACACCTCAACCTAGCCTGAACAGCTGACAGGGCCTCTTCAGTATGTACACTTACCTCATCTCCTGTCTCTATACACCTCAGCCTAGCCTGAACAGCTGACAGGGCCTCTTCAGTCTGTACACCTACCTCATCTCCTGTCTCTATACACCTCAACCTAGCCTGAACAGCTGACAGGGCCTCTTCAGTATGTACGCTTACCTCATCTCCTGTCTCTATACACCTCAGCCTAGCCTGAACAGCTGACAGGGCCTCTTCAGTCTGTACTCTCTGCTCTCGCTCCATTAGTAATGTCTTTTCCAACCTTTCATTTGTTTCTGTTAACTGGGTTCTCACTCTGGCAAAGTCTGCTAGTCTATAATGAAATATCTCATTGGTTTAATCCATTGCAATATCTTGCCAATTTATTTCTAACAGCAAAAACTTATGTATGTTACCAGGGAAGGTAATACATTCATTTATTTATGCAGAATAAAAGAAGTAAATCAAAGTTGTCTCCTTGAATAGGTTTGAAAGGAAGTACCTAATTATTTTTCATTAAAACAGAAACTTGGTAATAAATATCTTTTTTTAACATGAAAATTTTGAGGACACAGGAAGAAATTTTAAGCATATTCAAGGCTTAAGGCATCTACAAACAAAACATTGATTAACCTTTGAGCTCTTATGCTTTGTAGAACTAGCTCACACTGCTGCTGTTAGAACAGAACACTTGTGTTTCATCTACATTGTTTCTTATTTTACAGACCAATATGCATATGAACAAACCTGGCCTCAAATTCTTTGTTTTCCATTCTCATATCTTCCGATGTCTGTCGAAGTGGTTTGTCATTGGATGAGCTTGGAATATCTGGTAACTTTTCAACTTTGACCTCTGACAATTCTTTAGCATTAGCCTTTTGAATTTTCTCAGATGTAGCTTTTCTTTCAAATGAAATTAACTGCAAGATGAAAGTAATATTTTTACTTCTACATAACTATGATGTTTCAATAATACTGATTATTTGGAACAATACCTTCAATTTTAAGCAAAACGTTTTACTTGCACTCCTACGAAGTATATCCAAACTCATATGGTTTTTGATAAAAAAAATTCCAAGCTGAGTTGACTTAATAGAATATATTTGACAATGTCTATTAATTTTTATGGGTGCTTGTTTTTATCATTTAAGAAACATAAGTTGATTCTTGGATCCTAAGATACTGATATTAAGAAAATGCAGTTTGTTTGGTATGTTTTGTACCATATCAATCATTAAGACCATTGTATCATAGAAGACCCTCAGTTCACGTTTATGTTAAAGTCAAATAAACTAAAAATTAACCAACCTTAGCCTGGAGTTCATTGTGTGACTGGTACAACAACCTGTATTGTTGCTGTAGAGAACTCAGCTCTTGTTCTCTCCCTCTAAGAGCCTGCGAAAAGTTGCCAAGTTGTTTGTTCAGATGACTCCTGTCCTCTGCTAACTGGCTCACCTGTAAAATTAATTGGCATGTAGCTAATTCTGGTATTTAAATAGTTCACATAAACATTCTATTATGTAACATGTGCAAGTAGTTTTAAAGGTATCTACCATATTTAAGGCATGCAATGCAAAAATGATTGTTATGTATGTGTAAAATTCAACAATCACAATTTTTTCATCATTTAATTGATTGATGATTACTAAATGTTGCATCATTTTATCAATAGAATGTTCATAAGAGAATGGATATTTCAATTTTTTGTTGAACAAGTTTTCAATTAGCAATTTTTGAAACAAATTGTATAATATTTTATCCGCAAACAACTTTTTTGCTGAATCTGAGTGTAACATGTTTCTGCTATGGATTAGAACTAATAAATTGTAAAGCTTTATGAAAAAATATATAAATTATTTGTATTATAAAATTGAAAAATTAATATTAAAGCACTAGCTCTGTAGGTACTTAGCAATTATCAAACCCAAATCAATATTTTTTAAAAAATTTTCTACTCTCAACAACTACTCAAGTTCACCTTTTATGTTTATAGAAAATTTGAAACTACAATTGACAATTTACACACCTGTCTTGCAAGCTGTTGACATCTGGCTTCTCTCTGCTGTAATCTGTGATTTAACTGGTTGTTTTCTGTTTGTGCCTGATTCTTCTGTCCCATAGCCACATTAAACTGTTTCTGTAACTGGTCATAATCTGCCTGAAACCTACCCGTCTCTTTTCCATCCTTGTTGGACAGATTCAACTGAGACTGTAGGGTATTATTATCAAACACTAACTGTTGTAATTCTCCCTCAACTCTTAGTAATTCCTGATTCACTTGAACATTTTGATCAGAGTTTGTTTCTATTTGTTTTTCAAGATCTAAAATATGTTTGATCAGTCTGTCTTTTTCTCTTTCAAAATGGTCTCTTTCTTCTTTGATGATTAAAACATCTTTTTGAGACTCACCTTGTTTTAGCAGTCTCTGATGAAGTTCTTCTATTTGCTTTGCCATATTTGAATTGTCATTAATAATCTTACTATATTCTGCATTCATACTATTTAAATCAGTTTGTAATTTATCAAACATTGCACTTTTTTCTTCTAACAATTGTCGTAACTTTTCATTTTCCTGTTTCATCATGTCATTTTCTCTTGAACTAGAATCAGGAGATTTTCCAACATGTCGTACCTGTTCACGTTTAATATTTTCATCAACCTCCACAACCTTTTGCACATCCAAATTATTCTTGAGAGAACTTATTGTTAAATCCTTTTCCTTTAGTTCATTTTTTAAATTATCAACATTTTTCACAGCCTCAGAATATTTTTCTCCCATCTCTTGAAATTCTTTCTGTAGTGAATCAAACATTTTGACCTTCATTTCTTGTGGACTTGTCCTTGACCTTAACCTTTCATTCTCTGACATCAGTTCATTCAGTTCCTCATTTATGATATCTAACTGTTCTCTCAATCCTTCAACTTCTGAGTTATCAACCTGAGTATTTTCTGCAGCTTGCTTAATAAGATTATTATTTTCTTTCTCTAGTGTTTCAAATTTCTTGTTCAGTTCTTCAAACTCACTCTGTAAGTTGTCAAACATTTGTACTTTCATTTTATCAGGGCCAGCACCTTGCTTTAGGTTCTCATTTTCTGACATTAATTCGTTTAGTTCCTCATTGATCAATTGAAGCTGTTCCTCCAAGTCTGTCACTTTGGAATCATCAGCTGCCACATGAGGTCTGTCAGAATCTTTAGATTGTTTTAGTTGCTCAGTTTTAAGTTTTTCGTTCTCTTCCAATGCAGTACTGTATTTCTCAGCCAGTTCAGAAAATTGTTTTTGTAATGTATCATACATTTTTTCTTTCATTGCAGTGGGGTTAGATTTCAACCTTTCATTCTCAGACATGATTTCATTGAGCTCTTCATTTATAAGTTCCAATTGTTCTTCAAGGTCAGTCACACGATCATCTGAAGAAGATGCTGTTTTTCCTTGTTTCAAATTTTCCAATTCTGCTTCTTTCTTTCTCAGTGCTATCTTAGTTTGATCTAGATCTTCTTTAATTTTTTTCCAATTTTCGTCATTGATGCCAGATTTGTGTTCCTTCCGTGTACTTTCTAGTTCTAATCTAAGATCTTCAATCTCTTCTTCTAGGGATGTCATTTCCTGAAGTTTCCAGTCGAGTCCTTCTCTTTCCACCTGTTGTTGCTTACACAATGTTTGTAACTTTTCAACTTCTCTTTTCAAATCATCAACATTATCAGCTACTTGAGCGTTTTTGAATTCAGCCTTCAAGTTTTCTATTTTCTCCTTTGAGTCTTTCTTTTCACTGATCAGATCTTCTCTTAGGCCATCCATTTCTTCCATAATTTGTTCATGTTCTGATTCAAGTTCCGATATTCTAGTTTTCAAAGCAGCTAACTGAGTATTTTCTTGTTTTAGTTCTGATATCTTATTTCTCAAATCATTGACATCTCCACCTCCATCTTGAATTTGTTTGATTTTATGAAAATGTTCCTCTTTTTCTCGATTCAATGTTTGTTTTAGATTAGCAACAATTTCCCTGTAACTTTTACACTCAGATTCTAGTTCATCACATAAAGACTGATTTTCCTTTACTTGTCTCTCATTATCAAGTTTCTTTCGTTCCAAGATTTCAGTTTCAGATCGTAAAATTTCTGTTTCCACATGAAGTGTTTCTTTTTCTTTCAATGCTTGGTTCAAAGATTCTGATAATTTAGAATTCTCCTGTTTTAATATTTGAAAATCATCAGATAATTTAAGATTTTGAGATTTCAACTCTGTTAATTCAGAACTTTCAGTTTCAATTTGCTGAAGCAAAACTTCGATACGACTTTTATATTTTGTCTCATTTTCTAACACATGTGAATTCAATTTTTCATTCTTTAATTTTTCTGTGTCTAAAGATTGAATCACTTCGTCTTTTTCTCTTTTAATATTTTTAAATTCCAGTTTGTATTTTTCTATTTCTTCCTTCAAAGCTTTGATTGATGACTCTGCATTAGCATGACCACTTTCCAAATTTGTTGTGGTCTCAGCAAGTTTTCTCTAGCCTGATCAAGTTCTGATTGTAAAGCCTGATTTTTAGCCTTGAATGCCTTAAGTTTTGTTAACATCTTCTCACATTTTGTCTCATTTACAGACAAATTCTTATGTAAAGTTTGAATTTCATCTTTAAGAGCCTGAATTTCATGATTTTCTTTAGGTGCAGCCTGCCTTAGGGGCTCAACTTGTACTTTTTGGATAGCATCACCCCAGCCATCCTGGACCTGAGAATCATGACCATATTCTGGTGCTGACTGCCTAAGTGGTTCAATGGCTATGGTATCTCCCCATCCCATGTCAGTAACATTAGCTATATCTTTATCCATTTTCTCTGTGACTTTTTTTCTTTCATTTAACATATTGTATTTAGTTTCTAGTTCAGTTTTATCTTGACGTAGAATATTACATTTCTCTGTTAGTTTAACAATATCTTGCTTTAAATTTTCGACATCTGTTTCCAAATCATGAATTTTCTGTTGAGATTTATTAAGTTCACTATTTAATTCTATTTTTACTTGAGAATCTGTGGCAGCATTTGAATTTAATGTATTTTCTAGTTCTTGTAGTCTCTGAAGTGATTCAGTTCTACTTTCTAATTCTCCTTTCAGATTAAGAATTTCTTCGTTTGCCTGAGACAGTTTTTCCTCCAACTCCACTCTAGTACTATCTTTAGATAATAATTCTGACCTACTCAGGTCTACTTTTTCCTTGTAACTATTAACTTCTGTTTGTAAAAGATCATTCTGTGCTGTAATTTCAGTTAATTGTGCTTGCAAATTCTGACATTGCTGTAAAAGTTCACTCATTGCTTTCTCAGAGTCTTTGTTGTCACCTGTTGATGCAGAGACAGATAACTCCAAATCTTGCTTTTCTGTTGTTAGTCTGTCAACACATAATTTTAGTTCATGATTTTCCTTTGAAACATTTTCAATAGTCACTGCTAACTCATCTTTTTCTTTAGAAATATTTCCTGTAGACAGTTTGAGTTCTTCAATCTGTTTTGAAAGCATTTCTTTTTCACTGAGAAGACTATTGTTTCCTTCGGTTAAAATTTTAATCTGTTCTTGTAAAGATAAATTCTCTGATTTTAATTTTTCAATATCTTTTACCTGATTGGTTAATTCCAAAATTTCATTCTTCAGTGCTTCATTTTTTGTTGACTGCTCAATTAATTCTGATTCTTTGGATTCAATTGCATTTTGAATTATTGTTATCTGGTCAGAAAACTGACTTTGTAATAACTGTTTTTCTTCTGCTTGATTGGCTAATTTAGTTTCAATTTCTAATATACTTTTTTTATACTGATGGTTCAGTTGTGACATTCCCTCTTGCAGAGACTGATTTTCTTCTATTTGACTGGTTAATTTAGTTTCATAAATATTTTGTAACCCTTCAACTTTCTTTTCAATTTCATCCCTCAAAGTCTTTTCACTATTTTCTAGTTTTTGTTTTAGGACACTAATTTCCTGTTCTGATGTTCCGATAACATCTTTTATAATTTCAGAAACTTGATTCAAATTTTGGAAATCTATATGATGTAAATGAGGTGTGAGTAGTTTGAGACTGTGAGCAAACTGAGATAAATTTTCTTCATGAAATGCTAACTGATTTGATAAATCTACAATCTTTAAAGCTGTTTGTTCCAGATTTTTCTGAAGACTTTGTTTTTCTTCTGCAAATTGCCCTTTTTCTATTTGACCTTGTTTTACATCATTCTGAAGCTGTTCCACTGATGCCGTCTGCTTTCTGACTTCCTGTTGAAGAGACTGTATCAGTTCTTCAAAATTTCCTACTCTTTCTTCCATTTCTTTTACATAACTTTCTTTTTCTTCAGTTATTTTTTCCAACTCTGAAACTTTTGTTGATAATCTTTCAATTTCTGATTGTTTTTCTTGAAGTTCCTGTTTTTCATCGTGTTCTTCCAACTGAGATTTTTCTAAAGAGCTATTTACAGCAACATAATCATTTGAAACTTGTTCATATTTTTGTGACAATTCTGACAACTGATTTTCTAATTCTGATTTTGTTTCTTCCAATACTACTGAAGATTCAGATAATGTTTTGAATTTCTCTTGCATTTCTGTATACTGGTGTCCTTTTGCTGATAATTGATTAGATAATGTTTCTATTTCAGAAGATTTCTGTTCCAGGAGTTCTTTGACTTCCAATAATTCTGCCTGTTTGCTTTGAAGTTCTTTTGATTTTGTCTGACTTTCCTCTTCTCCATGACCCTGAATAAAAGAATAATATTAAATGCATTTGTTTACTTTCATAAAAGAATAAAATACCCTTTTCCCTTCATATTATTTCATAACATGTCAAGAAAAGTTTAAAATTAGATTCAATAAGTTACAAATAATTGATATTTTCAGATCTCAGACACAATTTTAGTCATTATTACACTGAAGTTTAATACCATATTATAACTGTTGTAACCATTATTATAGCATATTTTACTGTGCTAAACTTGTTTTTGCACTGCTGATATTGTACAAAAGAAAAGCAACAAGCATTCTGTGAGTATTGCATGGCAATACATAGTCCCCTACTGGTTAAAAATTCATTGTAATGGAACAAAATTCGAACTTGATCTATAACTTGTCATGGTGTAAACTACATAAAATAACAAACAAACCTACCACTAAATTCTTCAAACAATTTACTAAAGAAAAGGAAAAAATCCAAAATGTCATTTATCTTAATACAATGTCTTCTACAAATCTTTTAAAAATTAGTTATTTCCTTTGAACAGAAATCTAATAAGTATTTCATCAAAATTTAATTCTAGGAAAGGACTTTAACTGAAAAAGGAGAAAAGCTAAAATTGTGAAAATCGAACTTGACCTGTAACTTGTCATGATGAAACAATACACCAAATATCAAATGAATTTCTTCAAGCATGAAGAAAAAAGTCCGGAAAACTGATTTGCGGACTGACGGATGGACAGACAGACAGAAGGACAGAGTGCAAACCTAAAGTCCCCCGACTTCGTCGGTAGGGGACTAATTATCAGACCAGTGGGCTGAGATGGGCTTATCAGGCTATTTCAAATGGAGAGCCAATTCAGCCTTCATAGGTAAAATCCATATCATATCTCTTGTGGTTTGGATTGTCTTGTACAATCTGCCAGACTTACTTCCATTCAAACCTGTATAAGGGGCCATATTGAACTTGCAACTTGAGGTATGCACTCTTGCTTCATGTTAAAGGTCTTATTAAGATGAAATACAGCAACCAAATTGCTATTCCTTTGCTTTTGGTTTTGTCAAGAGCAAATAGGGTTTTTGTGTCCTGAATTACAAACTCATCACAAGCTAAATTACAGCTGTGAGGAGTCATCAAGTTTTCAAGTTAACTTCAAAGTAATACAAACCTCAGCTTTAGCTGTTTCTTCTTTCTCTTTGATTGTTTTCTGTAATTGGAACTTCAATTTCTTAGCAGTAGCCAGTGCTTTCTTAAACTGAAGTTCTTTTTCATCAAATGCTTTCTTCATTTCTGCAAGTTCTTCCTCTTTCTTGGACAGTGACTGTTTGATTTCACCTATTTCAGCATCTTTGGTTTTAATGGTAGCTGACAGAGATTCATTTTCATCTGCCAAGGGGGATAATGTTTCTTCTTCTTCCTGAAGATTTTCAACCAATGACATAATTTTCTGATCTTTTTCTGAGACTGTATGTTTCAGTTTTTCTATAGAATTTTGTAACTCTACAATTTGTTGATCCTTTTCCAATAAAGACTGATTAGCATCTTCTAAGGTTGTTATCTCTTCATCTTTCTCTGTTATGACATCCTTTAAATTATCAATTAAACCTTGCATTTCGTTGATTTTCTCTTCTTTTTCATTTGAAGCCTGAATTAAATTTTCTATTTTTTTCTGTTCATCAATGCTAAGCTGTAGTTCTTCAGATAATCTCTCAAATTTCAGTCTCTGTTCACCAAGTTCTCTAAGATTTCTCTCACACTTTTCAATGGTTTCATCTTTTTCAGCAACTTTCTGATTAAAATTTTCTATCATTTTCTTTTGTTCCTCCACAGTAACTTCCAGTCTTTCTGACCAGCTTTCATATTTGCATTTCTCTTGAGTTATTTCTGATAACTCATTTGCATATTCATCAACTGTTTTTTTGTGCTCATCCTGTTGAGTAAGTAACTGCCTCTGAAGGTTTTCATTTTCCTGCTTAGAGAGACCACATTCATCTTTCAGTTCTTGAATCTGACTGGTTAACATTGTAATGTCACGTTTCAGACTTTCTCCATCTTTTCTACTAAAACCATTCTGAAAAAAAACCAGATATACACATGTGTATATACTTTTCCTTCCAAAATTTCGCTTTTACTTTTCTTCTAATAAAGTACTTTAAAAATTATTTGGTATCCAAGTGCAGGGCATTTTTTTAATATATCTTCTGTTTTATTAATTTGTTGCGCTTCCTTGTTGTTTTGTATTCAGCTTTAGCTGAGTTGCAATCTCTGGATTTTTAAGGTTTTTGTAATGGGTTCTTTTGATGCTAATGAAGATTGACAATTTTTAGAATAAAATCATGAAAATCTAAAAAATTCCAGATTTTGGTATAGATATCGTTTATCACTCATATATTTTGTCTGGAAATCTAAAGTTTTTTTGTTTTTTGTTTTTTTGGCATTTAAAAAACTTTCAGCAACAATGACTATATCATTTTTCCAGTTTTTATTGGTGGAAGAAGTCAAGAGTACCTGGAGAAAACAACTGACTTTCAGCAGAAAAACTAGTAGTTCTTGCCAAGGAACAGAAAAGTTCATCACATAAGCTGAGTTCCACTTGTCTTATAATTTAAATCTGGCTTTAGTGGCATTTTGTTATACATCAATTGAAAGCCTATAAACCAATTTCTAGCTTGTTCATTGAAGGATATAAAAATTCATGATAAGAAATCCTTGCAAGAATGAGATAAACAACATTGCTTTTGAAACTGTCTTAATTCCATAAAGTAATCTATATTGCAGGAAATATAAAAGAAGAGAGTTCCAATGTCCCCCGTGTTGCACATATTTTATCTATCCAAGGGCAGTAACTAAAAAAAAAAAATGTTTTTGCTGTTCTTTAAAACTTTTTATAAATATCTTAGAGAAAAAAAGGTTTGAGAGCAAATACAATGCAATTTCCAATATAAGTCATATTTCCAAGGGGCATATCTCTTTAGAAAATAATTGATCGGCACTGATTTTTGAACTTGTCCGAGACATTGCTTTAATAAACCTTTGATATAAATTTGATAAAAATCTGGCAAAAATTGTACACATGAGAGCACCTACAATGCAATTTTAAATATAATTAATATTTCAAAGGGGCATAACTCTTTTAAAAATAATTGATCAGCACTGATTTTAGAATTTGTCTGAGACAATGCTAATATACATCTATGATAGAGTTTCATAAAAATCAGGGAAGTATTGTACACATGAGAGTGCTAACAATGCAATTTTCCACATAATTAATATTTCAAATGGGCATAACTCTTTTAAAAATGATTCATTGGCACTGATTTTCGAACTTGTCCCAGACTTTGCTGACCTATGATATATCTATACTACTAAAATAACAAGGTCCAATTTGTTAGCCGGCATGACATAAAAACGACGAATCAAAGAATTAAAATTTATATATAACTAATATAGGACAATGGTCTTGATTAAAAATTACACCATTCAAGGCCCTTTTGTTTTCAACATAATTAACATAACAAATAATTAGCTAGTTCCGGGTCAAATCCGATACAGATACCAATAGTACCTGTTACCTGTTACCTAATCTGTACGTTCCGCCTCTGTCAGGCGCACCACCAAACGGTGTATTTGGGATTTGATATATACACGGGTCATAATCACACCTGAACTTCGTCATTATACAGGAATTGACACTACTAAATTCAATCATTGACCAAAAAAATATATCTACAAGTAGTTTCCAGTTGTAGTACGAAAACCAGGACGGATTCAAACAGAAAGATTTTGAAAGCAGAGAAAACTGTGCACCTTATAATCAGCATGACTTTATCTAATAACAAAGTGAATACTAAAAATCCAGGCTGAAAATAAGGCGTAGGTACTTTAATTCAGTCACAGACCCGCGATGTCGCAGGTGTGTTCTAGTGTTTTATAAAAATCTGGCAAGAATTGTACATCTGAGAGCGCTAACAACTTAACAAGACCGGACAGACAGACACCCGGTATTTCTATGTTCCCCTCAATGCGTAGTGCGGGGGACAAAAATTACTTCAGATAAATAGTATGCTGGTCCCTGTATTGAAATAAAACACCCCATTATAATACTCAGAAACAAGCATAAACAAACCAAATACATTACCTCAGCAGCCGACTGTAATGTTTGGACCTTTTCAACCATGATAGCTTCTTCGATAAATGGCACTCTGCAATATTCAAAACAAACAGTTAAATTATCATGATAAAGGACACATCTGACTATATTGATCTACTTTGCATTTAACTGAAATAATGATAATAACCATCAAATGAACATATCAACATACTATAGATTTCATTCTATACTTCAATGTGAGTATACAGTGAGAACAACAAATAGCAAAATGGATTTTAATTGCCTAGCAACTGATATTTACCAGGAAAGAATGTCATGGTGATATTCTTTTGTTATGATTAGATAGAAAAAGACAACTGATGAATATCACAAAATTCAACTTATACTGACATTATTAACCAGCTTTATCACAAATGATGATGGATTGGTACTAAACATCCATTAGCAATTAATTATTACATACATATCAAGATAGAACATGCTTATGTGAATTTGATCTTTGCCTTGTGCTAGACCAACATTTTCATTCAGAAACTTAATGTGTACTTGACAAGGTAACAGTCCACAGTAAACAACTCATCCAACCATAACACATAATTCAGACTCTGAGGCAACAAGAATCTCTAAGATGCCATATGCTTCATAAAGAAGCAGCAAACCAATTTTCACTTTGTTTGACACAGCTGGGGATTTAACCCACAATCTCCTGTACTTCAGGCAAGCATGCTGCCATGAGACCACCAAGGTGGTTAAAACAAAAAGGATTTATGTCCTTATAATTGGACAACTGTTCATATTTTATTGTGTTTTGACCAAAAAGTTAGCAACTGGAGAACAGATTGGCTCTAATCTGTGATTTTAGTAAAAAAAAAACAACAAGAATATGCATAATATAGCACCATACCCTGCTTGCTTTTCTTTTCATTTTCAGAAAACTTTGAAATCTTGGTAAAAAAACCCTAACTTGACATGTATATATCAAACAGTTAACTTAATTGAAAACATGTGTACTAAGTTTCAAGCTGAAGTGACCACAAACTACCCTAAACCAAAAGTTTAACCTGATTCAGTACAGACACACACACTGGAAAGCATAATGCCCTATACTATCATAGGCAGAATTTTAGGGGTGTTCCAAAAGAAATTAAAATACTTAAGATAAAAGTCAATCATCTTGAAAAAATAATGAAATTAAGAAATACAATTTGCATACTAGGGTTTAATTTGTATGACCACTTGGTTTTCTTTCATTTTTGTCTGTTTTTTTTTTTACTTACTATGCTTTTTGATGTCCCCCTTGGTACCATATCTTAATTTAGTATCCTTAGAGATGTGCCTACCAATGTCAAGGTTACCCCATTAAAGACCAGTCCCCCAAAAAAGTAGTCCTGGTTAGATAAACCAAGATTCACTTATATGTCTTACAAAACTCTTACTTCTGAATCTTTGCATCAGTATTACTATCCTCTTCTTCTACCTCCTCTCTGTGACGATCTTGTACTATATCTGCCATCTGCTGGATCTAAAAAATACCACACATGTATCATTTTATCTGTTTGGTAACATATGCTATATAAATATAAAAATCAATAAAAGATATATTTGAAAATAATAAATGTACATTACAATTAAATTTGAAGAAATTAAAATCCAAATTACTGTTTTCTCTTGACCATGTTGACAAATCTGTTTGTAATAAAATATCAAATGAGAAAAAAATAAAATACAGTAAAGCTTGGGAAATGCAGGGAAAATATAAAGCTACATCAAATTAACAACACATAAAATAATTTGATCATTTACAGGAGGTAAACCAAGTGGAAGTGAATGTTCAGAAACTTTGATGGATCTGTGAACTTAAAAATTTGACCCAAAATAATGCCTCAGGATTTCTTGTTGTGATATACATGTTTATACACATATCTAATGTGTTTTCATTTCAAAACATTCATCAACTTTAAATTCATAAAAGGAATACTGGTTCATTTTGAAATAATAGCATTCATATCTAATATATTATTGAAAATTTAAAGACGTTCTACAGATCTCTAAATTCTGTTAAGTCTGAAGGTTTCTATGGAAATTGATTCTATGATACAGTTTCCATTACCTTAAAGCAATGACAATATTATTTATGTTTTCCATAAAGCAAACATGATATGCAGACTTTTATCCCAAAAATAAAGGCAAAAAGTTCAGTCTTTTTCAATACATTTAAATCAGTTGATCAAATTTTAATGTATTTTTCAATTTCAAAACATTGTCCTTAAAATTTGTAACCACTTACTTCTAAAATAGAATGACTAGGAAATCACATTAATAAAGCCAACAAATGTTTTTATACCACACAGATATAATAACCACTTGTATGGATGACACTGGCCTAGATAAGATAAGCACCATTCACTGTACAATAATTATAACACTAGTCATGCTTATATTGTGTATAGTTTATGTGTAGGTCTGTATATATGTAAAGTTATACTAAGCATGCAGTTATCACAAGGCAACACAATCATGCTAATTACACAAGCTAAATATGTGTACAAAAATGTATGAGAAGGTATATTAAATAGTGATTATATTTTTCAATAACTTTTTATTAGAAGTAATTCAGGTAGATTTATATGAAAGTATTTAGAAATTTCCTGACTATTGTTATTCTTATATAGCAATGCATTAATCTACTGCAGATTTTTTAATATTTATGATTTTTAATGTTATTTATAGAATGTAAACTAAACCCTTTTTCAGGATAATAAAACTGTATTATAACTATAAATTTGAATTGTAATTTGTTTACAGAAAAACAAATAAATATTACATATGAATATCTATAGCAACTAAAGCTTACTACACTTTCTTTATTGCAGCAAACAGAAAATGGTGAAACTAGAAGACAACACTGCAAACAAAAATCAAAACTAGCTCACTAAAATTCAGAATTGTCAATCACAATAGAATTGTGTAAAAGTAAAAAAAAAATCTAGTGAGTTATTAGCAGTCAGCACTTTTAAACTGCACCATCACACAAATCAATGTCTGTTATCTAACGCAGTGCACTAACAGATTCAAAGTTAATCATTTTATCAAATTTACATAATTCAATTAAAACTGAAAAAAGTACAAATTCAAAATAAAAATAATTTCAAACATTGATTTGTGATGAAATAAGTGTATACAATATGCACCAACAATGTGCTTTGGGTACACAAAAGTTATAACACATGTACATGACATTTTTAATGTATTCTTTTTATGAAACTTTAAATCATCTTTCAAAAAATATATTTTGAATCAATCTATTTTCGTAAGTTTAACACATTTATTGGGAACCTTCAACAAGCCCTTGTACATATGCTCCATTAAAAAGGAGAAGCAAAGTTTTGTGTACCCTGTGTTTATAGCCAATTATGTGATATATCAAAAATTAGTACCTACACACACAATATATACACACTAGCTATAAGTATTGAATCTGAATATACATTTGTTTCTTACATTTTCTTTTTTTCCTGAAAGGTTGCCTTGGAAACCAAAGGCATCGGCTGTTTCCAACTGTTTTAGTTGTTGTTTCAATGTGGAGTTTTCCAAAGACAGTCTATCAATATTATCTTCCAACATATTTACTTTCTCTTCATTTTTACGCAACTGAAGTTTTAATTCATCTTTTATTTTATCCTTTTCTTGAATTTGCTCTTTCATTTGAGTTATTATCTGCTCAGCTTCTTGCAGTGATGTGACAAATGCCATTTTGGATGCCTCTGTCACTTCCATGATGCTTTGTTTGCCATACAACTCCTGCATTAATTCAGTGATTTTAGCTTCCTTTTCTTGTAACTTCTGAGCATTTGAAGCATTAAATTCCTCAATAGTATTCATTATTTTATCCTGTTCCTCTGATTGTTTATCATACATTTTTGCATAATTTTCATTTCTTCGATTCTTTTCATCAGATCATCCTGTATATTATTTAGACTTTCTGTAAGAGATTTTATTTGTTCATCCTTTGTTTCTATTTGTCCTTCCATTTCATTCACTTTTTCTATATTTTCTCGTTTTGACTGTTCAATAGATATGATATAATTATCTTTTTCTTGAATAAGCTGTTTTGATTTTTCACATTCAGATTCAGCAGATAACAATCTTTCTCGTAAGTTTGTAATGGCAATTTCTGATTCTTCTAGTTTACAACTAAAAGACTTTTTACAGTCTTCTAGAGCATTTAAAGTACGTTCAAGTTGTTCACATTCATTCTGATACAATTGCTGAAGATCCTGCATTTCTCTGCCTTGACGTGACAGGTTGTCCTTTAATCTTGCCAATTGACTTTCCAGTTGGTGCATTTGATTGTCTTTTTCAGTAATTTGCCCTTGATCTGGGACTACTAACAATTTCTGTTTCAGATCAACTAAACATTGTTCTTTTTCCTCCAATTTCACTTCGTAATTGTTAACAATCATTCCCAAAGTTTTTGTGTTTTCTTTTTCTTGCTCTATTAAACTCTGACTGTTTTCTAGTTCTTTTTCAAGCTCTGTTACTTTCTCCTCACTTTTACTACACTTTGAAAGCAAATCTGACTGAGAATGTTTTAAATTCGAAAGTTCTAACTTAATTTTTGTCACCAACTTATTAATATCTTCATTTTGAAGATCTTCCATCTCATGTTCAGATACTCCTAGATCCTTAGTAAGCATTTGCACAAATTCCTGCTGCATTTGTGTCACATCTGACTTTGATTGTTCTTGGATGTAGCTTATAGTATTGGTTAGCTGGGCAATTTCCTCACACTTTGCTTCTTTCTCTGTCACCATTTGTTGTAAATCTGATTCTTTTTTTGATAACATATCTTGTAAATCATCGATGGCTTCAATCATTGTTTTGATTTTTGAATCTTTTGATTTTAATGCTTTTTCAGTTTCTATTGCCAAATTTTCTTTCTCTGTTTTCAAAGTTTTCAGCATATCTTTATATAACTCTTCATTATGACGTAACAAATTTGTATCATTGTTGAGTTCTTCAAACTCTTTTTCTGACTCATCAGCAATGTGTTGTAAGTGCTGACATTTTCTTTCCATCTCAGTATTACTCATTGCATATGATGAATTCACTCCCTCTAAATACTGCACGTTATTTTCCAATTCTTCAATTCTGGATTGCATAGTAGTAATCTGATCATGGTCCCAAACACCTTGTGAAGCGTTTTCCGTCTTCAGAGATAACATTTCTTGAGTTTTATCTTCAATAGTTTTACATAGTTCAGCTTTCTCCTCTTTTAATGAATCTAAACTATTCTGAAATATCTCTATATCTTTTTCAAAAGTTTCTCTTAAAGAAAACAGTTCATTTTCCTTACTGGTAAAGTCATTTTGTAATTTTTCTATTTCTTGTTTCATTTCCAATACAAGAATGTTTTTAACTTCGAGTTCCTGCTTCATGTTATCTAGTTCACTTTTCATATCCAGAACTTCTCTTTCTGTCACTGCCAGTTCATTCTGTATACCTTCCTTCCTCGATTCATCCTGTTGCTTTTCATCACTTTCTTTTGAAACTATATCTGTTTCACAGGACACATTATGTATCACTTCTGATTGTGAATCAAATATTTTATTAACACCTCTTTCTTCATCAATAACTTCTGGTGAAGTTTCAGATTTTTCTATTGCACTGGGCTCTATGATTTCCTCTATTACAGGTAACACATCTGATGCTCCACTACCAACAACTGACAGCTTACCTTCAAGGTTACTTATATGAACTTGAAGCTTTTCTATTTCCTGCCTATACCATATCTCATATGAACTCCATGTATTCTGTAGACCTGTTATTTCTTCATTTTTATATCTTTCTATCTCAATTTTCTGATTTTCAAGTTCTGTCTTGTACCACTGTTCCCATGCCAACATGTTACTAGATAAGTTTTCAATTTCTTCTGATTTAGCAATGTTTTCAACTTCATATTTATTTACTTTTTCCTGAAATTCCTTGATTTGTGTTTCATAATCCTGACAAAGGCTTACAGATACCTCTAATTCTTTTGATTTTGAAAGCTGGCCTTCCCTTAAAGATTCATTTTCAGTTTTTAGAATGAGAATTTCATCCTCTAGTCCTGATACTTGTGAAGATTCACTGCTCTGAGATTCTGTTTCTGACATCAGTTTATTTAACTTTGTGTCTTTTGCTTTACAAAGTGTTTTCAGTTTCTTTATCTGTCCATTCATTGCCTCTTTCTCCTTGCCAAATTTTTCCTTTTCATTTTCAATTCTAACTGAAGGTTTTCCAATTCTATTGCAAGACTGTCAACATTGTCAGGTGCAGTTGATAGCTCTGCAGAATGTAACTGTCCTGAAGCTTCTTGTTTCTGGAAAGTTTCTTGGACCATTTCTTGCCTCTGGTATTGCTCTGAGACCATTTTATCTTCATGTATTCCATGGTGTTCTTGGTTTTCATGATATAATTGTTCATATTTGTGTTTCCAAGTTAATGCATGCTCTAGTTCTTGTGAAAGCATCCTGACTTCTTGGTCACTGTATTCTAACTTCTCCATTAGATGTTGCACTCTTTCATTCAAAACTACGACATCCATCTCTTTACCAGCGATAAAGTTCTCCTGTTGAGATAAAATGTCCTCCATTTTAGCCACCTTAGCTGCTTTTCCTTTGCTTATTTTCTTTAATTTTGCTATTTCTAAATTCAAATGTTCTTTTTCCACAAGGACATTTTGTAATTCTGTTTTCACTTTATCTACACTGCCATCACCATCTGATACTTGTCGACGAACAAAAGCTATACTTTGTTCAATCTTTTGCTTTTCAATCATCAGTTCTTTTTTCTCACTTTCCAATTTCACAATATGTTCATGATTTACATCTAAATTTTTCTTAAATTCTTCAATTTGATAATCCTTTTCATTTATGTTTTCTTGCAACTGTTCGATATTTGCTTGTAAGTGATGACACTTTTCTTCCAGATCCTGAAAATGGGTCAAAGACTCATTAAGCTCATCTCTTAAGCTCTGTTCTTCACTGTACAAGTCATCAAGTCGACCATTTAACTCATTTATTTGTTCCTTCAGAATAACAACTTCTGTATCCTTTTCAACAAGAACTTTTTCTTGGACAACAACAACCTCTTCAAACTTTTTAGCTTTTACATCCCTACTTTTCCTAGCTTTTGAAGTTTACCTATTTCAGTAACAAATTTTTCTCGTTCTTCCTCAATGTCATGTAAACTTTTGTTCATTTCACTAATGTATTCTTCATCTTCCTTTAATTTTCCCTCAAGTTTCTTAATTCTCACATCTTTTCCTTTAACGAGAGCTGACAATTTTTTATTCTCAGCAGTCAATTTTTCTCGTACCGAAATGGCTTGTTGAAGTTCATTGTTTATTTCTGAAATACCAGTCTCCCGCTCCCCTATAACATTTGTCAGAGTCTCTTTGTCATACTCTAAGTTTTGAAGTGTTTCTTCATACTGTTGTTTAGAAGCAGAAATAAAGTTTTTTTCTTCACACACTCGTTGAAGTTCTGTCTGACTTTCATCTAATCTGTCAGTTAAATCTTGTTTTACTTTATCCAATTCCCCTTCTAACCAATAACATCTGTCCTTGAGTTCAAAGTTTTCACTCCTTATGACCTCTAAGTCTTTTCTAGTCAATTCATCTTCATATAAAACATCACCCATCCTGTGCTCTAAGTTTTTTATTCTCTCTTTCGACATAAAAATTTCAGCATCTTTGTCAGCAATGAGTTTTTCTTGTTCAGAAACAACTTCCTCAAATTTTTTGTTCTTAACATCCTTTCCCTTGTAGAGTTTTTGCATTTTCTGTAATTCAGCATTTATTTCATCTTTTTCGGAGAAATTTATTTTCAGTTGTTTTTCTAGTTCCTCATTCCTAAACTTTGCCTCATCAAGTTCATAGTGTAATTTTTCAATTACTGAATCTTTTGCTGACAACTGGTCTTCACTTTCCTGTGTAAGATTTATCATTTTTTCATCTTTTCCTTTACATATTTGATGTAATTTTGAAATTTCATTCTCTAGATTTTCTTTTTCATGTAACATAAATTTTTCTTTGTCACTTAAGTCCAAGAGTTCATTTTCAATATCTATTGCTATTTGTTCCTTTTCCTGAACGGTCCTCTGCAAAGATTCTACATACTGTTCTAAGTATAAGATTTGGTCTTGGTGTGCACCTGTCACTTGGTCATGTTCTATTCTGCTATCACTTTGCGCTGATAGAAGTTCCTCCTCTAGCTGCTGACACCTCATTTCAAGATGCCTATAGTCTATTTCATATTGATCATATTTTTGTTGAAGTTGGTTATAATCCAATTCTAATTTACTCATTTCAGAATGCATAAACTCCTCATCATAATTGACATCTTTTAGTTTATTTTCTAGTTGTATCATATTTTCTTTAAACACAATGATATCTGCCTCTTTTGTAGCAAGTAACTTTTCTTGCTCATTGACAACATCCTGAAATTTCTTTATTTTGGCTTCTCTTCCTTTGTACAGCTTTTGTAATTTGTTCAGTTCTGTTTTAATTTCTTTATTTTCATTAACACTTTTATCTTTTTCCAACCTTAAATTGTCAATTTCAGATTTCAACAGTTCATTCTCTTTTACCAAACTATCATTATGGACAGTCTGCTCTTTGGAAGAACCTTCAAGTCTTCCCTGTATTTCAGAAACAGTCTGTTCTAATTCAGATTTTTGAGCTTTTGTTTCTTCCAGATTTGCTGTCACTTCAGACAATCTGATGTTAAGTTCGGATATTTCCTGTTCTTTAGATAATTTAAAAGAACCCGATTCCTCAACAGCTCGAGATAATTTAACATCTTTTCCTTTGCTAACCTTCTCTAACTTCTTAATGTCAGTTTCCAGTTGTTCTTTCTGTGAAATGAATTTATATTATAGCAGATAAACAAAAGGAAATGCTGAACTACTGTAAATTCAGAAATTAATGTGTGCATTTATTTCTGAAAATCCTTGACCATTGGCTAACATGAGAAATTTAATTAATGCATTTGCAAAAAATCTAATGATTTAAATTCACTTTGAAATTTGTATGAAGTTGGATTTTTTTTTTGCTAACATGATACTGTTGCATTTTTAGCCTTAATAAACACATCGCAATAATTTACAGTATAAAATTTTTATGTCATAAGATATCTTTGATGAAAGAATAACAAACATAATTTTTTTTTTACATTTTCATTTTCAGATATTGATTTCGATACGATTTTTTCCCTTTTTATCATTTGATTATGTAAAGAACCTTTAACAACAAATTTAAAAGCATGCCAGGTAAGGACTTCAATGAGACAACCATGATGAGCTGAAATTTTAAATGATCATTGAACTTTCATCTGGAAAATATATAAAATTTATCATTCAGCATATGAATTTAAGATGTGGGGTATTTGTCAATAAGACAGATTAAACCCAACAACAGAAAAAAGCAAAATATGTCTAGAGGTAAATATAGTCTTCAAGAACAAGTATCTGTACAAGTTGACAAGCTCTAATTAGTCCTATGTCTAAAAAAAATATTGAACAAATATAAAAGAGACACTCAAAGATCTGCAATCAACACCAAATTCCTCAGAATATTTACTGGGCATGCTTTCATATTATCATGAAGGGTCCTAAAGTTTAATGCACTTCTCCATTATCCAACGAATATATTTGGTATAATATCTTTAGAGAAGTTTTAAGAGAGAAAATGTTGAATAACCTATACAATAATTTAAATTTAGAAATTATATCTTAGAAGTTTTCAGAAAGAAAATGTCAAATTACCTATACAATACTTTAAATTTAGAGATTATTGCAATATTTTTTCGCAATCACATTATTTAGATTTCACATTTTGGCTAACGGTCAAGGATTTCTAATAACAAATGCACACATTAATTTCTGAATTTACAGTAGTCCAGTACATTGCTCTATAAATCAAATATTCTTACAGTGACTTATATAGTTGCCTTCATTAGATAAATTTCATTATTTCTTTATATATGTAAAAGAGGGACGAAAGATACCAGAGGGACAGTCAATTGCAAGATACGTTAACTTCCAATTTTAAAATTTTCAAGAAATTTTACATGCACATAAGGTTGGAAATTCATTATGTGGCCCAAACTTTAGAAATTTAATGATAAATTTGGAATTGTACTTCTACTATGATAATATGAATAAAGTGAACAAATCAATTTTTCCAAAACTTTGAGAACTGTGTGTAATTTTACAGAAAATACAATACTTCATAAATCCCAAATGAAAACAGTTTGAAAAAGGATGTTGTATATATTGTCCAATAACATTCATCTTAAGAAGTGCAAAATAAATAAAATATAATCTCAGTTGTTCACTATAAATTAAAACTACTATCTGTATACGATAAAAGTCAGCTTAATATCTTATAGTATTGTTAAAATCAACTTCATTCAAATGAAGATGTCATGTGTTTTTTAACCTAGAAGTTGAAATGTAATCTTAGACCCTGTTTTTACTAGTAAAAAAGATCGATCTTTAGTCTAATGTAAACAGAAAAGATCGATCATCAATCAGACTTAAAAAAGACCACCTCCAGAGGTTGTTTTAAAAAGATCGGTCTTATTTGAATTGATCTTTCATCAAGTGTAAACGCTAAGATAGATCGCGATTTATCTTTCTTCAAGTGAATGTTATATTCAGATATGAAAATAAATCTACACATGTTCGGCGGCAAAAGCACACGTTTAAAAACAATGGGTGGGATGGGTGGGAAAAAGTAAACATAGATTCCACCATTTTTGGATCATTTTTATTGCAAATTCTCATCTTCAAAGGCATTGGCTGTTCATTTTAAGTGATAGTCTTCTCACATTTCTTTTTTTAATGACTTGTGATGTGTAAACCAAAATGTTGATTAATGACTGTATACGAAATTCCAATGATTGAACTACTTTCTCAATAATTTTTCAGTGTGTGATTGTCTGCGCAATATGCATACATTGTTATACTATTCATTCTGTTTTACGATTATTTGTTTATGAAATGTAAAGAAATCATTGACTGATTATTTCTATGTTTAAGTGTCAACGCACTAGTGTAAATAAGATCGATCTCGATCGATCTTGCTTGTGCAAATATAAACGCGAATTGGTCTTTTTAAGATCGATCTCGATCGATCTTGCTTGTGCAAATATAAACGCGGATTGGTCTTTTTAAGATCGATCTCAATCGATCTTGCTTGTGCAAATATAAACGCGAATTGGTCTTTTTAAGATCGATTCAAATAAAGATCAATTCAATTTTGTACAAGTGTAAACAGGGTCTAAATCAGAAACAACATCAGTAGGGTAAAAAATTATCAGTGTCAGTGGTGGAAAAAATATACAGTATTGATATATATTAATAAAAGAAAAAATACTACTTCAAAAGTAAAATTTCTGTATTTATATCATATTTCTCAAAATTTTAACATTCAAAGATTTTAGGTATAGAAAAGAGAAGCTGAAACACAATTCTGCATATTGTAACTTTATATTTATAAAGAATTTTTATAACATAAGGTAGATTTAATAGAGATATTCTAAATGCTTTTGATAGAAAGAACAAGTTAGTACTGAAGAATGAAAGATTTGATAATTCAGTTAATACTTAATTTATATTAAAAATTGAATTATGATATTAATTAGGCAAACAATATTTGAGACAATGAGGTGAAATTTAGGCATCCTATACTTTGTAAATAAAATAGGTCAGCCACTGCAAAGAAACATCATGGAAGTGGCATGTGTCTCTTCATTTCTTCCTTGAATGACTATTTGATTCCCACCCCCTGCCCGACAACTGTGATTCTGGAGTAAAAATTGTTAAAATAATACACTTTATCTGGGTAGTTTATAAAAAAAAAATAACCCTTAAGTTTACCACTAGCGTATTTTAATTTTGCCAGAATGTCATAACATTTAATTTTTCCATGCTTCTCACCTCTCCTAAATAAGGGTGGGGGAGATAAAGTTCTAAACTGCATCAGTCATAAACTGAATGAAAATGGCCATAACCTAAAGTGAATAAACCTTCACCAAATCACATAGGATAAAAATATTGAGTTACAAAAAAAAAATTATTAATGTAAAACAACGAAGTACTTTTTTTTCGGTCATTTAAAAAAAAAGACTTGAAGATAAACTGTATAGTCAAAATGACTATATTTCTGATTAATAATGCTCCTTTTTTCATATAATATTCATCGTTCCTTCTTATTTTTCTTCTGTGTTTATGTCAAATGAGCATACATATGACTACCCATTTCAAAATAAAATTTATATATATTAATATTTTGGCTGAAAATATGAGAAACAATAAAAAACATTACATTAGGATTTGTAAGTCAGCAATAACAGTCCACAAAAAAACATTATAGGGACTCCTGAACAGAACAGTCTTTGCTCTTACTTCTAAATGCTTTCACTTAGAGAAAGAGTGGCATATAAAAAAAAATAAATCTTTGTTTGAACATGACATGAATAGAATCTAGACTACAGCACTTAGTGTGTCACCAAAGAATCAAAGACTACCAAAGTTATTAAAACAAAATGAAGAATCAAATTTAGCTGAGAGAAAGGAAATGTTATGCTCCAGAAAGAAGAAATGATTTTAGAAGAATATACTGGGTGTTAACATGAAAATCACCTTTTTAGTCAACAATTTATAAGACTCCTTTTGACTATTGAGTTCAGTCTCCAAATGACTGAAAGCGTGGTCTTTCTCTTCTAATGCTCTATTATTCTCTTCATCCTTGGTGGAAATCAGCTGTTCCAAGTCTCTGCATTTTGTTCTCCAAGCATCAGCATCTTGTTCCCTTTCAACTGTTTTCTCGAGTGTTTCTGTCAGTTCAAATATATTTTGCTCTTTTTCTAACACATTTGTATGAGTCTGTTCACATTCCTGAGATAGCTGATCAAAATCTGTTTGAAGAAGGCTAAGTTTATCTTTGCATGACTTCAATTCTTCTTCCTTTTGCTGCAATCTTTCTTTTACCTGGGTAATTTTCTCCTTCAAATCTGCCGATAACTGTGTAATCTGCTCATTCTGTGTTGACAATAATTCATTATCTTCCATTATTCTGGACATATGTTCAGTTTTAGTGGTTAATCCTTCCTGGGTAGATAATAGATCTAATCTGAGAACATCCCTTTCTTTTGAAACAGACGACAGCTGTTCAGACAGCAAATGATTATTTTCCAATGCGGATTTTATATTTGCTTTCAATTTGTGTATCAGATCTTCTTTTTCATTCACCTTTAAATTGAAAGACTCTATGTCAATTAGCAGCATATCAACAGTCTGCTTCAAGTTATATTTTTCATCTTTTGTTGTTTTATTTTCTACAATCAAAACTTCTTTATAAGCACTTATTTCTTTCAGTTTACAATCAAGTGTTGCTATTTCTTCTTGATTCTTATGCTGGACATTTGACAATTCTTCTGATTTGAGTGAAAGTTGTTGTTCTAGGCTCCTAACTTTAGATTCCAAATTTTCCATGCTAACTGCCAAAAGAGATATTTCAGTTTCTTTCTGGTTAAGTTGATCTTGTAAGTAACACACTTTTTCTTCTTTTTCTGATACACGAATTGACATTGCTGTTGTATTGACATTTTGTTCATCTTTAACCAATGCTAGCTCTTCTTTCAGCTGAACTCTTTCTTTTGCGACTGCTGACAGATTTTCATTCTTGGTAAAAAGCTCATCTTTCAAGTTTGAAACAGTTAACATGAGGTCCTCATTTTCCTTTGTGGCATTTAACAGCTGGTCTGTTTGTACATTTAGCTGACCTGTCAGATTAGAAATGGATGCCACTAAATCCTCTTTCTCTCGGGAAAAGGAAAGTAAATTCTCTTCTTTAATAAAAAGTTGCTTTTGTAAATCTGCTATTGTTACCTGAATAGCTTCATTTTCAATTTTTACACGTGACAAATATTTTGCATGACAAAAATTTTCATGTTTCAATTTCATAACAGTGTCCCCTTTACTTGCTTCACTTTCCCTTGCAGTCTCTAGTTCTGTGGATAATATGTCAACCTTAACTTTTGTGTTATGTAACTCCTCGCCCATTGCTTGTTTGTCATCATCCAATTTTGCAATGTCATCTTTTAAAGCACATACTGTGAACATTAAGTGTTCAGTTTCATTCTGTTGCTTGGATATTTCTTCACTCTTCTTTTCAATATCTTCTTTCAAATTAGACAAGTTAGAAATTAATTGTTCTTTCTGATCAATTAATTCTGTAAACTGCATGTCTCTTTCAACCAATTGCTTGGTTGCTGTTTCATTATTTTGAGTAATTGAGGACAGCATGTTTGTTTTGTGTGCGAGCTTCTCCTCCAGGTCATTTATATGTTTAGCCTTACTGGCTACATCTTCCTTCAAAATACCCAGAGAAGATAAAAGTTCCATTTTTTCTTCTTGTAAATTTGAAATTTTCTTCTTGTCATCTTTTGCAAATTTCATTAACTGTGAAATCTGATCATTTTTGAATAATGAAACTTGGTTCTCTGTTTCAAATTCTACAGTCAATACCTGAACTACACTAGACAATTTCTCCTGCTCAGATTCTAAGGATGATTTGATCTCTTTAAGGTAGCACAGCTCATCTGTTGTTTTAGATAGTTCATTTTTACCTCAGATAGACTGCAAATTAGGGTCTCCTTTTCCTTTGCTAAATCATTTATTGTGGTTTCATATTGATTAATTTTCTCTTTCAGACTAGCAAATGTACATCCAATAGTTTCTTTTTCATGAAGCTGGTTTTCTAACTCCTTTGTCTTTTTAGCTAAATCCTCTTGAAAATTAGTCAGCACATTATCTTTCTCTTTAAAAATTTTGTCATTTTCATCTTTCATTATTCTTATGTTAAATTTAAGTTTTCCAATCTGATCAATTGCGCTTGTCACAATGTCAGCTTTTGTTTCTAATTCACTGGATAAAATATGTACAGTTGTCTCAAGTTCTTTAACATTCTGTTCTAAATTAAGTTTCTCCTGTGAGAGGTTTACATTTGATGACGATTCCGACTCAAGTTTTGATATAAGCTCAAGAATCTCCTCTGATAATTTAGACTTTGACAATGCTTCAGCTTCCAGTTGTGAGATCACCTCTTCCTTCTCTTTTAATAGTGTCAACTTAAATGCAGCCTCAGTTTCCAGTTCTATATTCAACTCATCCTTCTCTTTTGACAGTGATGTTACTTCTGTTGCTGTCCTCATTAATTCTTCTTTCAAAGTAGACAAGACAGCTGTCATTTCATCTTTTTCTTGCTGTATAATAGAATATTTTCTTGTGATATCTGCAAGTTCTTCCTTTGCACATAACAGGGACAGATTTAAATCATCTCTTTCTTTCACAACTTCTGAACTTTCTGCATTCATCAAACTTATCTGTTCAGTCAAAGAATTAATATTGCCTGTCAGAATTTTAACTTCCCCCAATGATGCATCAAGTTGATTTGATCTTGCTGTTAGTTCCTCCCTCAATGATGAAATATCAAACATAAGATTATCCCGTTCTTGTGTGACAGAAACAAGAGTTTCATTTTTCTTTGAATCATTATCCATCGCACTAACCAGTTTGGCCTCTAAATCCTCTTTCTCTTTAACAAGAAAAGCGACTTCCTCATCTTTCATTGCCATTTCAGTCTTTAGAGATGATATGGTAGTTACCAGGCCATTTCCTTCCTTTCTTAATGTTTCAACTTCAACCACTTTTTCTGACACAAATCCTTCTTTTTCTTCAACAAGTGCTGTCAGATCATCACACTTCCTGTTTAATTCCTCTTCCAAACCAGTTGATCTTGTCATTAAAAGGTTATTTTCTACTTTTAAACTAGTAAAAGATTCTGTTAGACTAGTAATTGTGGATGCTAATTCATCTTTTTCTTTATTAACAGATATCAAATTCTGAGTGTTGTCTTCCATGTCTTTCTCAAGATTTGCAATAGAAGACAACAATCTGTTTTTCTCATCTGACAAACATGTTAAGTCTTTTGTAAGTATGGAAATATCTGCTAATAACTTCTCATTTTCAATTTTCAAGAATGAAATTTCTTCGTACTTTTCAGTCAGTTTTCCTTTTAATCCAGATATGTCATTGGTCATTTTGCAAATATTCTCCTTATTTTCAGATTTCTGTTTGACTATCAAATCCTCTTTCGATGTAAGATTTTGTTTAGTTAATTCAATTTCACTAGATAAAACAAAAAAGCTTGTTGACATTTGTTCAAGATCGTTTTCAAGTTTTAATTTCAATTCTGTGTGTACCTGATTTTCTTCTTTAAGGGAATCTAAATTTGATAAAAGACAATCTTTTCAGTTGAAACTGAATCAATTTGTTCAAGTTTGTTTTTTAAATCAATTTTTAGTTCTGACACAGTTGTTTGCAAACCATCTCTCTGTTGCATCAGCAATGAATTTTTTTCTGCAGATTTGTCTAGCTCACATTTTAAACTGGTCTCAGAAGATATCAACTGATCTTTTTCTTCAGTCAAAGCAGCTAAAGTCAACAAAAGTCTATCCTTCTCATTTTGTACAGCTTCAAAGTCTGTTTTCATTATTTCATTAACCTCTTTAAACTTTGAGGATGTTAATATTAGTTGTTCTTTTTCTTCTAGTAAAGTATTCAGTTCTATATTTTTCAATTCCAAATTTGTCATCAAAGTTTCTTTTTGTTTGATGATGATATCTAAATCATTTGACTTAATTTGTAATTCGTCTTTGATTTCAACAATTGTTGCCTTCAAATTTTCTTTATCATGTGTTAAATCAGCTAAAGTTTCATTTCCGGTTGACAATTTGTCTTTGACATTGGAGAGATCAGACAATAATCCATCATTTTCTATCATTAAGCTCTTTATGTTGTCTGTTTTACTTAATAGTTCATCCTGTGTGCTTGTTAATTGATTCATCAGGTGCTCATTCTCATCTTGAGTTTCAGCCAATTTTGCTTTGTGTCTCATCAGCTCAGATTTCAGTTTTACAGAAGTGTCTTCTTTTGCAGCAACACTTTGCACTACTGTGTCTAATTCACTTGACAATATATTTACAGATGACAAAAGTTTTTCCATTTCCTTTTCTACTACAAGCTTCTCATCAGCCAACTGTAATTTCAGAGTCAAGTCTTCCTTCAAAGCTGACAAAGTCAACATAAGTTCCTCATTTTTGGTCACTGCATTTGTTAGTTCATTTGATTTATTAGACAATTCTTCCTTTAAACTGAACACAGTTGACATGAGGTCATCTCTCTCCTGTGTAACTGTTGCAATATTTTCTTTAAGACTGAAAACAGTAGATACCGTATCACATTTATCTTGTGTCAATGTGGCCAGTTCTTCCTTTAAACCTGTAACAGCTGAAACAAGATGCTCCTTTGCTTGTGCAAATGTGGCTTCTTTTTCTGATTTAATGGACAATTCTTCTTTAAGACAAGAAACAGTTGACACTAACTCATCATTCTCTTGTGTGGCTGTGATAAGTTTTTCTGACTTGTGAGCCAGTTCCTCATTAACATTAGAAACAGTTGATTTCAAACCATCTATCTCTTTTGATTTAATTGCTAGTTCTTCATTAAGATTAGAAACAATTGATACCATATTATCTTTATCTTGTGTCAATGTTGCTAGTTCTTTCTTGAGAATGGAAATAACTGACTCCACACCATCTTTGCTATCTGCCAATGAAGTGATCTCTTCTAACTTGATAGCCAGCTCTTCTTTCAGAATAGAAACTGCTGCCATCAGGCCATCTTTTTCTTGCATCACTGTATCTAGCTCTTCTGTCTTACTGGATAGTTTTTCCTTAAGATTAGAAACTGTTAACTTCCAGTCATCATTTTCTTTTGTCAACATGAAGATTTCATCTTGCTTGTTAGACAGTTCTTCCCTTAGACTAACAACTGTTGACACTAGACCATCCTTCTCCCGAGTCACTACAGCCATGTCTTCTGACTTGTTGTTCAGTTCTTCATGAAGACTAGAAACTGTTAACACTAGCTGATCTTTCTCTTGTTTAACTGCTATTAATTCTTCTATTTTGTTTGCAAGTTCCTCCTTTACACTAGAAACAGTTAAAATCAGGCCATCTTTTTCTTGATTCATAATTGTCCGTTCTTCTTCAAGACTAGAAACAGTTGATCTTAATTTAGCCTTTTCTTGTTTAGAGGTGGTCAGTTCTACCTCAAGACTAGAAACTGTTGATAACAGATTGTCTTTCTGTTGTGTCAATGAGTTTATATCTTCTGATTTGTTAGTAAGTTCTTCCTTTAGATTAGAAACCGTTGATACCATATTCTCTTTGTCTTGTGTCAATATTGCTAGTTCTTTCTTGAGAATGGAAACAACTGACTCCACACCATCTTTACTATCTGCCAATGTGGATATCTCTTCTAATTTGATAGCCAACTCTTCTTTCAAAACAGAAACTGTTGATGCCAACCCATCTTTTTCGTGTTTTAGTGTTGTTATCTCTTCTGACTTCTTGGACAGCTCTTCCTTAAGAATTGAAACAGTTGACATCAGCCCATCATTTTCAGTTTTCAGTGTGACAATATCATCTGTGTGGTTGGACAGTTCATCCTTAAGAGTACAAACATTTAACATCAGATGGTCGTTCTCTTGTGTGACTGCCATTAATTCGTCTATCTTTTTAGCTAGTTCTTCCTTAACACTTGAAACAGTTAACAACAAGCCATCTTTTTCCTGTGTAAAAACTGCCAGTTCCTCTTTAAGACTAGAAACAGTTGACATAAGGTCATCTTTTTCTTGAGTCACTAAAGTCATGTCTTCTGACTTGTTGGTAAGTTCTTCTCTAAGACTGGAAACAGATGACACAAGACCATCTTTTTCTTTTGTCAGTGTGACAATGTCTTCTGACTTCTTTGTCAGTTCTTCTCTTAAACTGGAAAGAGTTGAAACTAGATTATCTTGTTCTTGGGTCATTAGAATCATATCTTCTGACTTAGTGGTTAGTTTTTCTTTAAGACTGGAAATAGTTGACACCAGATCATCTCTCTCTTGTGTCAGTGTGACAATGTCTTCTGTTTTGTTGGTCAGTTCTTCCTTCAGACTGGAAACTGTTGACACAAGACCATCTTTTTCTTGTGTCAATGTGACCATGTCTTCTGATTTGTTGCTCAGTTCTTCCTTCAGACTAGAGACAGTTGACACCAGACCATCTTTTTCTTGAGTCAGTGTGACAATGTCTTCTGATTTGTTGGTCAGTTCATCCTTGAGACTAGAAACTGTTGACACCAGACCATCTTTTTCTTGTCCCAAAGTCGCCAATTCTTCTACAAGTCTAGAGACAGTTGACAATTGACCATCTATTCCTTGAGTCACTAAAGCTAAGTCTTCTGATTTGTTGCTCAGTTCTTCCTTCAGACTAGAAACTGTTGACACCATATCATCTTTTTCTTGTGTCAGTGTGACAATGTATTCTGATTTGTTGCTCAGTTCTTCGTTCAGACTAGAAACTGTCGACACCAGACCATCTTTTTCTTGTGTCAGTGTGACCATGTCTTCTGATTTGTTGCTCAGTTCTTCCTTCAGACTAGAAACTGTTGACACCAGACCATTTTTTCTTGTGTCAGTGTGACAATGACTTCTGACTTGTTGGTCATTTCTCCCTTCAGACTAGAGACAGTTGACACCAGATCATCTTTTTCTTGTGCCAGTGTGACAATGTCTTCTGATTTGTTGGTCAGTTCTTCCTTCAGACTAGAAACTGTTGACACCAGACCATCTTTCTCTTCTGTCAGTGTGACAATGTCTTCTGACTTGTTGGTCAGTTCTTCCTTCAAACTAGAAACTGTTGACAGCAAACCATCTTTTTCTTGTGTCAGTGTGACAATGTCTTCTGATTTGATGGTCATTTCTTCCTTGAGACTAGAAACTGTTGACATCAAACCATCTTTTTCTTGTGTCAGTCTGACAAGTTCTTCTGATTTGTTGATCAGTTCTTCCTTGAGACTAGAGACAGTTGACACCAGACCATCTTTTTCTTGTGTCAAAATTGTCAATTCTTCATTGAGACTAGAAACAGTTGACACTACACCATCTTTCTCTTGGATCAACATAGCCATTTCTTCTGATTTGTTGCTCAGTTCTTCATTAAGACTAGAAACAGTTGACACCAGATTCTCTTTGGCATTTGTCAATGTGGCAAGTTCTTTCTTGAGAATGGATATAGTTGACTCCACACCATCTTTGCTCTCTAATAATGTGGCAATTTCCTCTGATTTTACATTCAACTCTTCTTTCAAAAGAGAAATTGTGGCTAACAGGCCATCTTTTTCTTGTGTCAGTGTGACAATTTCTTCTGATTTGTTGGTCAGTTCTTCCTTCAGACTAGAGACAGTTGACACCAAACCATCTTTTTCTTGTGTCAGTGTGACGATGTCTTCTGACTTGTTGGACAGTTCTTCCTTCAGACTAGAGACAGTAGACACCAAACTATCTTTTTCTTGTTTCAGTGTGACAATGTCTTCTGATTTGTTGGTCAGTTCTTCCTTGAGACTAGAGACAGTTGACACCAGACCATCTTTTTCTTGTGTCAGTGTGACAATGTCTTCTGACTTGTTGGTCAGTTCTTTCTTGAGACTAGAGACAGTTGACACCAAACCATCTTTTTCTTGTGTCAGAGTGACAATGTCTTCTGACTTGTTGGACAGTTCTTCCTTCAGACTAGAGACAGTTGACACCAGATCATCATTTTCTTGTGTCAGTGTGACGATTTCTTCTGATTTGTTGGTCAGTTCTTCCTTGAGACTGGAAACTGTTGACACCAGACCATCTTTTCCTTGTGTCAGTGTGACAATGTCTTCTGACTTGTTGGTCAGTTCTTCCTTGAGACTAGAGACAGTAGACACCAAACCATCTTTTTCTTGTTTCAGTGTGACAATGTCTTCTGATTTGTTGGTCAGTTCTTCCTTGAGACTAGAGACAGTTGACACCAGACCATCTTTTTCTTGTGTCAGTGTGACAATGTCTTCTGACTTGTTGGTCAGTTCTTTCTTGAGACTAGAGACAGTAGACACCAAACCATCTTTTTCTTGTTTCAGTGTGACAATGTCTTCTGATTTATTGGTCAGTTCTTCCTTGAGACTAGAGACAGTTGACACCAGACCATCTTTTTCTTGTGTCAGTGTGACAATGTCTTCTGACTTGTTGGACAGTTCTTCCTTCAGACCAGAAACAGTAAACACCAGCTGATCTTTCTCTTGAGTGACTGTCATTAAATCTTTTATCTTGTTAGCCAGCTCTTCCTTCACAGTAGAAACAGTTAATATTAGGCCATCTTTTTCTTGTGTCAAGGTTGTCGATTCTTCCTTAAGAGTTGAAACTGTTGACATCAGGCCATCTTTACCTTGTGACATTGCTTTAAGATCACTTTTTAAAGTTGCTATATTTTTCTCTTTCATCTGAACATCCTCTGTTAATTTTGTATATGACATTTCAGCTTGTTCATTTAATTTCTGTTCACGCTCATGCTTTTCAGTCATGTTTGCAAGTTCATGTTTTGTTTGTTCATGTTCACAATAAAGAGAATCAAAGCGACCAGTTAAAGTCTCTACTTGTGATTTTAAGTCTGATTCATGCTGGGCAAAGGTCATTTTATTTTCAGCCAATTGAGTTTGTAATTTCTGAATGTCAATCATGCATTGCTTGTTTTGTTTGTTGATGCATGCTGTGAGAGACTTGTACTCAGTATCATGCATTATAAAACGATTTTCTGAATCAGCAAGAGTTTGAGACAGGGTATCTATCTGTAATCTTTTATCGTCACATAAAAGTTTTAATTCACTGACCTGCTTCTGTAGATTGGCATTCTCTGTTTCTATGGTTTCAAGCTTTGATGAAAAACTTTGCTGCTCATTTTGTAACTGTTGTCTTAGTTCTTCAACCTTTTCCTCTTTCAATTTAAGTTCATTTTGTAATTCTCTAATGGAATGCTCTAAAGAGTTGTGTTCTTTTTCCAATGTTTTTACTTTCAACTCAAAATCTTGTTCCTCAGTTCCATGCTTTTGTCTGAGTTCATCTGTCTCTTTCTCTTTAAATTTTACTTCCTTCTGTAAAGCTTCAACCGATTGTTCTATATTTTCATTTCACAATTTTTCTTGTCTTCAAGTTCTTTAAGTTGTAATAAAAATTCTTCCTTCTGTATCTTGTATTTATCCTGCCACTCCTTTGCCAGATTTTCCTGTGACTGTTCACTACATTTAATATCACTGACAAGTTCCTTCGATTCCTTTAATTCCATGAGAAGTTTCTCTATGTCCTGTTCTTTGGCATTTAGTGCCTCCTCTAATTTACCTTTTTCATTTTGGATTTGTTTTATATATTCATCTTTTTCATTAATATCTTTTGTTATGATGTCCATTTTAGTATTTAGTTCTTTTAACATTTCAGTTTTGGAGAGTAATTTTTCCTCAATTCTTGTTTTATCTAGTTCTAATGCTTCCTGTATTGTAGCTTTTTCTTCCAGTTGTAGTTGAAGATCAGATTTTTCCTCTAATATTTTATCATTTATTTGTTTTAAAGACTCTAAATTGGATTTGAGTTTGTCAGTTTCCATTTTCCCACTTTGAATTCCATTTTGTTGTTCATCAACTTGTAACTGTAACTCTTTTACTTCATGGTCTTTGTCATTTAATTTTTTATCAAATTCACTAGTTAAAGTCAATTTTGCTTTTTCTGCCTCATTAATTTTCTCAATTAAGTTTTTAATTTCATTGTTTGTGTCTGCTAATCTTTCATCTTTCTCATTGATCACTTTTTGAAGGGAGATAACTCTATCCTCAGAATTTGATGAAAGTGACATAATTGTAGCCTCCTTTTCACTACAAAGTTTGTTTAATTGTTCTATCTGTACGTCCAGCCGTGATTTTTTGTTAGATAATTCTGATAATTGATTTTTGAGTTCAGAAATTTCATTCTGGTATTGTTTAGATTTTTCAGTCAATACTTCAATTTTCTCATCAAGTTGCTCCATAGTTAATTTTGCCTGCTTATAGTCAGATTGTAATAAGTCATCACTATGTTTAAGTTCGTCATATTTTTCATTTAAAATATCATAACTAGTTTGAAGTTGATCTTTCTCACTTTTAGCTGTTTCCAAGACTGCTTTTAATTCCTGGAACTGCTGTTCAAATCTATTTTGTTCCTCACCCAACTTTTCTTTAGCCTCATTATGAGTTTCCTCTAACTTCATTAATTCATCTTTAACTTTTTCTAACTTGTTAATCTCAGAATTCAGTTCCTCTGTTTTACACTTTAATTCCTCTTTAAGATCTGCAATAACTTTCTCAAATTGATTAATTTCAGAATTAAGTCCTTCAGATGTAGCACAAACCTCATCATGTTGTGTCTGTAAGTTGCTTTTATCATTAGAAATCTGATTAATAGCTTCATCTTTAGCTTTTATTTCTTGGTTTAAAGTTTCAATTTCTTGTACTTTTATGTCAACCTCAGAATTTCTTTCTACCAACTGATTCTTCATTTCATTTATTTCAATTTCACATTCCTTTAATTCTTTCTCATATTTTGCATTAGAGCTTTCCAAATTTTGAGTCAAAGTTTTCAATTTTTCTGTCTCTTCTTGCAGAATTTCCTTTTCTTTTTCTAATTCTTTAATTTTCTCTTTTAAACTTTGAACCTCATTATCACTGTCATTGGCTTGCTCAGTCACTTGGTTAACATTTTCAAGAGCAGAAAATAATTTTACGTTCAAATTTTCTATATCTTTTTGCAAATTTTTGTTATCAGATTCAAGTTCACTGTAATCGTTTTCTTTTCTCATGAAATCTTGACTCTTCTCTTCCAATGATGTTTCATATTCACTAATTTTTTGCTCAAGCTGTGTCACATTATTACAAGCTTCTTGAAGCGCCATCTTGTGATCATTCTCCAGTTGTTCGATAAACTCCTGTTTTTCCACCTAAAACACAAATTACTACTATTTACAAGCAGTTAGTATGGCTACACACATGCAGTATATAAAATAAATATAAAATAACTGAAGCATGCTGGGTAACTAGCACAGAATCAATTGTCTCTTACTATGCACAAACATGATACTCAATCACCTATCACTGCAAACAAGGTGAACTTTTCCAAATAACAGCAAAGAATACATGTATACATGTATAATCAATTTCATTCACAGTTGATGAATTTTCAGTAATTTCTGTTAATACAAATCTGTGACAAAAATTCAAATCACATAAAACAAGGATTTGCGGTATGAGAATGTCTTGTTTAAGGTTAGTCCTTTTAATAGAATTAAAGAAATGAGCAACCAAGAAAACAATTTGTAACATAGAAATTAGAAAAGCTTTTTTGTCTGACATTTTGAAAAAGAAACTTTAAAAATCATTGCAGATTGAAACCAATCAAATTATAAACCATTAAAAATATTGGTGACTTTGGTATTTATAATTGATGAGTAATTGTGATAAATATAAAGTATAAAAAAGTCTCCTATGTTAATTATGTTAGATACGAGTACATGGAGTATGAGATGACACCTAGCATGCCTAGGTTAAGGCATTCTAATATCCAAATATATGTGTGAGAACTTAGATCTCTGAAATTAGAATAAAAATGATACAATAGCTTCTATGAATGAAAAAAACAATCCATGTCCTTCGCTTGGCCTTGGTACATGGATATGGCCAAATGAAATTTGACAGGTATAACTATTTCATAATAGTCTATCAAATACATATAATATATGTCTGGTTTCCATACTTTCAAATATTTTTTTAAATGTATATACATGTATGAGAGTACATTATTTACATTACTATATCTGCATGAATGATTATGCAATAATATAACTTGTTTATAAAGTTGATGACAGAGATCAGTAAAATGACTAAAGAGAAATGAGATTATGGTTAATATAAAGTGTGTAGACTTAACTGACCTGAAGTGACTTCTAACCCATATATAAAGTGTGTAGACTTAACTGACCGGAAGTGACTTCTAACCCATATATAAAGTGTGTAGACTTAACTGACCGGAAGTGACTTCTAACCCATATATAAAGTGTGTAGACTTAACTGACCTGAAGTGACTTCTCACCCATATACAAGTAATCTTTATTCAGTAAGATTTGTATCTAAAACATTCTGCATTTTAGGTTTTTTATACTAATTTTCATGTAAATGCCACAAGAACTATATCAAAATACAACATTTTTTATCATTATTAACCTTGTTAAAACTGTGCATTACATAAAACCATTATTGATTAATTCTTTACAGTTAAACCACTGTTATTGCCTAATTTTTTACAGTTAAACCACTATTATTGTCTAATTCTTTACAGTTAAACCACTATTATTGTCTAATTCTTTACAGTTAAACCACTATTATTGTCTAATTCTTTACAGTTAAACCACTATTATTGTCCAATTCTTTACAGTTACACCACTATTATTGTCTAATTCTTTACAGTTACACCACTATTATTGTCCAATTCTTTACAGTTAAACCACTATTATTGTCCAATTCTTTAGAGTTAAACCACTATTATTGTCTAATTCTTTACAGTTAAACCACTATCATTAAAACTATGCCAAAATTATGTCACTAGCTGGATACCAATGGTTACAAAAAATTGTTAAAAAAAGATCAGATTGAAATGATGAGAAAACAGAATTTACATTTGTATTTCATCTTACAGGTCAAACAGACAGCTTATACTATGTTATGCAACTAAAGATGGTATAATTCTGAGATTCAAGTTATAAATTTGCTTTCACAAGTCAACAAAATGCAACAACATTTAAGCAAAAGAATTGTGTAGTTCTGGAGAAATCGTGTGCAACAAAACAGAAAGATTTATCATATCCCACATATATACATAAATATATATATCCCTAGCACACCTTACCTTTAGTTTCTCAAGGCTTACTTCCTTTGATTCATTCTCTTGATTAACATCATGGATCTTATTGGTTAATTGTTCAATCTGGTTCTTGTATTCTGTGATTTGATTGGTCAGTTCATCTGATGTCTGCCTAGAGGATGATAATTCCTGCTGTAATTGATTTAATTGGTCTTTCAAGTCCTTTGAACTATTTTTCTCTGACTCTAACTGGACATTTAAACTTTCTGTTTCTTTTGATAATTCCTCAACTTTCTTGTTGGCAGCATCCAGATGAGTTTTAAGTTCATTTGAATCATCTGATGGTAGTTCTTTTTTTCCCTAAAATTTACAAATCATATAAATTTTTGATTCATTTATCATTTAAGAATGTGAAAAGACAAATTTTCACAGTAAGATCTTGCACATATTCATGTTCCTTCAAACAATTCAATAATTTTTGAAAAAGTAAAGCATTCATTACTTCCATAGACGGCTTTTTATGATCATACTCTTAACAATGTATCCAAGTATTTCAATAGATGGTTTTGTTCAGGAGATGGTTAATTCTTGGTTTTGTAAAACTTTTTTATGCTTGTTACCAATTCCAGTTGATAAATTTGTTTGATCTATTCTATTTTAATGAAATAAAACATGTGAAAACTAAGTATCCATGAGATGCAATATTTTTGTCTGCAAAGTATACATTACTACACATAACAAAACTGATTTTAATATAGCAGATACACTATCATGACTTTATGACGAAATTTAATTTAAAAATAAGGAAATGTGGTACTATTGCCAATGAGACAACTATCTACCAGAGTCCAATTGACGTGAATGCATATTGAAAAAATTGAGACTACTACATATACCGGACAAGTTAATTTTCTTGAAACTTACCTGTTTTAACTTTTCTACCTCCTTTTCAAGCAATTTAATCTTGGATGTCATTTGGGCCTTCATTTTCAACATTTTAGGATCTGATTTCCCACTGCTAGAAGGTACTTCTTCCTTCTTCAGAGAATCCATTTCAGTTTCTAAATCTTTTATTCTTTGTTTCATATTATTATTATCATCATTCAGGTCATCAACCATTTTATTCTTTTCTTGAATTTGTTTTTCTAAATCTAATATTTTTTCATCACTTTGTTCAGAATTTTGACTTGTGTTGCCATCTAGCTGAGTTACTGGAACAGCCCCACCTGGTGTCAGAGTCTGCTGAAATCTACCCTGCAGTTTGTTATATTGTTCCATGGCCTGTGTATAGAGTGCTTGATATTGTGTTAGTTGACTCTGCATTGAATGTGTTTGTAATTCTTTCTCAGATTGTTCATGATCATGCTTCTCAATTAATTCTCTCATTCTGTCATTTAAACGACTTTTTTCTTCTTTCCATTGCATTTCCATGTCAACTTGATTTGCATTCAACAACATCAACTGTTCAGAAGTAACTTGCAATTTTTCCTTAAAACTTTTTTGAATATCTAAACTTTCATTTATTTGCTTTTCTTTTTCCTTATTCTCTTTTTGCAGCACTTCAATGACTTTAATTTTACCTTCTAAAACTTCATTTGTGTCTTTCAGATTTTGTTCCAACATTTTTAAAACTTGATCTTCAAGATTAATTTCACCTTTAGACATAATTCGTTGGACATCTTTTTCATGCCTCGAAATAATTTCCTTAAGATCCCCATCCCTCATCGAAATTTCATCATTTTTGATCTGAACAAGATTCCGTAAGTTATGAATCTCATCTTCACGTTCTTTTAACGATTCTTCAAAATATCTTTGAGATTCCTGAAGTCTGAGATTAAATCTTTCTGATTCTTGTTTCAGTTGATGTTGAGATTTTTCTACTTCCTCTTTAAGTGAATCCTGGGTTTCTTCACCATGCTCTACTTTTGATGACAGTTTAGCAATAAGTGCATTCTGATCTTGAACAGTCTGATCTTTTTCTTTTATTGATGTCTGGAGAATCTATTAATATATCAAAAACACATTATGAAGTAATAAACTACTGAAAAGTAGAGTAAGCATGAATAAAAAATGTAATTAAATAAAATAAAACTAAAACTAGAACTGTAAGTCAACTCACAAATGATATTCAGCAAATGGCAAATTTGATTATCTCCCCTTTAAGACTGAGATTATATTTCTTTATGCACATCATTAGGTAGTACAAATTTTCATTAAAATCAATCAAGTTGTTTAGGAGGAGTTGAGCTTTAGAGAGATTATTACCATGTATAGCAATATTGAAGTAAGTAAGACAGATTATCTCCCCTTGAACACATAGGACTGAGATTACATTCTTTTAGGCACATCCTTGGGTAGTGTTCTACAACTGTATAAAGTTTCAACATCTGTCAAGCAGTTTAGGAGAAGTTGTTTCAAGGCAAATGGACAAATAGACAGACAAACAGACAGACAGATAGACAAACAAACAGGTGAACAGGGTCATTCCTATAAACCCACAAAGCTTTGTTTGCTGGCGGGTATAATGATTTAAAGGTTTGTATGTCTAGGAAAACCTTCAGCATCAAGGATTAAAGGATGATAAAGAAATGATAATCTTTTTCAAAAGTATTTTTGTTCCATCAAACTTTTGGACTGTCTCTTTAATGATACTGATAGATTATTGCCGACTAAGGCAGACTCTGAAAAATGTGAAAGTGACTTTGTTTTCACTTCTGGACAAAGTGGATAGTTAAGGGCTACTTTTCAACCAGCTAAGTGAGTCTTACTGCATTATAGTTATAAATAACAAACAAATACATTAAAGCAAAAAAACCCAGCAATATGGTATTTGAAATAAAAATGTTTAATCTTTTTGTTGTTTTTGCAACATTATGCTTTATTCTATTCTAGACTGATGCAAGAAATTTATATACCTCAACCACTTTATCTCTTCCTCTTATGACTTCATTTTTCTCTGAAATGTATTCCTGTAAATCCATCAATTTCCCTTCCATTTCAAGAATTTTGTTGTTCAATTCTAATAAGTTTTTGTCTTTATATACCATTTGTGCATACATAGCCTGCATATTTCCCTGTGAAAAAAGAATTTAAAAAAATTACATCTGTGCTTATTAATTACAATAAAATACATTTCAGTTACATTGGATATGATAAACTCCAGAGACCTTGTGAGTGCTGCGAAATTCACAAATTGTTATTGAAACATTTCTTGTTTGCAAAATTTAATCAAAGAGCTGAAAGCTCTGAGGAAAAATGACGCCACTGTCTCTAATATTGTGATATTTTTATGCAAGTCTTGATTTTCACATACCGTAATTAGTTTAACATTCCAACATGTCTCGTAAGCATATAATTGATATTCGTATATGTGTGTGTTATGTGAAGATGACAACTGGCTGTTTTTTAGTACAAATGTATAGGTCAAGACTACCTGAATGATCTACAGTATCCAATGACTACTGGCTGCTTTTTCTATAAATAAAAGGTCAAGACTACCAGAATGATCTACAATACCCAATGACTACTGGCTGTTCTTTTGTACTAATAAATAGGTCAAGTCTATTTGAATGATCTACAATATCCAATGACTACTGGCTGTTCTTTTGTACATATAAATAAAGACCTGAATGATCTAAAGTATTCTAAGTAATGTGATTTTGTCTTGCAATTACATTTTCTAAATCAAGAATATAGACTACTTGTATCCTTTTCAAACCAAATGATTATGAAGAGCCTGTTGTTATCAAGCTCTTATACCCCACATACTCATTAAATAAGTTACTAGTGACCTAGTTATTTCTGTTACTTGAAGCAAATTATGTTTCTGTAGATTTAGACAATAGTATAATATTGTTTTACTAGTTTTATTTCACCTTGAAGATTAGACAAATAGGGATACTCCTTTGATTTTTATTTCATGTCAGTCAGGTCGCTTTATATGAAACTTGAAACCACTTCTCTGCCATATTGTTATTTCATTACAACTCTGCCCTTGACCATGTTGACCCATGTAATTGATATTCATTCTTTAACCATATATCATAGTCAGTTAGTTTTGATTTTGCACTCCACACCACCTTTCAGGTCAAATGTCTGTCTCCATTTAAGTTAATGACATTGAACAATCATGGTATTAAACACAATTTCAAGAGTGATAATGCTGTTCTAGTAGGTCACCATATATTCAACTTGGGTAGCATTCCAGTTATTGAAATTTGTGTCAGATTAGAACAATGATCTAGACCTTTAGGAATGGATCTTACAATTTAATATGGAGCCATAGTATGGGACCCCTACACGGTAACAAAAAATCAAAGTGCTGGATAGCACCTCTGGGAAGTTTGCAACTGTAGATGTGTATTATTTCAAATAGGTTATAGATGTATTATTTCAAATATGTATTTAATCACAGCTTTGATGTTTTTAACTAGACCATCTTCTTTTCAGCAATTATCAAAAAAAAAATTTTTTTCATTGTTTGTCATTTAAATTTTGATATTTTCTATTGAAACCTTAAACTGTTGTTCTAAAATAATCAAATATACAATAAGCTCTGTTAAATTTCTTTATGTGCCCATGCCATATCTAAGGCCTGTGATTTTATAGTATTTTTTTTTTTTTTTTTTCCATTTGTAACTGGGCATAACCCTAACCATAACAGTAAAATGAGGGCACAAAATTCAAATTTGATCTTGGTTTTGTTGTTAAAAGTATTGTGTATAAGTTTTGTAACATTTGGTCGAGACACACTAAAGTTAGAGCACGGAATTGAAAAATATTTGTAAGTCTTCCATGAACCCGGTGTCTCGCCTACTTTTGCTGTTAATCGCAGGCTTAACAAAAATAAGGAAAAAGTTAATAAAAATATTCCTCTCTATACTATCTTTGATTGTTAGAAGCTTCTGTCCAAGTTTGGTAAAAATCCAGGATAGTTTATGAATCTAATAAATGTTTTAAAAAATTTAACTGCAGACTGTATGTAATGTTAACTGGAAGAAAAGCTAAGTCCATTAATAAGTAAAATACGGAAAAACAAGAACAAAATTATAACTAAATTTCCTTCTAGATACTAGCTTTTCATCATAAACAAGTTCTGTCCAAGTTTCGTACAAATCCGGGATAGTTTAAGAAAGTTATTAAATTTTAAAAACTTTAGCCACAGAGTGAATGTAATGTTTCCTGGCAGAAAAATTAAGTCCATTTATAAGTAAAATACTGAAAAAATGGATTTTTTTTTTACAAAATTTACTTCTGGATACTATCGTATGATCATAAACAAGCTTCTGTCCAAGTTTGGTAGAAATCCAGGATAGTTTAAGAAAGTTATTAAAATTTCAAAAACTTTAACCACAGAGTGAATATTTGTGGACGCCACGACAATATGTAGAAATCTATGTCTCGATTTTTCGACAAAAGTCGAAGGCTCGACAACTATCACAATTTTAAATTTGTAAAGGGCATAACTCTAGAACAGTAAAACTGACGCCACCAAACTCAAATCTAAACAGTGTTTTGTGATAATGAGCTTTGTGTATAAGTTTCATAACGTTTGGTTGAAACAAACTAAAGTTAGAGATCGTAAACAAAAATTCAAGCAACTTTTCCATTTGTTAAGGAGCATAACTCTAGAATTGTAAAATCGACGCCATCAAAATTCAAGTTGACCTGTGTTTTGTGGAAATAAGTATTGCGTATAAGTTTCATACAATTTGGTTTAGGAAAACTAAAGTCAGAGAACAGAAACTAATTTTTGGATGTACGGACTTATGTACCAGAAAGGGTTGACATACTAACAGAAGAAAAGGGTAAAACTTAATACGGTGGGGACATAACAATAGCAGTATGACGAAGGAGTAAAAGTTTATAAACACTAGATTCATAGAGGTGCTTATAACCCTGTAACACATTTTAAAGTTGATGCTGTGAAATTTAGCATTGAGATTTTTGGTTCGTCATAATTATTTGGACTAGCACTAAGAGTAAGAAAGTCATTTTGCCATCCCAAAACCTTCCCATCGATGTTTTACAAAACATGCACTTTTCTATCATAGCCAGTATTTACCTTTACTCATGCTGGCATGTGACATAAGCCATATGATTATCAAGTATTTCTGTCACCTGTGTATAATTGTTCAATCAAACTTTTATCACTTGTCAATTATCCGACGGCTTGGTCAAAATATAAACATGTTAAAAAGTACGTTGCATTCAGTAATGTCAGTCATACGGGATTCTTCGATACACTCGGGCTTTTCTGATTCTACTTTGGTTTTGGAAATCATGTAAAATAGATTAAAATCGTAACAGATACCCTAATAATGATTGAGGCCAAATTTGGTTCAATATTAGCCCTGTAATTTAATCAAAAGCAGAAGACTTTTGTAAAGTTTACAGAAATTACCAATAAATTCAGTGAAATTGTAGAAAATGACTTGATAAAGACAATAACTCCAACAAGATGTCAATTAACAATTTTGTTCATGTTGACTTATGTATAGATCTTCTTTTCTTGATATTTTTGCAGTTTACAGTAGATCTCAATCTATAAAGATACATGTATTAAGGTCTTCATCAGCACCTCATAAGGAACATTTATGCCATGTTTGGTTTCAATCCATTCAGTGCTCCTCTAGAAGAAGCATTTGTATGCATTTCCCATAGGGTTTTATGTTAAACTTAGTCCCCTGCTGGTGGCCATCTTGGATGATGGTTCAGCTACAAAGTAACAACACTTGGTCAGCACCTCATTAGGAACATTAATCCCATGTTTGGTTTCATTCTATTCAGTGGTTCTCTAGAAGAAAACATTTGTATGTATTTCCCATAGGGTCCTATGTTAAACTTACTCCCCCTGCTGGCAGCCATCTTGGATGACAAATCATTTACAAAGTAACAACACTTGGTCAGCACCTCAAAAGAAACATTCATACCATGTTTGGTTTCAATCCATAAAGCGGTTTTCTAGAAGAAGACATTTGTATATATTTCCCATAGGGTCCTATGTTAAACTAAGTCCCCTGTTGGCAGCCATCTTAGTTGATTGATTGGCAACAAAGAAACAACACTTGGCCAGCACCTCATTAGGAACATTCATGCCATGTTTGGTTTCATTCAATACAGTGGTTCTCTAAAAAAAACATTTGCATGTATTTCCCATAAGGTCCTATGTTAAACTAAGTCACTGCTGGCGGCCATCTTTGATGATGGATCGCCTACAAAGTTACAACACTTGGTCAGCACCTCATGAGGAACATTCATGAAACTTTTATCACTTGTCAATTATCCGACGGCTTGGTCAAAATATAAACATGTTAAAAAGTACGTTGCATTCAGTAATGTCAGTCATACGATTCTTTCGATACACTCGGCTTTTACTTTATATTTAATACTAAACATTTGTAAATATCGTACATAGAAAATTACGAGAAAATGTTCATTCATGATATATTCATGAATGAAACGATGTCTCGCGTAGATTTCTTTTATTTTCTCTTCAGCGCATGGAAAATCCGCCAAGTAGTGTGTGTAATAATCATTTTCATAATGAAGTTAAATTCACCTGAATTGTCGGTGAACATTCATTCCTTTTTATTCAAGCTGTAATCTTTTCAAAAGGACTCAAAATTTCAAAAGCATCTTCCTAGAATTAGTATTCAAACACTAGTACTACATTATCCTGGATCAGAATATTTGCGATAGTCTGTCACCGGAAGTAAGAGGTCGACGCTTAGGAAAGTATTGCTATAGCAAACTTCCCAAAACAAGCTTGAAAGGATACAACGTCAAGCGGCAAAATCTATCACCAGAAATTACAAGTCAAGAGAGGATGGACGGGATATGTCTCTAAAATGCTTGCCTAACTGGAACTACAACAAGATCTCCAGACAAGACGAACAAGGAGTTGAAGCCAGAAGTTAATATTTATGTAAAAAGTAGTTGAGGGGCTGATTCCGCTATTGAACCATACTGTCATTCTATAATATTATTAAGTATTTCTGTATTGTCCTTGTTATTGGTCCATGTCATGGTGTATTGGTCTGAGGCGGCCAAGGCCAATACTGCTGGCCGAGGACCAACAATAAGGCCAATACATAAATACATGTAATAGTATCGTTATTAATTAACTGCAGTGTTACAATATTTTTTTATTTCATTTCACAAGAGATAAACATTTTTACCTTGAAGTGGAACTATCCAAATCTCAGTTTCTTTTTATAAGATCTTAAAATTAGATTTTATATCTAATGATTTGGTGCCGTTCCATGTATCTTCAGCCTTTTCTCATCTGATGAATTTTTCTACCCTTTCCAGTCACTATAAAGTGTTACAACTTTAATTTAGACACAACACATAAATAGTAATTGAAAGGTACTGCCATTGCATGTGTAATGCAAATATATTTTTAAAAATAATGTAAGAGTTGAAATTGATACAACTATCCATAAGCCAATTGACCAAAGAACGAAGATTTGCGCAATCACAGAATGCATATGCCTGGTTCGGGTTTAAAATAAAAGACCGTTTACAAAACATGAGAAGCGAAGTAAACAGTAAAATCGATTTGTACCATCGTTATGATGAAATTATGAGGTCGTCAAGAAATGAACTTTGTGATAATTTACTGCTCCCCAAACCTGAAATAATTCCATCGTCTACTTTCAAAATGCTTTTCAAATGAATGGGACCGTCTTTAACCTAAAATATATGCCATACTGAACGTTTCAGCTTGTTTATGGTGAGTAAATAAAACTGCGTCGTACAAACAACTGTTTACTTTCAGTTTGAGTTTATCGTGACTTACGATCTAAAAACTAGAGACGTTCCGAAATCCTGCTTTGGCGGATCAGAACTCGGAAGTAGGAGAGATCGATTACGGGAGGGACTGAATTATTCGGGTTAGCAGGTAAAATAGTAAATATGAAACCGAAAAGTGGTAGGCGGAGGCATAATCAACTCCCGTTAGTTCTGGTCAATGGTATCGGAAACATGCCGCTGATAGCGTCATTTTCCAAAAAGCAAAGTTAAATGTACCTAAAACATGTTTATTTAAACACATTCAATCATGTTTATAGTCATCTAAATGTTTATTGTAAAAAATTTAAACCTTGATAATTGTGTAACTTGCGAGAGAAAAGAAAAGAAATAAAATGTGACTGATAACTAAATTTGTCATATAATATAAAAATTAACTTCACAATATTTACTAATTTTCAAAATTTTCAAGTTGATGTTTCCAAAACTTCATGGTAAACTACCTAAACCAAAAAACCTTAACTTAACAATGTACTATCATTGAACTGCATAATTAGAGTAAAATCCATAATTTGGCATATAATTAAAAAAGTTAAGATCCAAATGAACAAGCGTTTCAAGTTGGTGTGACCACAAATTCATGGTAAACAATCTAACCTACAACTTGAACCTAATACAGATCAGACTAAGGAATGTTAATCAGATAAATAAATATTTGCGAAAATTAGTTGGTAAACAGTAAGCATAAAATACAGAAATCTCCCTCTCTTATCTGAACTGCTGCTGAATGTAACAAAATCTTAAAGGAAAGACCTATTTATACCTCTGATTGAACATCTGTTCCTGACTGTAAATCCTCTATCAGTTTATTATTCTCTGCCAGCTGTGTGGCTAGTGTCTGTAGGGTTTTCTCCCTTTCCTTGATAATTTTATTTTTATCTTCAATGATTTGAGCATTAGACTTTAGTATTTCTTCTTTATCTGCAATGATTTTATCTTTTTCCTCCAATTTTCTCTTCATCAGCATGTTCTTTGCTCTGCTGGCTTTTTCTGCAGTCTCACTTTCACCTTCCTGTTAATAAATGTTTTTAAATTCATTAAAATAAAATTTTCAACACAAATGGAAACACATTCAAATACACAACAAACCTCAATATTTATTTTAATACTTATTTATGATGTGCTTTATTTTTTAGTGGCTAAAAGGAAATAATGAGTAAAGAACTTAATTTCCATAATGTTATATATATATATATAATAATATGCATATCAACATTATGTACCTGTTCAGTAGTTTCCTCGGCAGCCGCTGATTTTTTAGCCTTCGTCTCCTTTGCAGCTTTAGCTTTGGCCTGAAGACGTAGCTTTGAAAGTTTAGCATTGGTTTCCTGTTAAATGAAGCAGTCATATATGTAAATTAAAGTGATTTAACTCAAAGGAACAAAAAACTTGATTAAGAAGCAAAAACACAAAAATCTAGCTTTTTTTGTGTGACACTCAAACATTTGGTCTCTGGTGGAGAGTTATCTCACTGGCAATCATACCACATCTGTCTATTTCTATATTAATTAGGGGCCTCGGTGGCCGAGTGGTCTAAGTAGTTGAACTACTGTATCACTAGCCAGTCAACACTGAGGTTGTGAGTTCAAATCCTGCACATGCCAGGTGTGCTCGACTCAATCTTAAATGAATAGGATTGTCAATTTCCTACTGAAGGTCGATGGTTCTCTTCTGGCATCCCGGCTTTCCTCCATCAATAAAACTGACTGCCACGAAATAGCACAATAGTGTTGAAAGTGGCGTTAAATACCAATCAATCAATCAATCAATCAATCAATCTATATTAATTTCCAGTCATAAAATAACATTTGAATAAATCTTTTTTTTTAAATAACAGTGAAGGCTTATCATTGGGTAGATATGGTCCTTTCAGTAAAAATGAAAATAACACTTCCTCTTATTTGTAGGTAGATTCACTCAAATCAAGTAAATTAAATGTAATTTCAACAAAAATCAGTACTTTAAGCTTAGTCTATGGATAGGTATTTACCTGTAATTCTTTATCTTTATTCTGTAATGATTCATCTCTCTCTCTGATCATTAACTTCAGCTGATCAAGTTGTAGCTTTTGTTGTTCACACTGTAGAGCTAGGTCCTCTCCGTCCATTTTTGTCTAAACAATTCAGAAAATGATTTTAAAACTGTCATAAGTTAATAAAGAATACATTATCAACAAGTATAAAATGTAACAAGATGGAACTAAAACTTTTCCAATTATCTCTAGAAGTCACTCAAATAAAAAAGGTATATCAACTTTCACCTAGTGACCCCAAAATTTGGTCCAAAATCAATAGATTTCTTCTCCATTGCTATATCTTCCATCTATTAAGTTTCTTCTTAATCAAGTAAGGAATACCAGTCATTCCTAAGGTTACGGACATTGGGCAAAACCAGTAAAATTGGTTTGGTGATCAAGTTAAGTGGTATGCATTACTGGACCAAATGACCAGTAAAATTTTAATTATGTCCAAATCATAAATGTGTAAATGTCCTGTGAAAAGAATCTGGTCCAGTTAAGAAGAATGGTTTACTGGACCAAATGTCCAGTTGATTTCTCAAAGCCTTGGGAACCACTGGAATACTCTATCATCCATAAACCATTTGCTTCATACACAGAAAAAGACGGACTGACAAAGTGATTACTAGATGCCATGGACATTTTTTAGAGCACAATAATTACTTTAAACTCATATTAAGTTATAGTTTTAACATATTTCATAATCTTTAAAAAAAAAAAATTAACCAATTGTCAGAAAAATCTATATGTACATGTACATGTACATTGTATATTCTAAAATGAAATTGATTGTTTTACAGTTTCATCAACTTAGAAATATATCACTTCTGGTGTCAATGTATAGAAACATTTTGTTAAACTTGCTATTCAAGTAAGGAAACCTTAACAAATGGTGATGAACTAGGAAACCTTTATTCAAATATTCTGAACTTTAATTGATATTAATCTAATAATATAATTTTGTAAAATATTTTACATAGGTTAATGTTCTGGATTTAAACAGTGCTTCACCAAAAATGTTGTCTTGACTTAAATTTGTAAATAGTGCTCAATAAAACTGTCCATGAAATATGCATGATGTGTTAGGCTAGGTAGAACTTACTCTATAACCAATGCCATATTTATTAGTGTACCTGCTATAACTCATTGTATGTTACTTATAGATATAAGAAGATGTGGTATGAGTGCCAATGAGACAACTCTCCATCCAAGTCAAAATTTATAAATGTAAACCATAAACTGTCATACAAGTGAGAGGTTTGGCTAGCCATAAAACCAGGTTCAATCCACCATTTTCTACATAAGAAAATGCCTGTACCAAGTCAGGAATATGACAGTTGTTATCCATTCGTTTGATGTGTTTGAACTTTTGATTTTGCCATTTGATTGAGGACTTTCCTTTTGAATTTTCCTCGGAGTTCAGTATTTTGTGATTTTACTTTTTTTATAGGTCAAAATACGGTCTTCAACACGGAGCCTAGGCTCACACCGAACAGTAAGCTATAAAGGGCCCCAAAATTACTAGTGTAAAACCACTCAAACGGGAAAACCAACGGTCTAATCTATATAAAACGAGAAACGAAAACACTTATGAACCACATCAACAAACGACAACTACTGAACATCAGATTCCTGACTTAGGACAGGTACAAACAAATGCAGCGGGTTTAAACGCTTTAATGGTACCAAACCTTCACCCTTTTTCTGAAACAATAGTGTAACATCACAACATAGAAAGACACACTATAAAATATCAACTGAAATAGCTTAACTCAATCAAAGGACATAGTAACACCATTGAACATATACTGAACAAATAAATTTGACCTATGATACAATGCAAATTCAAAATAAATAAACTAAGGGAAGAATAATAAAAGTGACATGTTATATCGGTATGAAATGTTAAACAATTTAAGAAAACAATATGCTCGAACAAAAATATCAGCCATTATATAAATTTACATTTCTAAGAATTTAGCTGAATTTACTCTGAATAACCTTCTGACTTCGCAATAATCACTTTTAATTTAGACATAAAATGTTTAAATTTTGATACAATTGATTAATTGATTGGTTGATTGGTGTTTAACACTATTGGCAATTTTATGGCGGTCAGTTTTAATTGGTGGAGGAAGCCAGAGTGCTACCTTCAGTAGGACAAGAGTGCACACGCTGAAATGTCTCGCCTTCTTTACTAACCATTGATTTTATGTTGATAGTCCTAAATATAAAGCTTTACTACAAGTAACACATAAACTTAACATGATCCAAGAAAATGAGGTCAAGGTCAGATAAACCAAACGAGAAATACATGTACACCTTACAATCATTCAATAAACCAAACATAGTTGACCTATTGCTTATAGTTTCTAAGAAACAGTCTTAACCAAGAAAACTTAACATTGACCAATGAACCATGAAAATGAGGTCAAGGTCAGATGATACCTGCCAGACAGACATATACACCTTACAATCCTTCCATACAACAAGTATAGATGATCTATTGCTTATAGTTGAAGAAAACAGACCAAAACACAAAACTTAACACTGAGAAATGAACCTTGAAAATGAGGTCAAGGTCAAAAAACCTCGAGACTGACATGTACATCATAAAATATTTCCATACACCAAATATAGTTGACCTATTGCATATAGTATTAGAAAAAAGGCCAAAACTCAAAAACTTAACTTTTGACCACTGAACCATGAAAATGAGGTCAAGGTCAGATGACACCTACCAGTTGGACATGTACACCTTACAATCATTCCATATACCAAATATAGTAGACCTACTGCTTATAGTATCTGATATATGGACTTGACCACGAAAACTTAACCTTGTTCACTGATCCATGAAATGAGGTTGAGGTCAAATGAAAATTGTCTGACGGGCATGAGGACCTTGCAAGGTACGCACATACTAAATATAGTTATCCTGTTATTCATAATAAGAAAGAAATTAACATTACAAAAATGTTGACTTTTTTCAAGTAGTCACTGAACCATGAAAATGAGGTCAAGGACAATGGACATATGACAGACGGAAACTTCGTAACATAAGGCATCTATATACAAAGTATGAAGCATCCAGGTCTTCTAGCTTCTAAAATATAAAGCTTTTAAGAAGATAGCTAACGCCGCCGCCAAATCACTATTCCTTTGTCGAGCTTTCTGCGATAAAAGTCACAGGCTGGACAAAACTGGCAATCCTAGTCAATTAAGAGTGGAGTTGGGACCTGCCATGTGTGGGATTGGAACTCACAACCTCAGTGTTGACAGGCTAGTGACACAATAGTTGGACTACTTTGACCACTCTACCATCGAGGCTCCTAAATTGTGATACAAAATTTATCAGGAACTTGTGTGACTTTAAGTAATGGTAGGCATAGCTATAGACAAATTTGCATAAAGAGTTACATGTATGTTTGTATGTCTATTCCAAACATATTTATCAGGTTAGATTCATCACCCTAATGGGTTAACGTTATACTAACCAATTTGGGGTATATGCAGAAATGGGATATAAATTTACAGTGCAGAAAATCTTAATTTTTGAATTTAGCAAAAAAATTGAAAAGTGCATTGGTTTAGGTAGTAGAAACTTTTGGTTTATAGCGACTTTCCAAAAATCAATAACTTTGCTACATTGATCCCTCTGATAAACAGCATCTTCCAAATTATCAAACTTACTATCAACCAGGTATTCAGAAAGGAGTAGAGACATTTAAGCACTAAGGTCTATTTTTAACCTAAGAAAATAAAGTTTTGAGAAATATTTTAAATTTGCACACAATGTTTGGAAATGAATTATATCAAGAAATAAACAAATTACACTATTATGCCATAATATTTGTGCATGCCCTTCTATTGAAAACAAAGAAACATTCTGAGAATTTATGCTGTTGTTCATCCATATTTTAGTGTGAAAACATTGTCCACAGCCAAGAAACAACAAACACTGTTTTATGGAAGCTTTATCTTAAACAAAATATAAAGTTGTTCCTTGGGTGGGCACTTACGCTTCCAATTCAAAATATATCATAAATTTTTCATTTGATATCATTTTGCATTCATTGGGAATATGAATATAGAGTTTCATTTAACTATCTCGAGAGATTTGTTTACAAATAAAGAAAATAAATTCTGTAATAGCAAACTAAAAGACAAAGGTTTTAATAAAATCTCCCAGCAGAAAAGTTAAATGCCAGGATGTCCGAATTATGTTTATTTAGTCTAAATAAGGTATCGGGTCCATTCGCTCCCATAATACATTCGCACCCCACACATTCTCCCTGGGTTCTGCTTTGCACCAATTTTTTTATTTAAATAAAGGTTGAATTATTAAATGTTTTTATATTTTAATATCAAATTATTTATGTACATGTATTCATGAATAAAACTCGTGAATTTTTCAAATGAATTTTTTTTTATGATTAGACGATTAATTATTAAATGTCAATTATTTATGATAACTGTTAAAGGGTCACCAGCTACGAGACATATAAAAATCTAAAATATGATTTTTTTTGTTCAATCATTAATGAAAGTGAAACAGTGAAATAATATATCGCTTTTAGCAGGCAGTATGGTTAAATTTTGTCAAAATAAAATTAGAAACATTGAAGATGAATTATTCACTTGCAAGTGAATAATTTAACCTCATTGAATCCGTATTCATGTGAACATCAATTCAACCCTTAGCTAGAGATGGATACCGCATGCATTGTGCTTGTTCAATTATTTAAAGGAAAAGAATGTCAACATTGAAAGTGAAACAAAGGTAAATCATTTGATTGACTGATTCGATCCACAAAAATCATTCTTGTACAGGTAAAAGGATGATAAAATATATTTTAATCTATAATATGAAATTAAACATACCTAGAAAAATCCAAAAGCATGAGTCTGATATCTATTTATATCTATATTCATGCTTATATCACTTATATGGCAACCTGAGGTCAACTCGACAGTTAATTAGATGGCGTCTAGACTCAAATACACACGAAACGAAGCTACATATTATTATCGAGCTCATGCCGGTATATTGTTTATTTTAGACTTTTATAATATGGATAAATGTTTTACATTGTTATAAATCAAATATGAGAATTTGAGTTAAATCAGTGAACATGAACTTGACAGCTAGTGCCCTTTAATTGGTATTTACAAAGCTAATTTGGTATTAATGTTATGTGTTTGAAAATCAAGATTGTTGGTATAACTAGCTTTGGTGTAGTTTATACCTTAATTTGGCTTAAATATTTAAGTGCTCTGTCCCTTTGATTTCGAATAGTGCATAATTTGAACGATTGTGTGAGCTTAAAGTTTATTATTTTGATGTTGCATAATTATATATATACTAGAACACACCCACAACATTGCGGGTCAGTGACTGAATTAAAGTATCTAATCCTTATGTAACTGTTTAGTCTGGATTTTTAGTATTTGTATTTCCATCTGATAAAGTCTCTGCTTTCAAACTCTTTCTGTTTGAACCCGTCGACCCGAACTTGTTAATTATTGGTAGTACTAATCATTTGGGAAACAAAAGGGCCTTGAATGGTGTAATTTTAATCAACACCGTTGTCCTATATTAATTATATATAAGTTGAATTCTTTGATTTGTGGTTTTACGTCGTGCCGGCTAAAAATTGGAAAGTACCTACGCCTTATTTTTAGTCTAGATTTTTAGTATTTGTATTGTCATCTAATAAAGTCATGCTGATTAAAATACTACAAAAACTACATGTGACAATGATTGAATTTATTAGTGTCGATCTCTATATAATGACAAAGTTCAGGTGTGATTATGACCCGTGTTTATAGCACATCCCAAATACACTGTTTGGTGGTGCGCTTGACAGAGGCGGAACGTACAGATTAGGTAATAGGTAACAGGTGACATATACTATTGGTATTGGTATCGGATTCGACCCGAACTTCTTAATTGTTGGTAATATTAATTCTGCGGCAAACAAAGGGGCCTGGAAAGGTGTAATTTTAATTAACATCATTGTCCTAAATTAGTTATATATAAAGTTGAATTCTTTGATTCGTCGCTTTTACCCCTGCCAGCTATAAACAAATTGGACCTCGTTATTACATATACATGTACAGTGTATAAATATCGGGCCGGGAGTAGTTTGCTTCAAGTTCGGTACAGCATGATTAGTGTATAATGGGGCAAGTACTTTATTTCATTATGAATGATGATATCTATACTACTTGTTCTTTAACATGTTAAACTGCTTAAATTAGAACAGAAATATAATGACATGACTAAAAGGAAATCGCATCGGATAGTTCTGGAACTTATTAATTTGTCTAATTGCTTCTTGTTTCAAACAGTAATCGATGTAAAATGGTAAAATTTTCAGTATACCCTATCAAGTATATATATACTTATATAAGTTTGACTTGTAGCTTTCTTCGGTTAAACGCTTATTATGGGGAAGAAGAAATGGTCTTTAGATTTAGTAGTATAGATATATATATATGTTGGTACATAAATGCTCTGGGGAACTTTTAACTGAAATGCAACACCATCAACAATTAATAAACATGTGCTTTTGTCCTGGTTTTTCTGCTATACGATGTTGTAGTGACAATGTCATTGTGATGAGTTTGATAGCCTTTTGGTATCTTTCCCTGTCTTTTAGAAGTCATAGATGAATGAACTTGGCCTTTGATCATCATGCTAATATTTATCATTCATTTCGTAAAAATAATTCACAAAATACTTGAGGAAACCTGTTTATGTTTTTAGAACGTCATCTTATTTTAAAACAATAAAAACCTTATTATCATTATTTTATAGCAATACACTAACTAAAACATGCCTAAACAGTTATTCAAAACAAAACGCTTTAAAAGGGTTGCGACCCTGTGGGTGTGAATGTGAAAAGGTTGCAAATTGATATTTGGCCAACAGACCCGCATTTTCTAAATAAGGGCCTTTCATTCCCTATTTCTTTCCTTACCAAAAGTTTTTGCCTTTATGTTAACATAAATTTGCACTTAATAATATTTTCCTTGAATAAAAGTAAAACTTTATTTGCACAGTTAATTTGGGATATTATATCCCAAGCAGGATATTCAAACACATTTAGGTGATTTGTCCCCTAATGAAATAGAAGATCCTTCATAATAGAAGTTCCAAGTGGAAGAAATATTCTTCATATAATATTTCCACTGGAACAAATATTACAGTATTTGTTCCTTACGGAATAAAGGATATAGAATATTTGTTCCAACAGGAACAGATATTATTGCACTGTTTATAATAAAAGTTTCCAGGTGAATTTCTGTTAGGCAGAACAAATACAGTTGACAGTCCCAGCCTGTTTATCTCCCTGAATGATCTAAAAAGTGAACTTTTGTGCATGTATGGTATATAATGTTGAAATTTCACGCATTAGCTTTTTTTAAATTGGCAATGATTTGCAAATAATATTAAGAGCCGTTTGCAAATTAAAGTTCGACAGTACAGGTGTAAACACTGTCCAGGTAGGGTGACGTGTCCGTCGCAAGAATTTTATTATGGCACACCAGTTTCCTCTAACAGAATACAGCATACTTCATGTTTTTTTGTATATTGAAGCTTTCATTCGTTAAGAGATTTACCGGAGGTCTTTGTTCAGCTGTATTATGTAGTACATATGCTACAATTTTGGAAGTGACCACCGAGGAATCTCACGTTGTCTGCCATCTTAGTTTTCTTAAATCACGTGATAGAATACAACATTCCATGTGACTTTTTCAGCTACTGAGTTGAAACCGCGTAATTTATGTTATTTATTTGGTACGTCACCCCTCTTCAAACAACCGTAAACTTTAAAAGATATATATGAAACCACTGGACAAAATCTATACTAAAAGTATAATAGTCCCACACCAAATCCTTAGACGACTTAGACAATCTAAATCAAACTTGACCAACGTATCATATAAAAACAGAAGTCCATTACTAGCCCTAGAAATGTAAGTAAGTAAGTAATCTTTATTTAAAGTCGGGTTTCATATATACACAATAACAAGGAACATGAGCTCTTAAGAGCTCTTTAACCGACTGATATTAATAAACAAAACATACATGTAATAACATCACGGATTCATATACAACACAAACATACAGACAGCACATACATGTATTAATCATGTTTAAACATAGATAGCACATGCAAAATAAAAGCTAAGCGAGATATATATTAAAACAAAATGTCAAATATCAGCACATAGTAACACACAGTATGTGTATCCAAGTAGCACATGCAAAATTAAACACTATAAAGCACAAGCAGAGACATATATACATGTGTATATATGTCTCTGGCACAAGCAAAAGACTGCAAGCAGCAACAGCACAGGTAATGCATAAGCAAAGCAAATAAATAATAAATAAAATAACTGCAAAAAAAAATTAAAAAATAAAAACATAAAACAAACAGCAGGCTTCAAGGTCAAGTCATGTGGCAGCAAGGAGTTACATTATTTACAAGAACTGCAGATACAACTTTCTAAAAACACCAGGTGGAGATAAAATTTTGAACTGGCCAAAGTTGATAAGTTCCTTGCCTCATTTGGCAAGGAGTTCCAGAGTCTTGCTGCCTCATAACTAAAGCTTTTCTTACCATACCTTGTTGTTTTTGGCCGTGGTATATCCGCTATGCCTTTGTACCTGAAGTTATATGAATTTTCTTTAATGTTTATTAAATTATGTAGGAATTCTGGACTTGTTTTATCAATTATTTTATAAGTCTCTAATGCCATGGTTCTCATTCTTCTGATTTTTAGTGCTGGTAGCTTAGACTGTTCAAGGAGTGTATCGTAAGAATTTTTGTAGTCATCATAAATGAATCTGAGTGCTCTTTCTTGTATTTTTTCTATTTTCTTTGTGTTTTGTTCACTGCAGAAGTGCCATGTGAGAGAACAGTAGCTGAGGTTTGACAAGATAAATGAATGGTATATTGTAAGTTTCGAAAGTCTGGTGAGATGAGTGCCAATTCTTTTAGCACGTTTAGTTGTCGTTCGGCTTTTTACATATATTTGAAATGTGAGTGTTGAAATCCAGTTTGAAGTCTATTGTTACACCTAGAAGTTTCACCTCATCGTCACATTTTATGTTGAATCCATTTAGGTTGAAGACCATATTTTGAGTGTGTGTTTTTACCTATGGCAATTGCCTGGAATTTTTCTGGGTTTGCCTGCATTTTGTTGAAAGAGAACCATGATATTAGGGAGTTACTATCTTCCTCTAAAGGTTTTATTACTGATTCCAAAGTAGTACCTGATTTAGAGAGGTGTTATCATCAGCATAGTTATATAAATCACAGTGTTTGACAAAAGAAAGATGTCATGTATGAATGGACTTAGATGATAAAAATACAAATTTTGTAAGGAAAACAATGATAACCTGATGTGCCAGACCACAGGCGGATGGGGCATGGACCCATTTTGAGATGTTAAACAATGTATGTAATGCGTTGTAGCTTTTATCCATGATACGACATGGCAATAACTCAGGACTATATATATGTGCTGCCCTTGCTATTCTTTTTCCTATCCATTTTGTTTTTATTTTTTTAGGCTCTACTATAAATTTGGCATAATATATCATAATAAAGTAATAAAGTTAATAAAAATAAAGGGCAATATTTATTTATATTATTAATCGAATATTTTTAAGAATTTTTGATTCGTTATAACTTGATCACATCGTGTACATTTGTATTTACTCAGTTTGCACGCCAATATTTCGTAGGTCAAACTGAACGGCATATTACACAGCGGGGCAGTACAGTATGTAACTAAAATACATTCTAGAAATCCCAAATTTTACATTGTTCATGCAATTTTGATTAATAATATAACAATTTTAGCCTTTGGTTGAGGTAAATACGATGTTATATCGACCTAGAGAAGCATATCGACCTCAGACTTCGTCCTCAGTCGATATGCTTTTCTTAAGTGGATATGACCTCGTATCGACCACATACAAAGGCTTTAATTGTATAATACAATAACTCATATCAGGAGTCGACAGACGGTTTCTGCAATCTTGACTCTATCATGCATGAGATTTTGTCCTGCTCATAATTTTTGCTATTTAAACTATTATAGTTTCCTACAAGGAAGTATAACTAACATTATACTATCTTATATACGTCTTTGTTACCAAAATAATAAGCAAAACGCAAAATTGGACTAACAAAATCTTGAAATCCGGCGAAATTTAGGGTAATAACTCCTATAAGAAGTCTACCAACGACTTCGGCCGTGGTAAATTAATTACAGATTTGTCTTGTTGTTTATCATTTTGCTGCCTACGACTTTTATTTATCTATTATATTTTGTCAAAATTTGCTTGAAATGGATAAAATCATCATTAAAGAGCAATATTAACACCTATAGACGTAAACGGACTTTTCAGCCGTCTAGATAAAGTTGTTGAGATCTTTTCTTTTGATCAGTTTTGCTGTTTCCATTTAACTTTATTTATTATATTTTTTATCAAAATGCAAAACTCGTTATTTAAGTGTAATAACCCTGGAAAAAATGACATTCGAGATATCTCAATGATGATTGTGGCCAATTAAGTTTGATTTCAACTGGCAAAATAATTGCAGAGGAGAAGATTTTGTACAAGTTAACGGACGACGGACGACGACAGACGCTAGGTGATGGAGAAAGCTCATACTAGACTTTTGGGCAGATGATATAAAAAAAAGAACGGCTCTATGCCCCGATAGGTTAACCATCATCAACAAAAGACAACGTAAACAGAACAAATAATACTGAATAAAGAAATGCTTGCTGTTTCTGGAAGTAAATTAACAGGGCTGTGTCTTTTCCATATATTTACATTTTATACGAAGTTCAGAATCGCATGCATACGGATTTTTCAATTTTACAGCGATGATCCTTTAGTCCTTTATATGGCGTGTATGTTTCTTGCTCATCCGCTATGCCCGTTTCTGTAGGGATTTTTGAGATTTCAATGAATATAATCTATGCATAACTGGTCAAGGATTTCGTTACCACAAATTACTGAAAATCTTTACAGAATTTCTTTTCATTGGTACAAACAAAATGATTGGAAGTTTGACTGTAACTGTAGAAACCTAATTACAAAAGGGATACCATATCATAATTTGAACGTTGATATTGTTTCTGAAGCCTGTAAACTTAGATACGATCCAAGTAAATGTATCTTTTAATAAACCTATTCTTTAAAGTTACTAACATTGAGTTTTCTCAATAAGTCAAACATTATACTAAATAAGTATTGCTATACAGTTACGAACACTTTTGGTACAACATCCTGTTGATATTTTTATTTTGGCATTGCACAATGTCATGCTTTTCACAGACTATTTATGAAGTTTTATACTAAATCCATTGAATATGTACTGGTTGATATTTTAGTCTAATATTCATTAGTTGTAATTGTCTTCAAACTAGCGCTCAGTAACTGCAAGTACTCTCAGATCGGCTCTCTGTGTATTGTGCCTTTTTGTTGCTCCGTGCCAATATAACGAGTAAACCCAGTTCGACTTAATTTTCACATTTGCTCTTATGTTTTTATGTTACACCACTGTCCCAGGTGAGCAGAAGGATTGGGCGCTCACAAGTTTAGCACCGCCACATTAATTATGAGCCTATCCCACGTCAAGAGTCTGTAATTCAGTGGTTGTCATTGGTTGCTGTCTGTCATATTTGTTGTTCTTTATTATTATAGCAAACATCAGGCAGTTAGTTTTCTCGTATTGTATTGTCTTACATTATTTTATGTCGGGACCTTTTAAACCTTACTATAAGGTATGGATATGCCGCCAATGTTGAAGGCCTTAAGTGATCTATAGTTGCTGACATCACGTCATTTGATCTTAGATTGATAGTTGTCTACTTGACAATCATACCACATCTCCTTATCATTTTTATAGCAGGAGTCACTTATTCTGTCGAAGTACTAGTAATCGGTTTTGCACCCTGGTTTTAGTTTTTTTTGTATTTTTCAGGTTGTTTCTCTTGTTTGGACATTTTAAAGGGACTTACGAGTTTTGAACATTGATAAACAACTGTTTCCCTTATTTACTAAATATTTTGTCCGAGTACATTTCACCCAACACGAACGTGAAAACACAGGGAGACACTATTTTTGCCGTACCAAAAGTAAATTTGTTCTAAATTTCAATACAGGAAAACAAAAGAATCTTTTCAGTCTTGTTTTTAACTATATCATTCCATAATTCTTATTTGAGAAACCCTTCAATACATAAATATGTGTAACAAGATGCAATATACATACAACGTAGTGTAACAATATCATTTGAAAAAAGAAATTTCCAATATCCTAACTAAAATGAATTTTGTTGATAAGGTAAACAGAGAAATGTTCTTCGGTTCCAATTGAAATATTCTTCCGTTTCTATGAATTTCATACAAACTTCCCGTTTAGCTCTTGAACTCGGTGCAAAATTATTGAAATTAAGGCAAACAACACGCCACCTGTTCTTATTTTGAGACTTTGTTGGGTAGCAGATAAAAACACTTCTTCAATTTCGTGTGTCCGAAACACTTTTCTGGATTAACCTTCACTAGGATCGATCAAACCAAAACATTTGAAGGCAAACAATGTATAAGACGAAAATGGACATAAAATAGCCTAATACCCTAAGGACAACTTTGCCTGATGGAGTTGGAACATTAGTTCTTTAACATAGTGTTATTAAATAACTTGTTATTCAAATGTATGGCATCAAAACGTAGTTGTCAAATGCGCCCAACAACATTCACTGTGCTTAAACGATGGCGGTCTCTAAACTCGTTGATATATATTTGATACAAAATCTACTTTTGCGACGTTTTCATGCACAATGTAAATATTTACAGGATTCTTGAATATAGAAACCACTCAACATTACCATAAATTTGTTAATTTTGAGTTCACTTTAGCGCAAGGCCAACTTTAAAAATGCGTTAGATGTCCGTAACTTTTTGGTCAAAACTAATCAGACTGTCCGTAACTTTATTTTCGAATGTGGGTAACTGTTTGTTTTCAAAATTGTAAGATTGGTAATTTCAACAATTAAAGACAATAAGCACTATCAAACCCCTTATTTATTACCTAGTTTTATACTTTAACGATATGCGTCAAAATAAGCAAGAGAAAAGAGAACATAGCTTTAAAAATCAGACCCGAGTTTTACGGTTTTATCGTTGATTTTTTTTTAATTTTAATTATTTCAGATTTTCGGACACTATGTTGATAGATAAATCCAGTAAACCTAGTTAGCAGCATCCAAAGTATACTTTGCAGAGTGTTTACATAAAACGGGTACTGGCTTTATAGATTGTTCACCATTGAGTCCTTGGCCTTTGTAGCCGCGGACAAAATTGATACCCTTTCCTTTAAATAATTTCCGAATTGTTAGCCAAAAAGTATTGTCTCTTCACTATACCTAGTGTTATGTATTGTGGACTGTAAAAAAAAATGCCAACATCTAAGAGTAAATGGAAGGCTATATTATTGAACAGGTGTCCCGGTTTATTACAGCAATTAAGTTAAGATTAAAAATCTTCTGAACGTTTCATTGACCTCAGCGGTCTGAACAGCTTCGTCTATGTATTTCCGCTCAGGATTGACATCTGAAATTATTCTCTTAAAGGTGATTTCCATATGTTCACTGTTAATATATGGTTTCAAGTCTTTAGTAATTTTATCTGAAATTTGTGATATCTGTCGTGGAAAGTGATGCAATTTAATCAAAATTAGTTCAAAATGTCGCGCGACATATAAACAACCGAACGAAAATGAGGAGCAAGTGCGGAGAACTAATTTTAATTAGATTGGACGTGGTGAGATGTATAAGCTGCATGTTCTAATTTTTCGTCCAAAACTCGTTTCCTTAAGCTAAATTTTGAAGTTCCATTGTGTTGGCTGATTGAGTGATAAAGTACTAGTATGGTATCTATGTCACTAGATATATCACTAGATATATAATGGCAGGGAGAATAATAACGTATGTAACTTAAAAAAAAGAGTCGAGTTTATCAGCTGGGTATAATACCATAAATCATGGTATTCACAAAAGAATTATATCATACTAGAAATCTACTTTATTTCTGATTATACATTCGATGCATGTTAAAGTTACGGACATCCCTATTGGTATAATGAAACAAGTTGCGGACAAGTTGTTTTCAAGTTACGGACATCCTAAGTGTTTTCGCAAATCGTGCTGTGATCTTTTATTTTGTAATATTTAAACACCGTTTACGTTTAGGAGTTTCCCTAAAAGATTGATACAACTTTTTAATTACTGAAAAGTTGTGTTGTATTCATGGTATTGTTATTATATAGGAGAGAAGTTTCTTACCGAGGACAGGCGGCTCCATTTTGGGCTGTGGGTAACTTGTTAAGTTATCCACAGCCATTTCAGCACAGTGAACATTGCATTAAATGTCCACAATTTACTTCAAATCCACTGCAAAATGAGTAACAGAAATATTAATATTTTAAGGTCTTTTCTTTTGTTATGATAAATGCTTTGTATTGCATAGGATTTTGTGTTATATGCCAAAATTAAATCATACCATATATTCCAATTAGCAGTTATTCAATGACATGAATTAGATTTTATTGGCAATTAATACATCAGTTTTAGACTGATATTTAAAAAAGCTTAATCCACGTTACTCGATTTTAAGGCTCCTTCAAAGATTTTGGTCAATTTCCATGGAAAATCGATGTTATTTTCTATGCAAATGAAATATAGTAAAGTATGACATTCTTTCAATTTTTACGGATTCTTATCACTTATAAAACGTCCAAATTTCCTTTAAGGTAGATTCATGGTATACCTCCATCTTGGTTTGTACAATCGCAGTACAAAATCGGTCTAGTTATTTGCCCAAATCTGCAAATTTGGCGACAGATTTGCAATTTAATAGTTAGACTGTTAATTTATATAAAGAAAACTTGGTGATTTATTGTATTATTCAAAATATTTAAACAAATATCAAATCTTGTGTTTTAGGAATCAATTTATTCAAATAAGCCATTTCGGGGAGATAACTCTTTAGTAAAACTAATATACTGGACTGATAGGAAATTTTTATTTTACTTGTAGCAAGGAAACAAGTTCGGTGACACCATTTTTCTTTTTATTTTCTTAAAACATATTATAAAACCTATCTTCTCACAATTTATTTCGAAATTCTATCTCATAGATTTCTTTTATGCACACAAATGTGTTTTTCATGAGCAATCTAACCAAATTTTGGCAATTTTCAACGACTCATAGCTTGGAAAATAGTTCAGTGACCCATTCTTTTATTATGTTTTCAAAAGGCATAATAAAATCTTCATTTTGGCAAAGTATAAGAAAATTCTGTCTCAAGAAATATATACCTATGATCTACCTTAAACATTGGACAATAGAACGTCGAACGGATAAAACTTTTATGACACAATGGCAACTACTCAACCTAACTTTACATTAAAATATAGGACACTGATTCATTTATTACTTCCTCTACTAATTATGCATAATGCAGTTAAAAGGAAATAACATCTTGGAGAAAAAAAAAAAAACGAAACAATCAATATCAGCAATTTATATCTTATTTTAAAATAAAACAAATAATTAAGGAATAGGATTTTCAATTGACGTTCAATTGACCGCTATTTACATAATTTCCGATTCATCTTATTGTGTTTCAATGTTTAATTCGACTTACAAAGGATGATATTTATCCTATTTACATTCACATAATGCATCATTTGTGTCCTTAAAAGTTCTTCTTTTATTTCTCGAGATGAGTCGCCTGTAGATTTAGAGATTATGCCGCCATCGAAATCTTCAAAATATCTAGCTCTACCTATGTCCTTAACGGTATGTCCTTTTAGTTCAGCGTCTTCCAATTCAAGATAATCCCTGATTGGAATAATATACAAATCACTGTCTTCCGAACATGGCGAGGAAGATTCTTTATCACAGTTATCATTAATTTTATCCTTTTAGAATTCAGAATTTCATAAACCTTTAAATCCGTTGGTGTTTCTGTCTTATATGATTCATAGTACTGTCCATCGTTTATAACTGTTTGGTCAATCATCTGAGCAGACGACGAATTATTGCTTCCAACCTCTTCATACGGACGGTCACTTATATTTTCAAAGTCATCATTTGCAACAGACTCGCCTGGATCGGTCCTATGACAAAGCATATATTTGATATTAACTATAGAATATGTAATCTTCACTGGTAATCTTACATATTTATCATTAATATCTAATAACTTGATGGGTAAATACAAATAAACCATTATGTAAACTTGCAAACTACAAAATTTCCTGTCATTCTTTTTAATATAGGTTTATGCGACGTCGTTTGCCTATCGCGAAAATAGTGTCTCTGCTGCATTTTAAAAAATTACATGAACAAAATGTAAGCTGGTAAAAGTTAAATTCTTTTAAGAAAACAGAGTTAAAACATTATTCCCAACAAAATAAAAATTCAAAAATAAAATAAAGATAATAATCAAATATCTTTAACAGGACTTAATCTAAAAAAAACCTAATTGTTGGAATTTAATAAATCAGGTCATAGATGCATTCTTCCAATAGCCATTGCTTCTGTACTGACGTGATTTTAATTGTTCGTAAATTTCCAGTCTATAAAAGTATATCTATGTTATTATGCTGAAACTGTGACTTCACCTCTTTCATGTATAGTTGACCATATACGATTTTCTTGCTGTTTTATGTTTGTTTTTTATGTCCCAAATGTTATTTATTGGTGGCTTACCAAACTTTTTTCACGATTGTGCATGATGACGTTTTTAACATATATACAAAATACGGATCTAATATCTGTTAGCAATTTACGGCCTTAAATATGTCTGCACGTTTTAAGTTGACAAGTTACTGTTCACTTGTCTGTCTTTATTTTCGTTTTAACAATTATCAGGAACGTCCAAACCACAAAGTTTGTAAGCCAAGGATGTGTAAATACTTGAATACTACAGCTATATGACCAAGTGACCTAAAACAATAGGCAAAATCCATCTCGGATCATATTTGCTTGACAAGCGGATACCCACAGGCGGATACCTAATTGAGATTAAACAAAAGAAATGGAACTCTTTGTTAGAGAAGGTAGAAACGCCAAATTGGTATATTTGAATTGTTTACATCTGTTTTCTATGGGCTTTAATAGTTTAATAAAGGTTTTTACTTAAATTATAGTATGGAGCTTCGAGATATTTGTAAACTTTTAAGTTATAGACATATTTTTATAAAACAGTCGATTGTTTTAGGTGCAAATACAAGTGGATCTTTTTGTGCATAAGCATAAATTCCGCCGAAAAAAATCCACAGAAGGATAATAGATTATTTTTTAAAGCATTCATTTGCATCTCTGCCCCGGCGAGAGTTTTTGGAAAAAATTCTAAAAATATCCAATAATTTCTTTGAAAAGAGAAAGCCGAGTGCAACTTTATATGGTCGGGTGTGTTTGAGTTGACAATTCTGTCTCGAAAACGTATAAAGCAAAAGTATTTGATACATTATCCCGCTTCAGATTCTATTATTTTTATATATTTAGCCAACAGGTTGATTAAATAACATTAATAATTCACAGCACTAAAAATGAAATATGTGGGTCAAGTGAAATACCTTTCTAATGAGTCATAACTACAGAGTAGGTGTGTTTGAATAACAATTTTACCAAAAGTACTTGACGACCGACTTAACAAGTGGATCTTAAAATGCATAACTTCAAAAAAGTTCATTTTTGTGTTCGTTATCTAGGGTTATTAGTCTCCAACCTCTGAAATTTTTAGTCTGCCCTTCCACGAAATATTTATTACAATTTTTTAAATGTTTTGAACTTTTGAAAATTCCACCTGACAACCGATCAGACAATAGTTTTAAGTCGACCAAATGCAGAAAAGTACATTAAATGATGCTCAATAGCTAGTAGACACATTTGTCTTTTGAAATACCACTTGCAAAGAAGGATCGTAATGGTGCTATGTGTATAATTTATCGGTTTTCAAGAGCTAAATTGGCAGCGCGTCATCCATACAATGGCTTCCATTTTACGATTGTAAAATTAGCCGACATAGGAGAGATAATTTTGACGAAGTAGAATCCTGACTGTTGAGGGCCGAGTTGGAATCTTATTGTTTTAAAATTCTAAATTCATCAACGGAGAACATAAAAGGTATTTTATAAATCATACATGTAGAGTTATCTCGCATTGTTTACCTCTTGTAAATTTGAGTAAAATGAGAAATGTATGCATATCGATTGCACAAAAGTTTCTGATGTTCATGTATTTGACTATTAATAACTTTTGTAAAACTCAAACGAAATGGGCAACAAATTCAAATTCAAATTGTGTATCAAAGTGAAAAAAACAATAATACAATTTTGCTTGTATCAACGTTTCTGCAGTGCGTTTGTGGTAGTTGCGTTTGGACTGGCTTACAACAATTCTGAAAATACTAACATATAATTCAACTGTAAGATAACTTACATTTCAATTGTATTGCTTATAGGGTCGATTTTAAATTCATTTCCTAAAAAAAAGAATAATTGTTTATGTGATTAACATTTCTAAGCAGGAACATACCTCTGCTCCATCGTATAGAGTTTACTTATCTCAATGAATCGTGCATATTAACACTATACGGTTTAATTAACACTCGGGTTTGCTTCTGACTGAAAAAGATTTCAAAGAGTTATGAGCTAGAGGAAGAACGATTGCCATCAATACTACACAAGCTTTAATGTCAACATCACGAATTGTTTGACCGATACGTGTCTTTCTCAACTCTTTAGCGACAGATTTTCGTCGTCTTAGAGCTTAGATACGTGAATAGCCGTCTTATCTCGATTATGATATTTTGACTGAGTATATATTCGCACGGCGGGTGGTGATGTATGCATAGCAGAAGACGCAACGGGTCTTGCTCCTTTTGGAGTGCATGCGATTCCCCAGTTCTTTGTTTTCTACTTTGATTGGTATTTTCCTGATGTATTTAAGAAATTTGAACATCAGTAATAACAAGTTCTGTAACTAAGATCATTATCATAAATATGAAAGAAAATTTCTTATTTGACTTAAAACAAAATTGTTGCTATGTTGAATTATCATGGCAATACCATAACTTCAACTGCTCAATCAAGGAATTGGGACTCATTTGAAAACACATACTCCAACGATATTTGCTATAGATGGAATCCAAAACAATCATTGGTCCGTTACATGTTCCTTTGAAACAATTTCAACTAAAGATGAATAACTTGATCATTCTTCTGTTAGAAAACAAACATCACAAGTACTTCTTATCATGAAATGGTAAAAACCGCTTAACTTCTGAACAATTTACAGAAGTAAATTTCATTCTAAACCTCAATAGAGATTGAAAGGATGAGTTCAATTGTGTTCAAATAAAGGAATGACCAGCATCAAATGCAAACACATGTTTGGTTTGAGAAAAGTCAAAGAAACATTTATCAAGATAGCTCTAAATCAAATAAGAAGTTTCTTGAAATGCCACCATCAAGCTTTGTGCATGCTTCATATCTTGACTTACATATACAAATTCACAATGAGTGTTGGTAAAAAAAGTAAAAAACAAAAATACCGAACTCAAGGAAAATTCAAAGCGGAAAGTCCCCTTTAAAATATCAAAATCAAAAGCTCAAACACATCAAACGAATGGAAAGCAACTGTCATATTCCTGACTTGGTACAGGCATTTCCTTATGTAGACAATGGTGGATTAAACTCGGTTTTATAGCTAGCTAAATCTCTAACTTGAATGACAGATTGATCTTTTCATTTCCTTGAGTCAACTTCCAGTAGCACTTACTGAGTACTTTGAAATATACATTTAGTACTATTAGTTGAGAAGACATTTCAGTGTTGCGTTTCTCATCATTGTTTTCTTGGTATTTCTGCTTCTTTCCATAAGTTTTACGGACGCCATCAATATTTGGTGGGCCGTTTTGTTCATGTATGTGTCACGGATATGTTCAATTGTCGTACCCGCAACCCGTTTACTTTCTATCACATCGCCGAATGCGACTGGTCCCAGGATTATTTTTCATTACATGAAATGGGCATTAAATAAAGGCAACAGTAGTTTACTGCTGTTCAATAAGCGAAAACAAATCCGGGTCACAAACCAAAACGGAGGGAAACACATCATCTATAAGAGGAAAACAACGGAACAACAGAAACACTGAACTGCGACAAAACAAACGCCAACATACATAGAAACGGAATATTTGATAACAACTGCAATATTCCTGATTTGGTACAGGACATTTTAAGAAAAATGGCGAGTTGAACCTGTTTTTATGGCTAGCCAAACCTCCCGCTTATATGGCAATGTTTAAAATACCGCTAAAATGACAACATCATGTGACAGGACTACAGTAAATATAAACGCAAGAACACTCAGGACAGAGAAATACATAAATGAATAATATAATCGTACATTACAACATATAAACCACAGAATAACAACGGACACCTCCATGTATTTACGACAATACACCACAAACGAATTATAAACTGTGCGTCACACGAATGTATCAACGCCACAAAAAGTGACGTATTTTTGTGACGTTTATTTTATCACAGGTACATTTTTAAAATAGAATAGATTTGTTTTATTGTAGACATGTACAATAATTTAAAATTGGGATTGAGTTTGTAACGGTGTTATTTTATGTATTTTAACCATGACAAGAATATTAAAATGGAATTGTGTTTGTAATGGTGTAATTATTTGTATTTTCTAACCATGTCGGTTTTTCTTCTAATTTAAAACTGTATATAAACAAAAAATCCTATGCATATAGTTGCTTTAAACTAAAAATAATATAAATGAAATAGCTGATTAATTATCTTAACTTAAGAAGGTCGCAACCAGTAGATTAGTAACTGCTTTCCTTCCAGATGTCCTCAGTTCACTTTCGGTTTTTCGTAGTGGTGTTAGTCCGTTCGTCGGGTATATCATAATCTGACAATTTATTTTATGTTGATAGATTTACGAAGACTTTTACATTTATATATAATATAAAAATTAAATGGGGTTCAGTCAAAATTTCATTTCAAATGTCAACATCAAGTACACCTAAACCAATACCAATTAAACGAAGCGAAATTTAGCTTCAAAGTGGAATGAGTAGCTCGATAACTTACTGCGATTGAGTTTTCTTCGTCGAAGAAAATAAATCAGCACACAAATGCTTATAACAACAAACACACACACACCTCCTGAAATGTAAAGCAGCTGTCTTTTGTACACCTACAAAAAGAGTATTCTAATAGTTTTAAGACTTGTTTACAATTATTCTTTGCTCGTCCACAATAAAACAGAAGAAGATTACTTGTGATATGAAGAAGAACAAATCCTTCTAGATCATTAAATAAGTTTGAAGTATTACAGCGATTTGTTACATGTGTATTTAAAATCGACATGTATCTATAATAGTCTGTATAAAGTTATTTTGAGTTCTTTTCATAAGTGTTATTCATTATTTTGATTACCGAATGACATCTGTAACTTTCATAGGAATCGTCTACTGCATCTTTTATAGAATTTGCAGGTTTCGACATAGGTTATTTTTACATATGAGTTTTGATTCTCACTTTGATATTTGTTGCCTCTTTTTGTTCTATTTATGCTGCCTTTTCAATGATGTCTAAAATTAAAGTTTGTTCTTACTCAAGAATGTTTATCCAGAAAATATGAAGTTCCATAAACGGATTCCCTACGGATGAATCAGATTCTAGAATAGACTATTTTCAAATTACCGACTTTGACTCGGATTATATAATTTGTCGACTGGTTACCTTGGACATCATGGTACCAAGTCAGGTAAGAGCAAGCTAAAAAGTAAAACCAAGCTTTCAATCGGTACAATGTTGGGGAAAATTACCTGCTTAACATTTTTGTTCACTACAAAATCATCGGAAAACAGTAAACTGTCCCTCAAATTACACCGATTATATGTTTAATTTTACTTATTTTGGTTGTCTTACTTGACCGAGTACCATGATGTTCAAGGTAACCAGTCGACAAATTATATAATCTGGAGTCAAAAGTCGGTAATATGAAAATAGTCTATTTGTCAATCGTAGTTTATGAAATAAGACTGATGGTACTGACTTAATTGTGACAGAAAGATTTTTCTTTTCATGTTTTGTTTGAGACATAAATTTTGTTTCACAGTTTCAACTGATGTTGAAGTAGGTCTTGAAGTATAGATTTAAGGTACTGACGTTGTTTATCATCTTAATAACGTGTTATAGTATTCTTTAATTTGTCTTTGTAAATTATTAGTTTTACTGTTTAGTTTATTTTTGGTAATATCCATTTGACGTGGCTCAGTACTTACACATCCCGTCATTGTGTTATTGTGCTATGGTAAATTTTGTATTCTTGTCTTTCGTTTTGCTAATGTGCTTTTCTATATGCCTTTTGTTTTTCTTTGTTGACATATTTGTTTATTTTATAGTGATTAAGATTATAACACAATGTTGACTACTGTACGTACCCTATTTTTGACATTTTACCTATTATGTCTGTTTGTCTTGTTGACACATCGTTGTCAATATAATGGAATTTTATGCGACTGTCTGTCAGACAAGTGAGAGGTTTAGCTAGCTATAAAACTAGATTTAATCCACCATTGTCTACATAAGAAAATGCCTTACAAAGTCAGGAATATTACAGTTGTTATCCATTCGTTAGATGTGTTTGAGCTTTTGATTTTGCCATTTGCTTATAATATATAGGACTTTCCGTTTGGAATTTTCCTCGGAGTTCGGTATTTTGTTATTTTACTTTTTATCGTTGTATAGTTTTCAATAACGTTTGAGAGTATGAAATATTTTGCTTTTGTCAAACTATGTATTCTAACTGTAATAACATTATATTTCCATGAACAATGACGATGTTTCGGTAAGAATTCTTTCCAACATTAAAGTTCAAATCTCAATGGGAGCGAAAACCCATGACAAAATGTAAAATACGATAAACTGTTAAAAAGTATTTTTGTATTAAGAAGACAAGTCTTTGTTCATTATTATATTTAAATACATCAGTCTACTGGATCAATATTTAAAAAACCTGCTCAGTTGTAAACTTGATATGGCAAGGCATTTTATGAAAACGAGGAATGCGTTTTAATTTTAAAGGTATGCTATATATCACATCAGATACCTGCAGCTTCTTGCTCTAAACATACTTTTGATATCGGTTCACTTTGCAATTATTATTGGTGGACTATCAGTCCCCAAAAGTATCATCAGCTCAGTAGTCAGTACTTTGGTATTGACATGATTTATAACAAACATTTCTTAAATTCCCGTTTGTATATATAAAATAATAAAAACTGAGGTTTGAAATCCTCAGGCAAATTTACCTTAGATGAAAGGGTTTTTTCATTTTTACACCACCGGGTTGATACCGCTGTTTGTAGACCACCAGATCCAGAGGGTATCACCAGCTCAGTATTTAGTACAAATGAACTATCACAAACCTTTCTAAAATCGGCTGTTTTTAATTTAGATTTTTAAAGAAACTGTATCTAACTTTTTCAGCCAAAGTTGACCGTATAGTTTTTTTCCATCACAAAATGCTTAGCAGTCTATCATGATAAAATTATTTGCACTTTACCACTAAAAATTCAAGTATCTACAATTTTGAAAAAAACTTTTAATTAGAAATATGGAAATTTCTTCATCCAAACGAAATTCGAACGTTAAAATTGTATTTTATTTCGATTTGTTTGTATTTGCAGTAACAGAAATGAATCGATCATCGCATTTTTCCATACTTTATTGTACTTTATTAGTGAGGAACGACTATTTTGCATTATCGTAATTACACCTTCTATCCAAATGTTAACACAGTATTGTTTACCTTCAATTTCTTGTCTACTGCTATTTGTTTCTTTGGTAAAAATATGTGTTAAATGCATTAGTTCGAACGACTCTTCTGCTGGTGCAAAGAAATTCTGTACTTGGCAAACCAAATATCCATTGTCTAGCTTCGAATAAACTAACACTAGTTTAATCATGATTCCCAGGACACTAACTTACTTTCAGTAACTTTATATTGTGACGCTCGTGTTTGATATCACCTGTACCGCATTTAGAGCTTTCAAATTTATGATCGTTGTTTTGTTCTCTGATTCATGCATCCATGTAACTTTAGATATTGGCGGATATACGTAAAGGTTGACTGAGAAGATTAGACGATTGTGAATCGATGAAATACTTTTGTTAGTGGCAATTGGTGGACCTAAAATATATGTATACTCTTAGTTTATGAAGGAGAGAAGGAGAAGGAAGCAGGATACACCTTGAGGAATTTGCCCCAAATGGGCAGTTGGTCACAACTCGAGATTCAAAAGTCGTACGAAAATATATTTGACTCTTTCTTATATGTTTTTATGTATTTTCAGATGTATTCCACATTAATGCAAAATTCATGATTTCTAACTCTTTAATTTAAAACTGTCAATCTGCCACTCAAACCTTATCAGATAGCCTGAATCAATTCGTTTATCACTCAAGTAATTTATTTGAAGAATATAATTTTGTTTTTCTAAAACTATTGTTTTAAATTCTAAATTTTCAATATAGGTCGTTTTCTGATTTCAATACTTAACCTACAATCAATACAAAATCAACTGCAAGCTATTTTGTGCGGATCATAAATATTGAAAATCTTATAAATCAAAACACAGTTATTTGTCTACTCATGAAAGTACTGAATAAAAATACGTGTCTATAAAGTATTTAGCATGCTTTTTCGGTATTTTTATTCACTTACCTAACACACTCACAAAAACTGTATCATAAAATTCAACATCCTGCGTTTTTAGTGTGCATACGTATTCTCCAGTATCCTTGTAGTCACAGTGAGGAGTTCCAATGTTGATGTCTTATTTTGTACTACGGACGGAAAAGACCGTTGTTTCCAGCTTACAATCCACTCACCATATTCTTTTGGATTTATAGAGCAATTGATCAGTATAGTTTCTGACGTTTTCAATACCATTCTCTCTTCTTTAATTTGCACATGAAAGCCTGAAATTTTCATTACATTGTCGCTGATAACTCTTATTGTATAAATACATGAATGAATAAATAAATAAAATACAAAAATAAACAATAAGCAACAATAATTCGAACAATTAGTGATGATTTTTTTTAAATGTAAGTTAATGCAAGTGTTGTAATTTTGTTAATTGTTATTTTTAATGTTTCTGTGTTATTCATATTCGTTGTAGTCTTGTCTTCCTTATCCTGGCTAATACCATTACCATATTTCAAACTTCAAATCGATTAAGTTTAATAGTTTAAGAAATTACATATCCGATGGTTATTGAATTTGATAATGTTTAAGGGTTAAATTGAAAAAAAAAAACATTTACTCATCCGTTATTATGTGATGTTGAATTAGCAGATGAATCACCAACGTAATTCAACAAGGATCTTCCTGACCCTTTACTTATTGAGCAAGAAGTTGTTCGTTTTATTAAGGACCAATGTAAGTTAACAAACCTTGAATTAATACGACGTGGAAAATTTTTGGCATATTGAAAAAGTTAATTTTAACAAACATTCAAAGGAATGGGTAGGAAATTAAGGAAAACATGTCGCCTTAGAAATAGTTTTGCGCATACTATTTAGAACATAGCAGAATAGTAATATAACAAATAGATTAACAAAATGACAATATACAATGTATGTCCAAAAAAACGGGGTTCAAAAACCTGCCAAAACTAAATGCTCGACTGTATCAATAAAAGGAACAACTGGAAAACAACTGTCATATTCCTGACTTGCTATAGCCATTTTTCGAAGAAAACTGTGGGTTAAACCTAGTTTTACAGCTAGCTAAACCTACCACTTATATGCCAGTTGTTTATAGTGCCGTGATATTGACAAAATTGTGTGAGCAACCTAAAAGACATGATTAGTGAACGTGACAATATTTGGGATTTTTGTCTTACCTTTTAGTCAGGAAAAGGAATAGCAAATACAAAATGTAGATTAAATAAACATATGATCTTCAACAATAGACAATTGTTTTTGCGTGATGCTCTGTATGGCCACAAAAACATGCGAATTTACATACACTTTCATATATCAAGTTTCCACATTACAAAATGTAAATGACAAAAAAGATTGAACAAATGGCAATCACCGGCGAGTACATTAAGATTTGCGGGGTAAACTAAAATATTTTAACTAGCGAAAACATATAAAAATATGGAGAACTATTCATTTATAAGTAACTTTAAGTCACCGTACGCCGGCAACAATGTGCACAACCAAACCATATAAGTTATAAAATGGACTTTACAAAACATGAAGCAATTTAAACGAAACACCGAACGACACAATTTCAACAAAGACAAATAACTGAAAAACAAATATAGCAGCATGCAGACAGCAACTAACGACAGCCAATGAACGGACATGCTCATGATATGGGACAGGCCGATCATAGAGAGAGAATGTTCAACTTATTCGTGAGCGCTCAACCAATACTAAACTGGAATGTTTAGTTAACATCTCGATAAGTAAAGAAACACAACAGAAATCGAATAAATTCCTAACGACATGACACGAGCTGACGATGCGTCGTTGTTGTGAGGATTCACTGGTATGCATGCATCACTCGTCAGTTCAGTAGAACTGTTTTTGGTAATTTTTCCTGTTATTGTGAAATTCATACATTTTCCTATTTTAAAATGATTAGGTATTTAATTTAAAGGTTGTAAATTGCATATCGGTTCATGAGCGCTCTCACAAAACCAAGTATATATTATAAGCTTGTTAACGTGTCCTTGACTTGCCAGGGTAAAGTTGATTTTCTGTAAAATTAAAAAGTAAAAGCCAATCAATCCCTTCACTAGTTATTCAATCAAATTGTTTACTGGAATTTTACTGGAACAAGAAAAATACCTTTATATAGTAGTCTTATGTTTAAATCTGTACTGCCTTCTGTGTTACGAATGCGAACAGAATAATTTCCGAAATTCTTGTGTGTAAGTGGTGCAATGTCGGATAACAGACAAAAATTTTGTTGTCTTTACACTCATGTATTTTCCAAGTATTCAGCTTTCCACCGGCTGTCTGGTGCCAGAAGACCAAAGGGATTTCAAAGATTCCACTCGAAAAGATATATTGACAGGCTTTGAGATTTCTGTCTTAGCATCAAAGGTTGTTCCATTAACAAGAATTGTTGGTTTGTCTATAGAATAAGAAAATAATATTGTTAAAAATCTTAAAAAGTAAAAACATATATTAGACATATTAAGTGATACTGAAAATTTTGAAAGTATGAGCCGTCGGATAACTGTTACAAAACGAATATTTATCACACATCACAAAAAATAGAAATCTAGCCAAATGTGCATGTGACTGGACCAAGTCAGGAACCTCGTCATTGTTGTTACATACATAATCTTGTGTAATTTTATTCATCTGGTATTAATGGTAGATCTTTGATAGTTTCTGTTTAAATCACAATATTTTACTTGTCAGATGCAAAGGTTTAAGACATTTAAAATTTCTGTCACAATGCTCTTTAACTTTGTTCTTTATTTTGGCCTTTTAACTATTTTGATTCGAGCGCCACTGATGAGTCTTCTGTAGACGAAACTCGCTTCAGCATGGCCTACAAAACTTTACGCCTGGTATCTATTATGAGTTTAGTCACAACGTATAACTCAATGACATTGTTTGTTGTCAATAGTAGCGAAAAGACACCTGTTAATGTATGTAATATAGGTTTTGGCTGTCTCAATAATTACATATATAAATTGCATTTTCTGACCTAGTTTTTATTGTGTGATTAAATGGTTATATTTTTAACTGAAATTGGGCTTTGAACTAGCGCTCAGTTTCTGTGAGTAATATTGGACCTGAACTGCGTGTCCTTTTTCTTTTGTTGATAGTTTTGTACCTATCTGATGAACCAAACTAGTCTTTTAAAACAGATTTTTACGATTTGTTCTTATGTTCTGTTTTGTACCACTGTAACAGAATAGAATAGGGTTGGGCAAACACCTTTATCCCAGTATAATTAAAATATAGAGCCTGTGTCCACGCTTTGCTAACAATAATATGTTCCCATTGAAGTTTGTCCTCTTCTCATTTTCTCATTTTGTGTATATGATGTATGAAGCAAACAGTGTGTACATTTTAACGTTATAAAGTGTCAGGAAAATACAAAATTACATGACCACTTAATTTTAATTGTCAATTTAATTTGTATCAACACTTGAAATTTACATTCGTCCAATTTGTTTTTTTTTTAATTTAGATTACCCGGACACTAAAAGTATTGTTCGTAATTATTGCACATTTGCCAATGGCAACTGCTTTATTAATATAACACTTAACCGTATTTGTAAAATCAATTGAAAGGTTACTGCCTTCTTTTAAGATATTACCTATTTCTAAAATTAGATATAAACGAAATATTGTATTACATTGTAAAATGAGTAAAATTTAATAGTTTAAAATGCGTGTTGTACTTCTTATGTATCAGAAATTACTATCAACTGGAAACGTGTTTTAAAATATACCGATGCAATATTTTACATCGTTTTGGGTTTTGAATAGTACAGTTTCTATTAAACTACACAAACCCATTTTTCCCATTTATTTCACATAGTTATTGTCCATAAAGCCTGTTTACATTGAAATACTGATTCGTCGACACTTTAAAAGGTTACTATTAGTAACCTTGTTTTGTTTGTTTTGAAGGAAATTTCACTGTACTAAAAGGATAATGATAACGGTTATAAATGTGTTTATGTTCCTGTTTTATGCTGTTAAAGAATTGCATCTTTTATTTTATATTTTGATTGAAATAAGGTTTCGATATTTTCAATTTGAAATAAAATTCGTTTCTTTTCTGTATTGGCGGTCTGTAACCTCGATTGTGATTGTTCTTTACAAAATTACAGAGCTCTGGCCAATTTTGAACTAGTCATATGAAGTTATTACAGCCACTCTTTCTACAGTAAAAGGTGGCCTTCAGAAATAATATTATATTCAACCAGCAATATTAATCAGTTGTGGATTAACAAAAATACCTACTGTAAAATATTAAATCATAATCTTATCAATTTTGAAGAAAAATTTTAAAAAGTTCCTACCCCAAGTTCAATTGGAAGATTGAATACATCTTTTCATTACCGAACTCCAAGGAAAATTCAAAACTGAAAGTCCCTCGTCAAATGGCAAAATAAAAAGCTCAAACACATCAAACGAACGGAAAACAACTGTTGATACAAATTACTTAATTTAGGCCACGCAATTTATTACTTTGAGAAGAACCACATTGTATTTTCTAACAAATAATCTGTATTCCTATAGGTACTAATTGTGCACCTGACTGGCTGAATTGATTGATCGTTACGATATGTTTGTGTACCACTCACTAGCGATATGTTTTCGTGGTCTTGGAATTTAATTACCAGAACAGTCGTCTAATCTGTAAATTTACCGTTTGTGTCTTAATCCCAATTTTGACATTTTGACAGAGTGTGGATTCGAGTGATGCATGCTTAGCAAGAAACGCTTTACTTATCGACGCTTTTTGAGTTCATACGATTTTTTGTTGTTATGTTGATTTGACATCTTAATCGATTTTTAGATTAAACATCGGCTAACTGCTGTTGTCTTAAGATATGACGTGGACGTTTGATCTTTTTGAAGACTCAATTTTGATATCTAATTAAACAATTTGTAGTTTGCCGTGCTGTCGAGTTGCTTTCTTGCTGACGCCTATACAAAACTCATTTTATCAACATTGAATAAACTCACATGTGACATTGACCTTAACATGATCTTCTCCAAAGCCAAATTCATTTTAAACTTGACATTTATAATATCCAGTATTTGTACGATGAATTCTTGATATCTGTAATGTAGATACACTATTGTTATATCCATCAAACCTTTGATTTCCTTATTTTCATTAAAATCCATGTAACATTGTTCATTTCTGTAGTTGAAGAATCAATTAGGCAAGTAATATTAAGATTGGTTCTTTCCGACATTTTGACATTTTTCCTCCCTTGAATTCTGACATGAGGAGACGCTGTAAAGAAAAATATATTTAAATACGTAATGAAGTATAAACTATAATTACCTCCACACTTTTCAGTATTCTTATTATACCCCGCTTTAAAAAGATGGGGTATACTGTTTTACCTCTGTGTGTCCGTCCGCCCGTCCATCCGTATCATGAATATTTTTCGTCGCATTTTCTCAGGAACCACATGATAAGGATTTCTGAAATTTGGTTTCAGGGTTTATATAAGTCAGCTATACCGTGTGATACGTTTTCAGATTCATCACTCAACAACTTCCTGTTTACCGAACACTTACATATTTTTACACTATTGAAATTATCCACTGGCGGCGGGGTATCATCAGTGAGCAGTAGCTCGAAGTTTTCACTTGTACAACCAAATTTAATATTCTACGAACAATTTTAGTAAGCATTGTATGAATTGGTTCATATGGTAAAAAGCTTTAGCTAATTACAAAATTACGAAACAAACTTTCTGTTAATGCCCCAATCCTACAGTAGGCTACATATGGATAGCTTATATACGGATAAGTCGTTATAGTATATTCATCATTTTACCTTTGACAAATAGTTGAATAGTCGTTTCTATTTTAGAACTGTAGTTGTTGTTGGCAGTGCAAGTAAAGTTTTAAGATGATCATATCTTGACGATGTAAATGTATACTTGATGCATCCAGGCCCACCAGTAATTATTTTTTACGATTCTGATATAAAATCATTTCTTCTTCTGGCAGACCACTTTCAACAAAACATGCAATGGTAGCTTCATTTCCTTCAATTACTACAAGGATGCCGTTGGAGGTCGCATTTTCTATGAACATATCCACAGGTTTTCTGTAAATATAAACCAAAATTACAGTGCTTGTTCTTTGTAAATTTGAACAGGTTTTCATATTTGTAGTCAAATTTCCGTTTATTTTTCATTTTCGTAATAAACGTTTTACAATTTCATCACTCTTGAACATTTGATCTTTTTCACATGGCGGTAATCAAAGTTACCACACCTTGAGGAAATCAAGAATAGCTTGAGAAAAAACAAAGTTAGACAAATACATGCGAAATGGAAATTACTCTCATAATCGAATGGCGAACAACAACATTTTCTATTTTTGTCATTGTTGAATTAAAGCAGATATTGATTATTCGTCAATGAGACAGTTAGCAAACGATACAATAAAACCAAATAGTCACCTAGATGTCAACATAATGTGTTCAACAATATACATTTAGAATAGAGAATGAGAACGGGAATATGTCAAAGAAACAACAACCCGACCAAAAGCAGAAAACAGCTCAAGGCCACCAATGGGTCTTCAACGCAGCAAGAAAATCCTGCACCTGAGGACTCAGGTTAAATGAAGTCCGAGTCCGATGTTAGAATATGTAACAAAAGAAACTAGGCAAAATGATAATGATCAACACAAATTAACAAAGGACTACTAGCAGTTACTATGAAGCCAGCTCCAGACATCTATTAAACTGATCGAAAGATTATGTCTTCATCATATGAAAATCAATCACTATCCACCCGTTAGGGCTTTAGTATCATGCCATAACAAATCATACGAGAAAACATAACCCGTATCCTGCCAACATCCGGTTTTAGAATAAATGTGCTTATTAAGAAGAGATGCATGCATAGCAGGAGATTCTTACTCGACGCATCCTGTCTCGCTCCGTTTTGAAGTGATTCTCTCTAATTTTTCGTTTAGCTTGTATTTTCCAAATTAAGTTAAGAGTTTACAACATCTGTTCTTATTTAATAGATGTAATAAGTTTCAAATGGCATGTATACAGATATCAGTTACTTTAATCTTTAGATTTGGTTTATTTTAAAATTCTTATCATCGACATTAAAAATCTCAAATTCATTTTTTCAACTGTGATATTTATTTTTGTAAGTTATATCAATATAGTGCTGTCCTTGTTTGCCAAAACAAAATTGTGTAAATGAATTATATATGTAAAGTATATGCCTTTTATTAGCAGACCGACAAGTTTCAAATGAATAACAAAAGAACTATTGTGTAAAGATATTATCGCAAACAATTTAATAGCAAGCATAGACATGTAACATTTAAATGTCTTATAGATAAAGTAAAACAACAATTTACAGTTTTCTGTTAGCATTTTAACTATACTTTGTATAAGGTGCGAAACGGGTAGAATGTGAGGAATTGCCGAGAAGAATACAAATAAAGTTCGTGTTTTTGACAATTGTATGTTTTTTTATACTGCAACTCATCAAATCTTTTGCAAATAAGATAATTTTGGTAAAAAAAATTCTAAATTTGAAGCAGACGACATAACATTTCCGCGAACCGTCAGATAACTCTACGGAAACACTTTATCAACATAACAAATGTTATACGGTCAGTGACTGTATACAGCGAAGGATTAAAATGCATATCGAATGCACAAATAGAAAAGGTTGCAGTGTAAAAGACATTTATTGAAAAAATAAGTAAATGACCCTAGTACATATTTTGTACTTACTATATAAATGCACTATGAAGTTCTTTTGCACTGCATAGCCATCTACTATTGAGTTGCAACGGTAAAGTCCTTGGTCTGCTGCATTGAAATCAATTACTTGAAGATTTTATTCTCCAATTTCATGTTGTCCAGTTATAGCCAGTCGTTTATAACTTTTTAGTGTATCTTTAATGTTATTTCCATCAGAAATAACTGTCAGATTTGTGGGACCACGCCACACAACAGGAAAGCAACTGAATGGTAGGGACACTCTAATCTAATAGCAGACCCCTTTTAACATACAATATGTCTGCCGTAGCTGTTAAACCTGTAAGTGAAGCATACTAGTATTAATAAATGCTTTCTTTCTTTATATTACTACTAACAAAATATTGAAAGAACGAATGCTGAAAACACATGTCTACAAGATTTAAAACTATATTTTTTATTTTTCCGTGATTCATTTTAATAACACAGGTTCAACCACTGCATCGCGTGCTGTGCGAAATTGCTCCTCTCTAGACAATTAAATATTTAAATGCCAATCTGCATACATAAGAATTAGGCAGTGATGTGATGAAAACATGACAAACAAAGAACCGCTCAAATTTACATTAATTTGTGTTTAAAATGTAAAATGGTGAACGAATATAACATTCGTTTCCTTTTCCTGTTCTGGTATTTCAAGATATAATTTGGTTGAAATGCAGTAGAAATTGACAATTAAGGGAGCTATCTCTGTAATTTGGTATTATTCTAACCAAAACTTATCTAGAGATTTCTCGAATTACCAGACACACAGAAACGAAAGACCTACCGTTTTTCAACTCAGGATGAGGGTAACTCCATATAGGATGGTTAAGTCAGTGTTTTTTTTCGGCCATGTTGTGAATTTTTTCGAGCGAGAGTAGAGAAATATAGTATCGGACGAGATAAGGTGGTGTATTCTGTTTCTCTCCTGATTTATAGACGATATCCATGAAAACTTCATCTTTGAAAAAATATATCGTATTTTGTCTATGTGACGTCATCATACATAGTTGTCTTTATTTCATGAAGATACATTAGAGTAATTAAAGGAAAGCAAAAAGAACAAAGAGCGATAATGACCTCATTAAGCCCATTTTATTAATGTGACATGACTGTAAGTGTTGCTATCCATCTATTGCAGTTCATTCCAAATTCTGACCCAATTGTAATATTGTTGTGGTAGCAATTTTAAATTGCTAAAAAATGTCCAAATTACGTTTTCACACTATTTTCTTTTAAAAATCTTCTATACTGATAAGGAATCAGACATCAGTTGAAATCCCCAAGTTTTTGAGGGTTTGTGTTGCTCGTTCTTTAGTTTTGAATGTTTTGTGTTTTGTGTACTGTTGTTTGTCTTTTCGTCGTTTTGTTTTGTTTGTTTGTAATGTCATTGTCAGTTTGTTTTCGACTCATGAATTTGAATGTCCCTTTAATATCTTTCGCCTCAAGTTTTGAATTAAAACATGTTCTTTTGAAATATTGATTTTATCTCCATATAAATTTTTAGGAAACACATTTTAAGCATAAAGTCATATGAACTTCAAATTAAAATAAAAAGTTGAATATTTTTATTTACTTGAACTATGACTTTAAAACTACAAAACAAGTGTACGTGAACTTTCTTGTAAAAGAAAATCCGTTAGATGTTTTATTAAAGTTTTCATAAATGTATTGCTATTGAATTATTGTCATCCTTACCCTAATTCGCCGATATTTTCACGTATGCAGCGTCCTCAACTTCGAAACCTTTCGTTAAAACTTCGACCACCGCACAGTGCAAGTACGAGGGGAAAACCGTGATGAAAGAATGCAAAGAAACGTGCACTGGTAGGTAAATAGTAATTACTGAATCTTAAAGAGCAATTTTAATACAATAAATCATTTAACAACTGTTAAGGAAAAGTTAGATTAACAAATTGGAATGCATGGAAAATATGAAAAATATAATTCATGGCTCTATCAGCTCATTTATTTGTCACGTGCTCCATATGCTCATTGTTGATTGTTATATCAATTTCAAGATCCAGTAAACAACGGCAACAAACTCGAAAGTTAATTAGCTTGCGATCAACAATCAATGATTGAAATATCATTGTCGAAAATACGTTATAGATTCGTAATAGATACAAAACGTGCATACAGGACCTAGTTTAGTATATAAGCATTCATTGGTTCAATAATTTTGATATCATTAGAATTAAAAGAAACTCGTTTCATATGACTTTAAAGATATATATTTCACCATGTATTTTAGATATTCATTGAAAGAAAGCTTTGTAGCTTGCAAAGAAAAGCACAATTTTAGAAGAAATAATCCAAAACTTAAATTTTTACATATGTTTTTAGAAATCAATAAATTACCATCTCTCACCTTTCAATTGACTCTTTAACAATATGTGAAGAAATTGTATAAGGCAAGGGATGAAACTCTTTAAACGTAATATCGATGATGTGGAATTAAAGTCTTATAGGATTATAAGTATGCTTTATTTTATAGCCTTGCACTTTGATGCTTGGTTGTGGTTTTCTAGAGTAATTTGTTAAAATTTCTGACCAATTTTGTTTGATAAAACAAATTGCAATTGGGTTAGAATTTTGAACGAACTGCAATAGGTGGAGAGCAACATTTACAGTCAAGTCACAGTAACGAAATTTCAACTCTTGATCTACTATTTCTATTTATGTTTACTTTAAAGTTGAGATGTTACTAAATAAAACAGGCAGTGTTCAACCCGTGGTGTTCTACAGTTAATGTCAGCAAAATTTAAATCACCACAATGAATTGTGTTTCCCGTCGATTTAAGCCAATGTTTTTAATATTAGTACACATTTGTGCAGGTTTTAATATTGCTGAAAATAAAACGATAAAAATAAAATCCAAATATTTATAAAATAATTTTATTCTCTTCTCGAATAGAAACTCTACATCATTTGCCCTGTTCCACAATTCTTCAGTGGGAAAACACAAGATCTTTAATATAGCAATACAGACTGTATATACTTAAAAGAGTGCAAACTCGGGTGTTCCAGAATGGATAAGCAATTCCTGCACTGCTACACTTGTGAGACCTGCCGTGTTGGTCATGGCAAGTAAAACGTCGCTTATAAGTCGTATTCGGTTATGTAATAATCAAGGAACATAGGACGGGTTGTGGCTACTACAAGTAAGAGGAATATATCGGTGGTCGTGAGTTACACATAAATTCCATTACGGTCAACCAATGCAAGGTGATGTCCGAAAATATTGGAATAGATTACATCAACTTTAGCATTTGGAGCCTAGCTGTGGTTTCATTGCATGGTGAAAAAGGGTTGCTAAGGAAAATGGAAAGTTCACAAATGAAAATTGAAATCTGCGCTTTTGTCTGAAAGCTTAGTTTTCAACCCTCTCTTGTCATATTAATTGAATTTTAATGGAAAAATAGAAATATTATAATAGAATGACAAAATAAAACGACATGCTAATCTTTTGATATAATTTAGCTAATAATGAAAACGATGATGATAGGTATACTTTATATCATTTTGCCAATTTTACTTGACAGTACATACGGTTTTAGGGCAAATACAAAGTGATATGATTTCAGAATTTGTAAAGTGATTTAAACAATTGTAATCAGTCATTTGCTCAATATTCGTCTATAATGTCGAAGAAAACCTTTTACAGATATACAGCTCACGATTTGATACAAACCGAAATATAACAACCCTTCAACAGGAACATAATAAATCTGCCATCATTCATATCAACCTAAAATAAAATTACATTTACATACTTAAACATTTTTCTCAATATCTTCGAACACTCAAGAGAAATATCAGTGTTTCTTTTAACAAATCTATATATATAAAATACGCATAAAATCATAAATTTCAAAACACTTTTGATAAATCGTTGAGTATATATATATTTCGTGAAGGTACATTATTATAATATAAATCTCTAAATATAATTGAAAACATTACAAAATGCTCCTAACACAGTCATACACATGATGAGAGAATCATCTGTTATATAACTGAAGGTAAACAGTAGCCTTTTCAACTCAATTTGACAGTTTGTTCTTTTGTTGTGCTGTTACACAATTGTCCCAGAATGTCGAGCGCTCATGAATATGCTTAACCAAGCAACATTATGTGTGCACCTGTCCAAAGTCAGGAGCCTGAAATTCAAAGATTGTTGTTTGTCGATGTCTGCTACTTGTTATAACATTTTATCAATTCGGAGCCTTTTATAACTGACTATATGGTATATGTTTTGCTTGTGTTGAAGGTCGTCTGGTTACCTGTAGACGCTTACTTGTACGTCATTTTGACTGTAGTGGATAGTTGTCTCATCATTTGCAATCGATATTTTGAAAATGAATCCGGACTCACTGCGAGTTGCATGTAAAGAGGGACGAAAGATACCAGAGGGACAGTCAAACTCATAGATTGAAAATAAACTGACAACGCCATGGCTAAAAATAAAAGACAAACAGACAAATAATAGTATAGAAGACACAACATAGAAAACTAAAGACTACAACACGAACCCCACCAAAACTGGGGTGATCTCAGGTGCTCCGGAAGGGTAAGCAGATCCTGCTTCACATGTGGCACCCGTCGTGTTGCTTGTGTTATTAGAAATCCGGTAAATAGTCTAATTCGGTAGGTCACATTCGTGAAAAGGAAAGGGTATTGTAGTTACGACATAAGGAACATATCCGATATCATCTGTGAAACGGTTATTCCATAACGGTCCACCAACTAGTGATGGTGTCCGTAAAATTTTCGAAGGATGATTTCAACTTCACCACTTGGAACTCTTGGTTTAATAGCTTCCTTGTGAGCAGCAATCCTCTATCAAGGAAATCATGATAGAAAATACAAGCCCGGAATGTCGTATCAATTGGGAGATATATACTCCGTATGCAGGCGCTGCTGGAATGTTGCTACATAGAAATGGAAAGTTCACAGTAGACACGATATCAGATTATGGAAGCAATAAATACCTATTTTGTAACATATTATAGCAAAAAAAACAAACTTAGTTTGAATTAGATTATCAAAGCTATTACTTTTAGTCGTACCCTCGGTCTCAGGCAGTCCTTATTGGGACTCATCAAATCATGCCACTAGAGCAATAATTGCAAACAATTTAACATAGAACCGTCATGTTAGACTAATATCAACTAATTAAAGCCTTACAATATATTTTTAAAGTATTTTATTGGTATTATTCGGATTAATACAGAAAATAAAATGTTTTCCAAAATCAAAGCTATATTGTACAATATAATGACCAACCATTGTTTGAACATATCACTTCATTGAATGTTTTAAGTTCCAAAAGCGTAATAATTTAATTTACCTTTACTTGTCAATTTAGAAGTAAAATGTTCGAATACTTACTCAATATCATTAGACTTTTGTAATTATGTAGAATTTCATTGTATTACCATATGCTTACTACACCATTTGATTACTTTGATTAATACCTTGCAGTTATGAATATTTCCGAAAATAGGCATATCCGGTATGGTGCCAGCTACATAAAGGTCCTTATAATTGCTTCCTCTATGTACAAGATTGATACGTTTTGACAATTTCTATTTTTAATCCGATAACAAAAATTATGTTTTATAGGAAAGACTTGTCTTCTCGCACAGAACATGTAAAGATTTCAAAGAATTCCGTCAACTGAAAATTGATATGGCAATACAAACATGAGGAATAGGCCTTAACGTTTAATACTGAAAAAGGCAACGGAGGCTGAGTGGTTTAGGTAGTTGATCTAATGTATAACTAACCTGTCAACACTGAGGTTGTGAGACGAACCCCGAATATGGCAGGTGCGTTTGATTCCAATCGTGAGTTTTCCTCCCAAAGGTCGTGGTTCTCCACGAGCACTCCGGCCTCTCCACAAATATAAAATGACCGCTACAATATAGCCAGGTTTATGAAAATGGCGTTAAGCCCTTATATTTAATCAATCAATCAATCAATTGATAAAAAATAAAAGAGATGCCTTAGTTGTCTAATGATGTTTTATTGTTATATATCACAGGGCTTTAAAAACATTTATAAAACTTAAAAAAAGACCTTGGAAAAACCATACATGTACATATGTATATTAACTTTTAGAATCCACCCACAATTATTTAATCTTTACCAGAAACTGCTATCAACTTTTTCTAATAGAGTAAAACGTGAAACTTTAATTTTTTATAATGTTTACTTTTGTTTTATCTTTCTATTTGTATATTACACTGTTAGGTGCTTTTCTTTGACTATTACTATTAAAAAGACCAAACTTAAGGCGAAATATTGAAAAAAAAAAAAAACCAATCTTATACAAAAGTTGCAGAGATGATATGACCAGAAACTTTGTTTGTTTATTGGTGTTCAACACTACTTTCAGTGCCTTTTGCTATATTATGCGACCAGTTTTATTGGCAGAGGAAGCACAAGAAAACAGAAAACAAAACACCTTCGCAAAAATACCCAGCATTTCTTGTCAATTAAGATCGCAGTCGAAAACACCTCAAATCGAGCGGGATTCAAACTTACAACCTCAGAGTTGACATGTCAGTTAACTGTAAATGATAATATGAGACTACTCTGCCACCAATAATAAAGTCTAAAAGACCAAACGAATAGCCGACCTATGTATATGATTTAAAGATGAAACAAAATTATATTACAATTATGAAATTGTTCATGCTTTTATCTTTCATAAGCCGATTCAATACCCTTGTTTTACACAATTTATCTCATATGATTTGCATATTTACAAATAATTGAATGTGGTTAGTTCGCAGGAATTTGGTTTCTCTTTGATAAACCATGTTGCCAAAACTACTATAGACATGAATGAAATATTGGGGTTCATAGAAAGTTGAAATTGAAAGATAAAAGAACAAATGTTTGGGTTGGGAATTATAGGGACTACACATAGTTCTTCTAGAGCTTAATGATGTGTAAACGGGGCCACTGACTCACAACCTTTACATACAAAGTCCGTTGGACTTTCATTTACATATAGCAAGTTAATCGACCCCATTTTTCTGTAACATCAATAACCTCTAGAAAAAGGGATTTAACCCTATAGTAAAAGGAATATCCACCTGTAAAACATAGCAGTTTTCTCATATCAATACAATAGAAATAAATACTTGGTCATTGTATTATAGGATTTAAAGCCTTTTTCTTTAGGTTATTGATTAGTTAACTGTGTCCAATTTACTCACAAACTGAAGACCTAAATCCAATATGTAAGATAAACAATAAAACCATAAATCCTGCTATTTGGCATACTTATGTTTTTGGGAAGCAATTTGTTCAATATATTTTAGTTTTTGATTTTCAATTTACTTGGTCCGGAAACTCATTGAAATATGCAATTTGAAAACAATAGCCTCTGGTGCCTCTAGCATATCTGAAGAGACATTAATTGTAAAATTCCCATCTGGTGCGGAAGAGTAGAGATCCCATTAATGTTAATAAAGCTTACAATATTTAAAGAAGTTAAGCATTGCGTTCCCCTTCGAACTAATGATCAATGGACCTTTAGATTATTTGCTAACGGATGGCGTTTTCATATGTTTCTTTTACAAATGCCACGTGTCAGACTTTATTGAGAGACTTTAAAAGTAAGATCAGTTGGAATTGTATTTTATATAATTTGTGAAAAACAAAAGAATGAACAAATATCTTTAACTCATGTACTACTAAAATTATTGACCGCACACCTCAATTTGAGCACTAGTCAGTGTACGATTAGCACTAGAATAAACAGAAGTAAATAATTTAAAAATACAGTTCAAAACCTAGTGTTTGTCCAAATAGGATCAACTAATCCTAAACCTTTCTAAATTGTCCGTAAATAAATTTTGAAATTATTAAGAAACTAAGGATTCAATTCCCTCAGGCAAAGTTGACCTTAAATGGATTTGGTCATACAGCTCGTCAATTGTTTTGGTCCTTGTAAATCCTTCGCTTTCAAATATTCGACTTTGAGCGTTCCTGATGAAGGTAAATCCAGAAAAGCGGTTCGGACGCATGAAATTTATAACGTGTTGTTTTCATTTTTACAGCACTGGGTCGATACCTCTACTGGTGGACTACCAGTCTCCGAGGGTATCATCAGCTCAGTAGTCAGTATTTTGGTACTGACATGATCTATAACAAACCTTCCTAAAATTGTCCGTAAATAAATTTTGAAATTGTAAAGAAACTAAGGTTTCAACTCCCTCAGGTAAAGTTGATCTTAGATGGATTTGGCTTTCTTTAGGTCATTTTCGGTCATACAGCTCTTCAACTGTTTCGGTTCTGAAACATCCTTGCCTTTCAAATATTCGGCTTTGAGCGTGACTGATGAAGGTATATCCAGAAAAGCGCTTCGGACACATGAAATTTATAACGTGTTGTTTTCATTATTTAATCTTTGATGGTAAATTGTCAATGTTCTTTTGCACGTGCTATGCAATCTGAAATTTGAAGTGATAGAAATCTATGTTTCATTGCTGGAAGATGATAGACGAAAACAATCGCCTGTTAAAGAATAGTGCAGCCATTTGGTTGACCACGTGTCGGTGTCTCAACTCACTAGCGACATGTTTTTGGCGGTTTAAGTTCTTTAGATACCACTATTGCATCTGTAATTTTACAGATTGTGTCCTATTTCCGATTGTGACATTTTGATTAAGTGTTAATTCACATGTCGGATGATACATATCAGGAGATGCTTGCCCTGTCGACATATCCGGTCTCGAATCTTTTGGCATTCATACGAGTCCCTCGGTTTTTGTTTGTTGTCTTGATTTGTCTTTTTAATCGATTTATAAGATTTAAACATCGGTAAACTATTGTCCCTTAATTTAGATACAAGTATGAAATCGTTTATCGGTGCCAAATTCCATAAAAGTCCAAACATGAAGCAGATTTTCTAGTGTGAGTGGTACCTTTAATGACACCATCACTGTGGTATATCAGATTTAAGCATTCGCTGAATATGAATTATCGAGCGAGAAGTCATCCTTAGTATATCTGAATATAAAATAATAAAAAAGCGGTGGGCAAAATGTTCAATTCTTTTCTTTTTCATCACAAAGTTAGATTTTCGGGACCTAAAACAAGCAATTTGTATTTACGGTTTCCAATTTTGTGTAGAGAAAATCGAAAGTTCTGATATTGTTGCAAAATTAAAATGATTGTTTGATGATTGTTGAGTGGGAGATTCTACTGCTGACACCGCTGTTGGATACAAGGCAATCTCTTTTGAAAAGACATATGTGTTGTCAATTATTGTGGTTTAGTCTACGAAAAAATTCCAATACAGCTACTCCTAAATGTACAAACTTAAAGCTTTACCATAAAAAATAAAACGTTACATATGATGAGTTTATTTATAACGCTTAAATACAACTTTTATAAGTTTATTGCTTAAACTATCCAAAAGAATTATTTGATGTGGACAAATTGATAGAGTGAAAATACTTTAGGTTTTTTTTCTTTTAAAACACAAAACACAAAATGTGAAAAAACAGTCTTATGGAGAGTTGTCTCATTGGCACTAATACCACATCTTATTATTTCTATTCACAGCACTTGGATTGTAATCTTTTATGTGCAACAATGTTTTATGATACAGATGTTAGCAATAACGGATCGCTGTTGCCAGCATTTTGTTCCATATTTTTTCTTCAACATCTTGATTTGAACTCTTCGTGGACATCATCATCATTTGATTGAATATTGTTCGAATGTCACTTTCATTACTTTCACCACTCCAAGAGACCTTACAGCACATAACATCTTTAAGTTTTCCATGTTTAGAAAGAACGACAAGAGCAACTATGCAAACAAAGGAAGTTATAATGACAGCAATAATCCCACCTACAACGGTCCATTCAATTGATAAAAAGGAATGTGTTTCTTGTTTTCTTCTTTTGTTACTCCTGAAAGTATATACATTTTCTATTTATTATGCACATGCATATAGCCATTTCAATGTTTCGCTGCATTTATTTATTGCATATCTAAACATTTGAATTGTTAGAATCAATCTGCAAAATAGTTTAATTATTATCAACGCGAAATATTCTGTGTTATCTGATTATTTGTTCGGACACACTCGTCAAATTTTTATGACATTCATGAAATAGATTAAATACAAAAGCAGAAAATGAATTGAAATAATCTCGATTGCTACGATACTCATATTACATATTTGCTCTTGAGGAACAACTCTCACCTAAAAATAAACCACAAATAATTAATAGAAGCCGTTGGTAACTGTCTACCATGGTTATTTTCTTTAATTGTTGTAGCATAAAATTCAACGAAGATTCCAGGCTTATAATTTGCTGATAAAGCAGGTGTTGGTTTTCTCTTGTACTGTGACTTGACTACTTGACCATGTGATTAAGGATGTTGATATTGGCGACTCCATGTCCTAACCTCCTCATTACAAGGTCCCTATTCATATATAATGCAGCTGGCAATGTATTAACTGGTAACGGAATGCCAATCTAATTTATAAATTATTTTACACTGAGTAATTATTAATATTATATACCTGTACATGTGTTCAGCGTATTTTGGTGTACACTATAACGCTTCACACCTACATCACAAGATATTGTTAAATTTCCAGTACAGGTCTCATCGTTAAAATAATGATGAAGGGTTTCTGTCATGTAATAAAACATTCCATTCATCCAAACACTAGTTTTTAAACGATTTGTTACCTCTTCTTCCTGTACAAAAGCAAGAATTCATAAATGTGTGCGTAAACCAACTTTGCATATTATTTTAAGTGATCATTATCATTTTAAATTCATATTCTCTCAATTTTATACTTTTAAAACATACAATATGAATAAAAGTGACGTGAATATATGATATTAAGCAAAACACTACACAGAAAATGAATACTGAGCAACACGAACCCCGAAAACAGGGACGATCTAAGATGTCCTGAGGTGCTCTGGAAGGATGCGCATATTGAATTACTTCAATGCATGAGCAACTCGACATATTACAACCCGAATATAGTGGTCGAAATCGTGTCTTCAACAGACAACTTTCGTTTTATGGTTTTAATTCCCGATGCTAGACAAATTGTAGATAACAAAGAGTGACTTTTTAAAAGTCCCATTTCTTGTTTTTTCAAAAGATTTCCTTTAAAAGATTTTCTACCTCAGACCAACACTACCTTAGTACAAGTTTATTATTTTTCTTCACTTTTTGAGAAACCTTTCCATATTTGTTAAGATTTTATACTTAATATACTTTATATTTCTTAAATAACAATTTCCTTTTTCGAAAAATACAACACAAAACTAGTGAGATTTTGTGATGAAAATCGAAAATAAATCCAAACACAACATCCAAATTCCCTTTAATAATTTTTTTTCTGTTTTACTTCATGGCAAGGAAACTTACGGATTTTGAAAATAAAATAAAATATATCAAATCGATTATTTTATGAATCAGGTGGATAGAAAGTCCTTCTATTATAGGTTATGCCTTTTTACCATGGCGTTGTGAAATAAGTATTACAAAATACCGAACTCCAAGTTTGTCTTCGCCTTGTAAGTTTGGTATATTCCGCTTCTCTTTAACTTTAGGAGTTTTAACAATTTTTCAAAGTATTTGATAAGCCACGTTCCCTGGATGGTCGGGAATAATTTTGATATGCCTAATCTAACCACAACATATCCGCACAGCTTTCTTAAACAAAAGTTTTCGCATTGAACAATATACAATGTAGTTTCAATCGAAATTCATAAGTTGCATAAGTTGCAAAGATAATGACAATACTATGGCAAATAACGAAAAAGTCTACAAAATACAACATAGAAAACTAAAGATTAGGCAACAAGAGTCACACAAAACAGAGGTGCAAAATAGTGACCCGCAAGGGTAAACATTTACGTATGTTGTACCCGTCGTGTTGTCCATGCTAAGTATAAATTTGGTGATAGGGCTCATTCGGTGATGTCGCAACCCAGGTAAAGAGAACGGGATTGTGGCTTCCTAAATTGGAACATATCCATTGTCATTTGTAACACATTTATTCCAAAACGGTCAAACAAATTATGGTGAAGTTCGTTAATCGTTCGATTGGATGACTTCAACTTTACCACAAGAAATATTAAGTGCATTAAGTTTCAAGTAAACAATAATCCTTTATCAAGGTAAAATGATAGGATACATCAACTGGGAGATATATACTTTATTGTCAGGCGTTTTGAGCGTTGCTGCTAAGGATGGGTCCAGATGTACGATTCGAACGCATGAGATTTTTATAGTATTATTTCCTTTTCAATACCCTTGTATTTCCATTTTACTTAAATTGTACATGTATATGAATTAAACAGTGTGTACTATCAGCTACAAAATGTTTGATGTTGGCGTCTCCCTCAGATTTATTTTTAGTTTGTTTTAATTTTCAAGTCATTCGTGCAGATATGTCTATGAAGTATGTTTACTCAGTTTTGGCTGCTAAATGCCAATCATTAGGAAAGTGTACATGAAATTATGTGTTAAAACATTGTTTGAACTATCAACTACCAAAACCTTTTATGTTTGCGTCTTTGTCAGATTAATTTATATGTTTGTTTTAAATTAAAAAAAAAATGTGTTTCTGTGATGTATATCTACACAATTTTGGCTGTTGGATTACATTATTGTCTCGTTTACCAACTATGTCTGTTTGGGTTGCTCACCCAATTGTGCAATAATGTGAAAATATAAACAACTGTAATACAAGTGGGAGGTTTCGCTATCTATAAAATCAGGTTTAACTCATCATTTTTGAGAAAATTACTATATTAAGCCAGGAATATGACAGTTGTTTTCCAGTCGTTCTGTTGGTTGATTTAGTTGAACGTTTGATTTTGTCAGGTTTTATGGACTTCCCTCTCTTGAATTTACCTTGGAGCTCGGTATTTTGTTAATATTTGTATACTCTTGGACTTTTGTTAAATTAGTTTAATTAGTCCATCATACATGTATTAAATGAGACTTCATCGAAATAGTCCTTTATTTAAAAATGTCAGCCTAATGAATCCTGTTTTGCTCTATAATGACAAGCCTTCAATCTAGAATAAAAAATAACAAAACAATTTAAGACGAATACTTAATCTTGTTTTTTTCTTCAATTTTCAGGGTCAGAATGTCATGCAAAGAAGACGACGACAATATTAAAAACCCGTTTTCCAAGTATAGTCAAGATGTCGTCAAATATGTTAACCAGTAAGAACTCAATGAATGAAAATACATACTCAATGTGCCATTTGAATATTTATGGAGTTACGACCTCAGTTTTGCAAAACTAACAAGTTGTTTGAACTTGATATTCATTTGTATAAATATACAAACAAATTTTGGTCACTTTGGCAATCTCCCAAAAAGCTGAACGCGATTAGGTGCCCTAGAAGTAAATACATCCTTGTTAATATGAGGTCACATTATAATGCTTAAAACAAACAGGAAATGCTTGAGTGAAGTTTTAAAACCTTGAATGTGAAACGGACATATTAACCATTATTTCATATGATATAATGATAGTTAACCAATTCGAGATAATGATCACACGATTCAACGCTTTAGATAAAACCTATGGAAAATTATGATATTCTCTGCCTAGAAGTTACTGCAGTGATTGTGTACACAGTATATGAAAAATGAATGTATTATATTTTATACTTATTGACTGGGTATGAGTGGAATAGTAAGTTTATTGTCCCCGAGGTGCAACTATTGCCCTGAGGCGTAGCCGAGGGCAATAGTTGTATCCGAGGGGACAATAAACTTACTATTCCACGAATATCCAGTCAGTAAGTGTTTTATTATACCGAAAGAGACAACAGACAATATAGATATCGGGGCTAAATCAACTATAGTATACTAATATAAAAGCAGAAACACAACCATACTGTTTCACGTTTACTTCATATATATTCTGAATGCTAAGGCTACGTCCCGCACTGACGTCAACCCTAGATACAATAGGTAAAACGCGACGTCGTAACTCCCGCGGTATTCTCAACATTATCCAATCCCGTAGCTGCATTTGAAATTCCGCGAAATATAATGACGCTTGCGGTCAAATAGTTTCACCGAGGTCCAATAGTTGGAAACTATTGACCGGTCAAATAGTTCAACGCTTGCAATTTGAAAAATAGTGAAAATATTGTGTACTTATTTTATATAGAAAATGATAACTGAGGTATAATAATTTATACTTGTTGACTGGGTATGAGTGGAATAGTAAGTTTATTGTCCCCGATGTGTAACTATTGCCCTGAGGCGTAGCCGAGGGCAATAGTTGTATCCGAGGGACAATAAACTTATTATTCCACGAATATCCATTCAGTAAGTGTTTTAAAATACCGAAAGAGACAACAGACAATAAATGTCAGGGCTAAATGAATTATCGTAATATAAAAGAAGAGACACAACCATACTGTCTAACGTTTACTTCATTTTAGGCTACGTCCCGCACTGACGTCAACCCTAGATACAATAAATAAAACACGACGTTGTAACTCCCGCGGTATTCTCAACATCCTCCAATCCCGTAGCTGCAGTTGAAATTCCGCGAAATGACGCTTGTGCTCAAATAAGTAGTTGGAAACTATTGACCGGTAAAATAGGTCAACGCTTGCAATTTGAAAAGTAGTGAAAATATTGTGTATTTATTTTATATAGGAAATGATAACTGAGGTATAATAAATATATATATATTATGTATTGATAAACATACATTCAAATGTACTTTACATTTAGGAACAGGGTACACCTTTCTCAATTCAAGTGTGACATCAAGGTGTCCATTCCGCAATGTGGAAAGAACAGTTGTTGTTTTTGCTCGGTGGGATCTGGAAATAAATGAATTATTTATCTCATATTTTTACATTCGTTCTCTCATTATTTCACATTTCAAAACATCGTCACAACCTATGTATAAATGAGCCTCCTTCAAAAGCACAACAAATGTATTAAATGCAATTACCCAACTGAGATGCTCTGCAGAGATGAAAATATATATGGTTTACATTTCATTTTACATAAAGAAAATTCACTTCTTATTTCGTCAGGTTTGTACATTTCTTTTCCTCTGCCTAAATAACATGCAGTTAAAAATCGTGAATAAACCAATGTACAAAATGTATTGCCGTTGAAGCTCAACATTTTAGGGTAAATGCAACAACTTATTTTGTTGTCTTTATTTTCGAAGATCATTATATTATGGTCCTTTCAGATTAGCATTAATGTTCATCATAACCTTTTATCAAATATGGCCGTATTTACACCACAAATTTCACTCTGGGTTCAGAAAACCTGTGCATCTGGAAAAGGCTTAGAGCATGGCTGGACCTAGATATATAAAGTTATAATGCGTTTTAAGTTTCAGAAGATTAAAAATTAACTGGATTTTGCTATTCATTTAATTTTCATTCCTGCAGAAGGTTCCAAAATAAACTAAGTTGGGAAAGAGGTTTGAGAAGCTCCCTCATATAATAAATGTTGTGAGATGTATTGATTTCAATGGACAATAAATGGACAATAGATATCTGCAAACAATAGGTGATTTAAACTGTGTAACTGAGTGGACCGTATTAAATGATATTCAAGTGTTTGTTTATTTTATCTCCTGCAGACTGGAAAAATGCACATCAAAATCCAGGCAAGCTTTTAATTATCTGGAACATAAACTACATATAACGTTTACATATATAGGTCCTGTCATGCCTTAAAATTTCCTAGATGCATCGGTTTGTCTGTACTCAGAAAGATTTTGTGGTGCACATATTTTCAATTCCTTTTGATGAACCTTAAATACACCAATTAATAAAAACAATTGTTTTGCAAACGTAATAATTTCTATCATATCGTTACCTGTGTTCAGATTGTAAACTATGATTTCGATTTTCCTTAAACCATACGGACCCTTAACAAAATGTATAATGCTAATTTTATAGCTTTTAACTCAAATACAATTTTGTTTATATTTTTACTAAACGATTGGCTTTTGTCGCGTGATAAAAAAACCTGTTTTCTTGGGTAAGTTCACACCAAAATGCTTTTAAAAATCAATTGAACACATACGTGTACAAGCATAATCCACTTTTAATTGTCTTTTAATTACATCAATGGCTTTAACAGTCAGACTTGAAAATCTCTGATTTCATCAAAACATTTTCGATAAAGTATATAGAGCCGATATAAGATATAATATAGGCTACTTGATAATAAACAACAAGCAGCCATTTAAAAGATTGTTTTACGAGTTTTGTTCAACTGAAAAATGTGCATTCTATAATAAAGTATCAACGGACAATTACCACCAAGGAAGAGAAAATCGTCAATCAGTTTATCGTAAATTTTGTTTTAATGATGTTCGTGAAAAGAAGCGGGAACAAAGAATTCCGCTCAAACCGATGCAAGGAGCCGTATGAACTTGCAGTGAGCTGAGAGTTTTATTTTGCTCCGTGTTTAAGGCCTCACTGTGAATTTGAGAAGAAGAACAAGTGCTGTTCTTTTTATTTTTGTGCTTTTGCTGTGAACATACTAATTTTGTGTCATGGATGAATACCCCATATCATTTCTTTTCTATCATGTTGGAACTTATAAGGCATATATAAGGCATAGAAATATTCCCAAGAATATAACATTCCATGCTACTATTACTAATCACATTGTTTAAACATCAGAATAGAGACTTTTCATAAAATGTAAATATTTGCCATGCCATAATTGCACAGATTGACGGTGACATTATTAAAGCGGCGCTAAAAGCGAGGTTTTTTCAGAATTTTGGCAAAATGTTCTCCTTACAATGATATTCTGCAAAATTAAGATAGAACGCAAGCATCGCCAAAAAATAGATAAACATAAGATACACTTACTGTTAATATATCTTTTAGACGACAGCTATTTTTTCTACGTTATTTCTCAGTCTGTGCAAGCAAACTATTTCATTTTTTTTGTACATAAATTAGGCTGTTAGTTCTCTCGTTTGAATTGTTATACATTTTCATTTCGGGGCCTTTTATAGCTGACTATGCGGTATGGGCTTTGCTCATTGTTGAAGGCAGTACTGTGACCTTTAGTTGTTAATTTCTGTGTCATTTGGTCTCTTGTGGAGAGTTGTCTCATTGGCAATCATACCACATTTTCTTTTAATATTTCGAATATTCTTCGATTTAATTTAATTAACTGTAATGTTATGGCTGCCTTACCAACGAACAGGGTTTATTTTAAATCAAAACTATATAGTTTTACTTGAGAAATAAATTCCACTTTTGAAACTGAAAATCCGAGGTAGTTAATTTACTGGCATCTTTTGCGTGACGCCTGTCCTCTACGCTATTTTTAAGCATGTACAAGCAAAATATTTCCAGTATTCCGCTATATAACTGAATTGACTGTACTGTATTACCAACGAAAAGGACGTTTTTGAATCAAAACTATATTTGCACTTTTAATAAAAAAGATTCAACGTTTGATTTTGTAAATCCGAGGTATTTTTAAGGCCAATTTGGTCCCCAGTCATATTCTTTCCTTATAATACGCAGGTCCGCAAATGGGACAACAGTCACTTTAGGTTTTAATTTAATCAAAGTAGATTGATTTGGGTTAGGTTGGTCTTAGATGTGTTATTCACTATTGTAAACTACATGTCATTTGCATGTAATATGAAATTATCAAGGACAGGCTGAAGACACCAAAAGACATTTCAATTCATAAATCAATGACACACTGACAGCACCGAGAAACGACGAAAAGACAAACAACAGTCTACGAAATACAACATGTAAAACTAAATGCCTAGAAGGAATAACCATACCGTTAACCTGGTTGGGGATATTACGTGTTCCGGAAGGATAAGAAGATCCTGCTCCATATGTGGCACCTGATTTTGATCATACAATTCGGTGATGATACATTAAAGGTGAAAAGGACATTGTTGTGGTTACGACAATTGAAAGATATCCGTCGTCATCTTGAAATAAATATTCCACAACGGTCATTCAACTCTTCGAAGGAATGACTCCGAAGCCTTATAAGCAATTGAGAAATCATGATAGGAAACGCAAACTCTGGAAAATTGTACATACTTAGAGATATATACTCCATATGCAGGCGCTGCTATAATGTTGCTACATAGACATGGACAGTTCACAATTTAGAAGCTGTCTTTTTTGTCGTCAATTTTGTTCCCACTGTACCCTCATTGTCAATTTGTAGATGTAAGTCAAGATACGAGGTAGGCGTAACTGTATCTGTGGTATCATTCTATAGTGTTTGAGTATTAGATGCGGTCACGGCATTAAAATTTGAATTGTTTAGTTTTTATGATAGCACATATCGTGTGAGTGAAAATTGATTTTGTTTAGTTCAATATTCATTATTCCTTTCTTACGTTGTAAGCTATGTTCATTCCGAGGATGCATCCTAGGTTCCAATGGGGTCCGATATATATAAATATATATATATACAAGTCTAAATTGAAAACAACGTTCAAACCTATGATTGCGTTGGATAAAACCGCAATTTTATAAGTGTGCATGCAAAACAAATTTCTTGATAGAGGGTCTAAATACAGCACAAACAACATTTTCCAAAAGACCAAAAAGTGAAAAAGTATATTTTAAAAACGCATTTAACTAACAGGTCGAACAACAGATGTTCTTTAATCCTGCTGACTGCCATTGGCGATTGCCAAATAAACAAATCACAATATGTTACAAAATGGATCTTTTAAAGTTATTAATTTAATACCAAACAGAAAACAATAAGCTTGCGGAAAAGATGGTATACCGCAAACAAAAGGTGCAAAATTAGTACACCATATCCGGATTTCGACAATTAATGTCTCTTCAGTGATGTTAGGAATCGAAACGGTATTTGGAAGGCCATATAATTTACCTCAATTTAGGATAGACTCTGGAATTTTGAAGAGTCGAAATATTAGAAATAGGATGAACGGATCATATAAACCCGAAGGAAAATATAATACAAGCCCAAACGAAAAATATAAACAAGTCTAAATTGAAAACAACGTTCAAACCTATGATTGCGTTGGATAAAACCGCAATTTTATACGTGTTCATACAAAACAAATTTCTTGATAGAGGGTCTAAATACAGCACAAACAACATTTTCCAAAAGACCAAAAAGTGAAAAGTATATTTTAAAAACGCATTTGACTAACAGTTTGAGCAACAGATGTTCTTAAACCCTGCTGACTGCCATTGGCGATTGCCAAATAAACGGATCACAAGATGTTACAAAATGGATCTTTTAAAATTATTAATTTAATACCAAACAGAAAACCATAAGCTTTCGGAAAAGATGGTATACCGCAAACAAAAGGTGCAAAATTAGTACACCATGTCCGGATTTCGACAATTAATGTCTTTTCAGTGATGTTAAGAATCGAAACGGTATTTGGAAGGCCATATAATTTACCTCAATTTAGGATAGACTCTTGAATTTTGAAGAGTCGAAATATTAGAAATAGGATGAACGGATCATATAAACCCGAAGGAAAATATAATACAAGACCAAACGAAAATATAAACAAGTCTAAATTGAAAACAACGTTCAAACCTATGATTGCGTTGGATAAAACCGCAATTTTATACGTGTGCATGCAAAACAAATTTCTTGATAGAGGGGTCTAAATACAGCACAAACAACATTTTCTAAAAGACCAAAAAGTGAAAAAGTATATATATATAAAGGATTGCTACCGCCATGAACCTTCATATAATGATATTCTAAATTGTTGAGTCACAATTTGTTATGATTATCAAAATGAATAAGCCAGATAAGAATACAAATTTATAAAACTATATAAACACTCACATATAAAACTTTTGTCTGCCAACCTTAATTTCTTCTTGAAATCATATAATCCAAACGAACAAGAATAGTCACAATTTACATCGCTTTCACTGAAATTAAATATCTCCAGAACGGACTCAAACTTATCGTTTCCTTGTCTGTTGGTGACCCTGTATTTTTCTCATAATATTTTGTAGTGCTACCATGGAAGGATATAAGTGAGAAATTTGCTCCACCTGTCCATGTTGGTGTACTGTTTGTTTGTATTTCAATTTTGCAATACAACCTAGCCGTTTTTCCAAATACTATAGGTGGTTCAACGATAGTCCATTCGACTGCAAAAATATAAATTAAAAAGATTATATAAAATTTCTCGAAAAAGTGTGCCTAAGATACCTAAGGCAGCCAATTTCGAAGATGATAATGCACATATCTGTTACCATGTTTGGGTTTAAAGTTTCATGTTCAAAAGTTTTTTTAAATTCTAGATGAATGAACATTTTTTAATCAATTGACCACGAATAAAAACTTCGCGTTTTAGCCTTAAATCAATAAGTTTTAGCCAAAGACAACACGGCGTAAATATAAGACCAACTTGGTAATTTTCAAGCTTTGTACCGAGTATTATATTTTATAATATAGTGAAAATGGATTGTCTTGAGTTGTTTCTTTTGTTGACTAGTATATGTTGAATCTACAAATGCTTAATACTACATTTACCCAGTCCTACTACTTCTATGTAAAGGAACAGGAAAAGAAAGTTTCAAGTTTGAATAGTCCTAGGTATTTTTTATGCAGAATACTATTTATTGACCCCATTTTCTATTCCGTTTTGAACCTTAAACAATTCAGTTGAAATTCCTTCATGTTCAATGTGCAATATCAATTAAACAAATACCGATAAAAAGTGCAGGTATAGAATCAAGAATCAAGAACATTTATCTAACCGCTATAATATAATTAACAGACAAAATAACTCAGGTCATAAAATGTAAATCAATCTTCTGCACCCTACAGTCATAAATTAATACTTATTTCATAATAGGATTTCTAATTTTCTACTGATATCAGCATATCAATACTAAATAAAAAATACTGATTTAAAACAAAATGCTTCTTTGCACAATGTTTGTCGTTACCCAATATACTTTGAATTTTTCTTGGGAATCCAAATTTACAGTTCTTCATCCTGGTCGACCCTATCACATAACCTATCTTTTGAATTATTGTTAATTTGTTCTCGTCCTGAACTTGCATGCAATATTTGCCACATGGAGTAACTTAAACTAGAGGCTCTAAAGAGCCTGTGTCGCTCACCTTGGTCTATGTGCATATTAAACAAAGGACACAGATGGATTCATGACAAAATTGTGTTTTGGTGATGGTGATGTGTTTGTAGATCTTACTTTACTGAACATTCTTGATGCTTCCAATTATCTCTATCTATAATGAACTTGGCCCAGTAGTTACAGTGGAAAATATTTTGTAAAATTTACAAAATTTACAAAATTTATGAAAATTGTAAAAATGACTATAAAGGACAATAACTCCTTCAGGGTCAATTGACAATTTTGGTCATTTGACTTATTTGTAGATCTTACTTTGCTGTACATTATTGCTGTTTACAGTTTATCTCTATCTATAATAATATTCAAGATAATAACCAAAAGCTGCAAAATTTTCTTAAAATTACCAATTCAGGGCAGCAACCCAACAACGTGTTGCCTGATTGGTCTGAAAATTTAAGGGCAGATAGATCTTGACCTAATGAACAATTTTATCCTCGTCAGATTTGCTCTAAATGCTTTGGTTTCAGAGATATGAGCCAAAACTGCATTTTACCCTATGTACTATTTTTTAACCATGTCAGCCATCTTGGTTCGCAGGCGGGGTCATCGGACACATTTTTAAACCAGATACCCTAATGATGATTGTGGACAAGTTTGGTTAATTTTGTCTTAGTAGTTTCAGAGGAGAAGATTTTTGTAAAGATTACAAAATTTACAAAAATGGTTAAAATTGACTATAAAGGGCAATAACTCCTTAAGGGTCAACTGACCATTTTGGTCAAGTTGACTTATTTGTAGATCTTACTTTGCTGAACATTATTGCTGTTTACAGTTTATCTCCATCTATAATAATATTCAAGATAATAACCAAAAGCTTCAAAATTTCTTAAAATTACCAATTTAGTGGCAGCAACCCAACAACAGGTTCTCCGATTCATCTGAAAATTTTAGGTCAGATAGATCTTGACCTGATAAACAATTTTACCCATGTCAGATTTGCTCTAAATGCTTTGGTTTCAGAGTTATAAGCCAAAATATACATTTTACCCTATGTTCTATTTTTAGCCATGGCGGCCATCTTGGTTGGTTTGGCAGGTCACCGGACACAATTTTTAAACAAGATACCCCAATGATGATTGTGGCCAAGTTTGGTTAAATTTGGCCCAGTAGTTTCAGAGGAGAAGATTTTGTAAAGATTACAAAATTTACAAAAATGGTTAAAATTGACTATAAAGGGCAATAACTCCTTAAGGGTCAACTGACCATTTTGGTCAAGTTGACTTATTTGTAGATCTTACTTTGCTGAACATTATTGCTGTTTACAGTTTATCTCTATCTATAATAATATTCAAGATAATAACCAAAAGCTTCAAAATTTTCTTAAAATTACCAATTTAGTGGCAGCAACCCAACAACAGGTTCTCCGATTCATCTGAAAATTGCAGGGCAGATAGATCTTGACCTAATAAACAATTTTACCTCATGTCAGATTTGCTCAAAATGCTTTGGTTTCAGAGTTATAAGCCAAAATATACATTTTACCCTATGTTCTATTTTTAGCCATGGCGGCCATCTTGGTTGGTTTGGCAGGTCACCGGACACAATTTTAAACTAGATACCCCAATGATGATTGTGGCCAAGTTTGGTTAAATTTGGCCTAGTAGTTTCAGAGGAGAAGATTTTGTAAAGTTAACGACGACGGACGACGACGGACGACGGACGCCAAGTGATGAGAAAAGCTCACTTGGCCCTTCGGGGCAGGTGAGCTAAAAACAATCAATCAATCAATCAGTCAAGCGTGCAATTCTTTGAACAATTAACAATAAATGTTTTTATAGAAAATTATTATTTTTCTAAAAATAAGGAGATGTTGTATAAATGCCAATGAGACAAATATCCACCAAATTTCAAATGAAGTGGATGTAAGCAATTATAGGCAACCGTACGGCCTTCAACAATGAGAAAAACCCTTACCATATAGTCGGCGATAAAAAGCCTCGACATGAAAAATATGAAATAATTCTATTGAGAAAACTAACGGCCTAATATTTAATTCATTTTATAAAATCTTGTTTACTTACCCCGTGAATGCGATGAATGAATGGAAAAAGTAATACTAGTCCAGCTGCATATACATTGGGGCTCATGGTTTCCTAAAGTCTTTGTATAACATCGACAGTATTCCCAAAGACAACAATTGAATGAAATGAGTTATAACTTAACACCTGCTTTATAATTTTTCCTGGTAATTTGATCACTTTTTAAAAGATTACAAAATGCGTATTTTAGATTTATGAAAAATTATCTCAAACTACAGTGGAAAATTCAAGGTATTCAAGGTATCTATTGTTCTTTAAGTTTAAGTATATCAACAAAGTAAATATAATATCTAATAGAATCTGCACCTGTATGTTTATAAACAAAACTTTTCGTTACAATATACAAGTACTTCTGTTTATTTTTGATTTGTGTAAAGACTGGATTGACATATGGAAAGTACTAATGTACTGTTCAATGTCATTCGAAAGTCGGGCATATAAACTGTTTGTCGATCAATTTTTCCTCCGAGAGAGAAAAATATGCATATTTGATCTAATTACATAAGGAAATAACGATATTTTAGACGATGTATTTTGTATCCTTAAATGAAAAAATCAGCACCAAGGTACAGGTAATTCATTCATTCATTCATATCTTTATTTCCTCTTTATAGAGATTACATGAATTATATAAACATGAACAATAAATTAATACAGTAATAACAGAAAATATAAATGATAAAGTTGTGAGCAATACGTAATATTTACATATATATGAAAATGATAATAAACAGTTCAAGAGCAAAATATTTTATATCGCGTGCTGTCGATATTACATGTGTTAACATTATACTATATTGTTCAATTGACGATTATATTCGGATGCAGATTTTGTTACATGGATGTGGCAAATTCGTTTGAATGAATCTAAGTCGGAATCACTGGGCATAGTTGAAGGGTTTTTCCTAGATAGATTGTAAATAAAGATTCATCATCACATTCACTTAGCTCAACATAGAGGTCGAGACAAAAGTTTTCTATTATTAAGTTCAGCCAAATGCTGTGCATATTTGATGTACACGTACAGCCAAAGCATGCATGTACGAAAACGTCAGTGAACGGACGGTCGCAAATTTCACAAAATTTGTAAACGTGGTTTGAGCTGTAGCTATAAGTTTTCCGATAAACAATGCAGTGCGAATTTCGGAGCTGTTCGAGGGAATTTCCACACATGAGCTGCAGATACGGATTTATGTATATATTTGAACCTCTTGAAGTCATTGTCCGAATTAATGCAAATCAGCCAGTCATTATCATGTTTTAATTCAACTGCATTTACAACAATACGTTTCCATTGCAGCTTACCAGGAAAGTTGCCATCACTAATATAGGTTATAAGAAATTCATACAGATTGTATTTACTTAGAATGTTTAATATGTCCGGAATAAACCCAATATGGTTTCGTCCATCTAACAGGCACGAAAAAGTCTTTGTAGATAGATTTGTTTTGCAAGACAAGAGTTTTTCGTTTTACAAAGTTTTCAAAGAAATATAGTTTACGTTTTTGATGTCACAGGTTATATTACGTAGTCCAACCATGCTTTCACACATATCTGATCTTGTTGACGTCTTAAACTTTTGTACGTGCTTTACAACAAAATGCTGAAGTCTATTCAGTAATCCGATATCTTGGTTCTTCCGATCACACCAAACTTCACAGCCATATAAAAGTAGGAATTACTACTGACTTGTACAGTTTGACGAGAACTAAAGGATTCGTATTATCGCCTCTTAAGTTGGCAATTGCAAAATAAGTGTTTCTACCCTTCCTACAAGCTTTCGTCGTTCGTGCAAGTGCGTTTAGTTTTCTTTTAGTTCAATGCCTAGATGAATATGACTGTCTACAACAGGTACAGATTCTTGGTTAATTTTCCAGTCATAGTCTGTTTTATTGAGGATTTTGAGAATTGAATGACACATGATTTTTTCCGTTGAACTGAAACCGACATTTATTTGAATATATTGTACATATATCCAGCATGTGTTATAAACGCTGCGGTGTTGTAGCAATATATGTAATATCGTCAGCAAGTGAGGGTGCGCAACATTTTATACTATTGACACCAGTGACTCTATTACATCTTTCCAATTCATTAATTAGTTCATTAATAAACACTAAGTATAAAGAACCAGACAATACCTCTCCATGCCTAACACCTTCTTTGACTACAAAGTTATTTGATTTACATTGATTTACAATAACTGAACCTTGTGTTTTACTATACATATCATTAATCAGGGACCATGCTTTCCTTTGACACCAAATTGAATAATTTAAACATAAGTGCTTTACGCCATACTGTATCAAAGGCCTTTCTACTGTCTAGAAACGCTACAAATACTTTGCTATTTTGTTCTATGTTATGGTAAATTGTTTCAAGGAGACAAAAGGACACAGTCATGGAAATACGAAAAGTTTGTAGACGGATAAGTACTATCCTTTCAAAAAGCTTTAATACACTAGATAATAAACAAACGGGTCGATAGCTGTCCGGACTCAATTTAGATTTTACGCCTCCTTTAAACAAGGGAACAACCAGTCCTTTCTGCCAGTCACTAGGAACTTGCTGTTTTCTACAACAATGTTAAGAAAATGGAAAGACATTCCGAACTTTTGGCCCACCATATATCAAGTGTTCGTTTTCGATCATGTCATTGCCACACGCTTTTCTACCTTTTAGTTGTTAAATAACAGAGCTTACATCGTCACAAGAAATAAGTCCACCCGGTAAGTGTAGGTCTTCATCAGCTTTGCATACACGTTCAATTTCACAGAAAGCTTTATTCATTTTGTAGTCGTGTTTCCTTGTATTTAAATAAAACACAAACACTTTGTATGGGTCTATGGTTCTTTTATTTCATCAGAATTGATGTAAATATTCTAAGTGAAAATGACCCTGAAATAATAACAAATATATTTCTTATACAATTCAATCGGTAATAATCAATCACTATAAAATCAATATATCTATATGCATACAAGAATACTGTGTAGATTTCTTTTGCGCTTTAAAATAATAGTTTTACAAGCTACACAAAACGATATTACACCATTTCGAATTCTGTATTAAATGAGTACACAATATATTTCTCTGTATTTCGTGCATTGTGAAATATGCAACGACAGACTAAGTTCACAGCTAGATACATAGCTACGCTTGTAGTATCATACCAAAAATAGTTAGTTAAACATAATAATACAACGCAATTGTAAGTGCAAACAAGACATTACGTTTTGCAACAGTTACACAAAGCAGACAATACATGTAAGCAAAGCAACATAAAAGTAACATGAACATTACAAACTGTATACATATAAACATACCTCACATGTAGTGCAAAGGTCTTTGCTTCACCAACTGATTGGTTTAAATCAGTTTACATTCTGTTTCAATAATGTAATACCTGAAGACAAAATATTAAAATCATAGAAAGCTTATTTATACTGCTAGATTAAAATAATCAGAGTTATCTCTCCTTAAATCTAGTTAATCAAATATTTACTTGTATTAACTTTATAGAAGTATAAAATCTTTTAACGCTCACTCATACAAACTGTTAAAATAGATTTTATATTACTGTTACTAGAAATTAAAGTATAAATCATACTTTAACCATTTTATGTAGATTTTATATAGTTTATTAAATCTTACAAATAAAACTATATTATCAAGTTTATCTTTATTACTTTATGTGTTATCGTGAATAGTTTACATATATTAAATAATTAATCATTTACAAACATACACCTTTCATAATACTGTCACCCACTTATTCAATTATACACTTATTTATCACACACTCTTGGATATAAAAACTGGAATATTAATGTAATGAATATATTAGTAATAAACTGACCTTATATACGAATATGATAGTCCTAGACTATTTCAAAAGTAAAGATATGACAACTTCCAAATAAGCTGAAGAAAATGGCTACCACTTCATATAAAGACTTTAGCCAACTGTCCAAAACAAAGAAAAGTTAAACAAAAGATTCCCGCCTAAATCATACTGACCAATAGAAAAGAAATTAATCAATAGGTAATGTTCTACCTGAATAAACTAGCAGATTACAAATTATAATAAATGTAAATAGAATATATCCAGTATATATTCTAATAACATAAAATCTTACTTAACATAAAACATAAAAATATAGCTCTACCACATTTCCCCAGCTATAAAATGACGTCCCGTCATTCCTCAAACTAATGGTGGTTAACTATATCCAGAATGGCTAAGGCTGCTTCTCGCTGTAATCCTGAGAACAAAGGTGTTCTAGCTAGAGATGAAATGTACTCAGCCTTCTCTTGCCACTCAGCCGTTGGCTTCAAATGTTCCGTGGTAGTAGTATGACCAACAGAGGTAGTTCCAATAGCTGCGATGTCGTACAGACCAGAAAAATCCATGCTGGTGGTCTACGGTCTCTTCCTGATCGTCTGACTGGTATCGGTGACGTATCTGGTTCCTGAGGTTGCTCTTCCTGTTCTACAGGTGTATCTTCCTGTGGAATAACCTCCTCAATGTCGGAAGCGCTTCCTGAAGCTGTCCATTTCTGGCCCTTGGTTCCCCTCAGGCTGGGCGTCCCCTAATGGAATGAAGGCATCCTGTGCTGGTTCTGTTACATCTACAGCTGGTTCATCAGTGAATGTAGGTTCACTGTCAACTGTCCTCTCAACACATAATCTACATCAAAATAATCCACTGAATCATCAGATGACTCATCACTGGATTCACTTGAGGTAGTCCGGTGTTCGGCTATTGTCCTCTGTAATCTTGTCCTTGGTCTTGGAACTGGTTGTGGTATAACAGTTGGTGCTTCTTCTCTGATATACCCTACAGGTAGCAATAAATTCCTGTGGAGATTCCTTGTTCGTCCTTCTCCGTTCTCTTTGACAACTGTGAAAACAGGAATATCTAAATTCGGCTGGTCAATGACTACATATGGAGTATCTTCCCATGTATCCGCTAGCTTGTGCTTGCCATCAAAAGCCACAATCTTTACAAGTACACGATCTCCTTCTGTACTGCTGCTCCTCTTACACGAAGATCGTAACCTCCTTCTGATTGGCTTGCGCAATCTTTGATGCTTCAGCAGCAAGTTGGTATGCATGTGATAATCTGTCTCGTAGATCCTTTACATACTGAGTTGTTGGTAACTTGGTATCTTTATGTAGGCCAAACGCTAAGTCGATGGGTTAGTCTTGGGTTTCTTCCAAACATTAGAAAGTATGGTGCTACTCCAGTGGACTCATGGCGGGTACAGTTGTACGCTTTCTGATGAGATTCCAAGGTTCCAAGCATACCAAGAAGAGTACGGTTAAATCTCTCGCACATCCTGTTCCCCATGGGATGATAGGGTGTAGTCCTTGACTTTTCATACCAGTCAGAGTGCATAGCTCTTTGATAACTTTACTTTCGAAATTAGCTCCTGATCAGAATGGATCCTCTGTGGTATTCCGTAATGTAGAATAAAGTTATCAAAAGTGCTTGTGCTGTGGTCTTTGCTGTTTGATTTCTGGTTGTTATTGCTTGAGCATATCTGGTAAAATGGTCGGTAATAACCAGTATGTTCTGGTAACCTCCTTTCGACTGCTCCAGTGTGAGAAAATCCAAACAGACAAGTTGAACTGGAAACTGAGTTTCAATACTGACCAAAGGTGCTCTCTGACGGGCTGGTGTTTTCTCTTTATGCATCTGCCATACTGTTGTATCCAATCCTCCACATCTTTGTCCATCCCAGGCCAGTAAAATCTGTCACGGATCAGTGATAGAGTCCTATCCTTTCCGGGATGTCCCATGTCGTTGTGAAGTGCCTCTAATACAACGTTGGCGTTTGCTGATGGTAGAACTAACTGTGACTTCCTGTCTTCACCTATAATTACTTCTCTGAACAGTACACCATCTTTCATCTTGAGGTATTGGAACTGTCGCAGTAGTGGTGTTGGTCCAACATCTGCAGTTGTCGGTTTCCTTCCTTCGATGACGTACTTAACAAGAGACTTGATGGTAGGATCCATGGCTTGTGCAATTGCCCAATCAACTGTTTCAGCATCCGGTATATCTTCTTCCTGTGATGGTATTACAGCTTGGTTAACAGCAAGACTGTCAATGTATGCTCCTGGAAGAATAGAATTACAGATGGTCTTCACAGATTCTTTGGAGATTGTCTCTGTTGATTGAATCTATATCAGCTGGTTGTGGTATACGGCTAAGTCCATCTGCATCACCATTCTTCTTTCCTGGACGATAAACTATGTTGAAGTTGAATGCGGCTAAAGCTGCCAACCATCTGTGTCCAGTGGCATCAAGCTTTGCTGTTGTAAGCACATAGGTCATGGGGTTGTTATTTGTAAGTACCGTGAAGTTGCTTCCATAGAGATAATCTTTGAACTTGTCGCTCACCGCCCACTTCAGTGCTAGAAACTCCAGTTTATGTGGTGGGTATCTCTTTCCGACTTTGTAAGACCTCTACTGGCATAGCTGATTACCCTCTTAATTCCCTGTTGCTCCTGGTATAAAACTGCTCCTAGTGCTGTACCGGAGGCGTCTGTATGCAGTTCATAGGGTAATTCACTGTTGGCGTATCCTAGTATTGGTGCTGATATAAGCAACTCCTTTAACCTCTTAAATGCTGACTCCTGTTCTTCTCCCCATTGCCATGGTTTCTGTTGGTGTTTCTTTGATGATTTCTTTAGAGTTGGATTTGGCATCAAATCGGTAAGTGGTTTGCTGATTTGGCTAAACTGTTTGATGAATCGTCGATAGTAGCCAACAAATCCTAGAAATCTTCTAACATCTTCCGGGTTAATAGGTTTAGGCCAACTCACTACCTTCTCTGTCTTTGCTGGATCAATCTCAACACCATCTGCTGAGACAACATGACCGACGTACTTGACTTTCCTCTTGAAGAAGGAACATTTGTCTGGTGCTAACTTCATGTTGTGCTGACGTATCCTGTTGAAAACAAGGCGAAGATTTTCCAGTTGTTCTTCGAAGGTCTTGCCAAAGATGATGACATCATCGATGAAAATACAGCAGATCTTCAGATGTAAATCAGATAAGCATTCTGCCATCATCCTCTGATACGTGGCAGGTGAATTGGTCAACCCAAATGGCATCCGGTTGTATTCAAAGAATCCTAGTGGACCTACCGTAAATGCAGTCCTTTCTTTGTGCTCTTCCAGGATCTCTACCTGATGATATCCACTTTTCATGTCTACGCAGGTAAAAATGTACTTCCAGCTTGTGAATCAAGTAGATCTTCTATTCTCGGCAACGCTATCTTTTATCGTTAAGTTGTTTAATTGACGATAGTCCACGCACAGTCTCAGTTTCCCATTCTTCTTACGCACGAGGACCACGTTAGATGCGTATGGACTGTGTGATGGTCTGATGGTACCATTTGACAATAGTTGTCGAAGATGTGACTTGACTTCATCGTACTTAGCTGGAGGAGTTCGTCTATATCGTTGTTTAAATGGTCTGTTATCAATCAAATCGATGTGGTGTTTAACTTCTGTGTTTCCAATATCTTCATCATTCTTGGCAAATATATCTTCAAATGATTTGATGAAATCTATCCTCTTTGTAGTTGATCTTCGGTTAAGTCACTTTTGTAATTTCCACTTGTTCAAGTATTGAAGATGTTGATGAAGTTGATCTTTGGTTGTTGTTCAATGTTGACTGGTTGTATTGCACATAAGACAGCTTTTGGTTGGATGGTAATAGTCCTTGTGGTAACATTTGCAATCTGAACGTCTATCTTTCCGTTGTTCCTGTATCTGTAATCCGAAAGTATCGGTTCTATATCTAGATCTTTCCAGTTCGGTTGAAGTTCAGACGAGTGTAACATTGCTGCAGTTGTACTGTATGGTATCTCTTTGTCAGTGTATCCTTCTATCTTCATGGTTGAATTCGGTTTGATAGTAACAGGTTGATTCACAGCATTTCTGACTATAGCTAATGCGTTGTTATTTTGGCTAAGTTGCCTATCTCTAATTGTGATGGATTGTAAAGTCAAGTACCAAGGTGTTGTTAAGTTGCATGACTGTAGAAATCTTGTTCCAAGTTGATCTTTCAATGACTCCATAATTGGTTGAAGAGTGTTAGTTCCAAGAAGCAATGGTATCTGATTGTTATAGTTGCTATCCGGTATCGCTAACAGCAAACATGGATAAGTGTTGTTCTGATGTGGTATTGTAATTTCAGTTTCTAGATATCCTTCATATGGTAGTTGTTTTCCATCAGCACATTCAATATCAAGTAGCTCGTTGATGTGAAGTAAAGGTATATCTGTAAGGTTGCTGTGGTAATATGTATGACTAATAGTAGACACTGTTGATCCTGTGTCAAGTAAAGTCTTCACTGTTTTCCATAAAGTACAACTTCAGTTTCTGTTGGCTTTCCATACAATCCTGGTGGTAAACTATTAGGACCTGATGCTGTTCCTGATGTACATAAGTCTATTGATGGTCCTGCTCCATAGACTTCTTGAAGTTTAAAGGTTTTCCATCTCTATCCAGTTTCTCAATACATCCCACCTTTAAGTGACCTGGTTTTCCACATCTAAAACATCTTCGTTCATCCCGGTTGGCTGATGAAGCTTGTGGTTTAGATCGGTCTTGCCATCTTTGTGGTTGTCTGTTATATCTGTTGGTATTCTGACCTCTGTAGTTAGTATAGCCTCTGCCTCGTCCTCTATAATCGGTCTCCATACTATCAAACCTTGTGGTGAGTTGTTGAATAAGTCCTTTTACTTCTTCAAATTCAGAGGGATGGTTGATAGGTTCAGATATTGCTGCAGCTTTGGCTGTTTGTGGTTTCTTTGATGTTTTCCTTTCCTCATGATCTCTCTCAATATGTCTCAGTGCTATCCTCAATTCATCAAAGTCTTTGATCGTATCGTATTTATGCCCAGATATATCTTTAAGTTCTGTTTTCAGTCCTGACCATAGCATGGAATGTAGCATACTGTTGGCATCCTTTTGTTTTACCATTCCTTTCTCAATTGCTTTCCAAATAATATCCTCTAATCTGCAACTCCATTTAATTACACTTTCATCATCACCCTGTCTGGCTCTGTAGAATTGACCTAGTAGGTCTTCTTTCTTTCTACATCTCCATAAATGCTGTCCAACTTGTGTATGATATCTGGTAGACTAGCTTTAGGACCAAGGTGCATAACAATAGTTCCTGCTTCTCCTTTAAGTGACTTGCGTACAGCATAGCTGATGGTATCTGTGTCGTGTACTTTATCTTCCATGAGTCCACAAACTTCATATCTCCAAAAGGCATAAGTGGCTTCACCCTTGCTGTTAGATCCTGAAAAATTTGTTACTTTGGGTGGATCTGTCATCTTAGTATATGTGACGGTTGTCTTGGTTTTAGATGTTTCCTTCTCTTGTGGTTCTTCTTTCGGCGTTACTATTTCTCCGCTAGTGGCTAAGTATTCTTTCATCCACTCTTTTAATCCTTGAACATCATCTCCTTTTGGTTTCTCTTTACTTCCTTCTTGAGTAATTGCAAGAGTGCGAAATCCTCTTCCGATATTGCATTTTCTTTTGACATGATGATGTAGTATAAGTCCAAGTATAACTAGTAATAATGTGAGGAATAAAAAAATAAATGAAATATGATCAAAGTTTGAAATAAAGGTAACTATCTGACAAAATGTCAAGTACTTAAAGACTATCTAACTATAGCCAATGAAAAAAAAATAAATAAATGACAAACAATAGTTTGTAAACAATCTGAAAAGTAAAATAGATTATTTACTAAAGTAATGTAAGAGAAAGAAAAAAATCAATCAAATAAATAAATACATATGAAATATGTCCTGTAAAATAAATGTTATTAATAAATATGTACTAAGTACAACAAGTATGATGTATGTCTACTATCTGAAATTCAATCTAAAGTAATCAGTATTAATGAATATGAAAATATATATATTTACAAATCAATGCAACTGAAAATGAATCAAGATTAATGAATGTAATCTATACAATATAAACTGATAATGTAATATAATACACAAAAGTACAATCAAAATGTCTTACCTACTGGATACAGTACCTAAACTTGGATTTGAGTTGTAAAGCTTCTACGTTTACCACTCAACTCAAAAGAAAGTACTTATATATACACTAATATGAACTATCTATAAGTATGGTAAAGTCAGTATACAAATATAAGACTAGAATATGGCAATAGACAAATCCAATATAAATCACCTCAACAACCAATCAAGACTAAACTCAACTACACTGAACACACTAGTGATCTACCCTAACTCTGAAAAGATAACTCACTAAGTCCTGAAAAAAATTAACTAACAGAGAAGTGCTAAAGTGGGTAATAGTGTCATGGTTGAAGGATAAGGATAGTTAATAATGTTAAAGTGACAAAGTGTTACAAGGTATTCAGTCTCACTACTGCTCTATCTAAACTTTTAATATGTACCTATTAAAGTTTAAGATTTAACTAATTCATGTCCTATTTATATATATATATCAATTCAAAATTTGAATTATATCAATATGACACGCAACAATGAATCATCATACAAATATTCAACATAAACACAATGTACACTAAGTATCAAAACACAAAAGTCAATATAAATGCACAGTGACAACACACAAGTACAAATACAATCTATCAATACACAATGACACTACAAATATAGTAATACACTATATCACATATAACACAAATAAAGTTCAAGTACCAACTATAAGGTATGGGGTACTAGGTATGCTATGTGTATGTAAGTAAGTATGCACAAGTAAAGAAGTAACTGTAACTGTGTATGTAATAGCTACAATCAATCAATCATGTGTGTATTCATGTATGACTTTATCAAGTCTAAGTCCAACTTGATATGTAAAGTGTGTAAAAATATTTTAAATGTACACCCTAAGTGTATGTGTGTATGTTCAAAGTAAGTTTCAGCTGTGCAAAAGTCTATCTAAATCACTATAGCTTTATGTAATAAGTAGTTGCTAATGTAAACAAGCTTTGTGTATACAACTTCCGGTTCCGGTTGACCTTGACCTCACAATGGGGTAAATAAATGGAGGGTCAAGTCTCAATTACACAAAAAAAAAAAATCAAAGTACAAGTACAAACACATCATATATAAATGTCTATATACTATTATATCTACTGCACAATCACAGTGTAGTATCTCTATATCAGTTAAACCAAATCGTAAAATTTCAAATTTGTTTTCTGATGCTAAGTATCTAAATGCTTCTAAGTATACAAACGCAAAAAAAAAAATCAAAAGTTTTTTTTTTTTTTTTCAAAGTTCGCTTTTTAAAAAAAAATCAAAGTTCAAATCTATATGACATATATTATATGAACACACATGTATAGACAAAACATCAAACAAACACAACAGTGAACAATGACATTGATTATAGTTACCATAAAACTGCAAAATATTTTCACTGAAAATCCGTGTTGTTGATGTCCTATTTCTTGACTTCCGGATGTAAACACAAAGTTCAATATACGTATGTCGACCAGTGACGTACCACTTCTTATGACGTATCGATACACTAATGTCTATGTAATAACGGAGTTCCCTCCACAGGTAATGGAAATCGTTGATCTTTAATAACACTGATGAAATCTACGTTGGGCGCCAAAATGTAGTCGTGTTTCCCTTGTATTTAAATAAAACACAAACACGTTGTATGGGTCTATGGTTCTTTTATTTCATCAGAATTGATGTAAATATTCTAAGTGAAAAATGACCCTGAAATAATAACAAATATATTTCTTATACAATTCAATCGGTAATAATCAATCACTATAAAATCAATATATCTATATGCATACAAGAAAACTGTGTAGATTTCTTTTGCGCTTTAAAATAATAGTTTTACAAGCTACACAAAACGATATTACACCATTTCGAATTCTGTATTAAATGAGTACACAATATATTTCTCTGTATTTCGTGCATTGTGAAATATGCAACGACAGACTAAGTTCACAGCTAGATACATAGCTACGCTTGTAGTATCATACCAAAAATAGTTAGTTAAACATAATAATACAACGCAATTGTAAGTGCAAACAAGACATTACGTTTTGCAACAGTTACACAAAGCAGACAATACATGTAAGCAAAGCAACATAAAAGTAACATGAACATTACAAACTGTATACATATAAACATACCTCACATGTAGTGCAAAGGTCTTTGCTTCACCAACTGATTGGTTTAAATCAGTTTACATTCTGTTTCAATAATGTAATACCTGAAGACAAAATATTAAAATCATAGAAAGCTTATTTATACTGTTAGATTAAAATAATCAGAGTTGTCTCTCCTTAAATCTAGTTAATCAAATATTTATTTGTATTAACTTTATAGAAGTATAAAATCTTTTAACGCTCACTCATACAAACTGTTAAAATAGATTTTATATTACTGTTACTAGAAATTAAAGTATAAATCATACTTTTACCATTTTTATGTAGATTTTATATAGTTTATTAAATCTTACAAATAAAACTATATTATCAAGTTTATCTTTATTACTTTATGTGTTATCGTGAATAGTTTACACATATATTAAATAATTAATCATTTACAATCATACACCTTTCATAATACTGTCACCCACTTATTCAATTATACACTTATTTATCACACACTCTTGGATATAAAACTGGAATGTTAATGTAATGAATATATTAGTAATAAGCTGACCTTATATACGAATATGATAGTCCTAGACTATTTCAAAAGTAAAGATATGACAACTTCCAAATAAGCTGAAGAAAATGGCTACCACTTCATATAAAGACTTTAGCCAACTGTCCAAAACAAAGAAAAGTTAAACAAAAGATTCCCGCCTAAATCATACTGACCAATAGAAAAGAAATTAATCAATAGGTAATGTTCTACCTGAATAAACTAGCAGATTACAAATTATAATAAATGTAAATAGAATATATCCAGTATATATTCTAATAATATAAAATCTTAATTAACATAAAACATAAAAATATAGCTCTACCACAATTTCATTAAGAGTCGGATCATCAAAGGTTGACGTATCAGTTGGTGTATACAGATCTTCGAAATAATTCGCAAATGCGTTACAAATCGACTCTGGTGATGTATGAACAATGTTATTATGTTTAATTAGTTTCAGAATAGTCTTATATCACATTCGGCAGCGTTGTTAATGTCATCATTAGCAAGTTTCTGAATGTTTCTAAAATCTCGTTTGGCTAGTTTGTAATTAAAATACGACTCGTGTTGCATACCTCTGGGTCTTCCATCTTGCATCCACACTCTTCGCATACTTCGTTCTTTAGTGTGTGCTTTTTCACGTCGGCATTCCAGTATGGTTTTGTGTGCGGATTATAAATATTGCACGGAATTGCCTCTTTCGCAGTATTTATAAGCGTGTCCACAAGATTATGATAAAAAGGTTTATTTCAATGTCATTATTCTGCGCCTCCTGTATTAGTATATCTTAAGGAGCACACAATCTATCTTGATATTCTTTAATACTATGTTTATTTATCTTATGCCAAGCTGGAAGTTTTGAAAAATTGTTTAAGTCAATATGCGGATTTTCGTCTAGTTCCACACAGGCGATAACTGGTAGGTGATCTGACGTCGAGCTAAACGTTCCTTTACATAAGGAAAAAATCAGCACCAAGGTACAGGTAACTGAAATGTTGTTATTGTTACCTTATTGTAGAGCGTAAGGAAGAAGGTGAAAAAACTTCATGCATATTCAGGATGCAAATTAATTTCAATATATCATATGATTGAGTCTTAAAAGTTTATTGGTGCATTGCCATTAAAACGTGAAAAAATTCATCTGACAAAATACTCGTCAGTCTATAACAATTTAATATGATTTACGGTTATTTTAATCGTAAGAATTTATTGTGAAACAACCAAGTACCATATCATTCTCCCTCTTAATCAAAACAAATTATTATTTTGTATATTGTATATTTGTATATGTACACAGGCAAATTTTGCTCACGAGAATTTCACATGACTCTCACGTGAAATTCACCTCAAACGTGAACGTCAAATATAAATTCAGGTGAAATTCACGTTACTGAAACTTTCCTGTGTATGTATAGAAAGATAAATAAAATGCATAGGTATTTGATGTAAATTTTAAACATTTTACTATGCAGCTCACAAACAGAAGAATCCTTCAGGATGATTGTTGTATCATATTCTAACAGTCTGTCAAGTATTGTAACGATATTTTGAGTCGGGGAGACGAAAATTAAAAAAATGCGATTATTCAATTTTTCGTCCTTTTTATTTTTAAAGTGAGATTTGTCGCACAAAGCGGCATAACTCAGAATAGTATTGGCATGCATTGTATGTGATCTACTACTACGACTTTCGTTCTCTTTGTTATAGTTACCCAATAGAAAAAAATGAAACAAATGGAACAAATTTGATGCCTTAATAACATTCAAAATATATGTAAAGGAACAGGAAAAGAAAGTTTCAAGTTTGAATAGTCCTAGGTATTTTTGATGAAAATACAATTTATTGACACCATTTTACTATTCCGTTTTGAACCTTAAACAATTCAGTTGTAATTCCTTCTAATGTTCAACTGTCATACAAGTAAGAGGTTTATCTAGCTATCAAACCAGTTTTAATCCACCATTTTCTATATAAGGAACTGCCTGTACAAAGTCAGGAATATGACAGTTTTTGTTTTCCAAAATTGAATAGAATTGTCATACGCACTTTGGATAAGAAACATTTATTTATGACGTCCTAATTTTCTGCGGCAATAACCTGGGGTCATGAATGACCTGAGGTCGTTTCTTTCCGGATGTTTAGGGTTCGTGCCCTTCATCATTCGATATGTAAATGTCTCATTTGCAATCTTACCACATCTTACTTTTATACTCCAACAAAAGTTCATAAATGATTGAATGTGGTCAGCGATAACATGATTCAATTGCTATTAGCAAAAGTAAAAAATTCTGTAATTCGACGGCAGTCATGACAATAGAAATAAGAGCAATATTCAAACTTGTCTATTCTCACATTTTTCATCTTGAATTTTAAATAAAAATATGAAAATCTATTTTTGACTTCGACGCTGTTCAATAATTTTCAAGACTATCTAGCTAGGATATTAACTTTGAACAGAACGAAAATTTCAATCATCGGAAGTAAAACAAAAATATTTTTAATTTCAATAACAGTTATGCACAATCGCTTTCTAAAGTTCTAACTACCATTCTTTTACAGTAATAGATTGCCTTCGAAAATATTGTAATGAGGTATTTCCAACCAGCAGCGTCAATCAGATGTGGATTCTTAAAATTCTAAAGATCATCCTAACAATCTTCAATCACAATCTTTACAAGATTACAGTAATGTCAAAACTCTTTACACTACTATTACAATACTCAATTGACAGATCGACTACATTGTCTCATTAAGTAGAGCCCTTTCTTTTCAACAAAATGAGAGGATTTAGATACAAATTCCTTGTTAAATGTCATGCAAAATCTTACTTTGTGACCGAGAATTACAGATTCCTAAATATCCCAGGGTACTTGAGATTAGGGATACAGCCGAGAGTAGAGGATATGCTTCACATCTTGATTTTTTCCTCGATATACTGATGGACTATTTCAAACTAGCATCCATGACGAATGTGATGATTCCAACTTTCCATTTGTCAACTTCCCATTTCTTAGCAGTAACATACCCGCTGCGCCATTGTATGGCGCTTACGTATCTCATTTGACACGTTACACTCGAGCATGTTCATACTTGATAGACTTCACTAACAGGGTAGTGCTCCTTACACAAAAACCTTGACCATAATTCAAAAATAAATGTTGTATTTTTATTATAAGGTCGGTTTCTTATATTGTTAAAGTAAAAGAATATTTTTCTTTCAGTAATTTTTACAATCATTCTAAGGTCTAGCAGGGTTCACCCTAGTATTTATGGTTCGTTGAACAGTATTAGGTTTTTATGTATAACTCTTTGATTTCAAAGACTTTCAATATGGTATTCAATATTGATCAGTAATGTAAAAGGATAAGTCCATTTTGGAGGTTATCGAGATTTTAACTGACGAGTTAATAAATATTCTTGTACGTGTGTGTGTTTGTGTTATAACACTAAGCATTTTACTCTGTCATTCAAAGTTGACAAAATGTTATACTATTTTATTTTAACTCACGCAACAAAGTTGCGCAGGGTATAATGTTCTTGACCCGTCCGTCCGTCAGTCCTGTTCTTCTCAGCGCAACTCCTCTGAAACCACAAAACAGAATTTCATGAAAATTTGTTGATAAAAGGATATACTATGTAGATGTGCATACAGACAGGAAATTAATTTTTTCTAGGGGTTGTACTCCATTGAACTTAGAATTTTGGCCATAATATACTACTGCAACAGTTTGTCATCGCAAATTTTCCCAAACTACACAACAGAATTTTATGAATCTTTGTGGATAATAAGGACATACTATGTAGATAGGCATATCGACAGGAAATTATGATTATTTTTTCTCGAGTATTGCCGTTTTGAACTTAGAATTCTGGCCTAAATATACTACTGCAACAATTTGTCACCACAAATTCTCTGAAACCACAACATAATTCAATGAAACTTTGTAGTTGATGAGGACATAATTTGTTGATGTGCACTTCCACCCGAAATTTTTATCAGCCGACTTTTGTAGTAGTTACGAGTCTTTGAACTTCTAAGAATCTGGTGAGATTTTGTTTGTTCAGTGACAATGTGGGAGCGTAATGTGAAGAGCGGGCTCACAAAGGTTCTTTAATCATTCAAAGTTATTACTTCTATTTATCTACACAAAGTTTACTTTGATACTTTATGACATTGGGCGTTTATTGCAAATGTTAATTCAGAAGAGAACTTCTAATACTAATTCGCTATGTTTTATTTTACTCTCGTCCATCTTGCCGTGTCGGTTGGATGCAATACAAAATTGAAATAATTCCCTTTCATGGAAGCAAAGAAAATGTGACAAAAATTTCCTTTTTCAATGAGTATTGTAAAATTTCAAACAATCGGCAAACAGGAAGTGGCTACAATTGCTTACTCGCTACAACTCAACATTATGATGCTGCAGACCAGATATTAAATCATTCCCTTTCATAAAGCCTAGAACACTTTGACGAAAATTTTCCTTGTACATTAAGTGTTGTAAAATTTCGAACTATCGACAAATAGGAAGTGCCTATACGACAATTGTAAAATTGCTTACTCGCTACAACTCAACATTACGAAGCTGCAGTCCAAATATCAAATAATATCCTTCCTTATAGAACCCAAAACAACTTTGACGAAAGTTTTCATTCAGATGGACGGACGGATGGAGGGACAGACGACGGAGTCAGGCGTTTATAATGCTGCATCTGCCTTCGTCGACGCAGGTGAAAACAATAAAATTGTCATATATTGCCCTTTATGCTGGAACATCTATTTCAATTCCGGAACTGTACAGTCCCTTTGATCATTTCTTAATCATTATATCCTGATTTTATATTTGATCCGTGCTGATTAGGTGGCACGGTAGTATTTCCTGGCCCATAGGGATAATGATAGCCTTTTAGAATTTTCACCACTTTCTAACACTGCCCAAAATTCTACATTCACAGTTAACTGAAGTACTTTCAATATTATATTCAGAAATTAATTTGACTATGTATGATGACCGTTTACTTTTTGCTATTTTAGAAACCTAAGGCCACTAGTGCTTTTAGGCCTTTTATCATACAGTGAATACAAAATTTCAAAATTCTCAAAATTCATTTTCACATGTATATAAAATTATTTCATATTTTTCTGCACTAGATTCATCCCTCAGTTTGGGAAAGTATGTTCAGTGGATACTGTATTTTTGTCCAATCGCACTGTTCATATACATTGACTTAGGTAGGGTACACAAAAGAGCAACCTAAATTCCGTAATGTAAAACTACCGTGCCACCTTAAAAAGACATCAAAACTTGAAACCAGTCATGACACCTATGATGAATAGACTTCTTACTTGTCAACATATTACAATAAAGAATACTAGTCTGCACTTATTTCTTACCAAAAAATTAAAAATAAATAAAAGATTATACCCTACCCCAGCTGACAGATTTTCTCTTATTTTCATCTTACCACTTTTTATTAAGGAGTGAACAAAACCAAATATACAATGTTTCAAATCAGCACAGAAGTAAAACATGATAATTCAGGAGGAATTATTGGATTGCCAACTCTATTTCTAGTTAATCTGACTGAAAGAAACAGTATAAGTACCACATCATGAAAAGATAGTAAAGTCCATTCCACATTTTACAGCATGCCTTACATTCCATTAAGCATTTCCAGATTATGTAGGCAACATACCAAGATTCTTTAGATGGCAGTAAACTATTATTTTACAATATTCTTGACAATACATGTACTAGAAATAAAATTGAGAATGGAAATGGGAATGTGTCAAAGAGACAAAAGCCCGACCAAAGGACAGAAAACAGCTGAAGACCACCAATGGGTCTTCAACACAGCGAGAAAATCCCACACCCGAAGGCGGGCTTCAGTTGGCCCCTAAACAAAATGTGTACTAGTTCAGTGAAAATTGACGTCACACTAAACTCCAAAACATATAAATGAACTAAAATTAAAAACATACAAGACTAACAAAGGCCAGAGGCTCCTGACTTGGGACAGGCGCAAAATGCGGCGGAGTTAAACATGTTTTGTGAGATCTAAACCCCCTTCTATACCTCTAGCCAATGTAGAATAAACAAACACACAGCAATACGCACAGTAAAACTCAGTTCAAAAGAAGTCCGAATATATCTCTAAGTTGGCTGTTTGTCTCTTACTAATGTATGCATTTAGTTAATTTATGTCCCTTACATAATCAATTTACATTTTTGTGCTTTTCAGGGTCAGAAAATTAAAACAATTCATGACATTTGTATAGAAAATAAATAAACTATCTAATCTATCTGACACACAATGATAATCACATTCTTTGTCCAAAATAAAAGTCTTATCAATGTAAAGAAACCCTACTGCTAACTCTATTTCAGCTAAATATGGGGACTAATTGAAATAGAAAGGACCACTTAACCACTTACTGGTCCCAAAAAAGCTCATACTGGTGTCATGCTACCACAAAACTACAAATTAAACCTGAAGAAACTAGTATAGCTGTACTTGTGTTGGAAGAAATAAACAATTATACACTTTATTTATTTCGGTGAAAGTTATAGGATGTGCAGGCAACTAAAATATGTCGCTTCTCAAATTCCAGTGGTTGCACATGTGTCAGACACTGCGAAAAGTTAAAGCCAGCAATTATAATCAAAAATCTTTTCCAAGTTACATTGAAATTATAAAGTTCAACTTTCTAGGTAAAGTTTGACATAATTATCCACCGATCAGGCAAAATTTGCTGAATCAGCAATTTTCACTCCCAGGGCTTTTAAGGGGCTACTCATTAACACAAATCAAACACACTACCTACTCATTAAATGCCTAAATTATGCACCTGTGGTAGATCCCAGACAGGTGATGCTTTTGTTCATAAGAACCTGTGGTAGAGCCCGGACAGATGAAATTTATTAGAAACTGAGGTAGAACCCAGACAGGTAAAATTCTTGAAACCTGTGGTAGAACCCAGACAGGTGAGCCCGGACAGGTGAAATTTATTAGAACCTGTGGTAGAACCCAGACAGGAAAATTCTTGAAACCTGTGGTAGAACCCAGACAGGTGAAAAATGCAATAACCTGTGGTAGAACCCAGACAGGTGAGCACTAAAAACATTCATGTATAAGAACCTGTGGCAGATCCCAGACAGGTGTTTTAAATGAGAATTCCTGCGGTAGATCCCAGCAGGTACAAAAATTAAATTAAACAAAGCCTTAATTATTTATAAGATGTATTAATGAATTGGGGAAAATAATTTCCTGAAATTAAGTTGGCAATATAAACAAAAACAAAACAAAACATATTTTTATGAGTATCCCTTTAAAAAAAATGAAATTGAAATTATAAGAACAATTTTAAGGTGAAGCTAGGGACGGTGGGTGGGCTGAATTAATTTTCCACGAATAAAATTGACTGCTAACAGTGCAATGCTCAACAAACAACTGACCCTCTTATCAAAATTATATACAGATGCTTCTCTGATTACACCCATGCTGTGATCATGGTGTTTCCTATCTATGATCTATATCTCCTATCCCAAGTTCTCTAATTAAATCAAGCTGACAAGCTGACATTTAACAGTAAATAAAGATTAAACCCAGGAAAGTACAGACCACAGGAATTTATAAAATATGTATAAACTCTAATTTAATTATTAAATTCCCATTTATACATAATACCAAGGAATTGTATATTTAAAAGGAATGGAAACGCGGCTCGAGATCACTCAGGACTCCCATGAGCAGTAATGCATGTCTGACTCGGTCGAAAGTATGATGAATAATATAAAGAGTCATGACGAAGGTCCATTCCCTGTCATATATGTCGGTCATCTAAATTCACTGGGTCTTCTTGCTTGAGAAGGTATAAAGAGAGAAAAAACCAAGTCAAGTATAAATTACTATTCCATGTATAAGCTAAGGCCTTAGGTATCATTTTAATTACTTTTAGGACATACGTTTGCAATAAATTTTAAAGTCTTATTAAAATAGACCTCTGTCTTGAAATTTTCGAGAGTTTCATCCGGATTACAAAACAAAACATACAGTGTTTTAATTTTTTCTAAAGGCTCGAGAACCATGAAAGGCAAAAGATAATAGTTTATATCATTATGAAGCTGAAACTTTATTCTATGGCTATTTTTATGTTTCTGGTAAAATTTATGATTTTTTACGATTTTCGAAGATTTCAGTTTGAATTTCATTATTCTGTCAAAACGTGTCATTCAATCTGGCAGTGTAATACGATTGTTTTTAAATGTTGAAAAGTAGAAGGAACAAAGTGACAACATGATATATCATTTTAAAGAAGAAACACTTTCCTACAATTTGGTCTAAATTACGAATGCTAAATGTTACTGATATGTTGTAAATGATTGTATTTCGAAACATACTGAAAATTTTAAGTAGTGTGTCAAAAATACACCACCACACTATATTCTGGTAAGGGTTAAATAACTTCTTGAAATAAACAAGGCAATGAAATATCATTCAAAAGCCGAATCTTTTTCTATAACATGGTGTTGGTTTTATGAAAATGGTGATAGCAACGAATTTTCTATTATTTTTCAAAATCCCTTGTTTATAGTTCACATTGACGCCATTTTGTTCAGTCAAGATCCACACCAAACGAAGTCTAAAATTCGAGAACATGTTTAGACTTACACTTTGAAATTGACTGACTATGTCGTTTTATACACGATTCAATTTTTTTTTTCAAATACTACTTTAAATACTTAATCGTTATTTTATATTGGAGTTAGCCAAAACTAAGCGTTGCCGAAAATTCCATAAGACAGCAAAACGGTTCCATCCTTTTTTTCTCGCAGAGCAGTATAGTCTAGAGGTCGCTTAGTGTTAAAAATACCAACAAATGTATGGATGTGGGAAAGTTTTAACTGTTTTTAATAACAAATGCTATTGCACGCGGCATAATTTGGCATTAATTGACAGGTGTGCTCGGCGTGATTCGTTTTTGACATTTTAAATATATACGACAAAAATGTATCAATGATACATGATAAATGATACCTGCAAATTGGAATATCCCATTCCGGTGTTTAATAGTTATAACACCTTTAATCTAAGTTCTTTTATCTAGATAAAACACCACACCTGTTTACGTTCCTTTATATTTTCTACACCAGTCATATTCCAAAATTGAGAAGTTATTTTTCACTTTTGCATTTCTTTTCTTTTAAAAACTCGTATAATGTCGGATTTCTTCTCATTGTTCCATACCTCCATGAGATATCAAGATGAGGAACAAGAATGAAAACGTTTTCATAAGTAACTGTATAAGGTATTATTGTTGTATTTTAATTTTTGTTTGTTAATTCATTCAAGGAATTGTATATTTAAATATACAGTTCCTTGTTTCATCTCATGATTAAATGAATAACCAAGTTCGATAACTGCTGCAAGATAATTAATGAGCCAGTTAGAGCGACGGGATGTAATAAACGCACCGCCGGAGATAGAGATGCATCATAAAGTTTTCTTTGAAGTCGGCCGCGTTTCCATTCCTTTTAAATATACAATTCCTTGATATTACTAATAAGTAGATGTCTGATATAAAACAGTAATCAGTCTCATGTACCATACCACATTTATCTATAACTAATATTGATACGGAAGTGTTTTATTTTCGATGAACCCATATGCTTGCCATTATCAATACTAAAATATCATATACAAAACATTTCATAACTATTTCTAATTTTATTAACATACTATTACTAAGACACAATTGTATAAACACTATACAAATATCATATTCACAAACAATTCTTAAATACATGAAATAACAATAATTGTATCATTTGGCTTTCTCGGGGCTACTCATTAAAACTTACAATAAAAATAATTAAAATAACACAAATCAAACACACTACCTACTCATTAATTGCCTAAATTATGCACCTGTGGTGGATCCCAGACAGGTGATGCTTTTCGTTCATAAGAACCTGTGGTAGAGCCCGGACAGATGAAATTTATTCGAACCTGTGGGAGACCCAGATAGGTAAAATTCTTGAAACCTGTGGTAGAACCCAGGCAGGTGAAAATGCAATAACCTGCTGTAGAACCCAGACAGGTGAGCCCGGATAGGTGAAATTTATTAGAACCTGTGGTAGAACCCAGACAGGAAAAATTCTTGAAACCTGTGGTAGAACCCAGACAGGTGAAAATGCAATAACCTGTGGTAGAACCCAGACAGGTGAGCACTAAAACATATGTACAAGAACTTGTGGTAGATCCCAGACTGGTGTTTTAAATGAGAATTCTTGCGGTAGATCCCAGCAGGTACAAATAACTAAATTAAACAAAGACTTAATTATTTATAAGATGTATTAATGAATTGGGGAAAATAATTTCCTGAAATTAAGTTGGCCAAAATGAACGAGTAGCATGAGTGAAAGCCCCAAGAATTGATACATATTTATTGTTTCAAAAAAAAAAAACAAAAATAGACCATCAACATTGATGAATGTACTTGAATATAATTACATGTATGAAAATTTAAACAACAAACAAATAAAATATTGAATTAACAGCAATAGTTAAACAAAATTTACAAAATTTTATTCTTAAAATACTTTACTCCTTTGATTCAAAATTAGGAAAACACATCTTATATGTGCTTGCGAACAGTTTTTACAACGTATATAGCAACTGGATGACCATCTACTTAATATGCATACAATTTACTATTGTTATATCCTAATCTGAACAGCAAATCTGGAAGCAGAGATATAAATTTATCTCTAGACAAAGAAGTGTATTCATACTCATTACTAAGAAATAAATAGGAGTCTGTATTAGCTCTATATTTTTTTTTTTTTTTTTGAATTGTATATATCTTATCATTACATCAACTGGATGTTAATAACTTCTTGAAATAGGTCACATTTGATAAATATCTTGAATTACATGTGTGTCCTGCAGAGTAATTTACTACTTAAAGTAAATTCACCAATTTAATGAAAACTGCAACATTAAGTCGACAAAAACTCCTTGCTTTAACATAAAGCACAATCTTTCAGAATATATGATGTTATGGGTAATCTCTTATGTTTAACCTTATTCGGAGACTTTTAATGCCTCTTAATATCAATACGTTGTACTCTAGGCGTGCACATTTGTTAAAGGGTCTGGATACCCCTTTTAAGTAATTATGCCTAATTCCTGCCAAATACAATTTAATCATAGCATAGGCTAACTCAGAGAATTCTTACAATAAGTTACAAAATAAATTAAACAATCTTTGTCTAATAAGTGGCACACTTTTAATATGATTCTTATTAATCATTGCCATAAATGTTGTAAAACATTGAAACCTGTGGTAGAACCCTGACAGGTGAAAATGTAATAACCTGTGGTAGAACCCAGACAGGTAAAAAATCTTGAAACCTGTGGAAGAACCCTGACAAGTGAAGAATGTAATAACCTGTGGTAGAACCAAGACAGGAAAAAAATCTTGAAACCTGTGGTAGAACCCTGACAGGTGAAAAAGTAATTACCTGTGGTAGAACCCAGACAGGTAAAAAAAATAATCTTAAAACCTGTGGTAGAACCCTGACAGGTGAAAAAGTAATAACCTGTGGTAGAACCCAGACAGGTAAAAAATCTTGAAACCTGTGTTAGAAGCATGACAGGTGAAGATTGTAATAACCTGTGGTAGAACCCAGACAGGTAACATAAAATAAATCTAGAAACACGTGGTAGAACCCTGACAGGTGAAGAATGCAATAACCTGTGGTAGAACCCAGACAGGTAAAAAATAATAAATCTTGAAACCTGTGGAAGAACCCTGACAGGTGAAAAATCTAATAACCTGTGGTAGAACCCAGACAGGTAAAAATACTTGAATCCTGTGGTAGAACCCGGACAAGTGAAAATGCAATAACCTGTGGTAGAACCCAGACAGGTAAAAAAATATACTTGAATCATGTGGTAGAACTGTGACAGGTAAAACATCTACTAACCTGTGGTAGATCCCAGACAGGTAAACAAAATATCGAAACCTGTGGTAGAACCCAGACAGGTGAAAATACAATAACCTGTGGTAAAACCCAGACAGGTTTAAAATATATGAATACTGTGGTAAAACCCTGACAAGTGAAACATATAATAACCTGTGGTAGAAGCCAGACAGGTGCAAGAAGCAATAACATTTGGTAGAACTCTGACAGGTAAAATTCTAGAGACTGCATAACTAGGACAGGTCTGCAAGCCTTGATATGTACGTAATGTGATACCATGTTCACTGAATATATGAATATAATTCCTGCACAGAGAAATCTGCCAAGAACAACAACTTTAAGTTCACGGGTAATGACAAGTGGTCTCAGACTCCTTAACCGGTATATAGTTACAATTTCGTCTACTATCATTCCTTCAGAACCATTAACAGAATTCCAGCTGAAATATAAAACTTAAAGCAGTATCATGTCTTAAACATTTGGTAGAACCTAGACAGGTGAAACAATCTAAGAACCTGTGTTAAACCCAGACAGATAAAATTCTTGAAACCAGTGGTATAACCCTGATATATGAAAATGCAATATCCTGTGGTAGAACCCAGACAGGTAAAACAAAATCTTGAAACCTGTGGTAGAACCCAGACAGGTGAGCATTAAAACATACATGTGTAAAAACCTGTGGTAGATCAAAGACAAGTGTTTTAAACGAGAATTACTGCGGTAGATCTCGGCACATACAAATGCCTTATTTAATTATCACAATTTAATTAAACGACGCCTTATTCAAAAGGTCCAAACAAATCCCCTTTAGAAACCTCGGAATGAAATAATTTCATATACATGATGTGTTGGATAAAGCTGATTTCAAGTTTTAACAAATATTCGACCTAGACGGTAAGGTACTCAATCCTGCATGAAAGCCTGATATTAATCCTTCAATTCAATGCTGCTTATATCCATAGTCCGGTGGTAAATCAAATATTCTGATAAAATAATAATTTTAAAAGTAAATACTGAAAAGTCAAAATTGACCTGGGGATCTAAAATGTCTTCAAGTTGCCAGATCTGATGCTCATAGGCCCATATTGTTCTCGGTTTTTGTCTGTATATAAATATATTTTGGATTTCCCTTTACAAATCGAACATTCACAACTATTGTTGCACATCCTCTGATGCCTTTGAACATGTTGAAATTGTTACAAATTTCCCAACCTAAATGAAGTATTCTGTCTCTTACACAAGTGTCGACAGATTAGTAATTCCTTACTCTGTGCTTATATGACTGCTATGGTTGCAAAACCAGAATTGGGAAATGTGCTTCCACACAGGTTGCAGGTGTTTTGAACGAGTATTAACGAAATATGTTACAAATGAGAGTAATGTTTCTACGGCTATGTTGTCAAAGGCATATGTGCTGCACATTTGCAGTTTGTTAAATTCGTAGAAACCCATACCTGGGTAACAAGTGGCCATATCAAAGTGATCCCTCCTATACAGGCTAGATAGGAATCAAACTCACTTCTCCGGTGGGGAAGACAGAGCACATTACTTTATATATATATATATATATATATATATATATATATATATATATATAAAATGTTGTTTGTGCTGTATTTAGACCCTCTAACAAGAAATTTGTTTTGCATGCACACGTATAAAATTGCGTTTTTATCCAACGCAATCATAGGTTTGAACGTTGTTTTCAATTTAGACTTGTTTATATGTTCGACCTGTTAGTCAAATGCGTTTTGTTACAATAGACTTTTCACTTTTTTGGTCTTTTGGAAATTGTTGTTTGTGCTGTATTTAGACCCTCTACCATAAAATTTGTTTTACATGCACACGTATAAAATTGCGGTTTTATCCAACGCAATCATATGTTTGAACGTTGTTTTCAATTATATATATATATATATATATATATATATATATAATAAACTCCCCAATGGATAAAGACCTAGTGAGCCTAGGGTCAGATTTGTAATGTTATCGCCCCCACTAAACGTTTCATTCGTTTCAGACCCCACATAATTAATAAGGGTTGAGTAAGGAGTTCGTACCTGACGTGATTTTTCCTCAGCTGGGGAGAAAGGCAGTGATTCAGCTGCATATCACCTTGTAGTCCGGACACCACGCACTTCCTGATTTTTGCTACCAGCTACAGTCTCCGATAGAGTATTCCTAGTGAAGGCTGCGTATGCTTACTCCAGGTTGTAGGGATTCCACGAATTGTTGACATCTTCACATCGTCAACTTCCGGTTGAAGTGAAAGTAGAAGAATCGGCTGCTTCATGTCCTGTCAAGTAGTTGATCTTTCCAATAATAAAGAATTCACCTTCCCGTTCAGAACGATTTTGCTGTGGGTGTTTTTATTTGAGAATTTGTAGGTCATTAATGAATTTGGAATTTGGAGTTCTACAAATGCAATGTAAATAAATTTACTGTTAATAAAATAGAACAAAAGGAATGTTAATGAACCTGTTATCTTTTTTGAGAGGAGGCATGAGTTGTAATATTATTTTCTTTTAAATGATTGTTGTTCTTAATTAATTCAAATTGTCTTATGGTTTTATGTGCTTCCATATGAACTTGTCTGTTCTATAAATCGTAATGATGTTTAATGGGAGGAGCCAGCCTGTACTGCAAATTCCATTCAGCGACGTCATACCGTACAATAACTTCCAGTTCACGGAGATCACAGGATAGGAAGTAAAAAAAAAGACATTGACGGACAAATAGAGAAATATCCCATATATTTATGAACATATTTTTGCAACTTTATCTCTGTTTGGAAATGTTATCATTTAAGGTATTTAGGCTTCCTGGTACTGGATGAATGGATGAACTCCATTATCATCAAACCACATTTTATAGTTTCATGGAAAACTACTATATACAATCCGCAATTCCATGGATGTATGGATGTCAGGATGACGTGGGAGTCTATGTAAATTTTATTTTTTTTTATTATTTTTTGTTTGTTTGAATATTTCAATAACTAAAACGCGAAGTATTTTATACCTTAATGCATATCTCTGATTGCAAAAGACAGCAGAGGGAATCAGAAGAAATATAGAAATTGCCTGGAGTAGCTTAAACTGTAGTAAAAGTACTATCATGGATCTAGCTTCAGCGATAAACATCGGAGCTGCAGGAGATCACAAAGAGTAGGAAAACAACAAGCGCTACTCTATTTTCATCAGTATAGACTGCACCAAATTTAGTGTTTTTATTAGATTTAATTGCAGCTAAATGCTGATAACTAACAAGTTGATTAGTATCATTATTTTTTAGGGTTAGGGAGGAATAATGGTCGTTGACGTGTTTCATAAAGGACATTTTGATATCTCAAACGAACTTCTTCAACAACAAAAAAATAACAAAATGGAAAAAAGTAAAATAAAAAAATACCCAACTCCAAGGAAAATTCAAAACGGAAAGTCCTTTATCGAATGGCAAAATCAAAAACTAAAACACATCACACGAATGGAAAACAACTGTCATATTCCTGACTTGGTACAGGATAGATTTTCATAATTTTTCCAATTTTATTTTAATGTTGATCGTTGATCACTGAGACGAATTGGGATATGATTATCCGTCTGAATGTATACATGTTCTTATTAGGGAGCACAATGTGTTGTCTACCTGTTAATCATCGAGGCCACGTTTCAATATTGTTATATTCCTGGCATATTTCCAGTTAGTTGAACAGGTAATACTTATAAACAGAGTTCCTGTCAGATTTCGTGGAACATCCAAATATTTTCCTTTATTTTTCTCTGGTCAATAATAGATTTCTTTTAATAGGTTATATGGGCTTTTAGTTGTTTTTTTTTAGACTGACTAGATTAGCTTGAAATTTGTTTATTTTATCTTATTCAGTGGATTGAGTGAAAGTTGCTTTAAAAAAATTGATGATGATATCCCTCACTGTCTCCTGATTGAGTGAACGTAGTAAGCGGAAACTGAAAACATGGGTTCCAACGTTTTGTGTGAGCTTTAATGAGATAAGCAGACTGTAACTAAACAGTTGCTGTATTTTGAAATTAATTTGAAGAGTTTTATATTTTGTAATCTTGAAAAAAATATTAATTTTAAGTACAACTTATTTTTTGTCCTTTTCTACTAGAAACTAATTTATTTTTGCAGAAGATTTAGATTCAACATAACTTGTCGTCATTTGAATCGCTTCACCGTTTTTGAAATTCCTCATACCCAATGTTGATTTAATGACGTCTCCATTGTGAAACCGAAGTTAATACCCTTACTCCACCATCTGCCAACTAGGCTGTCCAGAGTTCAACTGAAAACCTTAATCGATCCTTTGCGTATTGTACCTCATTCAAATTGTAAAGGGGGCAGAATTTAAATCAGATCATAACGACAGAGATATAAGGAAATTCCACTCCCACAGAAACACTTTCTACAGAAACATGACATGCATGTTTCCAGTGGTTTCCGAACAAAAAATCTTAAACATTACATCTATATGATCGACTGTAATCCACAGCTTTTCTAAATATATAAAATGGGAAAAAACATCTTTAAAAAACATCCTGAAAATAGAACATCGTAAGATGAAGATGAAAGGTTAAATCTGTAGGGTTAGGCTTAATCAGCCAATTAATGTGGCTGGTTGATCCGACCTCAGGTCTTGTGTTCAGTAAGAAAAGCAGGGGGAAAAAGAAAAAGCAAGGGAAATCTTCCAGGATCCCGTCCTCTGCCGACATGGGTCAAAAACATGGCCAACAGACTGAAATACCTATATTTAGTTTCATCGTCAGCTTATTCGAAGTTCTAATCGCTTTAGTTTGGGTTTATCCTTGACCTCTCGATTTTGGGTATCCTACCAGGCGACAATGTATGCTACCATAACCCTTGAGGTCACTGGGACACACAATCTACCCATTACCTCGACCTTAGCGGGAATTGTTAAAATAAGCTGTTGCCTTGATGTATGTGTGCGTAATTAACATCCCAAGTAATACAAAGTACCAGAATAACAATGTTAACCCAATGAAATTCTTTAACCTATTAATGTAATGTACACTTCCACCGCTTGCAAATTTTTTGTACTTATTTTATATAATATTGATTTGATGTAATTTCAAAACATTTCAACATTCATAATAAGGCGTTCTATTTATTTACAACTTTCTGTTCAATTAACTAATTATATTCAGCTTTTCCTATCGGTATGTAGAAACCCACAAAAATTGTATATTGACATTTTGTATCGTAATTAGGAAATCACTTTTTATTTGAGCAAAAAGTAATGTGAATTCAGCTCTAAAACGTTCTGCATATGAACTAACCTGAAAAATATTAATAACCAGTTATTTATTTTAAACAAAACATATTTTCTTTTTATTTATTTTTACATTTGGATTGTAAATGTCTAACCCTTTGGCAACAATGATACATTACACTTTTCATTTTTACAATGAAGTGATTATGATAAAACCCAAACTCTCTGTAGTTAAAAACTTTCTTTTTCATATCATGGTTGATAATTGTTAACATAATGGCTTCGAAAGTTTAACTGTCGCCATCATAAATTGGTAAACCATCATGCATGCTTACCAGAAGACCCTTACTCTGTCGACGTAACCCGGTCTCGCTCCTTTTTTTTTTTTTTTTTTTTTTTTTGTAGGGCGCACGCAATTCTCTCAGTTTTTCGTTTGTTACCTTGATTTGTCTTCGTAACCAATTAATTAGATTTGAACATCGGTAGTCTATTGTTACCTTGATTTTTCTTCGTAACCAAGTAATTAGATTTGATCATCGGAAGTCTATTGTTACCTTGATTAGTCTTCGTAACCAAGTAATTAAGTTTGAACATCGGTAGTCTATTGTTACCTTGATTTGTCTTCGTAACCAAGTAATTAGCTTTGAACATCGGTAGTCTATTGTTACCTTGATTTGTCTTCGTAACCAAGTAATTAGATTTGAACATCGGTAGTCTATTATTACCTTAATGAATAATTGTTTCGTACGTAAGAATGTTCCGTTAACGTTAGCTATAGTCACATTTCTTGTCTTTTCTCAAGGTTTCAACACGACTTCCTATAACGAGTTCAATATGAATAAGGAATTGCATACCCTTTCGAATCACCTGATTTCCTTCAGATTCTTTTTCGTGCCCGCATTAGTTGTTAGTGCAATGCTTTCATGATATTTGTTTTTTTTTCTCCAATGCACAGTTTGTGAGTGCTCTCATAGTGTCTTCAATTTTTGCTGCGATATTTATGATTTATTTGCTATGGTATATTATAGCTTCCTTTACGGTACGCGTTTTACTAATTTCTTAATTATAAATAAGAAGATGTGGTATGAGTGCCAATGAGACAACTATCCATCCAAGTCACAATGTGTAAAAAGTAAACAATTATAGGTCAAAGTACGGCCTTCAACATGGAGCCTTGGCTTACACCGAACAGCAAGCTATAAAGAGCCCAAAAAAGACGTGTGTAAAACAATTCAAACAGGAAAACCAACGGTCTAATCTATATAAAAAACGAGAAACACTTATGAACCACACCAACAAACGACAACCACTGAACAACAGGCTCCTGACTTAAGGCTGTATGTTGACATATTGATTCTTACATCCACGTCCTTTGGTCCCTGCTTGATAGTTGTCTCATTAGCGGTCACACCAAATTTACCTATTTTCATATTACTTACATTGCCTACACCGACAGGTTCTGCCAACACACACGCCTTTCCTACAACCAGACCTTTTACAACAATCCTGACAGTTCCTGTCTCCCTTTGTCATAACTTTTCTATATCGATCTGACATGTCAGAATCGTGAGAATCGTGAGAATCATCAGAGTTATCAGAGTTTTCAGAACTGTAATATCGCCTTGGTTTGCATCCAATTGCGGCAGTGTTTAATGCACATTGATTAGGGGTCATTTGTACCGTTATTGCGGCAACACGCACGTCCTGTTTACCTGAAAATATCTATTGAATGTACTTTAAGTATATATAATATCTTGATATTAACGATTCCCAAGATAAGACAACAGAACATTCGCTACATAAAGGAGCGAGTTCATTTGCATGCTGTATGTTATATACAATTACTACAATTTCACGCTCTGTTGATAAACTGACGTTCAATCAGATTTTCTGTTGTAACAGATAACAAATATACCACCTTTATCGCATGTTAAACCGTCCCAAAAACTTTTTATATTAATTTGGAGGGTCGATTTTGCAAGCCGAAATTTCGTAGTTTTATTCAAACACGACTTCATTTTCCAGTGATCTAAACTTTCACAGTGTTGTTTAAGAAATAATTCATGGGGGCTTGAATTTATTGTGATTTTACCACGGGTTTGGTCCTTCATGTTAAATATTTTACCATGAGCGATAGCGAGCAAACAACGTGGGAGTAAGATTAGAACAGCCCAAACAATCCATGACGTTGGCTTATCAATATATTCATATTTTACCACGGATGTGTACTCAAAGCGTTTGAAGAACGTCATACTACAATCTAATATAACCTGCCAGAACCTAATAGTTCGAATCGCCTGGAAAACGACGACACCACAAAAACATGACAAAGAAGTATAAAAATTAGTGTAACGATATCGATAAGAAATAATGAACGACCTTCTTCAGTGACGCTGTTTTTCAAAATGAAATAATACAACCTGCTTTTGTTTTTTGCGGTCCCTTGTGTTAGTTTGAGTGAAGTCATATCCACATAAAGTAATTTTGATATGAAATCTTGACTTCACGGTGCAAACAAAAACTCAACGTCATCAATGCACACATCTTTTGACTTCAATATGGTTCCTGTATTTAACAAATATATATTTGTATATTAATTTTTTTCAGAGTAATTTTATGAAAATTTTATAGCCGACTATACGATATGGGTTGTTCTCATTGTTGAAGGCCATACGGTTGCCTATAAATGTTTACGTCCACTTCTTTTGAACTTTGGTGTAGAGTTGTCTCATTGACAATCATACCACATCTCCTTATTTTTAGATAACTAGACCATACCGGAACTTGTTAATTATTGGTAATATTAATTGTGGAAAACAAAAGAGCTTGGAATGGTGTAATTTTTAATATACACCATTGTCCTATATTATTTATATATAAAGTTAAATTCTGCGGGCGGTACGTCGACTGAGCATGCGCGAAAGCGTATAAGACACGGATCGAGAACGGTCTCCAAATTTGGATATTTTCTCAAAAATTTGCGTTTTCTGTGGAAAAAAGATTGTTTCAAAGACAAATTTGGGAAGTACAAAACACTAAATTTATACGTCATATCACAGATATTTCCGACTTTGTATAGTTTCAGAGGAGTTGCTGTTCAATAAAATCGGTCTCTTCCTTTAGTAGTATAGATATATTTATCACTGAAGTTAGTCATTAACAGTCAACAACAAACAATCGACTATCAACAACAAGTTATATAGGTCCGTAAGTTACAAATACCAATAAAACATGTCACCATCAAAACTGCAAGCACTATGGTCTTCATATTTTCTTTAAATCTGAAAGAAAAATGTGTACATTTATTATTAGTGTTTCTGTTTTTTTTTTTTTTTTTTTGGCACTGACTACTTAACCGATTCAAAATAAAGGCTGGTTTAGTTGACCGGTGTGCAAATCTCGAAATCGATTAAATAGAGACCCATCAAGGTAAAAAAAGATAAAATTAAAACGGAGGTAATCGCATGAACTCCAAAGGGAGCGAAACCAGTTGCGGCGACATGGTAAGCGTCTCCTGCTTTACATGCATCACCCCTATGCGAATTCATATCCAGTCAAAATGTCACACTAGGGAAAAGAACAAATCAGACGACTTTAATCCGTATGGTTCAAAGCTAAAAAACTACAAGTAGAATGTATACTAGGCTATTTAGCTGGTACAAATAAAAAAAATAATCGCTGTCTTTTTACGATAAACTAGGTTTATTGACACCGAATAATAGTATAGTTATTCAAAGTAAAAAATGTATATTGAACGAAAATGACTGAAAGTCCAGTGCAAACAGTTTAAGCATATTCAGGACACGAGAACATAAATAATAAATCAGATATTTAGTTTCTGTATTGTTGATCGACCGATATATAGGACAGACGATTGTAATTACTCCTAACAGTTTGTTGTCTATGAAAAAACCGTTAGCTTTACAATGGAGCATCAACACGCTAATATAAGAAGAGTACGCAGGGTTCTTTAGCGTTCAGAAAGTCTAGATCCAAGCACGATGCATCAAATTAAACGTCCCTACTACGACTGGCGGTAAATGTGTTTTTATACATCCCGCAGAGCGGAAAGAAGGTCTGTTCATCGTCATGGGTTTTATTGCCTAACAGGAATAGTCTGCATGAATAACACCATTTTTAACCCAGTTTTGTTGTGACTTCCACAGAAAATGCTTACAACATATACAAAACAATAAGCTGTGTCCATAGGACACCATGCCTCGACCGCACTATTACATTTCCATGTTCAAAAAATTAAACATAACAATTTTAATCTAGAAACATAAAAACTGAACCGTTTTTTTTTTTTTTCTAAAGTTGGAAACGCAAATATGCCATTATAGGATAATGGACTTTTCTGAATGCAGCCTTAAGTGCATTAGAAAATTTGTTTAAATATTTATTACTTGTACTTTGTTCGGCTTGAATATTACTATCTACATTACAAGTATTTATATTTTGATCAGCCTATGTTACTATTTACGTCTGGAAACATTACTGATTGTTTAAGCCTGTAAACTTGGAAATATTTATAAATTGTTCAGCCTGTACAACTAACAAAGTATGAAATATTTATTTCTTCTTCAGTCTAATACTAATATCAAATTTGTTTAGTCTGTATGAGTATGACTATCTATATTTTATTGTATTTTTATTTTGCTTCGCCATTATTTTTATTTATATTGAAAGTAAAAGTATTTTTAAAGCCAGTTTTAATATCTACAAACTCACCATAAATACAAGGATGAAAATTGTTAACGTTAAACACGTTTCGTCAAAAAAGATTCACAAGTAACGCTCGAATAAAAAAAATAAAAAAGGAACTCCGTCAGGTTTTGCCAAATACAGTAAAGGGAATCTATTCCTGGTGAAGAAAATCTTTGATATTTCAGTTTATTTATAGTTATGACTATATCAATGATAATTCATGTAAACAAAGAAGTGCTGACTACTGGGCTGGTGATACCCTTGGGGAGATACCTCCACCAGCGGTGGCATCGACCAAGTGGTCTATATTTGAAGTTCAAACCGGTAGAACTAGTTATTGCACACTAATACATATTTGTTTTTTTTTTCCATTTTCAGAATCCCAAAATGACAATTTCAATCATTAGTTACGGAAGTCTCCCTGACAATTCGTTTAAACTTTAAAGCACAGATAATCTGTTTTCTTAATTCGACAGTTTTACCAATATAAGAGAAATAAAAAAAAAAAAAAAACCAAGTAAATAAGCAATTGTTACTTACTTCAATCAAAATTGTATCAACCGCTAATTTCTCTCAACCACCCCAAACGAAAAAGGTACAAACGATTTCCTCGTGAAAATTTGTTAAAACGAATAATTTCCCCTTGTTTGGTCGTTTTATATTCATGATTAATACCTGCTGTTGATTTAGTGGACCTCTTGGATATAATTATGTATTACCTAGAAGCAAAATAGTCGCTGGCCAGCTGACACTATGAATATGTTATGGTCAATAAAAAAAAAGATTCTGGACCATGAATATCTATGATTAAATTTGTTTTTAGACGACCTCTTTTAACTTTGAGCTTGATGAATCACACAATGGTACCTGCCACATGTGCAAACTTTTGTACAAATTGTCAGTATTTTGATATGCACCTTGTTTCACCAGGTGATACATGCTTGATTGTTGTTTCTAGAACGTTCATGCATGTTCAGGACGAGATCAAAATAACGAATAATATTAGGTAGGTTCAGTAATAGGTGGTCGGCTGGGATAAAAAGCGGAAAATTTGGAATACCACTGGAAAATGATGGTATATAGGTTAGGAACAGAAATTTAGTCTTGCAACATGCCACCTATGGACACCTCGAAGAGTTGTTGCAAGGGCTCTTAACATGCAGAGAGCGTGACACTCTCTCATTACGAGGCATCAGATTAAACGTCCTCATTCTGAACGGACGAAGCCGCACATTTATACAACCTTCACAGCCAAACGGACGCTCACTTTGGCAAGGGTTTTACTGCTGGTCAGAAGAAAACCAAAGGATGATCATTTTGCTCTACCTCAGTCAATCCTTGGGTTTCCAAGTTATACAAGTTTACATTCAATAATTAACCAGCTTGGTGTATTACTCACAAATCCAGAAATCTATATATTTGAAGCTAACATTTACACCTCCCTCTAAAGTGTGAAGCCTTGAAAATTTAATGAAAATAATAGATAGGTTAGATTCTGTTTACATTTCTATTTCTTCGCTTTACTAAGTTTTCGGTTCCAAAAAATATTTTAATGTTCTTATATGAACTTTGCATAAGTGTTTTGGTTTAGAATGTAAACTGTGGTGATTAAATATGAATGTTATAATCTTAATTAAAGTAAGTGTGTCTGTTTTGACAAATCATGTTAAGGGGTCCCAAAATTTTTTTAATGTGTACACAACATAAAAAGATTTTTTTTCTTCATTCATGCATGTTATGAACTCAAAGGATCAAAATTAAGAGAACACAAATTTAACTTCTACAGGGACACTACGGAGTGGTTCGCAGTATCACAAATTACGTCAACATGAAGCAATAATTGTCGATCGGGTCTTAAATACCCATACCTTATTTAAATAGCTTCTCCTGTCCGGGACATGTTTCAAATTCTATATTCCATTCTAGCCAATGGAATTTAAGCCATTGCATACGACAACCAATTATGACCAAGATGTTTTAAGTAATAATTTCAAGATGGCGTGAATGTCGAATGAAACTTATAGCTTCGTTCCATGATGCGAAGCAAATAGAAATATAAAGAGACACAAAGTTCAGACTTAGATTAACGTCCATAGTGCCGTTTTTTTTTTTTTTAATTTTGAGATATAATAAATATTTTAAAATGTGTGAATTTTCTGAATATTAACTTCTGTATGTCTACTCAATCTGTATGTAAAATCACAAATACGAATAAATACACCCTGTGATGACTCATTTATTACAACCATTTGGAAATATTCAAATTCAAACAATCAAAGGTTATATTTATTGAGTATGTTTTACATTCACAAGAAATTGCAGAATAAACTGCATAGAAATTTGATTAAGAACAGTCACATCTCGCATTTCAATTTGGTTAAAGGCAGATTTATAAAAAAAAATAAGGAGATGAGGTATGATTGCCAATGAGACCACTATCCACCAAAGTTCAAATGAAGTAGTTGTAAGCATTTATAGGCAACCATAAGGCCTTCAACAGTGAGATAAACTCATACCGTATAGTCGACAATAAAAGGCCTCGACTTGAAAAATATAAAATAATTCAATTGAGAAAACTTACGGCCATGTTTTTAACAAAACAATTTACTAAAAACAAATATGACAGACATGAACCAACGACAACCACTGAACTACATGCTCATAACTTGGTTTAAAGAAACTAAGGTTTCAACTCCCTCAGGCAAAGTTGACCTTAGATGAATTTGGCTATTTGTTTTCGGTATTTTTGTCATATAGCTCTTCAACTGTTTCGGTACTTATACATCCTCGGATTTCAACTGTTTGGCTTTGAGCGTTCCTGATGAAGGTAAATCCAGAAAAGCGCTTCGGACGCATGAAATTATTAAACGTGTTGTTTTCAATTTTTGGGACAGGCACATACATAATGTGGCGGGTTAAACATGTTTTCTGACGCCAAACCCTGCCCCTAACCTGGGACAACGGTGTAACTGTACAACATAAGAAAAAACTATAAAAATCAGTTGAAAAGGGCTCAACTCATCCGATCGTTACAAAGCAGAAAAAACATCTAACAAAAATACAGACCGGACGTTGCTGGGAATTTATACTTCCCTCACAACAAAAAAGACAGAAAGTACAGATCTGAGAGTAGTAGCAGTTAATGACAGCTAGATCAAAGCCAATAGCAGATAATAAAAAAATCATGTATCTAACACTAAAGTATCAATTAGTACAAATCCAACGTCCAATGGAATTAGTGTATATTGAAAACTAACAGTAGACAGCTCTCTCACAAGCAAAACATCCATAACTGTAAAATATATGGACATACACCACAAGCACAAAATTTACTATTCTTCAGACCTATTTTTGTTTTTCTAGTTCTTCATTTAGATATATAAACATATCACTTTAGCGACTTCAGGATGAAGATTAATAAAAAAATGTTTTTAAAATTAAGCACTGTTGGTTTTACGGTAAATCTGTCAATTTTTCTCCGTCGAAAAAATCAACGGTTGAGGCTTCTGGCCTTTTAGCCACATCATGAACAAAATTGAAGATTTAATCGTGATTTTCGATATAACGTTTATATTACTTCCGGTTCCGTGCATTACCTGTAATTATTATCGTTATGTCCTGCCTAGTTATCTTGATCATCTTTGATCTAATATGATTTATACACTTTTCATGTGACATTTAATAAATGCATTTCATTAAAGCATGTCAAATCGGAATCGATTTTGCAATTGTTATGTTAAGACTAGAATGTTAAGGTCATCATGCATTAATCTGATGTTTACGAATCCAATGTAAATAAAAACATTGTAAATAAAATAAATGATCAGAAATTGAGGAATCCTAAATCAAAAATTTTAACATCGTTGAAAAGAAATATAAGTGTTATACATCTGCTAATATTTATTTCGGTTTATTTTTTTGTATTATTTTATCGATTGACGTATTTATTAATTGATGGTAGAGAATTATGAGTCAAATGTTATCTATCCAAAATGTGAGAAGTATGGATGAGGTAATATTCACTACCTAGAATGTGACCGATAGGTTTGAGGTAACATTCATGTTCTATGTATTGCCAGTAGGTATGTGGTAATGATTTTTTCCAGAAAATTACCAGTACAAACACTTCGGAAATTTTCAATATCTAGAAATTTTACAGAGGTATGATTACTTTTTTTTTGTAATGTTATTGTCAATAGGTATGAGGCAATGTTCTCTATCCAGAAAGTTACAAGCTGGTATGGGGAAATGTTATTGTCAGTAGGTATGAGGTAATGTTCTCTATCCAGAAAGTTACCAGTTGGTATGGGGAAATGTTATTGTCAGTAGGTACGAGGTAATGTTCTGTATCTAGAAAGTTATCAGTTGATATGATGTAATGTTATTGACAGATAGGTATGAAGTAATGTTCTCTATGTAGAAAGATACCAGTAGGTATGATGTAATGTTATTGTCAGTAGGTATGAGGCAATGTTCTCTATCTAGAAAGTTACCAGTTGGTATGGAGAAATGTTATTGTCAGTAGGTATGATGTAACGTTCGCTATTTAGAAAGTTACCAGTTGGTATGGAGAAATGTTATTGTCAGTAGGTGTGAGGTTATGTTCTCTATCCAGATACTTACCAGCTAGTATAGGGAAATGTTACTTACCAGCTAGTATAGGGAAATGTTATTGTCAGTAGGTATGAGATATTGTTCGCTATCTAGAAAGTTACCAGTTGGTATGGGGAAATGTAATTGTCAGTAGGTATGAGTTAATGTTCTCTATCTAGAAAGTATCCAGCTGGTATGGGGGAATGTTATTGTCAGTAGGTATGATGTATTGTTCGCTATCTACAAAGTTACCAGTTGGTATGGGGAAATGTTATTGTCAGTAGGTATGATGTAATGTTCTTTATCTTTAAAGTTACTAGTTGGTATGGGGAAATATTATTGTCAGTAGGTATGAGGTATTGTTCGCTATCTAGAAAGTATCCAGCTGGTATGGGGAAATGTTATTGTCAGTAGGTATGATGTAACGTTCGCTATCTAGAAAGTTACTAGTTGGTATTGGGAAATGTTATTGTCAGTAGGTATGAGGTAATGTTCTTTATCTAGAAAGATACCAGTTGTATGGGGAAATGTTATTGTCAGTAGGTATGATGTAAAGTTCGCTATCTAGAAAGTTACCAGTTGGTATGGGGAAATGTTATTGTCAGTAGGTATGAGGTAATGTTCTGTATCTAAATAGTTACCAGTTGTAATGGGGAAATGTTATTGTCAGTAGGTATGATGTAATGTTCTTTATCTAGAAAGTTACCAGTTGGTATGGGGAATTGTTATTGTCAGTAGGTATGAGGTAATGTTCTGTATCTAAATAGTTACCAGTTAGTATGGGGAAATGTTATTATCAGTAGGTATGAGGTAATGTCCCCTATCTAGAAAGTTACCAGCTAGTATGGGGAAATGTTATTGTCAGTAGGTATGAGGTAATGTCCACTTTCTAGAAAGTTACCAGTTGGTATGGGAAAATGTTATTGTCAGTAGGTATGAGGTAATGTTCTTTATCTAGAAAGTTACCAGTTGGTATGGGGAAATGTTATTGTCAGTAGGTATGAGGTAATGTTCTTTATCTAGAAAGTTACCAGTTGTTATGGGGAAATGTTATTGTCAGTAGGTATGAGGTATTGTTCGCTATCTAGAAAGTGTCCAGCTGGTATGGGGAAATGTTATTGTCAGTAGGTATGATGTTACGTTCGCTATCTAGAAAGTTACCAGTTGGTATTGGGAAATGTTATTGTCAGTAGGTATGAGGTAATGTCCCCTATCTAGAAAGTTACCAGCTAGTATGGGGAAATGTTATTGTCAGTAGGTATGAGGTAATGTCACCTTTCTAGAAAGTTACCAGTTGGTATGGGAAAATGTTATTGTCAGTAGGTATGAGGTAATGTTCTGTATCTAAATAGTTACCAGTTGGTATGGGGAAATGTTATTATCAGTAGGTATGAGGTAATGTCCCCTATCTAGAAAGTTACCATCTAGTATGGGGAAATGTTATTGTCAGTAGGTATGAGGTAATATCCCCTTTCTAGAAAGTTACCAGTTGGTATGGGGAAATGTTATTGTCAGTAGGTATGAGGTAATGTCCCCTTTCTAGAAAGTTACCAGTTGGTATGGCGAAATGTTATTGTCAGTAGGTATGAGCTTTACCCTGTCACATTTTGTATGTGCCTGTCCCAAGTCAAGAGCCTGTAATTCAGTGGTTGTCGTTTGTTGCTGTGTAACATATTTGTTTTTCGTTCATTATTTTGTACATAAATTAGGCCGTTAGTTTTCTCGTTTCAATTGTTTTACATTTGTCATTTCGGGGCCTTTTATAGCTGACTATGAGGTATGGGCTTTGGTCATTGTTGAAGGCCGTTCGCCGACCTATAGTTGTTAATTTCTCTGTCATTTGGTCTCTTGTGGAGAGTTGTCTCATTGGCAATCATACCACATCTTCTTATTTTTATATTTACAGACGAACGGGAGAAGTCCAAGGATGGCCTTATTTCTGTACCTTAGACAACCCTTGTGGCTTTGAAAAGTTGAATTTTTCTGGCAATGTTTATGTTCAATCTTTGTCTCTGCCTGTTATTGACTTATACTAGTATTTAACAGACTTATACTCAGGAAATATAAATGATGAAATGAATTGTATGATTATATTTTCTTTCGATAATTAGATGCTGTTCGACAAGTTCTATAAGCATGTACATATTTATAAAAGTCCACGAGATTGTACCTTCATACGTTCCTGTTATCTTAAAGTAAAATCAAACATAGTGATGTCTGTGAAAAAAGGTTAGGAAAAGCAGTAGAGGCTTATAGAAGACCGATAGATGTATTAGAATGAATAAAATGATATGTCTGTGTTACCTAGTCTACGGGTAAAATGTCTCATTACATTTGAATGCAAGGTTAGAGTTTCAGTATTTTTGTATTTTTGCTTTTTTATTTGGAACAACCTCTAAAATTTAATAATCTGGTTTTGTTTAGATATAACCATCTTTCATTTTTTTCTTTCTTTCAGGCCAAGATAATACATACAAAATTGACAAAAAGTGTTTTGAAAGGCATTGTATATATATGTTGTTGTTTGTTTTTTTTTATCTCTTTTATCCTTGATCTGCCAGAAGTTCTACTGTTTCCAGTCATATCTAATTAATAACTGTTATTAACAAATAGCAATCAAATTAATGAAGTGTAAAATTTTATTAAAAAACATCTCCGTTAAGTTTGTGGTTTTAATTATTTGTTTTACTGGTAGAACGCACTGGATCAACAATTTTCCAATATATCAAAATTAAAAGAAAACCGTTAAAAGTATTGATCATTCAATGTGAACAAAACAAATCATTATTTATTCAACAAACAATATTTCAATGCAATTTACATTTTTCTTTCAAATTGTCATCAGTAAAAAAAATGATTGCAAGGCGGTAATATTTCCTGCCGCTATATGCTTAACTTAGTTAGGCCCGTGGGATTAACTTTATTACATTACGCCGAGATCGAGGTTTGTTCTCCATTGATTTAGTCTTATTGATCCAACTATAAGACTGAAAGCATCGCTCCGACACGTTAATAAACCTATATTTTGAATACTTCAGTATAAGGTTGATGCTCGAGTGTAATTAGAAATGGAGAGAACATAGTTAAAGAACATCAATTATTATTCAGGTAAGTGTGGTTGTTGTCAGAACTACAATATATATTTTTACAATATGGTCTACTTTATAATCACTCCATATTTGCCAATGATCATATGTTTTATGAATAAGTAATGACTACAAGTCTGGCATGTGAAGGATAGTTAATCGTTAATGAATTACTGCTGCAAAAAAACTTCTATTTTTATACATCACTACCCTTCTTTCCCGCTACATTGACAGTGTTTGTCACTTGTTTGTGTATACACCGTAAAAGTTTATCCGTGCTTAAATCGTATACATGTATTCCTATAATTTTACAGTGCATTAATACTCGAGATGACTTCTAATATAGGTACTACTTCACTTTCTTTTTGTCAATTTTGAAATAGAAATCTTTACGCAGTGTATCGGAGGTATATATCTTGGTCATACATTATTTCCCGCCAACTTACCTAGATAAAAAAAATTTGATGTTCCCAGTGCGGCGCCGTCTTAAAACTTGAGTATTGTTTGTGAATTTTACAAAGAGATTGTCGAGCAAATTATTCGAGTATTTTCTTTGTCCGTGATAGTCTCGTTTGTGTTGGTATAACACCGAATCAGTGTTCATTAATATCCAGATATACTAGTATAGAGTTCTTGACATCTGACGATGAAATCCCCTTACAAAGCGATGGCAGGTGTCGTATTGAATTTGTAGTAGGTGTAATCTTTTTCTCCGTGTTTGCTCCGTGTTGAAGGTCTCACTGTAATTATAGCATCAACAATACACATTGTGATGCACCAGGTGCACATTTCGACAATTAATGTCGTTCCTAGGATACTCGGGGCTACAATATCTGAAAATCCAAAACCTAATAAAAACGTCACAAGTGTCTGAGCAGAAAGTTGATGAACCAGGGTTACGTAAAAGAAAGTTTCGTCCTTTTTCTGAAAAATTTCATCAGAAGATACCAAGACCTTGTTAATAAATATTACATAGCAACTTCATAAATAATACATGATGGTCTTGAAGTATAGATTCTAGGTACTGACAATGTTTATCATCTTAATTACGTATTATAGCGTTCTTTTTATTTGCCATTTTTTTCAATATCCTTTAGGCGTGGGTCGGTATTTATACATCCCGCGATGTTGTATTGTGCTTTGGTCGTTTTTTGTATTTTTCTCTTTCATTTTTGCTTATGTGCTTTGTCTATAGAGTGCCTTTATGCCATTTTGTTTTGTCTTTGTTCACATAGTTGTTTGTTTTTATAGCGATTAAGATTATAACACAATGTTGACTGCTGTAACTCAATTTTTGACATTTTTACTACTATGTCTGTTTATTTTGCTCACACACTGTTGTCAATATAATGGAATTCTATGCGACTGTCATGCAAGTGAGAGGTTTAGCTAGCTATAAAACCAGGTTTTATCCACCATTTTCTACATAAGGAAATGCTTGTACCAAGTCAAAAATATGCCAGTTGTTTTCCATTCATTTGATGTTTTTTTTAGCTTTTGATTTTGCCCTTTGATAAGGGACTTTCTGTTTTGAATTTTCTTTGGAGTTCGGTATTTTTGTTATTTTACTTTAAAGAACTGATATAAGCGAGAAGGACCGATAAGTATAGCCGAACCCTTGAATTAGCACAACTTTGAAATGAACAACAATCAATGAATAAACGCCTTGTTACAACATTTAAATCTCACGGAAATTTGGCATTTGTAGAATATTGAATCTTCATTTACCTGTAAATCGAATGGTATACACCAAAGGACGCTTTTTTATGTTGACAAACATTATGATATTTACATTCTATACCATTATGACATATTTTGACGAGAGAAATTTCATTTAAGGTAATATAAAAAGGAACACGATATAACCATACTCAAGTTCTGCGAAGCATACCTTACTTGATGACAGATACCGGTCCTAAAAAAAAAACTGGAGGTCGTGGGTTTGACCTCCAACCAGGTAAAAAAAAAGACCTGAAATCGGCATTTGCTACTTCTCCGATTCGCATTCAAAATTTAGTAGAAAGAGCAAATGTTTAAGACTGGTCGGCTCGGAGTTAGAATAATGTGTCCGGAAAGGGTGACATGTCTTCTTGTGGACTATTATGTTGAGAATTAGCATGTTAAAAATCCGGCTAGGGTAGCGGTCTAGTACCAAATCATTTTCGTATCAAATAAACATGATATAGTTCTGATATACATGTTACATTTGCCACTGTACGTTAAGCACTAATCCATCCATCCATACATATAATTGTCGTCTTTGATTGACACTAAGTTTGACAATTGTATATATCCATTAAAATAAATGGTATAAATGTATCAAGGTAGTTGTGTATTTGGATGTGTCATTTCTTGGAATGGCATATATTCCCCTTCAACATTTAACAATGTGTATTTTGAAGCAGGACGAAATTGATTGCAATCGATCATAACATTTCTGTAGGCTGTCATTTATTTAATATAACAAGGTGTAAATTTATGTATTGTTCAGCTATATAGAAATCTGTGGTAATGGCTTGTTAGCACTTCAGTATCTTAGCATTTTCCATTCATATTGATCACTGAATACAAAGGCGTTAATTACAATTTTAGGAGCAACTATCTTTCTCAGTAACTACTTCGTTTTGCCATTAGCAGAGTAGCTATCTTCTCCAGCGTTGATGTTAGTTATACAACGTGATAACTTAGTAGTTTATCATTTTGAGCTGTGTCAAGAGTATCGTTAAAATATCCTCTATCCTCTAAATTAATGGCATTCCGAATTGGTGGTGTTTGAACTCCTCCATCTTTTATGTACTCGATATATTTTTGTTAGTTGAACAGGGTAGAACGTGTTTTTATGCGTTGGTTACAATGTATATATGTATATAATGTTGTTAGTTGACCAGGGTAGAACGTACCTTTGTGCATTGGTTACAATATATATTTATGTATATATTGTTGTTAGTTTAACAGGGTAGAACGTACCTTTGTGCATTGGTTACAATGTATATATATATTGTTGTTAGTTGAACAGGGTAGAACGTACTTTTGTGCATTGGTTACAATGTATATATTTTGTTGGTTGTCCTAATGCAATACCGTGAGTTTGAGTCATTTTGTTCTGATTAGATTGCTCAAAATAAAACCATTTGTATGTAAAAGGTATTAAAGCCGAGAAATCATTTTCTGTTCGTCTGGAAAAAACTTTTATTTTTCTGCCTTTCGTTTATATACTATTTATACCTTACAACAAAATTATTTTTATTTACCTGTGTACGTTATTTTATTTGGCGGCATTTTGTCCAAGGCTATGGTTGTCTTTCTGATATTGTTAAACACCTAATCCCCTTATTTTATTAATTTTGTATTTACATTGTGCCATAGATCAAATTTATTCTTCAGTGTATGCGCACTTGTTTTTGTTAATATGTCTTTTGATTGAGTTAAGCCATTTCAATTGATATTTTATAGTGTGTCTTTCTATGTTGTGATGTTACACTATTGTTTCAGGTAGGGTGAAGGTTGGCGCCTATTAAAACTTTCAAACCCGCTGCATTTGTTTGCACCTGTCCTAAGTCAGGAACCTGGTGTTCAGTGGTTGTCGTTTGTTGATGTGGTTCATAAGTGTTTCTCGTTTTTCGTTTTTTATATAGATTAGACCGTTGGTTTTCCTGTTTGAATGGTTTTACACTAGTCATTTTGGGGCCCTTTATAGCTTGCTGTTCGGTGTGAGCCAAGGCTCCGTGTTGAAGACCGTATTTTGACCTATAATGGTTTACTTTTACAGATAGTGACTTGGATGGAGAGTTGTCTCATTGGCAGTCATACCGCATCTTCTTATATCTATTTGCCTTTAAGGCACTCTTTAAATGTTCTAAAATTGATTTCCTAATATACAGGTAATTTTCATGTATATTAAATTAAAATGTTAGTCTATCTGCATAAACCAATGTTTACAATTGTTGATTTTATGAAGCTAGTAAAGAAAGAAATGAAATAATAATTTTCTGGAATAAATTTGAAGTCTGGTTCAATTCATTTTAATGGTATATATTGTATATCATTTCCTGCTTTTATTCTATGTCACGTTATTTCTGATATTTCCGAGAATGACATTCAATATTGACCAGTTATTGCCGTACTGGATTTCGAAAGCAATTTTCTTGCTATTTAAACTATCTATTTTGTATCTGATCGACTTTTCAATTCAACACAAGGAAAATAAATTATTGCATAGTCTAAGGACAGAACAGCGTCGTATATTTTTCAATGTTTAATTCGATAATGAAACCTTAGACATTCCTCTCACGTATCATGTCTTTAAATTGTGATCAGCTAGAAAAGCAAATAAATTAACGATACAATGCTTCAACTTCTCGTCAGAAAAATGTCGATTAATCCAATAATGTGGACTACACTGAATAAAACAAATGTCTTCCAGTTAGTGCTACATTTTGAATCGGATTGACCTTTCAACGAGATATTTGCTCATTGTCAACCTAAATAATATAAAACTCAATCAATTAGATTCACGACCATATTGACACAACTGGCTTTGTCAGATAGACACGAACTGTCTGCAGATTTATCGTTATCATAGTTATCATACACGTACTTCGTGAAATAGGCAATGGTTTTACTCATGCACAACTTTAAATTACATTTTTTTGAGAAGTCAGAGAAATATCATCTTTCTGCCAATTGATTTGCTAACGTTTAAGCATGTTTATAGGTATTTGCAATCGATTCATTTGTAAAGAATAAGGATTTGATCAAAATTAGATTTCCGCATATATATAAAAGATAGGCGAAAGATACCAAAGGGACATTCAAACTCATAAGTCGAAAATAAACTGACAACGTCAATGTGTATCAAATTTCTGCTGTTGCAGTACACATTTTGTCAGTCATTTTTCATAAAATTGGTAAAAGATGGTTCTATTTACGAGAGAACATGAAATACAAATTAGATTTAAATGAACAGTAAAATATTATTATTATTATTATTTTTTTTGCATTAACGTTTTTTTTTTTTTTTTTTTTTTACGAAACACTGAAAGTAATGCCTCCAGCAGGAAAACACATCCTCAATCTGTGAATAGGCATGTTTACTTTTCTCCCGGTTTTTTTGTTCCAATTGTTTTTTAAATCAATGACATAAAAATAAACAACAAATATAATATGATTTATGTATAAATTCACACGTGTTTCTGGATTAACAACCAAACGGTTCCGTGTTATCAGTCGGTAGATTCGGTACCAAAAGTTTGGTGAAGAAATATTAAATGTTCGAGAACGTAACAATCAAAAGAGCATAAGCTAAAATGCCAAAATAATAATTGGAGAACAACTTATTGTCCAAATGCGCATGTGGTTCAGAAAAATTGGTACTGTTAACGTTATTAAGGTCTAGTGTGTTTGTGTTGGGAGGAGGGGTGGGGAGGTTATTGTGTAACTTGTCCAACATCACCATGTTTCAGGTACATCAAGGCAGCCGGTATTTAAACATTTTATTTCATGATTGTTTACCGATGAGATGATGATGTTGACATGGTTAACATTTCCTGTAATCATTTTAAGAATCATTTTCCTCTCAAACAGGAAAATGGTTAGCATGTATATATAAACAAGAGAAATACATGTAAAATCTCATAACTGATAAAGAGAAATGAGGAAATTCAATATTAAAATTCCGTCAAATATACTTGCATGCCTGATACATACGAATCTGATCATTTATTTAACTAATTGAATTGAAGTAACTGATAAAAAGTATAGAAATTGGATGTAAATTAAAGATAAACCGACTTAACAGCCATATTTATATTAAAACACTATTTGTTTTAATGAATTTTATAGTTGCATTTAATTGGTTACTTGACCTACAAACGAGAATGGTTACACAAGGATTTCTTGAAATAACATTGAATGGGAATTTAATATCAATAACCATCTCAGAGGAAATGGGATGGAAGGGGAATGGCACGTTAAGTAAATATAACATCTTCAAATTGCCATTCCATTTTGTTTTATGGACGTCATTTAGAAATTTTATATCTAAGGCTTTTTAATAACTTAGAAAATTAAATGCGTTTCGTGCATGTTGTTTGTAACACACATAAGCTTTCCATTCAAAAACAAATTACAAAATACTGTAAACTACTTCACAAGGTCTTTTTTTTTCCAAAGTGTAATATTCATTGTTTGATTGGAAATTTTATGTAAAGTATGTCATAAAACTGGACATTAAAGATGGGTTGTTTTTTTAGGAACCTTAGAAGTTGAGAAGTGGTCTCTTGTGAATGATCATTGGTATTATTATGTATAATAGAAACTATTTTGAAAACAAAAATAATGAGATACGGCATGATTGCCTATTAAACAATTATCCAAGTGTCGTGGATGTAAGCAAATATAGGTCACCGTACATCCTTCAACATTGAGCAAATCCCATACCTCATAGGCAACTATAAAAGGCCCTGAAATGACAAAATGTGAAACTATTCAAACGAGAAAACTAATAATTTATTACAAAAAAAATAACGAACGACATGTAATGATTTATACATGTATACGGTTTATTCCATTGGGTGCCTGGATACTATTACCTCCCACACAAAATTGTTTGAAAAATACAATTAAAATTACATTGCAGTTCTTCAAGTTATATCCTGTTATTATTTGATTTCCATTTGATAAAATAACTCAATTAAAAAGGTTTAAAATTAGCTTGAATTTTCTGACATTTATGATTTATCAAAAATCAACAAATACGTTTCCGATCCGAATTAGTCTGAGCTATTCTTGAATTTCATGATAATGTTAATGTCCAATCAATTTATACAATTGCATAGAAGTAGCTGTCTTTTAGAGATATCTCTATTATTAATTCCTTATTTTATAGGGTTGTTTTCGGTATTTATTACATGTTTAAAAGGGGCAATAGGAAATGTAACAACCAAGACGGGGGAGGAAGTGTAACTAGAAACAAGTTATTTAGATAGGATACCAAAATGCATTTTAATAGAAAATGAAAGGATATGGAGTAAATGTACATGGGACAAAATCGCACACAATACATAGAAAACATAGAAAATTATCAATGAACAGGGCTTTTATTCCTGTTCTTCATCTTGACAGTTGATGTAGGTCTTCAACAATGAACAAATCATTCATACCCTACAACAAGGTCAAGACGGCCCCTAGCGTCGACTTAAGCGGTACTATTGATAAAAATAAAGTAATTTTGAAAGACATCGATCGCCGCTAAAATATGCATTGAAGTTACACATGTCGGGAGCGGTCAATGAATTACATAATTTATAATTACGGGCGAGGTTTTTGAACATATATTTGTCATACATTGCCCAACAAAAGACCAATAATTTCGAAACAACAAATGATAGACAATACATATAAAACTAAACAACAAATGATAGACAGCACGGGGCACATCGAAATATATGTAAGAAAACCTAGCAGTTTAAAATAGTATGAAAGGGCAACATACAAAACAGATGACCAGACCAGTATTTTGAAGAAATTTAACCAAACATGAAATTTTGACGGTGTATTAATATGAGAAATTCTCACATGAACAAGCACACCATAACTGTAAATATTATAAGAGCATACACCTCAAGCACGGGAAACGTTCTACTGCTCCACACAGCACTAGAGACAAACTCTAGAATCAATAGAAAATGAAAGGATATGGAGTAAATGTACATGGGACAAAATCGCACACAATACATAGAAAACATAGAAAATTATCAATGAACAGGGCTTTTATTCCTGTTCTTCATCTTGACAGTTGATGTAGGGTCTTCAACAATGAACAAATCATTCATACCCTACAACAAGGTCAAGACGGCCCTAGCGTCGACTTAAGCGGTACTATTGATAAAAATAAAGTAATTTTGAAAGACATCGATCGCCGCTAAAATATGCATTGAAGTTACACATGTCGGGAGCGGTCAATGAATTACATAATTTATAATTACGGGCGAGGTTTTAAACATATTTGATCAGGTAAAATCAGACTGAAAGAGAGCAAAATAGTTAAAAATGAAAGCAACACTATATAAATTTCATCGTTTTCAAAGCCGAATGTTTGTAAGCCAAGCATGTATAAAAAAAAAGCTATATGACCAAACAAGATCTAACAATAATAGTCATATTCATATAAGGTCAACTTTGACTGAGGGAGTTGAGTTATCTAAATAACAGGTTAATCGACAGGATATGTATCCATAGAAACGTGTCGTGTCCAAGGAAATTGGTCTTGTATGTTAATGTTACCATCATTGGGTCTGTGCTCTTGTTGCCGGACTATCTTAGTCAAAGTATTGTCTGTTTATTTTTGACAAGTTATTTTAATAGTTCTTTGGTACAGTATTTTTTCCCTTTATATGACATTAATGGTTGTCCTGTAAAGGTCAATCTATGTTTTGATTTCTTTAATTTTTTTCGTGTCAGACCTCTTAGTTTTGAGTTTTAGCCATCAGTGTCCGTTAATGGCAAATGATATGACGCACACCTTATTAATATATAGTATCATTAGGTTCAAGTTGATTTAGACACCAGAGATATAAGTACTGGAATGAAGATCATCTAATGAACGTCACCAATCCTATCACAAAAGTTATATAATACTGACTAATGAACGAACGAATGTTTTTCGTCATGTATAATGAACAGATAAAATGAACACAACAAAAGATCACCAGGAACAATGACAGTCTGAAGAGTATTATAACCATTTTCCTTTTTTCATTAGTATCTCAAATTCTATCTTATAGATAATAGACCCATTGAAAACAAAATGATTTTTATGAAGTTGGCTAGCAAATAATATATTCAATAAAACAAATTTGTCAAATATAACATTTACGTTTTTCCATATATAGTACAATTTTGATTTATTGCAAAACTCCTTATTACCATTATTTAGTTATGATTACTTAAGCTTATTCACGTATTGATTGTATGGCTTTTGAAAAGACTTATCGACAAATCAACTGACTATTATCTTTTCTGATTAAGTGGTACTATCATGATTGTAATCTCACTAAACATGTATTAAGTTTTGCCATACTGCAGCTCCACGTGTGTGCATATCTAACAGCAATTGAAGGCTGACATAAAGTATCATTGATATGCTCACTTTCTATACATCAACTACTCATAAATCTAACACAATTCGAAACACTAAGGTGTTCTACATACAGGCATAGATGGCACAGATCAGATTTGAAACCAAAGTAACTGTTTTTTCTTCAATTTAACATTTTAATGCGCATCAAATTCGTTATTGGTGTGGCCTTCCAACTATTTTGATTTGAGCCGGTCTGAAGAGTAAAATATAGAGGTAATACGTGTCTATATAAATAAGAAGATGTGATTTGAGTGCCAATGAGACAACTATCCATCCAAGTCACAATGTGTGAAAAGTAAACAATTATAGTTCAAAGTACGGCCTTCAACACGGAGCCTTGGCTCACACTGAACAACAAGCTATAAAGGGCCCCAAAAAAATACTAGTGTTAAACCATTCAAACGGGAAAACCAACGGTCTTATCTATATAAAAAACGAGAAACGAGAAACACTTATGAACCACACCAACAAACGACAACCACTGAACAACAGGCTCCTGATTTTGGACAGGTGCATAAAAATGCAGCGGATTTAAACGTTTTAACATGCACCTTAACCTTAAACAGTGGTATAACATTACAACATAAAAAGACACACAATAAAATATCAATTGAAATGGTTTAACTCGATCAAAAAGACAATACATAAAAACAAGTTAATATACACTGAACGAATTATTTTGATCTATGGCACAATATAGATAAAAAGATGTTTCAATGTCAAAAGCTGACTTAGTCGTAAACCTGATATCTTTGCCGAGTTTTTATGCGGGGGTTTTACTTTACTTTCTGTTAATCCTGTACCCAAATACTATAAACCTCCCACAAAGAATTGTTATAAAAACCTATAAACAACTACATTCTTGTTCTGTGAGGTACATCCGGTTGCTTTTTGGTTGGCATTAGATAAAATAATTTAACAACAATAGCTAGAATAAGCTTAACTGTCAAGATGGTCATGATATAAACATTATTTACAGTATAGTAGATACGAATAAGTACCATTTTGTAAATTTGCATCTTTCGTATTTATAGCAGGATCTGCTTACCCGGGTTTTGGCGAGGTCTGTGTTGCTCAGTCTTTAATATTGTATGTTGTGTTTTGTTTAATATTATTTGTCTTTGTTTGTTTTGTTTTGTTTTTTATTTTTTGCCTTGGCTTTGTCAGTTTATTTTCGACTTATTAGTTTGATATTATTCCATTGGTATCCACAAACTTTAAACTTATCTTATATCAGACGCATATATATTACAGAATTTTTCAACCAAACACGCTTTTGAGAGGAAAAGGTTGGAAATATATATTCACACCTTTAGATTCCAGCCAAATCAGTCAATACAGTTATTCATTAATAAAGATACATGTGATTTTCTCATCATTATCTAATGCACATTATGTTTGATAAAGATTCAACACTCGCTACTTCAAATTGTTGGTCTTCTTTTATACTCTGTACTCAGTGTAAGAGAATTTATAAACATTTTGTCATCAGTTGATATTTTCAGTGTTTCTCTTTCTGTCGGAAGGTCTTGAGCATTCTATTTTAGAAAATACCCAGGAGCCAACTTAAAGTACATCTGACATTTCCTGTTCTGTTCACACAATGGCGGGTAAAACAAATCTAGAGAATTATTTTCATTACATATTGACTATTTAAATACCACGTTCTAAGGCTTAGTAATACTTTGGAATATAATTTCCGTCTAGACGTGTCTCTAATATTGTGTCGGGGTGTTTCGCCACTTTGTTTTACTGAAATATTTAAATACCAAGTCTATTTTATCCGTTCATTTCTTTTTATATTTTTCCGCTGAGCGCCAGTAGACCTCATTAAAATCTTCTGACATTTGAAAAATTTATATTTAGTTTTTATCATTAAAGATAGCATGCAAATATAGAAACTGATGCACATACTCTATGCTTGATCTTTGAAATTTCAATTTTGCACATTCATACTTGTCATTAAACATATTTAAACGACTGGAATTGGATTGATAACATCTCATGTTCACTTATTCACGTCATCAGGTCTACAATTTAGATCTCTTTATCAGCACCAATTTGCCGTTTTTTTTTTAAGATTCAATAATAATTCACTAAGGTCTAACAACATACAAGAAACAGTATAACCAACTATACAACATACACGAATAAAACAAATTCAAATGTATGTTTTGCAAAATCTTATTCCAGGGTTTGGCAACAATAACACGAATGGTGTTATTATTTAATTAGCTCTTTGCGTATTTCTTTTTGGTGGGGCATCGAACAAATTGTATAATGGGGGCTTTTGGATATTATGTAAATTTGTAAAAAATCTAATCTGCTGGTTTTATTTAATAACAAATATCAAATGTCCATCTTTTATGAGAATGAATTCTGGTGCCAAAGTTTTGGAATTACCATAAACATATACAACATAAGAGGAATGAACAGTGAAAGACACCGAACGAGAAAAAAACCATCTTCTGAGATCTAAGAGCATTAGGTTAGGGTAAAATTAAAATCATATTTAGTTCATTACCTTTTTGATAAATAAAAAAGGGTGGGTAAGATACATATATACCACAGGGGCAATCAAAACCACAAGTCGAGGAAGAAGAGAGTAAACAATGGCAAGTCGCCGTTTCAGAATCTAATGCATTCTGGGTAATATTTTCAAAAGCATACACCAAAACGATTGTGATTGGAATAAAACGTTCTTAATAATGGAAATTCAACCAAGGACGCAAGTCATTTTCATTTTGGTGTACGAACAATGAGATTACTCATAGTCCTTCAGATTCTGCAAAGGCGAATTTGAAAGACGACGGAAAGACAACATTAGTCTAGAAAACACTACATAATTGATAATTGATTAGCAAGAACCTCACAAAAAAAACAAAGATTTAGTTATGTGCTACCGAAGGGTAACAAAGCATTGCATATATGTTAATCTCTCTAAACTTAATGACCTAATTTCGATATAGCCCTGCACTTGGCACTTCATTTGTTGCTGTCTAATTTGCCTTTGTTATTCATACAAAGAGGGAATCGAAACAATATCTACAATCACGTAATAGACTAAAACTTGATTTGGTTTTCTATACATTTTATTTGACGGTTTAATTGATTAGCTTTTAAATCTGTTCTTCGTCCGTTCAGTATTATGTCATCTACAGGAAAATCTTTAAGGATAAGTTGTTTCTAACACTTATCATCCACAGACTGATATACAAATGTTGAAATGTCATTAGTTAATACGTAAAAATATCATTAGTTCATACGTAGAAATGCCATCAGTGCATACGTAAAAACTCATTATCTGTGTAAATAGCGAATGCTATTTCCTGTAAATATTCATATTTTTAAATTTAAAAGTAGGTTTTGCAATTTGTAAATAATTCAGATGATTTCTATTTCAAAATGAAATCATTAAAACTTGTACAAAATTGAAGAACGAAATATAATGAATTGTCTACATAATATGCAAGGGGCCTAGGAGCGACCTAAATCCTACCTTAAACTAGGATGAACTCGGATGCGTCACTATAGACAAGGTTCTTGATACTGAGGACAAAAAAAAAAGTCATGTGAAAAGTCGTGCTGTCTTTGGTATTGTCATCAAATTTACCACTAAAGTTCCTTGGTTTAGTAACATTTTTGTTAGTAGCCACCATAAATCTTTTTCTCCAATTATCCTTATTTCAATTTCTTCCTGTTGGTATACAAGTAGAGGGTTCATAGTCAGGGATAGAAATGGTCTAGTATTTTTGGATTGTTATATATCAGAACTCTATGATGTGAACTTTTTTGTTCCATAATGATTTACTTAAATATCATATGCATGTGAATATATGTGAAAACTTGGGTTTTATATTAATATTTTTGAAATTATTAAAATAATTATCATTCGTTTTTATTCATTCATTTCTAGTACGATCTGAACTTATTCAAGTTTTTTTAATGGCAATGTTTACAATATTCCGTTGTTTGGAGTTAAAAGGAAAAACAATGTTAATATCTATAAAACGAAAGGAAAAAAATGCGTTATTAGTATTGATGTGTTGCAGTACATTTATTTAATCAAAACAAAATTCCATCTCCTATCATTTGTGATTAAACCCACAGGAAAAAAATGTTTTGATTGAAGACGTAACATTTTAGTTTTGTCATCTCTACATGTGATCGATACTATGAACTTCTGGTTATAGCACGATATCAGATTTGTTGGTCGATCACAAATGTCTGCTTTTATATATCTAATAATGAATCGTTTCTAGCAAATACAAAATTTTACTTTAATATGCCCGAGGTAACCAAAACGATATAACGGGTAATGAAAGTTGGCAATTAATTAGAAATAAACATATGTTGCCTTTATATTATGGATCCTCGTAGGATTGTGAGTTTTTTGTTGATCTTTAATTTGCTTTAATTTGTTACTACATTTTTATAAATAAAAAATGAACAATAGGTTCGTGAAAATCCTAGTACACTGATAATAAAATTCTCAAATGACACCAGAGAGAAGATGGGGGAAATGGTTCAAATCGTCTTATAAATGGAGCCATCTAAAGTCATCTGTAATTAGGGAAGAGTTTTCACATTGGCTTGTACAGGTAACATTTTCTGTTATAAGTCACAGTGAATTTTGCAACACACACATTTCAAGTTAAGTCCCTGTAGATGGTAATAAGGGCTATGTGCGTACTTACACGATATGACTTTTACTATAACAAAGATATTAAATCTTACATAATTAACACTTAATAAATTACATTTACAGTTACCGTTCTTTAACTTTATGTGGTGTTCACACATAGCCGATTTTGGCTCCCGTTTGCGATCTGACAGTGCTACGACACGAAAAGTGAAAAAGTTGGATTACCATCCTCAATTATCTGGAATGTCATATCGTTGTCTGAACGTAGTCGTATACGTTTGTAACAAAGTCCTTCGGATTGGTAATGTTTCAGCGAGCCAATAATGTACAAAAAATCAACTGTTCATACCAGTAAATGTCGTTTTAGGACTGATGATAGATGTAAAAGTTGTAACAGATGGTAAATTCTACTGTGGCAGTTATTTTGTAACTGTTCCAAATCAAAAAGTGTTTGTTTTTAACATAAATCGACTGCAACAACGCTCCAAAATATCCAAATATAATCATCTGAGGAACTTTTCATTGCCGTTTTTTGCCAATTGAGTCCAGATCTTGACGAATGTCTTCCTTCTAAATCGGTTCAGTGTCTGGTCATTGTCTGATCTCTGCTGGATCGCATTTATGAGAACCGAGACGCTGTTGGGACAGATTCTCTGGATTTGTATCATGCGAAAGATATACATAGGATCAGAATCGGATTGAAAACAGGGTAATCGGGACGAATTCGACCTGAAACGATTAATCGGGACGCTTCCTGAACAACATCTGATTGTTGTCGTGATTAATTAGATGTTTTTACATTTTTTTTGAGTTTGTAGCCACGAATCATCGGATCTTGATTACACTTTTGACAAATTTAAATCGGGAATAGTCATATCAAGGACGGCAGTAAAAATCCTTAGTGTGTGACTTAGGACTATAGGCAGCTGTTGTTGTTGTTTATATAAAAATGAGGAGATGATGTATGATTGCCAATGAGACAATTATCCACCAAAGTTCAAATAAAGTGGATGTAAGCAATTATAGGCAACATACGGCCTTCAACAATGAGAAAAACCATACCGTATAGTCGGCTTAAAAGGCCCCGACATGAAAAATATGAAACAATTCAATTGAGAAAACTAACGGCCTAATTCATAATAAAACAATTAACGAAAAACAAGTATGACAGACATGAACCAACGACATGTTTGAAATGTATCATGTATATTATCTGTTGAAATGTTTGACCAAAATCTTTCCACTTTACAAGGCTTCAAGTAGAATGGGTTTTTGAACACAATCAATAAGAAAGTTGTGTTTTTTTATTTCTACACTTCTCTTTTTGTAAAATTATTGGTTCTCCCTGTTGTATTTTTGAGAGTTAGTCATAAAAGTTAACGTTCCAGCAATCACCCAGTCTTGATTTGCTTTCGCATGTACATTATAGCAGCAGAATAAATTGTTATATAAAAGCGCAACCGACGATGCATTTTGATTCTCTGAATTAATTCTTATTTTATTGGAACTCACGTTCATTTCTCAGTCTGAAATATGAATAATTCACTAAAACTTACACACCTGTCAATCTCAAATATTTTAAATCGACATATTTCAACCCTAAATAGTTAATATTAAATTCAAGATATGTCAATTGGTAAAGTGGTCAATCCCATGCGACATTTTATGCATACAACATCTATTATTTTGACTAGTTGCCAAGATTTAAAAGAAGTTCGTTTTAATTCGAATAAATGAATATAACAAAATTTTCAAAAAGAAATGAAAAAAGTTATATCAAGTGTAATCAGTCGAAAATATCTATTATAGTCTGGACGTTTTGACCCTAATTCCCCCTTCTCTAGTATACGCAACTAATATCTAATTTTTCAAATGACTGATAATCAATTTCTGTAACTTGCCGAGCATATATTCTAATAATCTTGATGAAGTAATGTGTAAGTAAGTTGACATTCTTATATGGGCAGTGTTTAGGGTTTTGAAATAAGAAAACAAAAGATGACAAATTTGGTTGATGTCAGCATGAACTGACATGAGGCGGCACATTAAAAACTACAATTCACCAACCAAAACCCTCAAAGAATGCACCAAGTCTGGAATATGGCAGTTGTTTTTCGCCTGTTCCGTTGATTGATAGCGTTTGCTTTTGTCAGATTTTATGGGCTTCCCCTTTTTGAGTTTGCCTTGGAATTCGGTATTTTTGTTATTCTTTTTTACATTAATAACTGAACAATTTCAAAACAGTTCTCATTGCGTTGTCATTTTATTTTCGACTTATGAGTTTGAATGTCCCGTTGGTAGTTTCACCTCTTTTTTAGCATTGCGAGTACTCTTTTATTGGTACTTTGTGTCTTTTGTCGTGTTGTTATTTATTTTTGGGCTATGTACCGATCTGATAAATCCTTTCTGACTAATTTTACTGGTTGTTCTTGTTGTTGCATCATAATCCAAGGTTTGTTGAGACAGGGTTGAGCGTTCGCAGGCAAATTGGAACCTAAGTTCTTTGAATGTCTGTTCCAAGCGTGGTACCTGTGATTGTCGTTGGTTGCTGTCTGCTATAATTGTTTTTTGGTCATTGTTAAGATATATATAGTGTTAATCCGGCCGTTGTGTTTTTTTCTTTTGAATTGTTGGACATATTGTCTACCAGGCCATTTATCCTAACTGTGATTTAAATTGCTCATTGGAAAAGACCGTTCGGTTACATTCAACTGCTTACATCTTTGTTCTTTGGTTTAATGACAGTTGTTAATCATACCACATCTTGTTTTTATTTTGTTTCCAGAAACTGCGAATGTTTTTGTCACCTGTTTTTACTTGTCGCGTGTTTTTAGCTGTCTATACCAATGAAATAATCTATAGAGAAAATTATTTGTCTAACTGAATTTTCTTGGACGTTCTTATGTGTGTTTAAACGGATTATACAAGGAACAGTTGTGTACTCAAATGACAAGTTTAACCCTGCCATATTTAAATGTACCAGGAACCTGTCTGAGTCTTAAGTTAATTTTTTGTGCTTCTTTCCTTGAAAAAGTTTGGTAGTAGATATGAGTCAAGTCAAATATATTTTACCCACATTAATATCTTTATATGAGACATCCTTCAGCAAAAATTATCTTTGGAGAAGGGTCATGGCAGATATCAAAATGTTAATTGCAAAATCTCAAAATAAGGTAATTTTGTCAGAGCTTGCATAAAATGGAACATCTACGAAGGCCTTAAGCAAATATATGTAGCACAATTAAAAATACATGTATAAATACCATTACTTATGTTTTATCGTTACTTCATATATTTATATAATTACAGTTATGTCTTTAGATTTATTAAACTTTTTTTTTTCGGTTTCAAGTGCCAAAAAAGTTGCCTTATTATACCTTCTATATCCATTTGAACTAACTTGTACCATTCCAAAAGCTTATGGTAATTTGGACCGATTTGTTATAACAAGAGATAACGGCTGTAAGCACACTGGTTAGAAGACCAGACAATTTATATTGAACTTTACTGCATTCATATATTGACCGAAATTTGTATGGTCTCTTGTATAGTTTTGGAAACCAATAAATATTGGTAGAGCTAGTGATTATTAGCAGCAGCTGACTGTTAAGTCGTTGTTAAAACGTGTTTATCTATGATAGTTTCGTCTGGAAAAGTTATAAATATTCACGCAATAGAAATTTTAGTATGAATTAGAATAGAGGTAGCAAATATTTTTCCTTCCTTTATTGATGTAGTTTCTTTTTATCCTATCTGTATTAAGTATACATGTATTTGTTATTTCTAAAGTTTCTGAATACCTTGATATCATTATACAAAACACTGTAGTATTATGGATATTTGAAATCTTTTTAATTAATAATTGAATGCCTCTTTTTGTAAATTCATTGGGGGTGTAAAAGCGTTTACCGAAGTACATTTTGTAGGAAGCGCGGAAGCGCTTCATTCTAAAAATGTACGCACGGTCAACGCTTTTACAACCCTATGAAATTACTAAAAGAAGCATTCAATACTTATAATTACATCTTTTTTTGCTATGATCATGAAAACAGGATTATTATCAAGTTTTTCTTTTATTTACCTGTGCGCTTTATTGTGGAAACGTGTGTCATCATGTATGTTTCAATTCATGAAATTCATTTTGAAATGAAGAATGACGCGAGATTGCTGTAAGCCTATCAAAATAACGTATAATAATGAAACATACATCTAATGTAATTATTATCATGACAATTGATTTCAGTGATCAGTCTTAATGCTTGTATTTTGAGTTGCATTTTTAACATTTGCTACTAGAATTAATCAGCATTAAGCATCTATTCTCTATAAATGTATAGAAGTTTAATTTGAACACCAAAGCGGTTTGGCAGATGTATACTCCATACATATTCATTAACTTGTACTTAAACACAGAGTATACTCGGAAGAAAGGAAGTGCAAATTGTGTCTCTTTATATCCCCGTTCCGAAATAGGGGGCAACTTTGGTTTAACCTCTGTCCTTCCTTCTGCCCGTTTTTGAAATTTCGTCGCACTTTGCGTAAGAACTACTGTAACAAATTAAAGCTTCCCGACAATTGGCATCAAACGTCATGTGTTCATGTTATATCATATAATGCGTATTCAAATCCATCGCTCATCAAAGTCTGTTTTCCGAAAACTTATAGCGGGGATATCACTGATGAGCAATAGCTCACATTAAATAGTTTTTCTTGTAAATTATATATTTTCTTTTTTCTGGCTATACCACTCTTCCTTCTTGCTAATTTCATATGAGATGACGATGCATTTGATCCATGGCAAAATTTTCTTGACTTACATTAATTAGTAAATCGGGCTAGATGCAAGAAACCAAATTAATGGCTTTTGTTCATTGGCAGATCATGTTTCCGATTTCCCGACATTTATTGACGGTTCCAAGTAAACTCTAGAAAGTTTTTTGATTGAACATATCATTTTTCTGCCATCAGATCTTACAGTTAACGTAATTACGACCGTGTTAAGGTTCTGTACGAAACTGTCCATTATTTATAATAAAAAAAGTCTTACTCTTAAAACATAACAAACATGGTACAGAAAAGAGCATTATGTTTGAGTAAATTTAACCAGATTGTGCTTGAATTGTGATGAAGCGTCAATCTGATACTATTCCAGATAAGACTAACTGACCACGTACGTTGTTGAATACATATCTCTTATAATGTAATACTTATTGCTTTCGTATGTAGCATTAATGTAGCCTTCCCGGTTTGTTCCTTTCTTTATAAAATGATGTTGGTTTGATTCGAATGTTCGTATTTTTTCATTATAATATGTTTTCGTCAAATTTGATTTTTCAAAAGGCCACAGTTTTTTTCTTTACCCGAGTAATTTCTAATTGTTCTCTTTTACTTTCATCAACAAAATGCACGGATATCATACATGTTTGTAAGAATGTTTACTGCGATGATACCATTTTTGATATTCCCATTTGTTGTACCTACAGAGTTTATATTTACTTAATAAGTCTTATGTTTTTCCTCTTTGTCTTAATAATACTGCAGTAGGTAAATCTGAAATTAATTTTATTTTTCATATACAGTCTTAACTTAACTAAAATGTTTGCTTTGATTAAAACCAAGCATCAATACTATAGTTGTCATCGACGTAACTTTTAATTATGTTTGCGTTTTCTTGTAACTAGTATTAAATATTTAGCGATTTATTCTCGACTTTCAATCCTTTGAGTATGCTTTCCAAGAAAAAGATCTTCTTGAAGATCTGTTATGATAGGAATTTTGTAATCAAATAATAAATCCGAGGAAATTGTGAAAAAATATTTCCCTTTGAGAATTAATTGAATTTTCCATATTTATCCATTGGATTATATAATTACGATTGCAATTCTGTTGAATTCGTATTTGATGAATTGACAGAAATTAGAAATCTCTTCTAAGACTAATCCTTTTTAGACAGATTTAAAACAAGTAACAATTATAATTGAGTCTTATTGTTTTGACTCCGTTTCTTCTTTTTAATCGTTCTTTCTTCACCACATGAATTGGTCTGCGGCAAACTTCGGAAACCGTAAATCGTGATTTTTTTGGGGGGCTTTTTACACTATAGGACTTGTTAGCCCTAAGTGCCTTGTTGTACTTAAAGGTTACAATCTGTTCTTGATTTCATTGGACTCATACAATACTACAATACTATTCATCTTTCAATTCCAATTTTGGTAAATTTCCTGACAGACTCTATTAGTATATCATGGTTACCACACTGCAAAAATTGTTGTGTAACATCTGATTTTAACATGTTAATTGTATTCAATTCTATAAAATACGTAGAAACGTAATGCACTTTATCTAAATCATTTTTACTAAGAGTTCTTAAAAAAGTTAAAAGGTAACATAATGCATTACCAATGTGTTTATTATCGTTTTATTATATTTTGTGTAACTCTAATTATAAAAACGTTTTGTAAATCTGATAATAAAACAAACTTGGGTTTCCTTAATGCATCTGAAAACAAACGACAATCATTTCGCAAAGCATATAGTCTATCAAACATAAAGCAGTCTGCCTTTTAAAAGCCCTTTTCAATAAAATTCCTTCTAACTTATAGTGTCTTCATGATCACTAACAGATCAATCGACTGTGTTGTTACATTGGAAATCAGATCAACAGACCCGAGTACGGATTAACCCAGTTATGAGTCAGGGAATTTTTACTAATTAATTTCATATTTACCAAGAACTGCCTATACCTTTTACATTCGATACAATTATATGTTTTATCTTGTATTGCTTTTTCGGTTTTATATTAATATGCATCCAACTTATCATTAATATTATTCCAGTGGATTAATATCTACAACTATTACCATATAGCGTGGTTCTGTTCTTTATCATATTGAAGTATATAACTTTTAATTAGAATATGAGGCTAGCATAGCTTTGAACAACATTTAATTATCTAATAATAGTGTTGATGCATGAATATTGTATTGAATATATTTTTTTTTTTTTTGCAGACATCGGGGTTTTTTTTTTATTCTAAAGGCTGAATAAAATATTTATATTCGATAAACATAACATCGTTTCATTACAGTGGATATTACATTTACGTAATCTATTTTAAGACCTTTGCCACATGTTTAGGAAAATTCACGTTTCAATAATAGAATACTCGGATGAAATATTCAGAACTGAGTATTCGGAGCTGTTTTTAAAATATATCTGTAACAATACAAAGTACCAAGCAAAAGTACTTAAAAATGTAAATCTGATTCAAACCACATGTATAGTCCATTCCTCTGTTTCATTTTTCCCAATGCCACATCGCATGAGAAGGAAAACATTACATAAAGAACCACGTCAAGGATCATAATTTACATATACCGACATTTCGTTAGGCCTTAGCAATAATCAATTGTGATTATGTTGCAACAAAAATAGGTACTTGGAACCATGTGCAGATATAGTCAAATATGTCCAAGAACTTGAGTGCCTTAGGTGTTTGAAGCTTATTATAATGAACATTGTACGATGTATCACTAGTGAATCTTAAAATCATCTTTTTTCTTCTGTAAATTAAGTACTGCTCAGACTTTTCGCAGTTAGTCATATCAGTACTATTCATTATCTTTTCAATATTTTGTTGTTTTGTATAGGTAAATACCATTTACTGAACAGTATGAAAATAAACTGAAGTAATCTTTATTGCCTACAACCAAATGAACTGAACGGTACTGAATTTACAGAAGTGAATAAGTCTGAAAATTGACAGAAAGACTAAACAAAGCTGAGTTTCTTATACTTTAGACTTTTGAATGCTTTTCAGATCAAAATTGTCATTTCAGTTCAAAATTTATTTACTCGTGTGTTGCTGTATGAGATAAAGTTTCCTAGTTGTGCTTCTTCAACATAGTCCATTTATGGTAAAAATGTGGTTTAAAATTAATTCATGCAGTTCACTTTTTTTGGTTGCCTTTTACATTTTTACTTTGTCCAGATTTGTGCTCTAACCTGCAATGGTCTGTTTGTTTGTAATTGATATGTAAAAAATGCCCTTTATCGGACAACGAATAAAAGAATCACAAAGAAGTGATCACTAGTTATATATGCAATTTATTGTTTATTCTTGTTCATATGTATTTGCCCTCGGTGGGTTCAATCCGCCATTAAAAAATTCAAGTAATCGTCGAATTGAATAACATTAATTTCTTTGACAAATTGATATGTGATGAACTTGTTGTCTCATTTTAATTAACCTATATCCATGACCTTTAAACATACAATACGCAATTAAGACTTTCGAAGAAACAGCAGCAGAACGAAAATTACAAATGCATTATACACCACCTTATTCTTTATATAACTTTTTTTGAAATCGGTTTTTCAAATTTGTAAATTCTAATCATTACTTTTCATATTTTTTCCTAAAAGCTTTACAACAAAATTTCGGTTCATTTCTGTAAAATGATACAGAAGATGATGAAAGCAAACATGCTGCCCATACTAAATTTCCGTCGCCAAGTTACTAATGAGGTTGTTGTTACTTAAAGATAACTCTTAGACTATATACTCTCGGGACTAATGGTTCTGTATAACGTTCAAACACCCCTGACAAAGAGTTATTCGATGAGTTTAGGTTCTGTATAACTATGACTTTTCTCTCTTTAAGGCAAAATAATTTGATAGAGCCATCTTATGAGGAAATGATCTTATTAGAAAGCAATTATATTTGCATTTAGGGTGTTGTTTTGCTTGCTCATTCAAATTTCCATTTTTTTCCAGTATCGCGTTTGGTGTTGTTTCGTAAACGTATGTATCATCTGTTTAATGCTATATGAAAACTTCATTCAAAATTGACGGAAAAAAGGTCAAAACAAAACTAATACTTATTTGCTTATACTAAAGAGACGAAACTAGTTATAGGATGATAAAACTTATATTTTACCTTGTCATGCGAGTGTTAAGACGTATATACCATTAATTATCAGGACAATTTATTCTAATACAATCGATCTATCCAACGGTACTTAAGAATTAAACTGTCTGGTTCATGCGTTCTTCGTAAGATATATGCTAACCAAGATATATGCTAACAACCGCTTTTTCTCCCTGTTTACACAATAAGAAAGGTATAAACTGTAAAGGTTCTGTAAAAGCTAAGCGAAGTATTATTATACAACTACAGAGATATGATTTTTACCGAGTCAAAAAATCATTGTATCAATTGATATCAAGTCAACAATCATTTTACTAAATTTAAAAGACTTTTTCATCCATCTCCAATTTTCTAATTTTTGCGCAAGATATTCAACTGCTGCTTGTTTCTATTCTGCATATATTATCTGCTTTTGCAGTTACAACTTTTTATAAGTTAAGCATTAAAAAGTTCATTCTAATATGACGTGCTTCTTTCGCTTTGTAAACAACAGCGTGATAAAATTCTCGATATATCTATAATTAGCGCAGACCCAGAGATGTACATATTAATGGCTGTTACTATTTACCTCCCACGTAAATCCACATGTATCGTAACCTATGTGCAAACACTATGTGGATTTCGTTGTGTTTAAATTGAAATTGAAAAAGAAACTACAGAACCGTTATTCCTATTCTAATGCATAACAAAAATAATAAATGCACAAGATCTTAAAAATGGATAAAATTTAAATAAAGTAAAATTTCGCGAAATTTCATGAATGATCTTGGCGCATTAACGTCATGCCAAAACATGACGTCAGACGAATGAAAACTCTCAAGCTGAAGATTATTCTGTTACGTGTACGCTCTAAATTCGGATACTATCGCATTAAAATGGAGTTTTGAGGTAGGTGTTGTTTCATTGTCTATTCTATTGCATCATTTGAACATTCATGGATTTCAGCAAGTCAACATGGCGGCTACCTCCTTAGTTACGATATGTCAACTGTGGATTTGACAGTAATTAGTAGCCAAAGAAAAAATAAAAATGTTTGGGTTAAGAATTATAAGGATTGAACACATTTTTCTAGTAGTTATTTAAGAAATAATTCATGCAAGCCTTAGATTTATTTGAAAGGAGTAGGCCTGGTAAGACCCTTTCTTGGCCCCAAAATAAAGCATTTCAAAAATTTGTTAGATATATAAACTGTAAGCTATTTATTGGAAAGAAGAATACTTTTGTTACATAAATATGGGCTGTTTTTGACAATTAAATGCACATGCATCGAGTACTAGCATCATTAATTCATGCAAAATTACTGAAATCGTCACAATTTTAGCATTTGTTCTTTTTTTTAGACGGTTTTTGTATAAAATGAAAGTGACCGCACTTGTGTTCAGTCTTAATATTTAAATATATGTTGTTTTTGATTATGAAACATAACATATATAAAGGTTGAAACTGAACACGAATGCGGCCACTTCCATTTTAGACAAAAACCATCTGAAAAGTGACGTTTTGTAGCATATTTGACAAATTTTTCATATTCAAGCTTGAATTTAGGCGTCTTTAATGACCACATCAGTCCAAATCATTTCAAAAATCAATTGAATCGACTGAAGAACACACTTAAGTCTTTAAAAAATGTCAAATATCTTTCATCAGATGTATTTCAAATTTCAGGCCAAAATAAGCCCTTACTGGACCTTCTCCTTTGTATCTTTTATCTTACAGAGGGTAAAATAGAACAGCAATCTTATACCTTCGCTACAGTCTTTCAAATTACCGTATTTGTCCTATTAGAATCGAAATAATTCATGCAAGCCATAGATTTGTTATCATTTTCACATGGCCTGGGCCATGTGAAAAATTCCAACAAATCTATGGCTTGCATGAATTATTTCTTAAATAAAATTTACACAAAAAAAAAAAATAACACAAAAAAAAAAAAAAAATTTGCATAACTTAATAAAACCTACGTCATTGGCGTTCTCAGGAAATAACTACACAGTCGTAACTCATAAATGTGTACAGTTTTTTACTGTTATTATGAAATACTTTTATGAAATGTCATTACTGAGAAATCATTATTTGTATACAAATATTGAAATTAAGGGTCATTTTTCCTATATAGCCATATGATTATTACATGCAGAAATTCATATTTGTTTTTAAACAGACGATGAGTGATTTCCCTAAAAATAAAAATCATAAATATATTTCACAATTATTGCAAGAAACTGCGGACATTTCTGTATCTAATGGAAAAAAAATCATTCAATTCGGACAAGAAATATCTTCAATTAATTTATTGTCAAACTGTGTAGGGGAGTTTCTGACTGGTGAAACACTTTTGACCTAAGACTGCGTTAATGTACTGTACACGCTAGCTGTTCCTAATATTATATTAACCTCTCTTGATTTTTTCCTACGGTGAATATAATGTTTAACAAAAGAAGATTCATTATGATTTTAGCCAGTGAGATATCATAAATTTTATAGTCATATAATAATGTACATTATTATTAGCTTTGCCAATGTTACTATAAAGGTGAAATGATGCCACATGGGGAGCAGTATCTGCTTACCCTTCAAATCATCTGAGATCATCCCCGGTTTTTTGTGGGGTTCGTGTTGCTCAGTCTTTAGTTTTCTATGTTGTGTTTTGTATACTTTTATTTGTTTTTTGGTCTTTTTCTATTTTTGCCATGACAATGTCAGTTTATTTTCGACTTGTGAGTTTGAATGTTCCTTTGATATCTTTCGCCTCTCTTCTAGTTCTTGTAAAATAGACTTATTCTATGAAAGCACTGTTTTCAAATACATTGTATAACAAAATTGTAGAATATTTCAACAAACTACTGTTCTTTTAAAAGTGATAAATGGACTTGAGTTAATTTTTTCGAACATGAATGACCGGAATGATAAATATACTCATAAAATGCCTTCAAGTAATGACTTCTATATGTCACTGTCAAATTACAAAATCTTCAATCAAAGTTCTTCCGCTGACAATTTGAACAACTCGCAATTATCAAATAATTGATGATATTGTATTTCAATCGATAACAGAAGTTAATTAGATTTGTACCCTTCAAAGGTAAAAACAAAACGAAAAATAATCCTCCGGTTTATTGAACAATGGATCAAATGTCTCCAGGACGTTCATCTTTTTACGTTACAGTATAAAGATAAGGAGAGCTGTAACCAACTTAATTTTACTGTCAATTATAAGAGATCTGACAGCTTAATCTAAAACAGTTTGGTGATTTGACTGATAAAATGTTTGCTGTTTGACCACACCTATTTTTGACCTATTGTTGCTTACATCCATGTCATTTGGACCTTGGTGGAGAGTTGTCTCATTTGGAATCATACCATATTTAATTTTTATATCAACATCAGGGTAGCAAATATCCAATGAATTCTCTGTTCGAGAACAAATTGAGAATTAGGTTGACTGCTTTGAAAAAAAATGCATTAAAATAATAGCCGTTGCTTTTTCTCTGTTGTATAACTTACCATATGGTTCGGGTTTTCCTCTTTGTTGGAGGCTCTATAATGATAGTTTTACTCTGTAAGGGGGTGACCATTTGATTTTCTAGGGGGCAGGAGGATTTTGAAAATGAATATCCTTGCCTAGTAAGAGCTAAAAATAAATAACTTTACCCAAGACAGAATGAAAATAAATATTCTGCAATACAAATTGCAGGAAATAGTTGAAAGCATGCGTAGTAACAGATACAAATGAATAGTCCATCCGTAAAATATCCCCCCTCCCCCCGAATATCAAATGGTCTTCCCCTAATTGCTTTATAACATGTTTGTTCGCACTCTACATGTGCACGTACAAAGACACACGTTTCATCGTTCAACACACAAAAAAATGTGTTACATATTACGGAAGTGCTATAGACATTCCAACACTTCATATGTAGGAAACTTTTTTATATTGCCCTAAATTCGTTAACAAAATGAAATTTACACACTGAAACAGGAACAGTCCTTAGGTTGCAAAATGTTCTCACGATATAAAATAATCAATCTTAATATTATTTGTTAGCTGCATCATCCATAGTCTAAGCAAATGAGTCATTCATACCACGATCACTAATAACAATCTATATTTCTGTTCTGTAGGTTGATGTAGAGTTATTGGGAGTATGAGTGACGCTGGAACAGCACTATTGGTGATTGCATTATGCATAGTTGTTGCTATTATTGTTGCCATCTTGCTGAGATTGTTTGGGACATACCGACTGACTCACTGTTTTGCAAGTGGCGAGGAAAAAGATGTATTGACACAACATGACCAATTTAATGGATACATGGTATGTACTTCTATTATATTATTTGTACTTCAGAAAAATATTAATCTTCTTTTTAAGAACGTATAAGTTTGTATTTCCCCTTATTTTTAAATGGGTTCTCGAAATCTTTGGTTTACCACTTTTTGAAAAATTACTTTATTTTCTCAAATTGTTCTAGCCTATTTCCACTGTGCTTTAACACACCAGGGGCATTTTCAAAGTCTATCAGTCATTACTAAAATTCACAGTGTATCAGCTTCAGGTTTGTACTTTGGGGTTTGAACAATGGTATGGTTATTTGTAATCATGTGATAAAAATTGAAATCCCTAAAGATAGATCAAAACTGTATTTTGATTGATTTTAACAATTTATAGAACATATCAAAAATTTTTACGACGGAAATTTTAACAAATAGAAATTTTGATTGAAATAAAGCTGTATATATTGTCCTTCAGATTAAGATGATTTTTCTTTGGTTCAAATATCTCACGATGTAAAAGGACAGGGTGCAAAAATGTCTTTTTCTAACTCATTTTCTAATGAAATTTGATCTTTCAATTCAAATTTCTATTAATATTTTCTTAGAAAATGAGAAAATACAAAACTTTCAATATTGGACATCATAATAGATAAAGTTGTGACGTTATGTAAAAGGCCCTTGAGGAAAACGCATAGATTTTGCCAATTATGAAATGTATTTAAGACCGCAAATATTTAGTACATGCAAGAACCAACAAAATAGTTTACCATCCTGTTTGTCTATTTAAACAACACCTCTCGTGTTAATATCTATTTCGTACTTACACGTGCTCAGTATTTTCGACTCACGAATATGGGTTATAATATGTAATGAGTACCATTTTTGTAGAAAAGCTTTAAATCATATTTCACAGAATACTTGATATATAAAATTTTAATCAGGTTTTAAAACTTTAAAAATTTGACTCTGAAATGAATGAATAAATTCGGTGATATTCAAAGATTGACTCTGTTAAATCAATGTATTCAATGCATTTTTTAGGTTAATTCTGAATCTGATTTTGTACTAGATCCGAGTGGAAAGTTTGTTCAGTATGATACAATACAAAAAGATCCCCGATATGGTCAGCCAGATAGATATTCACCACCATTAGATGAAAGTTCAAAAAGTAGTCCTGTATCTGTAAGCAATGCATCAATCGGTATGTTTCAAATCATTACAGGTATATCATTCCTTACATATTTTCAACATTTGTACAGCACCGAATCTGTTCTAAAAATGCATCTTATGTCAATAAACTCATCATAGATATCAGGATAAAAATTTTGTACGCCAGATGACGTTTCGTCTACAAAAGACTCATCAGTGACGCTCGAATCAAAAGAGTTAAAAGCCTAAAAAAAAATTACAAAGTTGAAGTGCATTGAGGACCATACAATTCAGAAAGGTTTTGCCAAATAAAGCTTAGGTAATCTATTCCTTTGGTAGAAAATCCTATAAGACACTCTATTTCATTATTTCTAGTAACCGATTGGAAATAGGCTCAATGTATTATGTGATCCTTTCAAAGGTATAAATATAATTAATTGTAATCCCAGAATCATATTGCTGTAAGTAGACAATATATAAACGAATGAATGAATTCTCTTTGTAAAGTCGAACAGTTAATTCCTTTTTTTTTTGTAATTCAATTGTCGATAAATTATCCTTTGTTTCCTTCAAACACTTTCTAGCATTATTACAAATAGAAATCAACCTTCGCCGTAAAGCAATCATAACTTTTATTAATTCTGTCCCAGTTCTATAATTCATAAATAACGATTATTTTTGTAGACCTGCATAAGTGTTAATGATCTCCCAAAGGATTTAGTTTGTTCCTCTGTTTCTTCATTAACGCTGAAAACAACATAAGTTACAAATACTTATACAAGTAACTATATTTGATAATGTAACGCAAACATAAACTTCTACCTGACATCTTTAGGGTTATTTGTTTGAGAATTCATTTCAGTTCAATTGATTAATTTAGCTTGAAGATTGCGAAATCATTCTCAAAACGTGTTACCATGGTCATCGAATGCTTTTAAAGAGTTTAAGACTTGATAGAAAATGCACAAATTTTAACCTGTCAATGTTTTGATTATAATTATATAGATATAGTCCAAAGATTGCTAGGCGTATTTTTTAAGGTAGATTATTGCATCATTGAACAAATTGAATTAAAGAACTTCAATTACTCGTTGATCTGATAGATGGAAGTCCTTTGTAAAGTTCTGTGATAAAAACGCATGCGTCTAAAACGATTTGATTTAAATTTTGCTCTATTTTTCGGAATTTCGGTTTTAATGCTCTTGTAATTGATTTGGCTGACTGTTTTGATTCGAGTGCCAATGATGAATTTTATGTAGACGAAACGCGTGCCTGACGTACCAAAGTATGAATCTGATATCTTCAATGAGTTTTTAAGCATATAAGTAAAACATTATAAAATGTCATATAATAAACAATTTCCCCTTTTAGTTCGACGGATGCCGGGTTTCATTTACCCCGAAATTTAAGGTTTTATTTCAAAAGTGATAAATTATACGACACAAAAGACGATTTCAATTTTGGAATAACAAACTTCCGCATTTTTATGGCGATGTTCCGCATGTGCATTTCACTCTAACATGTACAATTTGTTAGAATACATTCTAATGAAGCTCGGTTTAGTGATCGCAAACTTGCATTTACTCCAAATAAGTTACATTTACATGCAGGGTTACCGAATATTACAAACTTTTGAATATTTACAAAAAAGACAGTCATCATTAGCATTATTTTGTTTTGTAACTACAATGTATAATGTTTCTTGTTAAAATGTAATCAAAGACGGTTTTTACCACATGGTAAATAGAAATGAAACTTTAAAATTGATAGATGCATATATATTAGCAGCAAGGGCTGCAGGCGTGACATTATATCTATTTCAATTAAAACGATTCTTTCTTCCAATAGCCTGACGATTTTAAATACTTACTGGCTTTCACAAATTTGTTACGATTTCAGTTAAATTCTATATTGAACCTTCATAACTGTCATGATTGAAGTGTATTCAACCAACAGCTCTAGCTAGATACCTTTGCTAGCTTCCTGTAGTCGTTAGCGAACACATTTTTACCTGCTTTTCAATTATGTAATATCGTTAATTTCCTTGTTCAACTCAGAGGTAATCATGTTTGTAGCTTAACAGTGCAGGTTTATTTATTATATGTGTGCAATAACTTTTACAAGCTATGATCTAGGAATGCAAAGTGAGAGGTTCGTGTGTCCGTAAAACTGGTTTTACCCCCAAAACATTATGTGACTGTACCAAGATGTGCTATCCTGGCAATACGTTGTTTGTTCTTTGTATCTGTCTGTTTATATGTCTATTTTTCGGGGGATTCGATTATAGGTGGGTGCTGTGGTCTGTGGTACTGTCAAAGTTTGGCAATTCCTTATTTTTTTTTTGTATTTGAAAACTGATGAAACTTCAACACGATATCATCCTCACAATTTAAAATCATAAACAAAATGTAGAAATTTTACTTTTTACTACTTAGGTTCAGAAGTTGAAATTCCACAAGGTTTACGGCGTGCTGAATCATGTGAAAGTGTAGCCTCTGATTCTTCAGTACTGGAAATGCAACCAGACATGCCAAAAATAGGTCAAATGGAGTTTGCTTTAGAATATGACAGGTATGATCCTTTTTTTAGAGACATTAAGAAACATTATATTGTGAAATGTTATAATATGAAGACCGACAAAAAGACATGCAAAATTAAACCAGTGTCTGAGCAGAAAGTTGATGAACCAGGGTTATGTCAAAGAACGTCTCATCCTTTTTCTAAAAAAAGTGCTTTGTCTATAGTTTCTACATGCCATTTTGTTTTGCTTTGTTGACATAGTTGTTTGTTTTTATAGGGATTAAGATTAAAACACAATGTCGACTGCTGTACCCCATTTTTGACATTTTTACTTATCATGTCTGTTTGTTTTGCTCACACATTGTTGTCAATATAAAGGAATTTTATGCAACTGTGTTACAAGCTATAAAACCAAGTTCAGTCCACCATTTACTACATTAAGAAATACCTGTACCAAGTCAGGAATATGACAGTTGTTTTCCATTCTTTTGACGTGTTTGAGCTTCTGATTTTGCCATTTGATGAGAGACTCTCCGTTTTGAATTTCCATGGAGTTCGGTATTTTTGTTATTTTACTTTTAAAAAAGAAACGAAATAAATAAAGTCTTAACACCTCACTCAGTCAGTTAGTTCATGTGTTTTCCTCGGTTTTGGTTTTTGACCCGGATTTGTTTCAGTTAAATTAATTTGAAATGACTATTGAACAGCGGTATACTACTATTGCCTTTATTTGCCATGTAAAGTTGTATGTGAAATTTAACATTTGTTTAAGTCAAAAGATTAACTTTTTTGTTATTTTTCTTCCAAATTCCATATATGTGCTTACTACTTGCTTTGGGCACATAAAGAATAATTTAGACTTTCCACATCTGCTTTTGTCAAATTTCCATTTACACGAATATGTACACATTGACATTAATATTCTTACATGTATTGCAATCAATGTAATTATGCCCCACCTACGATAGTAGTAGGGGCATTATGTTTCTGGTATGTGCATCCGTTCGTTCGTCCGTCCGTCTGTCCCGCTTCATGTTAAAGTTTTTGGTCAAAGTAGTTTTTGATGAGGTTTAAGTCCAATCAACTTGAAAGTTAGTACACATGTTCCCTATGATATGATCTTTCTAATATTAATGCCAAATTAGAGTTTTGACCCCATAACGTGGTGCAAAATTTTAAGGACTAATTGATATCACTTTCTTAGAAAGAAGTGTTTTTGCCATAAACGTATTTGTTTCGAGAGGCAAATTTTATTCTCTCCAATCAAGAACAAGAGTAAATACGAACATTATTATAATCAGAAAGCAAGCTAATCCAGAAATGTAACGTATGGATACTTTGGTAGGGGTATTCTGTCTAATATTTGTATTAAATTAAAGGAAAATCCTTTCGCGAAAAAGTTCAAATTAATATCCTTACTCGCGATCTCCCTTTACACAAATATATATAATACGTTCAAAACTTTTGATCCCGAGTGTTGCTGAAACAATTAATATGACCTCGATCTGCATAAGGGTTGCACACACACAATTATCATCCCTGCCACTAAAAGAAACTGTGAATTTCATGTTTAAAGAGGAAAACGTCGGGCTCCATAAAGCAAAAAACACAAGCACAGTAAAAAAAAAAGAGGCACAATACAAATAATGGCAGTTACTTGCAGTATGCCCAAAACAACGTTTTTTGTTTTTGTTTTTTTTTTGTTGAAAAGGAAATAATACAGTCTCGAAATCTAATATCATCTATGTTACTTCTAAATGAATGTCATGTCACTACGACATAACTAAATTAGAAAAATACGCTTTGGTGAAATTTCGAATTTGCAAAGTTTCTATATCCTACTATGAAGGAGTGGTTTTGAAATTTAGTAAAAATCTAAAATATACAACTGAAAATTCATCAAAATGAACACAAAATTAAGGCCAACGCTAGGGCCACTTTTAATTGCAGCAACCAAATACATAATATAAATATATATCATATGTCTATGCCTGAGCTACCACATGGTTAATGAAAATTTATCAAAGACAAATATGCGGCATTCGATATACATGATTTCAAATTGTTTTTCCATATATCAATCGATAACAGGTGTAGGGTTGGTTTAATAATACTATTTGACAGACAACAAATGAATACATAATGGTAAAGATGTCGTGCTGTACATAATATATATTTTACTTTCCTTTTTGTATACTTGTTATTTATCAACTGTTATTTTCTCTTTGCAATTGTAGTATAACGTGTACAAATTGATATGTCCATCAACTCAATGTTCCAAATAAAAAAATACGGTCACTTTCAGCTAAAAACCGCCTCGTTGGTTTCTTGATAGCGTGATTTCCTTGAGCGCGGGAGATGTGGGTTTGGCCGGGTCAGACTTAGACATTGTTATTTACTGCTTCTACGCTAGGCACGCGGCAGTTGGAATTCGGAGCAAAGAATGGTTGGCTCGGAGTCTTTGGTATTTGGTATCTGGTAAGGGTAAAATGTCTTCCGGCGGACTATTAGCATATGATGAAACACGTTGCAAATCTGACTTAGTGCACGGGTCTAGTAAACGACAGGTTCATAATCATACCATATCAACATGCCCTTGTCCTGATATACATGTTTTATTTGACACTGGGCGTAAAACATCAATCCATTGTCATTTTGCAGCTAATCATCACAAATGTCTGTCTTACATCTACACTTTTTAAATTGATTCAGAATTACAGTGAAATGTCCTTTTTTATTTCTTTCATTTTACAGGGAAGTATCTGAACTGGTGGTAAGCATAATACAAGCAAGAGACCTTACACCTAACCAATACTCAGGATCGCTTGATACTTACATTAAAGGAACAATATTACCGGATACATCTACAACATTCCAAACAAAAGTAAGTTCAACAAATTTTCAAACATGTTCTGAGAATATCTATGAGAAATGAAAACAACACTTTATAAATTGCATACGTCCGAAGCGATTTCTGGATTTACCATCATCAGGAATGGTCAAAGTCGAATATTTGAAAGTATTATTGACTACTGAGCTGTTGATACTCTCAGGGATTGATGTCCACCAGCAGCGGTATCGAGCCAGTGCTATAAAAATGAAAACAACACTTTATAAATGTCATGCGTTCAAAGCTCTATTCTGGATTTACCTTCATCAGGAACGCTCAAAGCCGAATATTTGAAAGTCAATGATATATACAAACATTTCCATATATTCTTCGACTATTACTTTCTATGTCGCATTATTTGTTATTTCATTTGTTATACTGAGACTCAACGAAAATTCATAATATATGTATATTACACTTAATTGCATATAATATCAAGATTTTTAACCAAAACATGTTCCAGAAACTCTTCAAGATATTCTTCCATAAGTACTTTTGACTTCATTTTATTGCCAATTTATGTGGTATTTGACCCTGCGAAACTATCTGTGTAGGGATGTGCTAAAGAAGCGAATTAAAACACGACCTAAATCTTAATAGGCACAAACATAAAGGGTGACTAAGATCTACATCTTCGTCCTAATTCTGCACAACCGTATACCTTTTAACTAGACAATGCAAAAATCTATATTATAACAAGGATCCAGACCTTTTCTTATTTTTTCCCCAAAACATGTTCCCTTTTTGCACATAAGTACTGTTTATGAAGATACGCCCTTCCCTTGGATATTTGATTAATTTAAGATAATCTTGTTAACATTTAATAACAATTCATCTTGATTTTCAAGCGTTATGAGTTGTAAATATTGTTTATTTTAATTTACAGATACAAAAGCATTCTACAGATCCGGTGTTTAAGGAGAGATTTTTATTTAACATTGAACCATTCCAGCTAGACAGTAAAATAATTCAGTTTCAAGTTTTCGCAGTAGATAAATATGCCAGACATAAAGTGATTGGTGAATCAGAAATACGTGTAGGTGACGTGGATCTGCGTATACCAATCAAAATGTGGTTGAATTTACGAGACATCGATGACGTAAGTTGATGTAATAATTTCCGGGTTTTGTAATCTATGTAAACATTGTGCATCAAGTTCAATTAAGGTGGGAACCAACAAACATATTATTACTCATGTCTTAAGAATCGATCGTAAGTCTTCTTATTTAACTAATCTATAAAAAGGTCGTGTGTTAAAAAGGGCAATCACTGTGTGGTTTTTTGAAACAGCTGTATTAGTTTAAGAATACTAATACTTAGTCTTTATCTATGTTTTGACGAGAAGGAAATACGGGAACTGTGGCTGAGGCAGACCTAGTGTCTGAGGAAATGAAGCGTTATTGTGTGTAATGTTACAAAATGCGGCGAATGTAGCTATGGTACCTATTTTGAAGATTTCTATCGAAAATTACATTTCTATTCCGATCAAAAGGGTGTTCACCCTCTACACAATCCTGAATTAAACGCTCTGGTTGTTATTACTCTCAATATATAATTTGGAAAAGTATTTACTGCATTGACTTTAAGAGAAAAGGACAAAATATCTCATTTCAGTAGCCTTTTCTATATATACTTTCAATTTATTCTTATAAAACTTTAGGGAAGTGTTCATTCCATAAGGCGAATGTATATAAACCATATGTGGAACAGCGTCAATTTGAAAAACCTTGTGATTTCTTAAATGTTTGGCATCAAAATCATCACTGGAAATTTCTACTTCATGTTTCGAACATATAAAATCATTTGAATATAATGTATTTACCTCAAGTGCTCAATTATCTACTGACGCTGAAAACCTTTCTAACTTGAACCACAGTTTAGCCATAGAAATTCTGGTTATAGCTCAATTATCCAAGATCGAGCTAATTTTAGAAATTCTATCTATAACTCAATTAGCCTATGTCAATATTGCTTTATTTAGATTTAAACGGAACTTCTCGTTCAAGTTCAACGAAAATCTTGACCAAGTAGCCCGAATGATAGCCTAAGATTCTTAAAATAGCACTGAACAATCGTCATTCTTATTTGGTCCTTCCGTGATTGTTCATACACATGGATATCAATGTCATCACGAATAAGAATTCGTTCAACGTATGTTCAATTTAAAGAAAACTAAACAGAGTTTCTGTGTGACAAACTTGAAGAAATCGTACGGTTAGAATGGTTTTTATTCAAAATCGAAAATTTGAAAATCGATACAAATAATTGTTGATTTTATTCTTTCAGTCATTATTGAAATTCAACTTTTCTTTCACTCTTGCGAACATGTTTTGAAAAATTTTAAAGCCATTTTGAGCTTTTGAGACATTCTGCGTTTTGAATGAATTTTCATTTAAAAGTTGAAATAAGGTTAATAAAAAAAAAAAAAAAAAAAAAAAAATTGAGACAATCGATAACTTTTTTTCTTCCGTTCATATTGATGTATAAAACTAATGACTTTTCACACTTGCGTGATAAATGCGTACATTTTAAGTTTCAAAGATCGATTTAGTCATGTGAGAATGCTTCATCTAAACTTCAATTCCAAATCAATATAGGATCACTATGTTTGACTGGATTTCTTTTCAATATTAAACATTTTTTTCTTATAGATGATAGATAACATATCTACTAAACTTGAGAAAATGATTGCATTTATGCATATAGTCACAAAGCTGTATAAAGTAAGTTAATCGTTAGAAAATATTAAATGTACTTTTGTATTATTTTTTTTCAGAAACCGACAGAGTATGGTGATATTATGTTTTCATTAAGCTACCTCCCTACGGCAGAAAGACTTACAATTGTAATTGTCAAAGCTAGATCTCTTCGAATGACAGCTGGGAAAGACGTGGGCGGTAAGAAGCATTGATATAATCCCTCGGGAACTAGCGTTATATGTTTGTCATCACGAATAATAAATGGATCTTCCTTAGCTGCATATTGTCTATCTATACAATAGAAAGCATTGTACATTAAACTGCATTAAAGTAAAGAACGGTTTTAACTTCCCCACGAGACATCAAGAAAATAATCAAATCTACAGAAGATATGTCATTTTAGTGGTGTGTAGTTAGACTTAATTTTTTTAGGGTCCTTCTTTATCATAAACTTTGTAGAGTTTATATAGACTTTCCCCTTTTGACTTTATCTTGGAGTTTGATATTTGTTTTTAATAATTTGTTCTACAATTAATTCGGTGTCAAGTATCTTCCTAGAAGAAACTTTTCTAATGGTGGATTTTTTCCCCTAGCGCATCATAAACTTAGTAGCATTTTTATGGACTTCCTCGTTTTGAATTTACCTTGGAGTTTGTTTTTTTTTTTTTTTTTTTTTTTGTTAATACTTCTTTATATATATATTTGTACGTTACTGTATTGTGTTAAAATACACATTATAACATTTAAAAGCTAGATTCGGCAAAACTATGAATACCAATTTTAACCCATTTCGGTGTAAATAATTTGCCGCATTACGTTTTATCATTCTTACGTACTAGTCCCTGATGGTATCATTAGCACAGTAGTTAATGTTTTAACTTGTCTTAAGTTCTCTGTTTGTTACGCAAAATATAAAGAAACAAAGAGTTCCAACTCCCTCATGCAAATTTGTTCTTAGATGATGTTGACTATTCTTTAAGTTTCCATTGGTAAATGCATTGAAACATTCAGGTACAGTGTATTTGTACATCCTTGGTTTTAACATGAATGGCGTTTAAGCGTTTATGATGAAGGTTAATCGAGAAAATCGCTTCGTAAGCACGACATGTATATAGTGTCATTTTCATTTGTACGCCATTACTTTATTTTTTTATCTTTGAACAAATTGAATGTAGCAAGAATTCCTTATTTATTTTAGATCCTTTTGTCAAGGTTTACTTGATGCAAAATGGAAAGAAAATAAGCAAAAAGAAAACAACAGTCAAACGTGGAGAAAAACATCCGAATTTTAATGAAGCCATGATCTTTTCTGTGCCTGCTACTGCCTTGCCGGTATGTATTTATACTAGTTCTGGTAACAGAATAGATTTGTACAAATTGAAACTGCCTTTGAATCTGTAAGTACGTCTTCCATTCTCCATTCGCCCGCCCTTCGTTATCTTTTACTGGAAATGGCTTCTTATTAATTAATTCTGCATTTTTGATTTAAAAGATTTCAGGGGCCAACGATTGTATTTGAAAAACAAATCGATGACAAGACAAACAAATCCATAAAAACTTCACAGAAAAGAAAAGGTATGTCAACATAAAACCAGTCAACAATCGAGATGAACTAATGATCCAGCGATATGATGATGGAAATTTTTCAGTTTACAATGCTTTGATTTGTTTCTGCATCTTAATTTCCGACATCCTCAGTATATCTCATAATTTTATTTTTTTACTTTCCTAACAAGTAGAAAATGTCTTCTTCAAGCTGACAAACGCAGGTGAATATGATAGGTTTAGGGATGTCTTAAGCCCTATGCACACTTTACGTTCAACTTGGTATTTTTATTTTTGTTATTCTTATCATGCCACTGGATTACTGGTTGGTGCATTGTAAAATTTGTAAATGATTTATATTTTCTTTTATATTTCAAATATAAGTCATATTGATGAAAGTTGTGTCACTATATCATCACCAATAAAGAAAGATACATTACATAAGCATAAAAATAGCATTAAAATATGCTAAAACAATTACCATACGAAGAACTTCCTCATGTGGGACAGTTATGTACACATTAGTTATTTTATCTAGAAACACAAATTTGATACTGGGTGTTACCTCATTACGGTTAAGAGGAAAACCACAAACATATGTCATGAATACATACATACACTTTACAGATTGGACCCATCTTCACTTGCTGTATTTACATAATAAAACTTAATCTTTATGCTAATTGTAGGCATTTCTGAAAAAGGTTCTCCAATGTATCGATTATTGCACAAAGTAAATGGTTCCTCCTATGTTCCTATGGTCCTACATAAAAGACTGAACAATGTTACAGTAAATTTCACTTTCGTCCATTCATGGCTGTTCCTCGGGTCGTTTAATAGATCGACATAGTCTATTTCCAAAATGTTCAGATACTGATATTTAACAAACCAATTCATGCTGCAAATGTTGAAAGTGATTCATCTGCAGAGGTCAAATATAAACGAAATGCTAACTAATAGCTTCAAATAAATAACTCAATATATAAATTATGTACATCTTCTGCTATGATTATCTCCCATGCATAACAATACTTCAGCAGGTTAAACTAGTTTTTTATTATCTTTAAAGTATCTTCTTTTTCATCAAGATTGATGTAAAAACACGTGATGCAGTAAAAAAATAGATAAGGATATAGTCCGAGATTGACCAGATTCTGACGGCCTTTTTGTGACTTGCTATGGCCTTTGGAAGTCAGAGCGCAATCCATATTGAAAATATGAAAATTGTCGACCAAGACTTGGGGCGGCAAGTCTCTGTCTCGAAATCGTAATAGATATTTTCAAGTAGATAAGTCATACATCATTCCATTTTCTTATTCGATTTATGTAACTTTAATTTGCGTGCTAACATTCTGAATCTCAAATGAAAACGTTATTCCCTTCAACCCCCGTTTTTCTGTTAGTTCTTTCCCTTTGAACAATTTGCCAGGTGGCTTCGTTATAATATTCTGTGCAAATAGAATATTGGGGTTAATTTATGCATATGGACCCTGTGACCTATAAATATTATCGAGTTTGCCTCTTTATGCAACATATCGCAAATGAAGCACATGTCATCCTGTTTGCATACATTTGCTTCCATGATCACAACTACTGCGAGGAAATTACGCGAGATTGCAATATGTTGTTCAAAGTGAAAGTGAAGTCTGTTGCTGAAAATGGTGGGTTGAGGAAAATAAATCTTGTGCTTGTACTTGAGTAAAAGCTACATGTGCGTGGAGTAAAATGAATGAATGAAACTTTGCAATTTACATGTTTTCTATATGGACTGCGCTCTTATGTCCAACGATCACAGCAAGTCCCAAAACGGCCGTCAAAATTCAGAGCTATCTTAAGACTACTGTAAATATAGAAACATCTAAATGATTGGTAATATTACCCTTAACATGATATTCAATATTATTTGAAACGACCTTTGCTCGTTTGTGTACCAATCTACGTTTTGTTGTTACTTTTTTGGAAATGAACATGTTATAACAGGATCTAACTCTCATTTCAGACGGTGCAGCTTAGAATAACTGTTGCTGAACATTTGCCAGAAAATAAGACGCCATCTTTAGGTCATGTCATCGTTGGTGCTAACACTTCCGGTACAGAACTTTCACACTGGAACCAAATGATGTCGAGTTTGCGGAAGCCAGTGGCAATGTGGCATTATTTGCGAAAATGAAAAACACTCCACAAAGCAAGATAGACAATCTGGGTGCTTGTTGATTTACAAATGTCTATACATATATCGATATTTGCTTGTAATACAAACTAAGTTGGCCAATTCAGATAAAACAGTCCCACTTTATTTAGTCTTATGTTACAAAGTCAGTATCGGATTAGACAGAAACATGTAACGTTTTGAAAGGTAATAATGTATATATGCTGAAAACTTTTAATTTAGATTTACACTTTTATTTTAGCACAATTTTGATGATATTATAGATCTATTTTTTATTATAAACTGCTCACCATTCTATGTTGTAATCCTTTATTGTTAGGCTATCAGAGGCTGTTGTCTTGTATGATCTGTGATTGATATATATTTTAAGATAATGAATAAACCATGCTTGTTTAAGTTTACTCCTTTATTGTTCATTCTATAAAATGTTTACTTTTCAATTTATTTAAAATGAATAAATATTATACCCCCAAATAAACGTGAATTTTGTTTTGACGTATTCCGTTTGTACTTGCCTTTAATGTTCGATTTGGTAGCGTAAATTGTATTACTACCACAGGGTCGATAGCTCTGCTAGTTCATTGTAAGTCCCCAAGGGTATTACCAGATTAATAGCCAGTACTTCGGTACTGGCATGAAAATACGAATACGGTTTTATATAAAGTTTCTAGCTAAGGATTGTATCTCCGTAATTCATAACTCTGAATCATTGTCCGGGTTTGGCTTTACTTTTGGTCCTTCAATATTTGTTTTTAGTTTTGCCCTTGAGCATCACTGAAAAGACATTAATTGTCGAAACTCGCAAGTGGTACCATTAATGTAATTAACATTGAAGACGTCTTCCATTTTTTGAAATGGAAGCATTTTTAATCTGGTGTGAAGAAAAAGAAGAGAAAGTGTGTATAAGGCAATGATACACCCACTTAACGACACATATAGTCATAAGACATCTAGAGGGCAACATGCGTTCTACATTCTTCAACAATATGTCAATTTGTAGTAGCCTATGTGTAAAAAATGTAAACAAATATAATAGAAAATAACAAAGAGCTACACAATTCCTAAACACAACTGGCAAATTGTTCTGTAATTTCATAGACATGACTGAAATAGCGTGACGAATACTATTTAAAAAGGCAGTAATCAAAAACAACAAGTCGAAAAAACTCTAGTGGTATAAATTGGATCTGGTGATATGAATGAAAACGCAGGGACGGCCGATCCAAATGGGGACGTTCCATCCGATGTATCGTACAGAGGGAGTATCCTTGCATTAACCCTTTGAGGGGTCTGCAGATGGCCTTGTTTACTGTCATTTACAGTTACATGGTTGACACAATGAAATGAATGAACTGTATATTTATAGACCCTGTAATATCTGTAAAATACATGTTATATCATTAAGACCGTCTTGATGTAAATATCTATTTACAATTTGCATTGATGTATGCCTTTCATTCATTTCTATAAGAATAACCTCCGCTAATTTTACAATCTTAGTGGGCGACTTTTAAAAAATATCTCTTTTTAGAAAAATCTAACAAGTAGAAAAGAGTGATGTCATCTAAATGAAACAATCGTTCCAATACTTAGGGTCATCTTATCAACACGATATACCAACGCCTGCCTCGAGCTCACAGCAAATGCTCAAGCGAAAATAGAATATAAAATATAGATAACAATCATCATGGAAAACATTAGTTTTTAGCGATAAAATCTTCATAACAAAATTTTGAGGATCCTAAGTTGAATCAGATAATTAGGAAAGACAATCCTCTTCTGTTGCGTCTGTTGTATCAGCTGAATAACCAAGCTGTAAAAAGTCGTAACCTAGAAACCGTTTTAACAATGTAGTATTACCATGAATAATATTATCTCCTCAAACAAAATGATGCCGACAACCAAAATTTTGCCCTAAGGAAATAATCCTAGTTGAAATAAAATCTTGTGTAAGAAGTTTGTATACTGTATTTGTACAATGTAATGCATTTATTTTAAATAGGGAGTGAGTCGATGTATTTAACCGGAACAAAAGAAAATCCACACACTGAAATGGAGATACATAACTATTCAGATAAGATCAGTATTTAATTGAAATTACTGCTGTTGGTAGTTCAGTTTTCAGCTAGTTGTTGTTGCCGAATCATGTAGGAAACAGATTTTATTATATTTCTTTATTTTCTAGATCACTTGAATGCATAAGTAATCTTTCAAAATGATGATTATGTAATAAGATTAAGGTATCCACTATTATGGTGTATGGTTTCTTTTTATATCAGATCATCTATGACTTAGAGATACAGAACCTTTTTCAATAAAATAATTACAAAATAGTATGTAATATAGAAGTCATTTCTGTAATTCTAAATAGATGATACGGCTATATGAACGAACAGTCAACCAGTACTTGTATTCACCCTGTTTATTTAATTAAAACAAAAATTAAATTGTGTAATTCCTGAACGGTCACCAGTGACAGCATATTAAAATTTTAAAAGCATTGGCTGACCGGTTTATAAGTAATTGCATAGAAACGACATAAAGCACTAATTGCTAATCTATCAAGGACCATAACTCCTTCACGACAAAATTGAAAATCATCAATATCAAACTTGATCCGGGAAAACTTATCTATCCTTTAAATAAACTTATTCTAAAAGGTTTCCAATTCAACACTCTTATCAGATCTTTGTATATTGTTTTATCGGTATGAATACTGATTTTATTATCAATAAATTAAAACCCAACTAAATTGTTTATACACATATGTATATTCACGGTCCCACAATACCTCCTATATTTTGGCATTGCACAAGGTTATGTTTTCCTATGACTGTTAATGACATCTTTACACTTAATCCACTAGAAGTTGGATGTGTACTGATTGGTATTTTAGTCCTAGATATAAGAATTTTAATTAATTTGAACTAGATTCCAGTATAACTGCGAGTACTCTCAGGTTTGTTCTGTGTGTCTTTTGTGTGTTTGTTAGTTGTTTTTGTGCTTTGTGTCGATCTGATGATTTTTATAGTTCGTTCTTATATTGTGCTGTTACACCACTGTCCCTAGTTAGGGGAGGATTGGCGCGCCCGGAAACATGTTTAGCCTGCAATATTCTGTATGTGCCTGTCCCAAGTCAGGAGCCTGTAATTCAGTGTTTATCGTTTGTTGTTGATTATCATATTTGTTTTCTGTTTATTGACATAGGCGGATCCAGGGGGGGGGGATGGGGGCCCGGGCCCCCCTTTCGTGGGAAAAATTTGGTTGATTATATAGGAAATCACTGAAGCATGACTGGAGCCCCCCCCCTATGAAAAGTTTTGGTTCCGCCACTGATTGTTTCTAGATAAATAAGGCCGTTAGTTTTCTCGTTTGATTTTTTTTTTTAATTTGTCATTTCGCTTGCTATGCGGTATTGGTTTTGCTCATAGTTGTAGGACGTACGTTGACCTATATTTGTTAACCTTCTACATTATTTGGTCTCTGGTGGAGAGTTGTCTCATTGGCAATCATACCACATCTTCTTATTTTTATATTGACGAAATTTTGTCAGTAGTAACTGCATATCAAAATTTGACGAGCATTGATTGAACAGTTCATAAGCAATTGCACAATTGCAAACGTGCCATTTTTCAATCTGTCAAGAACCATAACTCCTGGACGGCAAAATTGAAAATCATTAATATCGAACTTGACCTCAATTTTTTCATCAGTAACAAAATCTTAAATTAAAAAAAAACATTTGTCAAGTGGTTCATACGTAATTGCATTGAAACGACATAAAGTGCCATACCCCATATCAAGAACCATAATTCCTGAACGGTAAAAGTGGAATATCTTGACCTCCATTTTGTCATTTATATCAATATATTAAAATTTGAAAAGCCCGCCGTACTTCACCAATTTAATAACTGGCTTTTCCTTCGAAAAACCAAAATGTAAATTGTATGTTTTATGCGTCATTTAAAAACGATAAAGAAATAATAGATTTAAAATTGATAGCACAGTATTATACATTTACTGTCTTTTGATGAGGTAAATATGTGGTCTTGTTGACTTTTGAAAAACTTATATTCACGGAGGCCAAAAAGTTATGTAATATGTCATGTCAGTACCGAAGTACTAAATACAAGTGAGCTGATAATACTCTAGGAACAGATTACAAAATATATTAATAGGAAAGCGTTCGATTGTGATTATACACAAAGTGATCATGACATAATAGTATAATTTGGTTAATGAAAATGTTTGTTTAATGAAAATGTTTGTTTAATGACAATGTTTGATTAATGAAAGCGGATTCAGTAAATCAGTATAATGCATATTTTTGTTTAATTTTCTCTCACTGAAATAAAACAACATTTAAGACAATTGGTTCATATGAGATTCTTGGAAAGAAATATTGTCGACAATTATAACCAATGTTGGATAGACAATTTTTTATTTGTATTAAAACTTTGATGTTTTTCAAACGTCGTATTCAGTTTTCATACTAACTAATTTTTTGATTGTTTCTTAGTTCCTTTCAACGCTGTTTAGTTTTTATGAATTACAAAAGTATAACTCTCAGGCCAATCGAGGTTAAAAGTCTTGATAAAAAGAAAAATAAGTAAAATGACTCAAAAAAGAGAGTTGTAGCAATTTTTTTTCCATCGACACCATGATCTACTATCGCATAAACAACAAGTAGTCCTCAAACTAAATAACTCAAATAGATATAGGAAGATGTGGTGTGAGTGCCAATGAGACAACTCTCCATCCAAATAACAATTTATAAAAGTAAACCATTATAGGTCAATGTACGGCCTTCAACACGGAGCCTTGGCTCACACCGAACAACAAGCTATAAAGGGCCCCAAAATTACTAGTGTAAAACCATTCAAACGGGAAAACCAACGGTCTAGTCTATATAAAAAACGAGAAACGAGAAACACGTATAAATTACATAAACAAACGACAACTACTGTACATCAGATTCCTGACTTAGGACAGGTGCAAACATTTGCAGCGGGATTAAACGTTTTAATGGTACCAAACCTTCTCCCTTTTCTGAAACTATAGTATAACATCACAACATAGAAAAACACAAAGTTTGTTAACTATGTCAATCGCATCTACCGCTAATGAAATAGAAATAAAGGATATAACTGATACTATTGGGTGTGCCACATATCTTAATAATCTACAAATACACCTTAAAGGTCACCTGATAAAAACTTTATGATAAATTTTGTAATTGTTAACCTTCCATATCTATTTAGAAATTTTCCAACATCTTTCTATGGAGTTAATCACAAAATTGGGTACGATACTCAAAGACTTTCGTTTCTAATAATTTTTTCCTTTAGAGAGGTTTGCTGTTTAATAAGAAGCTATTGAACCATGTATTCTTAATCGAGACAATTAAAAACCATAAGTCGAAGGGAAACCGATAACAGAAGACGAAAACAACATGGCATAAAATGATGAAAAGACAAACAACAGTTCACAAAACACCACACAGAAAACTGAAAACTGAGCGAAACAAACCCCATCGAAACCGAAATCGCAGTTGCTCTTGAGGGTATCGGTAGATCCTGCTAAACTATTGACGCATCTTTTCGAAGTTTTACGAACACCATTATGGTTTGGTTAACTTGTGAAACATGTGTCACATATGACCATTGATATGTTCCACTTGCTGTAGCCACAATTTTGTCCTTTTTTCCTCATTTATGACATCTCCGAATTTTTCTTGTAATGAGCAACACGACGGGTGTTACAAGTTAAGAAGGATCTATTAGCCCTTTCATTCCATGTGAGTTCACCCCTGGTTTTGATCAAATGCTTGGTGCTCAATTTATGTTTTTTGTGTAGTGCTTTCTGAACTGTTTTTGTCTGTTCGTCTTTCTTCTATTTGCCATGTTAATGTCTCTCTTTCTGTTTGCCATGTTAGTATCTGTCTTTCTTCTGTTTGCCTTGTTGTCTGTCTTTCTTGTGTTTGCCATGTTGGTGTCTGTTTTTCTGTTTGCCATGTTGGTGTCTGTCTTCTGTTTGCCTTGTTGTTGTCTGTCTTTCTTGTGTTTGCCATGTTGGTGTCTGCCTCTCTTTCTGTTTGCCATGTTATTATCTGTCTGTCTTCTATTTTCCATGTTGGTGTCTGTCTGTCTTCTGTTTGCCATATTGGTGCCTGTCTGTCTGTTTTTCTTCTGTTTGTCATGTTGGTGTCTGTCTGTCGTCTGTTTGCCATGTTGGTGTTCGTCTTTGTTCTGTTTGTCATTTTTCTTCTGTCTTCCATATTAGTGTCTGTCTTTCTTCTGTTTGTCATGTTAGTGTCTGTTTTTCTTCTGTTTGCCATGTTGGTGTCTGTTTTTCTTCTGTTTGCCATGTTGGTGTCTGTCTTTCTTCTGTTTACCATGTTGGTGTCTTTTTTCTCTGTTTGTTATGTTGGTGTCTGTTTTTCTTCTGTTTGCCATGTTGGTGTCTGTCTTTCTTCTGTTTACCATGTTGGTGTCTGTTTTTCGTTTGTTTACCATGTTGTTATGTCTCTTTCTTCCGTTTGCCTTGTTGTCTGTCTTTCTTGCGTTTGCCATATTGGTGTCTGTCTTTCTGTTTGCCATGTTGGTGTCTGTCTGTCTTCTGTTTGACATATTGGTGTCTGTCTGTCTTTTGTTTGCCATGTTATTATCTGTCTGTCTTCTATTTTCATTGTTGGTGTCTGTCTGTCTTCTGTTTGCCATATTGGTGTCTGTCTGTCTGTCTTTCTTCTGTTTGTTATGTTGATGTCTGTCTTTCTTCTGTTTGTCATGTTGGTTTCTGTCTTTCTTCTGTTTGTCTTCCATATTAGTGTCTGTCTTTCTTCTGTTTTCATGTTAGTGTCTGTTTCTTCTGTTTAGCCATGTTGGTGTCTGTTTTTTTCTGTTTGTCATTTGGTGTCTTTTTTCTTCTGTTTGCCATGTTGGTGTCTGTCTTTCTTCTGTTTACCATGTTGGTGTCTGTCTTTCTTCTGTTTGCCATGTTGGTGTCTGTCTTTTTTCTGTTTGCCATGTTGGTGTCTGTCTTTCTTCTGTTTGCCATGTTAGTGTCTGTCTTTCTTCTATTAGACATGTTGGTAATTTTTCTTTCGTTTGTTAGCCATGTTGGTGTCTGTATTTCTTCTGTTTGCCATGTTTTTGTTTTTCTTTCATCTGTTTGCCATGTTGGTGTCTTTTTGTTATGTAAGTGTCTTTTTGTCTTTAATCTGTTTGTCCTGTTGGTGTCTATCTTTCTTCTGTTTCTCATGTCGGTGTTTGTCTTTAATCTGTTTGTTGTGTTGGTGTTAGTGTCTGTCTTTCTTCTGTTTGCCATGTTGGTGTTCGTCTTTCTTTTGTTTGACATTTTGGTGTCTGTCTTTCTTCTGTTTGCCATGTTGGTGTCTGTCGTTCTTCTGTTTGACATGTTGGTGTCTGTCTTTTCTGTTTGCCATTTGTTTGCCATGTTGGTGTCTTTTTCTTTTGCCATGTTGGTGTCTGTTGTTTGTCATGTCGGTGTCTTGCCATGGTGTATTTCTTCTGTTCGCCATGTTGGTGTCTTTCTTTCTTCTGTTTGTCATGTTGGTGTTTGTCTTTAATCTGTTTGTCATGTTGGTGTCTTTCTTTCTTCGACTTATGCTTTCTGTCCCATTTTTATTTTTCTGTCGTGCCAAGAAACCCTCTTGAAATCTATTCTTTGTCATCCAACTGGTATTTGAAAAGTACTTGTTTATCTTATAATTAAACACTCTGAAAAATTATTTCGTTTTTCTTGTACAACCTTTTCACGAAATTTATAAAATGTTATTATTTCATTATTTGTCATTGGTAAAATTAAAAATCAAATGAAGCCTATTTTTATTTTGACTTATCGAACTTCGATGTTTAAGCGACCTCAAATGACTAGTAATCAATAATATAATTGCAACGAACAAAAGCACAGAACATGCCAACTGAACATTAAGGTTCATTATATTGACATGATTTGTATGATTCGTATGATGCTTTCGGTTGCTGAAATAATTTGAGATCACGAAACTATCCCCGTAGAGTATACCATGTTGTGGCATGTTTCTTGTAATTTCATACTTATATAATGTAATATTAAATGAAATTTTACAGCCTTATAAAAACATAACATATCATACCATAAGTCGAAGGAAACCGATAACAGAAGACGAAAACAACATGGCATAAAATGATGAAAAGACAAACAACAGTTCACAAAACACCACACAGAAAACTGAAAACTGAGCGAAACAAACCCCATCGAAACCGAAATCGCAGTTGCTCTTGAGGGTATCGGTAGATCCTGCTAAACTATTGACGCATCTTTTCGAAGTTTTACGAACACCATTATGGTTTGGTTAACTTGTGAAACATGTGTCACATATGACCATTGATATGTTCCACTTGCTGTAGCCACAATTTTGTCCTTTTTTCCTCATTTATGACATCTCCGATTTTTTCTTGTAATGAGCAACACGACGGGTGTTACAAGTTAAGAAGGATCTATTAGCCCTTTCATTCCATGTGAGTTCACCCCTGGTTTTGATCAAATGCTTGGTGCTCAATTTATGTTTTTTGTGTAGTGCTTTCTGAACTGTTTTTGTCTGTTCGTCTTTCTTCTATTTGCCATGTTAATGTCTCTCTTTCTGTTTGCCATGTTAGTATGTCTGTCTGTCTTCTGTTTGCCTTGTTGTCTGTCTTTCTTGTGTTTGTCATATTGGTGTCTGTCTTTCTGTTTGCCATGTTGGTGTCTGTCTTCTGTTTGCCTTGTTGTTGTCTGTCTTTCTTGTGTTTGCCATGTTGGTGTCTGTCTCTCTTTCTGTTTGCCATGTTATTATCTGTCTGTCTTCTATTTTCCATGTTGGTGTCTGTCTGTCTTCTGTTTGCCATAGTGGTGCCTGTCTGTCTGTTTTTCTTCTGTTTGTCATGTTGGTGTCTGTCTGTCGTCTGTTTGCCATGTTGGTGTTCGTCTTTGTTCTGTTTGTCATTTTTCTTCTGTCTTCCATATTAGTGTCTGTCTTTCTTCTGTTTGTCATGTTAGTGTCTGTTTTTCTTCTGTTTGCCATGTTGGTGTCTGTTTTTCTTCTGTTTGCCATGTTGGTATCTGTTTTCTTCTTTTTGACATGTTGGTGTCTTTTTTTTCTGTTTGTCATGTTGGTGTCTGTTTTTCTTCTGTTTGCCATGTTGGTGTCTGTCTTTCTTCTGTTTACCATGTTGGTGTCTGTTTTTCGTTTGTTTACCATGTTGTTATGTATCTTTCTTCTGTTTGCCTTGTTGTTGTCTGTCTTTCTTGCGTTTGCCATGTTGGTGTCTGTCTTTCTGTTTGCCATGTTGGTGTCTGTCTGTCTTCTGTTTGACATATTGGTGTCTGTCTGTCTTTTGTTTGCCATGTTATTATCTGTCTGTCTTCTATTTTCATTGTTGGTGTCTGTCTGTCTTCTGTTTGCCATATTGGTGTCTGTCTGTCTGTCTTTCTTCTGTTTGTTATGTTGATGTCTGTATTTCTTCTGTTTGTCATGTTGGTTTCTGTCTTTCTTCTGTTTGTCATGTCGGTGTCTGTCTTTCTTCTTTTTGCCATGGTAGTGTCTTTTTTCTTCTGTTTGTCATGTTGGTGTCTCTCTTTCTTCTGTTTGCCATGTTGGTGTCTGTTTCTCTTTTGTTTGCCATGTTGGTGTTTGTCTTTCTTCTGTTTGACATGTTAGTGTCTGTTTTTCTTCTGTTTGTCATGTTGGTGTCTGTCTTTCATCTGTTGGTCATGTCGGTGTCTTTCTTTCTTCTTTTTGCCATGGTGGTGTCTTTTTTCTTCTGTTTTTCATGTTGGTGTCTGTCTTTCTTCTGTTTGCCATGTTGGTGTTCGTCTTTCTTTTGTTTGACATTTTGGTGTCTGTCTTTCTTCTGTTTGCCATGTTGGTGTCTGTCGTTCTTCTGTTTGACATGTTGGTGTCTGTCTTTCTTTTGTTTGCCATGTTGGTGTCTTTCTTTCTTCTTTTTGTCATGTTGATTTCTGTATTTCATCTGTTCGCCATGATGGTGGCTTTCTTTCGTCTGTTTGTCATGTTTTTGTGTGTCTTTCTTCTGTTTGTCATGTTGGTGTCTTTCTTTCTTCGACTTATGCTTTCTGTCCCATTTTTATATTCTGTCGTGCCAAGAAACCCTCTTGAAATCTATTCTTTGTCATCCAACTGGTGATTGAAAAGTACTTGTTTATCTTATAATAAAACACTCTGAAAAATTATTCCGTTTTTCTTGTACAACCTTTTCACGAAATTTGTAAAATGTTATTATTTCATTATTTGTCATTGGTAAAATTAAAAATCAAATGAAGCCTATTTTTATTTTGACTTATCGAACTTCGATGTTTAAGCGACCTCAAATGACTAGTAATCAATAATATAATTGCAACGAACAAAAGCACAGAACATGCCAACTGAACATTAAGGTTCATTATATTGACATGATTTGTATGATTCGTATGATGCTTTCGGTTGCTGAAATAATTTGAGATCACGAAACTATCCCGTAGAGTATACCATGTTGTGGCATGTTTCTTGTAATTTCATACTTATATAATGTAATATTAAATGAAATTTACAGCCTTATAAAAACATAACATATCATAGAAATTATTTTATCAATAATATATTATGTTTTAAAACTGATAATTTACAATAAAAAGAACTGTAAAATTAGAAAACTAATTCGTTGTGGATTTATTTTATAATAAAATGACATTAAATTACATTTAATAGTATGTCATGAAATTTGCCCACATCATAGGTATACTGAAGTATTTCATAGTAGAGTAGCTTAATAGATAAATATGGTGTCTTAACATGCTTCAATAAACGTTTGTATATTCAATTTCAAATCGAATTTTAAGAAAAAAAATAATCAACGAGACTTGTCGTCTTTTGATAAAGATACATGCAATTTCATTCAGCTTCGACAAGCAATTAAATCCGTGTACACGAAATGTGTTTCTAGAATAAATCTATGAACAAACTTTTGGAAGGCATAAAATCGTAATACAGAAGAGAATAATCAGGACAGTTAAAACCCTCTAAGGTCAATTAAGGCACGAAATGCTCGAATCGAGAAGCTATACCTTTAAACACTCGATGCTATAGTTTGATAAATTTCTGCCATTTAATAAGGCGATGTGGTAAGATTGCCAATGATACAATACACCTTATCGCTATTTGTCCGCCATTACTGGATATCACACAGGTTCCCGTAAAATTTTGACGTCATAAAACAAAATATCTGACGCCACAATGGAAAAGTGATTGTTGTATGCGTCAAAAGTTCAAGCGGCCGGGTCAGCCGGGATTAGCGATAAGGTGTATTATCCACTAATTCCAAATGACTTGAATTTAAGAAACAATGTAGGGTCACTGGCGGTCTACACTAATGAGGATAATACATACCGTTAATTCAGTTATAAAAGGTCCCGAAATGACAAAATGTATTTACCTTTCAAACGAAAACCAACGGCCTGATTTATGAAAAAACAATAAACGAAAAACAAATATTACAGACAGAAATCAACGACAAACACTGAATTACAGGCTCTCGATTTGGGACAGTCAAATACAGGTTTTCCCGTTTGAATGGTTTTACACTAGTAATTTTTGGGGCCCTTTATAGCTTGCTGTTCCATGTGAGCCAAGGCTCCGTGTTGAAGACCGTACTTTGACCTATAATGGTTAACTTTTATAAATTTTGACTTGGATGGAGAGTTGTCTCATTGGCACTCATACCACATCTTCTTATATCTATATAAACATGTTTGTTAGTGCTCAACTCTGTCCTATCCTGGGAAAGTGATGTTACAAAACAGCTGTGATGATTTTGTATCTAAGGTTAGATTGTTTACATTAGTTACAGTTCGGCAGAAGCCTTATTTTATACATTTTTATAATACTTTATTAAACATAAAAAAAAGAATCAGATGTTTCGCGGGTAAACCTTGGGTCAGGTCAAATGTGAAGGGGTGTTCCAAAGGAAACTGTAATACGCGTAAGGAGACACTTTGGTAGAACACCCCTCCTTCAAGAATGGTACAGCTACCATAAGGGTATATAAGCAGGAGAGATTCCTTGCTCAGGGTCTATTGTCATAAGTTTAGAAGACGAAGACCTGAAGTAACGGTACGTTGATATTTGATATTTGAGATAGTTGTCCCTTATAATAGATATTATTACTTAAGTGTAATAAAGAACAGGTTGGTGCCTGTTAGTAATACGGACTAGTTGGAGTTTACAAGCTGAACCGTATTGTTGTACCGTATAGGACAAGTGTGAGTCTGTGTGACCAACTTGTAAGGTACATAATAGTACCAAGAGAACAAGGACAAGTGCGTATACTTGTAGGGCACATAATTGTACCAGAAGGACAAGTTTGTTCCTGACCCAGGACAAATTTGTACTAGTTGTATATATTTGAAGTAGAATAGTTATAGAAAGTTTAAAAGAGAACGCAAAGAGTAGTTGTATATATTTTGGTTCATTGACGTTAATTTATGAATAAAGTTTACTTGTTATATATTTTGTAAATAGAAAATTTTGGATCCAGTATCAAACTGGTAACGGACTCATTCTAAAATAGAAATAGGTACGCTTACCCTGTGTACACGTTACATAATTTGGTGGCAGCGGTGGGATCCAAATTGTTCATTTTAAAATCCATTGTGAAAGTTTATATCCAAATTGATCATCTCGTTAACTTATATCCAAACTGTCTTGTGAGAATTTATATGTTCAAACTGTTCACTTTTGCATAGATCGTAATTGTTTATCAAAATTGTCCTGTTCACGTTTTAAATTTCCCACAGTTTAGTTGCTTATATTATTGACATTAGGGATCAACGATCGATAGTGGTACAGGCAATACTTGATTGACATTTATTATATTGTGCATGCATGGTTAAATCGCAAATCAAAGTTCAAAATGTCTTTTGATGAGGAATTGACAAAACAAATTCAAGAAATGGAAGGAACAATGTACAGAAAGAGTTTTGTTTCGTCTACACCTAAAGATCAGGGTGTTCGCCCAAAAGATGCTTTTATAACAAGAAATGATTCGGGTCTGGGATCAAGAGGGTCCTCATTGTCAAGAAAGGGAGATAATAAAAAAGGTGATTTACCAACATTCACCAACCCGAATACGCACAAAACTGTTAAATTTTCCCACATTGATTTAGAGGAAGGAGATACTTTGCCGTTACCTAAAGATAATAGTTAAGTTAAGGAAAAAGACAAAATTGACAAATCAAAGTACCGACATACTGATAACACAGATAATTCTGGTGTAACAATTAAACCATGTAAATATGACGGTAGCACACCATGAATGGACTATTTGTCCCATTTTGAAATGTGTGCACTTGTAAATGATTGGTCGGAAAATCAAAAAAGGTTATATTTGGCGGTATCGTTAATGGGACAAGCACTGGCGGTACTTGGAGATTTACCAAGTGAGAAAAGACAAAAGTTTTCTGATTTAGTCATCGCACTTGAAGAGCGAGTTATACAGAGTTCAGTTTAAAGAAAGACGTCAGAAAGCCAGCGAATCACTACCCGAATTAGGTCAGTCAATTCGGAGATTGTCCAACTTGGCATATCCTACTGCCCCGTTGGACGTACGCGAAACTCTCGGGAAAGAGCAGTTTATTGACGCGCTCGTAGATTCGGAAATGCGACTTAGAATAAAACAATCGCGACCGAAAGGTTTAAATGATGCAGTTAGACTTGCCGTTGAATTAGAGGCGTACAATGAAGCCGAAAATAAAGTAAGAGAGGGACGAGGTTATTTACGGCAGACTATGAACGATGACAAGTTAGATAGAGAAGAAAGTATTACAAATAGTGACTCGACAACGAAAGACATTGCATCATGGATGCAAACAATGGAGAAAAGTCTAAGTTCTCTTACGACTGTAGTAGCAAAATTAAAAACTATTGGGACAAAAGATGAGTCTTCTGATAAAACGAGATATACTCAAAGTAAGAGGATAAATAAAAATTGTTACAATTGTGGCAAAATTGGTCATTTAGCAAGGGACTGTCGCCTACCCCGAAGAAATGTAAATCGTAACAACAATTATAATAGAAATCAGGGGGATGGGTCTGTTAAAACATTAATGAAAACTGGAAAACAACATAACCGTAAGAAAAATGAAGATGTAAATTCAGTATGTAGGTCAAATTAAATGTAGGAGAGATTGAACCTAAGTTTGTAGTTGATACAGGAGCAACTTTGACATTGGTTTCTTCTAAGTTGTACGATATGTTGACTCCAGTAGATAAAATCATATCTAAACGATGTTAAAACAACTGTTCGGTCAGTATGTGGCAATAAGCTAGAGCTCCGAGGAAAAAGCACTTTCAATCTGCGTTTCGGTCCAAATAAGTTGCAATCTGAAGCTGTTGTGACTGATCTGCAAGTTGATGGCATACTTGGTTTGGACGTCATGAAACGACATAATTGTTTAATTGATATTAAAAATGGACTCTTTTGTATTAGGGATTTTAGGTAGATTTGTGTTTTCAGGGATCCATAGGCTGTTACCGAGTGGTTGCTTCAGAAGCGGTTGTCATACCGCCAAGGTCAGAAATTGTCATTAATGGCACGGTTTGTTTAGCAGAAGGTAAAAAATTACCTGCTGACAATGATTTGTTAGAAGCAAATGATCATGCAGGAAAAGACTACATTTTGAATGCTAGAACATTGGTAAGGTCAGGTGAAAAAGTCCCTGTTAGATTAATGAACACAGAGCTAGATCCTAAGACAATCTATCCTGGTACTACTATAGCCCAAATGTCTGAGGTAGACCAAGTACTAGACGGAAATATTAGTTCAAATGAACAGAAACATGACGGACTTAGATCAGATCTACAAGATCTTTTGGACAGGACATCAGACGAATTGACTTCGAAAGACAAACAAAAAGTAAGATCTTTGCTGATAGAAAATCAGGATTTGTTTGCTTCTTCTGATGTTGACTTGGGAAGGACCAATCTTGTAAAACACGAAATCAATACGGGAAACGCAAGGCCATTTAAAGAACCGCCTCGTCGAACACCTTATCATTTGAACAAGGTAGTAAAAAATTGAAAACAACACGTTTAATAATTTCATGCGTCCGAAGCGCTTTTCTGGATTTACCTTCATCAGGAACGCTCAAAGCCAAACATTTGAAATCCGAGGATGTATAAGTACTGAAACCGTTGAAGAGCTATATGTCAAAAATACCTAAAATAAATAGCCAAATTCATCTAAAGTCAACTTTGCCTGAGGGAGTTAATGACAAATTTGACAAAATGTTACAAAAAGGAACTATTCCCATAGTCCTTGGGCGGCAGGGATAGTCTTAGTAAAGAAAAAGGACGACAGTTATCGCTTTTGCTGTTTTGTGCTTGCAACAAGAAGGGGTTTATTTCAATTTCGGGTCCGACTGCCAAATTGTTGAAATCTGATGAAGGGCTAGAACATGTTGTGGCTTATGCTAGTCGTACTCTTTCAAAATCAGACACGCAAGTTCTTACATATCCAGATTTTAGCAAAGAATTTATTTTGGATACTGATGCAAGCAATTTGGCAGTCGGAGCTGTCCTGTCTCAGAAATCTGATAAAGGGCTAGAACATGTTGTGGCTTATGCTAGTCATACTCTTTCAAAATCAGAACGAAAGTACTGTTGCTTGCTGTGGTTTGTTTTGTTAAACATTTCAAACCATACCTATACGGTAAAAAGTTCACAGTAACTACTGATCACGGATCATGAAAGTGGGTGCTTAACTTTAAGATCCCAGAAGGACAGATAGCTAGATGGATATAGACACTTAAATTCATTTGAGATGCAAAATTCAACATCGACCAGGAACTCAACATAGGAATGCAGACGCACTTAATCGCATTCCCTGCAAACAATGCGGTTATCATTCCGGTTTAGAAACAGAAACAGTTTCGGCTGAGACTGGAAACCAAAATGATACTGTTAATGCTATTACCAGTATTGGTGGTAGTAATGACAAAGATGATGACAATGAACATCATGATCTGTCTTTAAAAGAAATTCAGAAAAATGATCATGATCTCAAAATAGTTACGGAATGGGTAGAAATAGATGAACGTCCTGATTACAAAGATATTTCCGAAACGGGATTTTTCTTTAGATCACTTTGGAGTCAATGGAACAACTTAGAGTTAAGAGACGGACTTATTTACAGACGGTTTGAAGACCCTGAAACCAAAATTGTTAAAATCCAGGCTATCATTCCCTTATCAGAACGAAGAAAGGTTTTTTTCCCATGATGATAAATGTTCTGCTCATTTGGGTATCCATAAAACTTTGGCAAAAATTAGACAATCTTATTATTGGCCTGGGTTACAAAATGACGTCAGGACTTATATCAATGGATGTGACAAATGTGCAAAGCGAAAAAGTCCACAATAGTCCAAAAGAGCTCCAATGGCCTTAGTAGAAGCTAATGGGCCAATGGAAAGGATAGCCACAGATATCCTTGGTGAGTTGCCCGAAACAGAGGGTGGCAACAAATATATATTGGTAGTTTCTGACTACTACACTAAGTGGACTGAATATTTTGCCTTGCCAAATATAGAAGCTAAAACTGTGGCTAACATTATAGCTGAAGAAGTCATTGTAAGATTTGGTGTTCCTCATCGGATACATTCAGATCAAGGCAGGCAATTTGAAAGTTGGTTGTTTCAAGAAATGTGTTGTATTCCAAACTTTAAGAAAACACGTACCACCCCATATCATCCGAAATCTGATGGTATGTTGGAAAGGTTTAATAAGACTCTTGCAACAATGTTAAGTTCATTTGTGGAACAGAATCAAAGGAACTGGGATGAATACATTCTTTTTGTCATGATGGCATATAGGGCGTCAGGACACGAGACGACTGGACAAACGCCAAATAGTCTCATGTTAGGTAGAGAACTATCAACTCCTTTAGATATCATGTATGAAATGTCACCATCCATTAAAGACATTCCTTCACATAAGTGGGCTTGGGAGCTTAAGAAGAAGTTAGAAAGCTCTCACAGTTTTGTCAGAGGTAAAATCAAAGGGCAAATGTTGAGACAGAAACACTATCATGACCTCAAATTATCATATCAAAATTTCAGAAAAGATGACGAGGTGTACGTTTATTTCCCAGTAAAGAAACCTGGGATGTCTTCAAAATTAACTAGTTTCTGGAAAGGTCCTTTCAAAATCCTCGAAAAATATGGTGACCTCACATATAAAGTTGACTGTGGACAAAGAGGGAAACCACAAGTTGTACACGTTGACAGACTTTAGAAAAAGATCAAACAGACGTTAAGGGCAGAACCGAATAGTAGCACTATTAGTCCCTTGGACACTGAATGCGATAGATTTAAAAATGGCCCTATAGAGACTCCTTATTTGCAAGACATTGCTATTAACGAGCCAACGTTGCCTGATGAAGAAACTCAGGAAAGTAGTGTTGAAGGGCGCCGTACAAGGCGAAAACCAGCATGGATGGCAGATTATATTGTTGAATAGATTTTGTACATTTATTTGAATTAAAATGTGTATATTGTATTTCTATGTTTTATCCGTTTTCAAGTTAGTTTTAGACATGCGGGACGCATGTGTTTTTGAAACGTGGGTTATGTGATGATTTTGTATCTAAGGTTAGATTGTTTACATTAGTTACAGTTCGGCAGAAGCCTTATTTTATACATTTTTATAATACTTTATTAAACATAAAAAAGAATCAGATGTTTCGCGGGTAAACCTTGGGTCAGGTCAAATGTGAAGAGGTGTTCCAAAGGAAACTGTAATACGAGTAAGGAGGCACTTTGGTAGAACACCTCTCCTTCAAGAGTGGTACAGCTACCATTAGGGTATATAAGCAGGAGAGATTCCTTGCTCAGGGTCTATTGTCATAAGTTTAGAAGACGAAGACCTGAAGTAACGGTACGTTGATATTTGAGATAGTTGTCTCTTATAATAGATATTATTACTTAAGTGTAATAAAGAACAGGTTGGTGCCTGTTAGTAATACGGACTTGTACTAGTTGGAGTTTACAAGCTGAACCGTATTGTTGTACCGTATAGGACAAGTGTGAGTCTGTGTGACCAACTTGTAAGGTACATAATAGTACCAAGAGAACAAGGACAAGTGTGTAAACTTGTAGGGTACATAATTGTACCAGGAGGACAAGTTTGTTCCTGACCCAGGACAAATTTGTAATAGTACAAATTTGTACTAGTTGTATATATTTGAAGTAGAATAGCTATAGAAAGTTTAATAGAGAACGCAAAGAGCAGTTGTATATATTTTGGTTCATTGACGTTAATTTATGAATAAAGTTTACTTGTTATATATTTTGTAAATAGAACATTTTGGATCCAGTATCAAACTGGTAACGGACTCATTCTAAAATAGAAATAGACAGGCTTACCCTGTGTACACGTTACACAGTATAAGAACAAACTGTAAACATAAGTTGGACATGGCTTACATAAGTTGGACATGGCTTACATAAGTTGGACATGGCTTCACTCATCAGATTGGTATGAAGTACCACAAAAATACAACTAACATAAAGAAAATAGACACAAGGTATCGATCGTACTCAAAGTTACTTTAAGCTAGTCCAAAGACAATAACAAGTAACATGACTAATACAAGCACTTACATAATACACTGTCACGAAATATCTAGAGATCATAGTGCTCCGTGTTAGGTTGAATTATCATTGCCGAATATCCCACATCTTCTTTCATTCATAACCGTTTACTTTATAGGTGTATGTGTAAACCCCGAAGTGATATTTAATCATGTATGGGCTATTATTTGTTTGGTTATTTTATTCATGGTGAATAGGAAAGGGATTTAAATACTGCGCTGATTTTAAATAACCATACCGATATAAGATTTACGTGTGGACTTTCTCAAAATGCAATTGCAGTGAAAAGTATCCCGGCGTAGTATAGTTTATCTTTGTGGTGTGTTTGATACAATAGTAAGCGAGCGGTTAACGTCGACTCCAAATTTTAAGACGTGCATTGGCCTTTCGTAGATCTTCATACATTGATTTGTATTTGTTTGATTTAGGAGTGCAAAACAGAAATTTAAAAAAAATATGAAAGGGTCAAGAATGAGAATGACGGATTTTATGGCCACAAGTGCAAATATATATTTATTAAATAATATGAGTAGAATATGTTTAATAGTCAAATAACTCAGTTTGTCTATCCACAAGTCCAGCACACAATTCAACAATTTGCTTGGATGTCTCCACAAAGTTCCGACAACCCAAAATGTTTTTAAACGTCTGATGGCATGTTCGACATAAACTTGACATTCTAAAATTCTTCTATTTAGTTCTTTGCATTTTCTTTTTTCCCTTTGCGGATTTGTCTTATTTGGTGTCTCCTATATGGCGTAACAATTAGTGGACGGTTCACATAAATCTTATCACCTAAAATAACACAGTTTGGAGGAAAATCTAATTCCAGGTTAGTGCCAATTCTTGGAAGAAGGTTTGTTTTGCTGCGCATCGTTTTAATGTTCAAGAAAACCGATTTTCACGATCCGTATGTGATTCGTATTGTCTACTACTATCTGGGTATGAATGCAATGAATGGACAGAAGGAGGAACGAACGAAAAAACGGACGGATGAACCTATCCACCCATCACTATATACCGTCCAATTGATAAAGCGGAGTGTATAGTGAATGTTAGGCAAAACAAAATGAAGGAAATCGAAGAAAAAAAAATTGCCCGACACATAATTTAGCAGGCTGAGTTGACAATGAATATTCCATTTCAAAATATCCTCCTGACCCAAAGATAATAAAATTAACTTTACATATGAAAGTTTAACGCCACTTTCAACACTATCTTAAATATAAATCGTGGTGTTCTGTTTTGTAGGTGGAGGAAGCCGTGATACCAAGAAAAAAAACTTTCGACCCTTCACCGAAACGTAAATTTAACATGCTTGAATAGTGCCCAAATGTGGTAGTATTTTAAAACTAATTCGATAACCTCTTCTGTCCGAAAAACTAACTGACAAAAGTTGAAAGAAAGAAAATGTCAGTTAAAATGTGAATTAGAATAATTAATTCACACATTTTAACGTTTTTTAGGTATTGTCCCTTTTCAGCATTACATTAAATTGCCATAGTGATCTTTCTAGATGACATTAAAGATAAAGATAATCAAATTGAATACGCTTTTGTTTCATTCTTTTTCTTTTTTTTTTTAATTGTCAAGTACACAAATTTCTAGTTTTTTTATTAGAATTTAACGATATAATTACCTTATTCAAAAAAATGATATAAAATAAAAAGACGTGATATGATTGCCAAAGTAGACAAATATCCACAAGAAACCAAATGACGTAAATGTTTGCAGCTATACGTCACCGTATGGCCCTCAACAAGGAGCAAAATCCTCCTCGCTTAAAAGCTATGAAAGGCCCCGACATGAAAAGTATATTTTCAGTAAATTTCAAAAAAACGAACATTTTATAGAAAGATTGATGTAGAGTAAAAAATCGGATTCGGATGTGATTTGATTGCAGCGTGTTTTTTTTTTTTATTCATTTGTTTTGATCACTTTGCGGATTACCCTTGTTGTCGTTCAACAAAATAGTAAGAAATAGGGGAACAACGATCTTAAACTTAATCGATCACTACTATAGAACAATGCAATTTAAATTAATGACAATGATATTAATAATGATCGTGTTGTTTTGCTGGATCCTCCTCGTTGTATTACGGAATACATTGTTATTATTGTATTGTTTTTAAAAAATCATCTCAGCATTATCAAACAAACTCATACAGGTAACTATAATGAATGATTATCTGTGCTTTTTGAGATGGTCCCCACTGTAGCCTGTAGTGGTATCGGTATTTAATATCAGCGTCAAAATCGTATTGACTTTCTAACACGTCTAATAAAGCGCCTAACCTACTTTTAACAAATTAAACTAGTTACATGTATTACATTATAATGCCATTATGATACCATATAGGGTCACTATATCACAACATAGAAAATAAAACATTACGCTACTTTTAAAAATAAAGATATCGGATAGGTTACCAGTAACACACTAAGTAATTAAACTTTATTATACACGCCTGGTAAACCATCAAATCTCAACCAAACGGTTAAGCGAGAAAAAAGTTTACTGGCACTTCCTATTGAGCTTTTCTGGTACAAAATATCAAAAATATAAATGGGGCAGGTCGACTTTTCGTCAATTTATTGTCAATCTTTAAATATTTTGTTAAATATGAGAATGTCATGCCATAGATAACTAAATGAGAGCTTGTCTCGTTCATTACTCGGACCAATAAAATTTTAAATGACATCGGAATGACTTTTCTCCCGCAGGTAAGTGCGGCCAGCTCAGAGAGTTTTTGGCAAAATGACAGTGAGTTCATCAATACGTAACGTATATATAAAATTTATTCAACAGTAGATCTCAACATTGTTCCAGAATATCACAACCGATACCAGACAATCTCAACCTGACATACTTTATAACATATTCAGCTTAATAAAATTATATTCGTAATTAAATGAAAAAAACTGTTATTATACGTTTATAGTGATGAAGAAGAAGACTTATATACTGATATATACGTTACGTATTGAAGAACCCCCTGTCAATTTTGTCAAAAACTCTCTGAGCTGGCCGCACTTTCCTGCGGGAGAAAAGTCATTCCGATGTCATTTTAAATTATATTGGTCCGAGTAATGAAGGAGACAAGCTCTCATTCAGTTATTTATGGCATGACATTCTCATATTTAACCAAATATTTACAGATTGACAATAAATTGACGAAAAGTCGACCTACCCTATCTATATTTTTGATATATTGTACCGGAAAAGCTCAACAGGAAGTGCCAGTAAACTTTTTCTCGCTTAACCATTTGGTTGAGATTTGATGGTTTACGAGGCGTGGTGTAGTAAAATTTTAGTTTATTGCACGACATAAACTTTCTGTTTTTATTTGACTTGTGTATTGTTGAATATGTATCGATACCTGCACACATATTGTGTCGATAATTTTCACATTAAAAAGGACCACATATAACCATTGAACTACGCTGTATGTGACCACATATAACCATTGAACTACGCTGCATGTATGTGACCACATATAACCATTGAACTACGCTGTATGTGAAAAATAAAAGCTTTTCGCAAAAATAGTTAGCTGAATCTAAATTAGACAAAAAAAGGTAGAAATTGTATTCACATAATTATATGGATGGAGGTCTTATTTTGATCATCTGTGTTAAGCTTCGGAAAAGTGCCAAATAGTTCAATTAGAAAAATAGCACCTTTATTTTATATTGTGTACAAATTAGAAATGTATCAGGAAATGAGGATAATTGTGTCGCCATACTGTAACACAAAACGTTAACTAATTTGTTCTGTATATATTCCGACTGTTAATTAATATTCTGTCATGTGTGTGCTAACCAGAAATTATGAAAAAGGCGGATTTTAGGGGTTCCAAACGTAAAAAGAGGGTCTAAACCCAAGGAACAATTCCACACCGTTGTAAATTTCAAGATATAAAAGTATCGAAAATAACTGTTGCACTACAAATACTGACTTTCCAACCCAAGAAAACGATAGAGTTGTCATTCACCATGTATAGCCGGGGGTGGTTACATTATGATAGTTATTTCATTTGTAATCATTGTCAATTCAGTAACATCTTATAAACTAACATCTTATACACCATACAAGAGATAACATGATGTCTTCACACATACACACACAAAGTACATCATTTAAAAATAATTTGAATGGTACGTCACATATATTCAGCTCTTTAATTAAAAACTGACTGAATTTAATAATTGACAAAAGGCAAATAGACAGTATTTGGACTAATGTATGATGATCTACCTCTTAATGTTTAAATGTACAACATGTTACGTCCATTTTTAACACTCCAGTGGTTATGTGTCCCTTTTACTATTTGGTTAGATAAAAATAAACATTACTTCTGAATTCATCAGGACTTTGTGACTTACGTTCTAGTATACATGAAAACATGTGTCAATAAATATTCAATGATATACTATATAGATGTATTTAAAAGTTTGTGATTAAACAGGGTCTACCTAAATAGGATGAGTACATGAAGTAGTATATTTGTAAAAGTTACAATATATATGTCTAGCAGCATGATGTATCTAATAGCGATAATTATTTTTATGTTAATGAGTGGCGTTATTTCATTTAATTTAACAATTTTACATACAAATGACGTCCATGCACATTATGAAGAGATGAATAAATACGGTGGTCAGTGTGATGACCCAGGAAATTGTTACGGGGGTATGGCGAGACTTAAGAACAAAGTGGATGAAATCAAGAGACTGTATCCCAATACATTATTTCTGGATGGAGGAGACCAGTATCAGGGGACCCTGTGGTTCACTTATCACGGAGGGACCATCGTACACACCTATATGAACCTCATAGGATATGATGCAATGGTTTGTACAATAACATATTTTATAATAACAAAAACTATTCTACGATGTATCCTGTACTTTTATAAAATTTTATACACTACATGAAGATTTAAATTTGTCCAAAAAGGAAAAAATTTCATTATCTTCATGTTTTCTACGTTTTTTTTTTTTTTTTTAATTATCTTTTTAAATCTTACAACAGTCTTGATTTTTCAGTATTATGTTATGTCCGTTTCTTAATGTTTTGTCGAAATCGTAGTCTTGCTCTTTCAGTCTGTATATTTATGTAACATATGAGGAGGAGGCGAAGGAGATTTCTGATAGGTTTGTATGGATAAAAGATAAAATTGTAAAGCTTTCTGGAACTTGGAAAGACAACGAAGCATGTGGAAAACCATTTCCCGTTACACATTATAGAAAAGAAAAGAAAACGTATGGAGTTCATGCAACGTCAATTGTATTTTGAACAACACCGGAGATCAAAATGAACATTTTATTGGTGTTGTTCTGTAGGAAACTAAATAAAACCATTCTACAATTAAGTTTACATTCTTCAATTCATTTTTTAATCGTGAAACAGTTGGTATTCTATAACGTTTGTGCTTTATCAAATTGAAATCGTTGCATTTCGAAGGTGGCTTCTTTTAGGTCAGCTTTGAATTACAAAAGTTTTTAACTTTCCTATTAGAAGCTTAGTAAGGGAGCTACCATTTGATTTTTATCGGGGCTAGGATGAAATTTGAAAAAAATAGGCAGGACAGGAGTTTTGTGTAAAAAAAAAGGCAGGATGAGACACTTGCAAAAAAAAAAAGTCAGGATGACAATTTAGGTAAAAAAAACGTCAGGACAAACTTTAAAAAAAAGGCAGGACTGGATAGAGTGCAAAATAAAAAGGCAGGACAGAGATTACAACTAAAAAAAAATCCAGGACAAAATTTTTCATCCTAGCACCCCCCCATAAAAATCAAATGGTAGCTCCCTAATTCTACCTTGACATGCTCATTTATAACATGGATAAACTTACGCTCGGTTTAAAGATGTTAAAAAATATCATGCTTACCCTTGTTCAAATGAGCATTGAACATGGCATGAACTATAATTATTTCTTAAGTGCAATTGATTGTGAAATTTTATATTTAGTATTTTTTAGTTATAAGCCAAAATATAGATCGGAAAAGGGAAACACAAGAGGAACAAAAAAGGTTTTAGCCGAACTATCTCTGAGAGATTTGGATAGGACTTCATACTTGTCACATGTTCTATCAACCACTTCAAGTGGATAGTCCACTTTTGTGCGTTCTTATCAGATAGTTTAACTTCCTTAAAATTGATTTCACTCTACTTCAATATCTTTTTTTTTAAATCCGACATTGTAGTACCTTTTGTTAGGTTCCCAAGACCCTTTACGTCATGAAATATAAGATCGGTACTTACTCCGGGCACTTAGTGCAGTAGTTAGAAGTTTTATGTGCACAAGTGATTGTGTTATAAATTAGAACAAGGTCAGGCAATTTTTAACAAAGCGACTTACTCTTCATTGCCAGTCAATTAAAGGTATAAATCTGCCTATGTCTATTGACAACTTGTAAATCTTACTTCAATCTATGTTTAAATATAATGAAGTAAAATGTAACTGTATACGTGCGAAATAATTTTAAAGAAGCCATGAAAAAGAAATCAATTATATTTATTAGCATGTCAATAAGGGTGTGTATGAATTTATTTCTTATACATGTATTGATGTACAATATTCTTATACATGTATTGATGTACAATATTCTTATACATGTATTGATGTACAAGATTCTTATACATGTATTGATGTACAAGATTCTTATACATGTATAAGATTCTTATACATGTATTGATGTACAAGAATTGTGGACACTGTTAAGAGAGGGAAATCAAATTAAAAATAGCTCTTTTGAACTTGGTTTCTAATTGCCGATGAAATTAAATTAAAAAAAAAAAAAAAAAAACGTATATATGCCCGCAAATCTTCAAACACAACTTGTTAATTTTTGTTAATAGGCCATGCCTGCAACAGTAATTAATCTTCAGTATGCTACATGGTATATTATATGCTTAAAGAGAGAATTTAAGAAGAAGACTTAATTGATGCAAAACATCAGGCTTCATTACAAAATTTAAAAATAAATTATTTCTGGATGGAGGAGACCAGTATCAGGGGACCCTGTGGTTCACTTATCACGGAGGGACCATCGTACACACCTATATGAACCTCATAGGATATGATGCAATGGTTTGTACAATAACATATTTTATAATAACAAAACTATTCTACGATGTATCCTGTACTTTTATAAATTTTATACACTACATGAAGATTTAAATTTGTCCAAAAAGGAAAAAATTTCATTATCTTCATGTTTTCTACGTTTTTTTTTTTTTTTTTAATTATCTTTTTAAATCTTACAACAGTCTTGATTTTTCAGTATTATGTTATGTCCGTTTCTTAATGTTTTGTCGAAATCGTAGTCTTGCTCTTTCAGTCTGTATATTTATGTAACATATGAGGAGGAGGCGAAGGAGATTTCTGATAGGTTTGTATGGATAAAAGATAAAATTGTAAAGCTTTCTGGAACTTGGAAAGACAACGAAGCATGTGGAAAACCATTTCCCGTTACACATTATAGAAAAGAAAAGAAAACGTATGGAGTTCATGCAACGTCAATTGTATTTTGAACAACACCGGAGATCAAAATGAACATTTTATTGGTGTTGTTCTGTAGGAAACTAAATAAAACCATTCTACAATTAAGTTTACATTCTTCAATTCATTTTTTAATCGTGAAACAGTTGGTATTCTATAACGTTTGTGCTTTATCAAATTGAAATCGTTGCATTTCGAAGGTGGCTTCTTTAGGTCAGCTTTGAATTACAAAAGTTTTAACTTTCCTATTAGAAGCTTAGTAAGGAGCTACCATTTGATTTTTATGGGGCTAGGATGAAATTTGAAAAAAATAGGCAGGACAGGAGTTTTGTGTAAAAAAAAAAGGCAGGATGAGACACTTGCAAAAAAAAAAGTCAGGATGACAATTTAGGTAAAAAAAACGTCAGGACAAACTTTAAAAAAAAGGCAGGACTGGATAGAGTGCAAAATAAAAAGGCAGGACAGAGATTACAACTAAAAAAAATGCAGGACAAAATTTTTCATCCTAGCCCCCCATAAAAATCAAATGGTAGCTCCCTAATTCTACCTTGACATGCTCATTTATAACATGGATAAACTTACGCTCGGTTTAAAGATGTTAAAAAATATCATGCTTACCCTTGTTCAAATGAGCATTGAACATGGCATGAACTATAATTATTTCTTAAGTGCAATTGATTGTGAAATTTTATATTTAGTATTTTTTAGTTATAAGCCAAAATATAGATCGGAAAAGGGAAACACAAGAGGAACAAAAAAGGTTTTAGCCGAACTATCTCTGAGAGATTTGGATAGGACTTCATACTTGTCACATGTTCTATCAACCACTTCAAGTGGATAGTCCACTTTTGTGCGTTCTTATCAGATAGTTTAACTTCCTTAAAATTGATTTCACTCTACTTCAATATCTTTTTTTTTAAATCCGACATTGTAGTACCTTTTGTTAGGTTCCCAAGACCCTTTACGTCATGAAATATAAGATCGGTACTTACTCCGGGCACTTAGTGCAGTAGTTAGAAGTTTTATGTGCACAAGTGATTGTGTTATAAATTAGAACAAGGTCAGGCAATTTTTAACAAAGCGACTTACTCTTCATTGCCAGTCAATTAAAGGTATAAATCTGCCTATGTCTATTGACAACTTGTAAATCTTACTTCAATCTATGTTTAAATATAATGAAGTAAAATGTAACTGTATACGTGCGAAATAATTTTAAAGAAGCCATGAAAAGAAATCAATTATATTTATTAGCATGTCAATAAGGGTGTGTATGAATTTATTTCTTATACATGTATTGATGTACAATATTCTTATACATGTATTGATGTACAATATTCTTATACATGTATTGATGTACAAGATTCTTATACATGTATTGATGTACAAGATTCTTATACATGTATAAGATTCTTATACATGTATTGATGTACAAGAATTGTGGACACTGTTAAGAGAGGGAAATCAAATTAAAAATAGCTCTTTTGAACTTGGTTTCTAATTGCCGATGAAATTAAATTAAAAAAAAACAAAAAAAACGTATATATGCCCGCAAATCTTCAAACACAACTTGTTAATTTTTGTTAATAGGCCATGCCTGCAACAGTAATTAATCTTCAGTATGCTACATGGTATATTATATGCTTAAAGAGAGAATTTAAGAAGAAGACTTAATTGATGCAAAACATCAGGCTTCATTACAAAATTTAAAAAATAAATGGAGAATGTGTCCATGGTACACAGATGATGCCCCGCTTGCATATAACGTTATAAAGATGCATAACTCAAGAACGGTAAAAGTTATGCCACCCAAATTCAAACTTGATCTGTGTTTTCTGATAATAAGCATTGTGTAAAAGTTTCATAACATTTGGTTTAGGCAAACTAAAGTTAGAGAACGGAAACTAATTTTGGGGACGTACGACGGAAAAGGGTAACACTTAATGCCCCTTTGCTGCGGCGGAAACATAAAATATACCAGGTTGTTGATATACACCATATAGTCTAAACCGTGTTGTCATTAAACAATTGTGAATTTCGTGCGTTTAAGCAATTTATTTTTAATTACCAGGTCGGAAGGCGATATAATCATGCATAACTATTAAGTCTTACCTGAACAAGCGCACGTCACGTTTGCGCACGTCACGTGAGGGAGTGAGACCCTTATTGTAATAATTTGATGAGTAAACATATGTTTACGACCATTACTGAAGCATTGACAACTGAGGAAAAATTCATCATAACTTTAATTGTAGTATTATAAAGATCATTGCATAACAACTTGAATTTGACAACGTTCTTGTCTGTTAGCCAAGTCTAAAGTTAAACGTTCAGAGTTCAAATATTTTATTGAGTAAAAATCTAAATGTTTATTATTGTAAAAAAACAACAAAACTAAAGTTTTTTAAAATGGTATGCGCAAACAGTATGCACAGACATATTCAGAAAGAAAAAAAAATGTTTAAAATGGTATGAACATACAGTAAGCATAGATATATTTAAAAAAAAAATGGATTAAACTACTAATAATGTATTTCATGATCATTAAAACCTTTGATACAGTATTTGCTGATATAATTATCAATTCTTTGTTTTGTTTTGTTTTTTTTTTTTTTTTGTTATTTGGAATATTTGGTGTTGATGACAGATCTTTGAAAGTCTGTCATTTCATTCACATAAGAGCTAGACATATTATATAGCCGCCTGTCTATATTGTTGAAGACGCCATACTGCTCTTTTTAAGATGTCTTTGTATTACTAGTGTCGTTTGGTTGATGTCTCATAGACGTATACCCCACATCTCCTTTTTTATATTTGTAATATAAGTCAAACTTTTCTGAAGATTGGAGAGATTAAATGGTGGTGCTACGTAAATCTTGAAGATCATTTATTTACATGTTATTCTAACGTGTTTGTCATTTTCTACATGAACTTCGTGTTTACATAGAGGACTCATTCTCAATTTCTATATAATTTTTTTTGAGTTTTCAGTCGTTTCACTACTACTACTAAATTAATTCTGATGTTTATCAGTTTGAAACATCTGATCTTACCATATCTAATTTGGAAAATGTTTCCATTTCAACCTGATTTTCAATATTATTTAATATGTTCTTATTTTTTGCCTTAAAATTATTTTAAGAAACTGTCATAGTCCTTTTCTTTTATATTGCTTTTTTCTTTATGAAAACCAATAGTTCCTTTTGGAACATCAGCAATGATTTTCTGTAGAAACTTCGTTTTCTCTGAATGCACACCAAATTACTATGACAATGAAATTGTAAATACTTATTTACAATATGATCCACAGTAAACTACATTTAAATAAATAAAATACCTAGCAAAACAATGTTTTCAATTTTTATTTTTAAATCTTATTTGTAAATATGATATATTTATGAGGGCAATATTACATAAAAGGTTAGATTTTGACTCGTTCACTCGAAGTATTATTACACACGCAAAAGATAAGATATTAATATACACTTCAATTTGTATAATAACGAGAAACAGGTAAGCGAACTAAATGTCATTTAATTCAAATAAATGAAGTATTGAGGACATTTAAAAATCTATTGAAGTCGGTCATTTTTTTTTTTTCGTAATTAGAAAGAGAGGATTTAGAATAGATGCTTACGAGGTATATTAAGAATGTAATAAGGTTAAAATAAATAGCTATATATATCCCGAAAGTCATAACACACATACAAAAAGCACGTTTAAACTTTGCACAAATCGAAATCAATTACACTTTAAGCAGACGCTTGTATGTCTCCAACAAACCCCCACATTATATCAATCGAAATACGAATTTTATAAATGTGCAGATTTTTTGTAGACACCTAGATATAATGACTTATATTTGTTTTATAGCATGTTCCAAATGTTTGTTCTTAAAACCTCGTATTTAACTATTGTATATATTGTGTCGAGGGCTGGAGTGATCTAAGTAGTTCTGTTTAACTAGCCTGTTAACACTCAGGTTGTCAGTTCGAACCTCGCACGTGGCAGGTTCTCTCGACTCCAATCTCAACTGACAAGGATGGTTAGTTTTCCTGTCAAAGGTCAGAGGTTCTCTCCGGACACCCCGGCTTCTTCCACCAATAAAAACTGACCGCCACAAAATAGCTCATAGTGCTGAAAGTGGCGTTAAACACCAATAATAAATCAAATCAAAGTCAAATGATGTGTCAAGAAATACAACAGTTCAACCGTTACTGACTTGGTGTGATCATGTTATATTTTATTTTGTGATGTTCTATTGAGATTTAAGTTTTTTTCATACTTGTCACATGTTCTATCAACCACTTCAAGTGGATAGTCCACTTTGCGCGTTCTTAGCAGATAGTTTAACTTCCTTAAAATTGATTTCACTCTACTTCAATATCTTTTTTAAATCCGACATTGTAGTACCTTTTGTTAGGTTCCCAAGACCCTTTACGTCATGAAATATAAGATCGGTACTTACTCCGGGCACTTAGTGCAGTAGTTAGAAGTTTTATGTGCACAAGTGATTGTGTTATAAATTAGAACAAGGTCAGGCAATTTTTAACAAAGCGACTTACTCTTCATTGCCAGTCAATTAAAGGTATAAATCTGCCTATGTCTATTGACAACTTGTAAATCTTACTTCAATCTATGTTTAAATATAATGAAGTAAAATGTAACTGTATACGTGCGAAATAATTTTAAAAAGCCATGAAAAGAAATCAATTATATTTATTAGCATGTCAATAAGGGTGTGGTATGAATTTATTTCTTATACATGTATTGATGTACAATATTCTTATACATGTATTGATGTACAATATTCTTATACATGTATTGATGTACAATATTCTTATACATGTATTGATGTACAAGATTCTTATACATGTATTGATGTACAAGATTCTAATACATGTATTGATGTACAAGAATTGTGGACACTGTTAAGAGAGGGAAATCAAATTAAAAATAGCTCTTTTGAACTTGGTTTCTAATTGCCGATGAAATTAAATTAAAAAAAAAAAAAAAAAAAAAAAACGTATATATGCCCGCAAATCTTCAAACACAACTTCTTGTTAATTTTTGTTAATAGGCCATGCCTGCAACAGTAATTAATCTTCAGTATGCTACATGGTATATTATATGCTTAAAGAGAGAATTTAAGAAGAAGACTTAATTGATGCAAAACATCAGGCTTCATTACAAAATTTAAAAAATAAATGGAGAATGTGTCCATGGTACACAGATGATGCCCCGCTTGCATATAACGTTATAAAGATGCATAACTCAAGAACGGTAAAAGTTATGCCACCCAAATTCAAACTTGATCTGTGTTTTCTGATAATAAGCATTGTGTAAAAGTTTCATAACATTTGGTTTAGGCAAACTAAAGTTAGAGAACGGAAACTAATTTTGGGGACGTACGTACGACGGAAAAGGGTAACACTTAATGCCCCTTTGCTGCGGCGGAAACATAAAAATATACCAGGTTGTTGATATACACCATATAGTCTAAACCGTGTTGTCATTAAACAATTGTGAATTTCGTGCGTTTAAGCAATTTATTTTTAATTACCAGGTCGGAAGGCGATATAATCATGCATAACTATTAAGTCTTACCTGAACAAGCGCACGTCACGTTTGCGCACGTCACGTGAGGGAGTGAGACCCTTATTGTAATAATTTGATGAGTAAACATATGTTTACGACCGTTACTGAAGCATTGACAACTGAGGAAAAATTCATCATAACTTTAATTGTAGTATTATAAAGATCATTGCATAACAACTTGAATTTGACAACGTTCTTGTCTGTTAGCCAAGTCTAAAGTTAAACGTTCAGAGTTCAAATATTTTATTGAGTAAAAATCTAAATGTTTATTATTGTAAAAAAAACAACAAAACTAAAGTTTTTTTTAAAATGGTATGCGCAAACAGTATGCACAGACATATTCAGAAAGAAAAAAAAATGTTTAAAATGGTATGAACATACAGTAAGCATAGATATATTTAAAAAAAAATGGATCAAACTACTAATAATGTATTTCATGATCATTGAAACCTTTGATACAGTATTTGCTGATATAATTATCAATTCTTTGTTTTGTTTTGTTTTGTTTTTTTTTTGTTATTTGGAAAATTTGGTGTTGATGAAAGTCTGTCATTTCATTCACATAAGAGCTAGACATATTATATAGCCGCCTGTCTATATTGTTGAAGACGCCATACTGCTCTTTTAAGATGTCTTTGTATTACTAGTGTCGTTTGGTTGATGTCTCATAGACGTATACCCCACATCTCCTTTTTTATATTTGTAATATAAGTCAAACTTTTCTGAAGATTGGAGAGATTAAATGGTGGTGCTACGTAAATCTTGAAGATCATTTATTTACATGTTATTCTAACGTGTTTCTCATTTTCTACATGAACTTCGTGTTTACATAGAGGACTCATTCTCAATTTCTATATAATTTTTTTTGAGTTTTCAGTCGTTTCACTACTACTACTAAATTAATTCTGATGTTTATCAGTTTGAAACATCTGATCTTACCATATCTAATTTGGAAAATGTTTCCATTTCAACCTGATTTTCAATATTATTTAATATGTTCTTATTTTTTGCCTTAAAATTATTTTAAGAAACTGTCATAGTCCTTTTCTTTTATAAACTTTTATATTGCTTTTTTCTTTATGAAAACCAATAGTTCCTTTTGGAACATCGGCAATGATTTTCTGTAGAAACTTCGTTTTCTCTGAATGCACACCAAATTACTATGACAATCAAATTGTAAATACTTATTTACAATATGATCCACAGTAAACTACATTTAAATAAATAAAATACCTAGCAAAACAATGTTTTCAATTTTTATTTTTAAATCTTATTTGTAAATATGATATATTTATGAGGGCAATATTACATAAAAAGGTTAGATTTTGACTCGTTCACTCGAAGTATTATTACACACGCAAAAGATAAGATATTAATATACACTTCAATTTGTATAATAACGAGAAACAGGTAAGCGAACTAAATGTCATTTAATTCAAATAAATGAAGTATTGAGGACATTTAAAAATCTATTGAAGTCGGTCATTTTTTTTTTTTCGTAATTAGAAAGAGAGGATTTAGAATAGATGCTTACGAGGTATATTAAGAACGTAATAAGGTTAAAATAAATAGCTATATATATCCCGAAAGTCATAACACACATACAAAAAGCACGTTTAAACTTTGCACAAATCGAAATCAATTACACTTTAAGCAGATGCTTGTATGTCTCCAACAAACCCCCACATTATATCAATCGAAATACGAATTTCATAAATGTGCAGATTTTTGTAGACACCTAGATATAATGACTTATATTTGTTTTATAGCATGTTCCAAATGTTTGTTCTTAAAACCTCGTATTTAACTATTGTATATATTGTGTCGAGGGCTGGAGTGGTCTAAGTAGTTCTGTCTAACTAGCCTGTTAACACTCAGGTTGTCAGTTCGAACCTCGCACGTGGAAGGTTCTCTCGACTCAATCTCAACTGACAAGGATGGTTAGTTTTCCTGTCAAAGGTCAGAGGTTCTCTCGGACACCCCGGCTTCTTCCACCAATAAAACTGACCGCCACAAAATAGCTCATAGTGCTGAAAGTGGCGTTAAACACCAATAAATCAAATCAAAGTCAAATGATGTGTCAAGAAATACAACAGTTCAACCGTTACTGACTTGGTGTGATCATGTTATATTTTATTTTGTGATGTTCTATTGAGATTTAAGTTTCTTTCTTTAAAAGCGAATCAATGAATATTAGGCAATGCTAATTATGAAATAATTCATGGGGCTGGAATATATCGTGATTTTACCACGGGTTGGCCCTTTATGACAAATATTTTACCCTGAGCGATAGCGAGGGTAAAATATCGGCACAACCGTGGTAAAATCACGTATATCAAGCCCCATGAATTATTTCGATTCTAATAGGACAAATACGGCAACTGTTTTGGATCGAAGCGCTCTAGGTGAAGGCATTATTTGCCGTTCCCATAAATAAACGCACTATTAAGTTGACGTAAAAGAACGGAGAAAACCGAATAAGTAACATGCTAAAACTATTTACAATAACATATTTAGATAGATTTATATGAATTTAAATGATAATTGTACTTATATGTCTTATTTGTATACAAAAATGGCTTATATAACACAATTTAGCATAGTTTGTTTACGTTTCCTTGTTGTGATGATTTTCGGGTTCAAAAGCGTGTATTTTCCCGTAAAATGCTTATATTCTGACGTCATCGTTCTATGACGTCGGGTAGCTCATTCATAAAAAAGCATATGACGTGGGAGTACGATCGGAACAGCCCAAACAATATATTCATATTTTACCACGGGTGTGTACTCAAAGCGTTTGAAGGACGTCATGTTAGAATAGACTATTTGCCAATTGTCGATTTGATTCTGTTATAATACACTTGTACACAATTTGCCTCCTTTTGCTTAGTGTGGAAAGTTTTAAACCGGACAAAATGAGCCTTTGTCCATGCAAAGCATGATCAGTTGATAGTGCAATATAGGCGTTTTAACCAATGTTTAATGAAAAATAACTACAAATGTTTTCATATCAACAGTGTTTAGCTTAACAAAAGATTAAATGTAATTCAAAGATTTGAAAAAAGTCAATGATTACACAGATTATTCAATTTCCTACAGATAAAAGCCTATTTTCAATGGAGTTAGTATGTTTTCATTTTACATGTAGGAGTTTATCATTTACACAAACCTTTTTTTTTATTTTCAGGCTTTCGGAAATCATGAATTCGATAGAGGCATTTCAGGACTAATGACACTTCTAGAAAATAGCAATAATTTTACAATCGTTAGCTGTAATATTGATACAGCCAGAGAGCCGAGCATTCAGAATAAATTCGTAAAACATGTTATCATGGAGAGAGGGGGTGAAAAAATTGGTATTATTGGTTACACTACAAAGAACACTCCTTTTATTTCAAATCCAGGTACCAAATTAATTATATTACAGAAAAAAAATTATTTTCAAAATTAAATTCAGACAAGCAAACAAACAGCAATAATATAACATAAAAGCTACTTTAAAGTGAATGAGATATGATGTCAAACCAAATAATTTAATTTGAACCATGGCGTGGAAATGCTTTCATCTGCTTCATCTTTGAGAATGCGGCATTACGTTTTTGTTTTGTTGTCAAAACACACAGTGAGTTAAAGGGTATCGGGTATATCTAGGAGGAAATTATTGTGGATTTGTTAGAAACATGTCAAGTAACAATCCACTCAGTCGTGAGGGAAAATCTTAAATCAGACATCTTTTGAATTGACATGTGAGTAAATACTCTCGTTTTATACACATATAAACTTAAACATACTCCATATTCTGTGCTCCTGATGAGTTGATATCCTTTTCTACGGAAGCCGATAAGGGCCATTAAAAAAAAAATTTATGTCGTAATTTCGACATAACATGTCGTTATAACGACATCGCTATGTCGTAATTTCGACATAACATACATAACATGTCGTTGTAACGACATCGCTGTGTCGTAATTTCGACATAACATGTCGTAATTACGACATCACTATGTCGTAATAACGACATAGCTATGTCGTAATAACGACATCGCTATATATATAAAAGAATATGTATTATGATTGTCAAGAGACTAAATGACACAGAAATTAACAACTATAGGTCATCATAATGCCCTCAATAATGAACAAAGCCCCGCATAGTCAGCTATTAAAGAGGACGAAAGAAACCAGAGGAGAGTCCCGAAATGACAGCTGTTTAACAATTTAATTTAAACGAGTCACCATGTCGTAATAACGAAATCGCTATATATAACAGAATATGTATTATGATTGCCAGAGACTAGATGACAGAAATTAACAACTATAGGTCATCATAATGCCCTCAATATGAAAGTCCCATAACCAGCTATAAAGTGGGACGAAAGATACCAGAGGAGAGTCCCAAAATGACAGCTGTTTAACAATTGAATTCAAACGAAAAATAACGGTTTTAATAATGTACAAACAAAGACCAAAACGAATATGTGACTCAAACAAATGACAACCACTGAATTACAGACTCCTGACCGCTATGTGATAATAACGACAACCTTATAGTTTAACTTTTCACTTTTTGAAGCGATAGGAATTTCAAAATGGTCGTCAGTAAAGGCAAAGTTTGTAGCGTAAACAAATTCATCTTTTTTTTTTTTTTGAGAATAACGAACACTATATGCAATCAAGCTTAATTTAAGTTATTCACTTGCACCTCAGACTTGAACATACTAGAACTTTATTTATAATCAAGTCAAATGAGACCCAGTTGAACAGGGGAGCAATTCAAGCTCCTTGGAGCCTCTTATTATGTTTGGCATGTACAAATTTGTGTAAATTATGAAGTCCTGCATTTCCATTGCAGGTTCTGAATAAGATTAATGTTAAGCTTTTCCCAATAAAGACTATGTTAAACTTTGGACTCATAGTGCTCAGACCCACGGATCTATGTAATTTCATTTGTACACACTTGAATCTTAATGTACTGCTGAGGCTTGATGCAAATTATAACTGCATTGCTATTGTTGGTTCTTAATGAGATTCTTCAAGCGTCCTCCCCATTGAAGCCCTATTAAAACTTTGTACCCCAAGTTCTTTAACCACTGTTCCCAGGACAACTATTCCTACAAACTTAAGGGAGGTTGGGATCCTGCTAACATGTTTAACCCCGCCATATTCTTTATGTATCATGTGTCTGTCCCAAGTCTTTAATTCAGTGGTTGTCGTTTGTTGATATTTTACATATTTGTTTTTCGTTTTTTTTTTTGTACATAAAGTAGGCCGCTAGTTTTTCTCGTATGAATTGTATTACATTTGTCATTTAGGGGCCTTTTATAGCTGACTATGCGGTATGGGCTGTGATCATTGTTGAAGGCCGTACGGTGATCTATAATTGTTAATTTCTTTGTCATTTGGTTTCTTGTGGATTGTTGCGTTTTTGAGCAAACCAGCGTATCCCAATGCATAGATAACCTCTGTAGGCCCCAAATAAGACGAAAAAACATCAAAATTGGACAGAAAACTAAAAAAATGGTTTCTAGTTCTAGTATGTGCAAGTCTAAGGTGCAAGTGATTAACTTGAATTAAGCTTGATTGCATATAGTGTTCATTATTCTCAAAAAAAGAAGATGAATTTGTTTACGCTACAAACTTTGTCTTTACTGACGACCATTTTGAAATTCATATCGCTTCAAAAAGTGAAAAGTTAAACTATAAGGTTGTCATTATTATCACATAGCGGTCAGGAGTCTGTATTTCAGTGGTTGTCATTTGCTGCTGAGTTACATATTCGTTTTTCGGTCTTTGTTTGTACATTATGAAAACCGTTATTTTTACTCGTTTGAACTAAATTGTTAAACAGCTGTCATTTCGGGGACTCTCCCTCTGGTATATCTCGTCCCACTTTTATAGCTGGTTAATTATTGTAGATTTGTTAGAAACATGCCAAGTAACAATCCACTCAGTCGTGAGGAAAATCTTAAATTAGACATCTTTTGAATTGACATGCGAGTAAATATTCTCGTTTTATACACATATAATTTTAAACATACTCCATATTCTGTGCTCCTGACGAGTTGATATCCTTTTCCGTATATAGGTATTAGACAAACTTGTCTGGTCCCATGTGCTCTGAAAAGTATTCGCATTGTCTAAAAGACACCACTGCAGTACACAAAATCTAAAATCATTTCATTTGTCGTTTGCTTAAAACAAATCACCTCTTATTGTCAATAATCACCCCAAAATCTAAATACGAAATAGATGTTTCCGCTGTTGTCAACAATTTCAATATTGCTTGGATAAAAATATGTAGGTAATTTTTTAAATTGTTGTTCAAGGACCATAAACTTTTTTCAAAGCGGCAGATAAAATCAAATAACACAAATGTCTTTAACTACTAATTTTACAGATAATTTGATTTTTTTGGACGAGGTTACATCTATTCGAACACAAGTAGCCATTCTTAAAAACCAAGGAGTGAACAAGATCATCGCTGTTGGTCATGCAGGATTTAAAGTCGACCAAAAAATAGCCATTGAAGTGGATGATGTCGACATTGTCGTTGGTGGCCATACTAATACGTTCTTATATACAGGTATTTAATATGTATTAATCATTTATGAGAAACGATCAGAAACGAACCGACTTTTCCTTTCCTATTGTTATTTTTTCCTTACCTTTGTGGTGGCTCTTTTGTAAAGTACACATTTGTCAAATGGTCTGATATGCACATAGATGAAGTTACCATGCAGTCTTCATCAAATGTTATAATTTTCACTATTAAAAACTTTTGCCACAGTGGTGCTGATATCGAAAATTGGTAAACACTTTTACATAATCTTCTCACAAATTTTTGTTTATTCATCAAATTTGTCTGAACACGATTTGCTTCTGTACACTTCTAAAATATTTCATTTATTTTCTTTACTTTATTGAACTTCTATATACAATTCGTTTTGGTCATTGCGTGTTTTTCTGCATTGTTTTTAACGTGATTGTATGAAATCTCCACGCAAGTACAGCTGCCGATATAATCTCGTCAATCGTTGTTGTTCTTTGTATCTTAGCGGTCTTTTTTTTTAATTGGGACTGTAGCAGACTTTGGTAGCCTCTGTTACCTTTTATTCACAATTTTTATAAACTCGGGGCGCTTTGGATCTTAATAAATGATATCTATATTTGTGTTTCCTTTGTTTTGCACGGTTGTTGTATCACTGGCGTATATCCCATAATTCTTCACATATCATTTAATGTCTGATGTATTGTGCTTTATTATTTGAAGAAAACAGTCGTAAAGACAAAAGAAATAGATAAAGTGAACACATGCATGAAATAATAGCAAACAATGATATTTCAGTCCCTTATTCACTGTGTATCATCACCACCGGATATAGGTACCCCGAAGCAAAAAAAAAAACAATGATAGCAAAAAGTACCTATTCTAATTCGTACAGTAAACAACTATTCGCCGCTATTCGCCGTATAACTTATTCGCTTTATTTACATGAATTTTTCTGTGTAAACAATAGTTTATTTCAATATACAGTGTTGTTCAAGCTTAAATATGATATACCTTTGTTCTACGAAAACGTCAAATGGATAGTAGAAGGATAAATGTGTTTTTAACAAGTTTGAACTCGTCACATGCCTCGTTGAATAGGTACCACCCTATCCGATTCTGGCGATTTGAAGAGAGAGATAGCCAATTAAGGACCATAATCAGCCCTAAATAGTAGCTACATTATTTGGAATCACTATCACAAAACTTTACTCGTCAGCAAAACGTCGAATACTATGAAAATAAGACGAATGTGAACTGACCTGACTTCACATTTGTTTTTTCCCACCGCTTCAGGGGTACCTTTATCCGGTGGCCATGCTACACTGGTTGTAGATTTTGAAATGAACATTTATATAATAGAAATTTGGTAAGTGTAGTAATACTAATTCTGTCTTTTTAATGTAGTATACAATAATATAGCAATGATAGTTTAAATCAAAGAAAAAACTCGTGGTTCGGCAAATTCTTGGTTGCACACATTCGCCGTTGGTATAGAAAAGATCCAATGATTTGTATTGAATAACTCTACTCATTTTGACAGTGTGGTAGGCTTACAAAGGCAACCTGGTTTCCGACATTACTACACTTATACTTATTCCATGTTATATTTTCATTTAAAAATGCAAAAAAATCAGAAACTTTAAATCATAATATAAAAAACCTTCAGTATATATATATGATATATGTAATGGTTCTACTTTAAACAAAAAAGAATAATAAAATAATCATTGAAGCAGTTGTAAGTTCGCCGACCGAAAACGAAATCACATTTTCGTCATGAAATGTTAATCGACTAGCAAACTTGCATTGGTGGCAAACATGATGGCATTAGTACCACAGTTTCCTTTGAAACACTATGGAAAATAACATTTTCATTTTCTTCCATAAAACAAGTGACAATTTTACAACTTCCCATTTCTCAGCAGTTACATACCTTCTGCTCCATCGTATATATCTCGGTGAATACGTTACGCTCGTGCATACCCACGCCATAAGACATTCATTAACGGGAGTGTGCTCCTTACACAAAACTTGCTTCAACATAAATTGGAGAAAGAATGACTGAAATCGACACTTTACATAAGTTTTACGGTCACCATCACGAATTGGTTGACCAATATGATCGGTGTCTCAACTCTTGAGGGGAAAGTGTTTTGCGGTCTCATAGACCTTAAGATATCAGTAAAGTCGTCTGATCTGTAATAATACGCCCGCTTTAAAAAAAGGGCGGTATACTGTTTTACCTCTGTCTGTCCTTCCGTCAGTCCGTCCGTCCCATGAATATTTTCGTCGCATTTTTCTCAGGAACTACTTGACAAGGATTTCTGAAATTTGGTTTCAGTGTTTATATAAGTAAGTTACACCGTGTGATGCGTTTTCAGATTCATCACTCAACAATTTCCTGTTTACCGAACACTTGTATTATTTTACACATGATAACCAAGTTGAAAATTTTCGTCAAATTTTTCTCAGGAACTACTTGACAAGGATTTCTGAAATTTGGTTTCAGCGTTTATATAAGTCAGCTATACCGTGTGATGCGTTTTCAGATTCATCACTCAACAACTTCCTGTTTACCGAAATATTTCGGCGGGGGTATCATCAGTGAGCAGTAGCTCACAGTTTAACTTGTTTTACCGATGTGTGTCCAATTTCCGATTGAGACATTTTGATTGAGAGTGAATTTGCATGGCGGGTGATGAATGCATAGCAAGACATCCATCTTGTTAGCACAACCGGTCTAGCTCCTTTTGGAATTCAAGCTATTCTTGTTTGTAGGCTTACTTTGTCTCTTTCTAATCAATTTACGAGATTTGAACATAGATAAAATACTGTTGCCTTGATTTAATAATCTTGGTTTTTAGAATGTCTCCTTCATATGCATCATTTAAATACGATCACTTGAACAACATGGCTGTCAGGGCAATCATTGTCTCAGATTAGCCAGTTTTCAAAACTCTTCGCAGAAATTTTAAGGAGAATTTGGTTTTTCTTGAACTTTTTAAGATTGACCACAACAATGCCAATGAAAATGACTGGTCAGAAGTTTTGCTATCTTAAGCAACGAAGATTTAAATTGGCCGTGTTGCGATTCTGGAGTATCATATATTTACAAATTGACAAGAGATTATGCATTGGAAATAGTTTAGGACAAAGGCAGGCTACCAATCCATACCACAACTTTTATAGTAATTGCATGAGAATTAAAGTAAATGCACGTATCGGAGGATAAGACTAAGAACTATATATTCAATGTTTTCAATATTTATATTAGGAACAGCACCGTCCAATGAGAAGCCAGTAAATGTATATCCCACGGTTGTCACAAAGAATAATGGCGACGAAGCTTTAGTAGTGCAAGATTATGCCTTTGCTAAATACCTTGGATTTCTGCAAGTGCAATTTGATAACGACGGGAAAATTATAAGCTATGGAGGAAACCCTATATTACTAGATAGTTCAATACCTAAAGGTAGTTATTTACATACCTAAGAAATTTCAGTTATATTATTATCAACAATTTGCATTAATTTGATATAACATAAGAAGGTAGAAGATGTTTTGTTGTTTATGTTCACGTGAGAACAATTGTTTTCATCAGACATCTTGTTGCACGATTAGATGTAGGTAGATAAATGTAGATGTCATAAAATTAAAAGACACTGAAGATAATTTCATGCACCAAATGCCTTTTTTGGCAAAATTCAGGGTTGGTCGAGATAAAATATTGAAAATCCTAAAGTACCGAATGTTGAAAAATTATTTCTTCAAAATAGCACAAAACAATCGCCAAAATCAAAGAAAAATTTACTGTGTATTTTAACAAAATAAAAAGAAACGCTGAAGACTTTTATTGTAATACTGTAAGAAAGAAAAGATTGAATTGAGTAAATAAGAGTTTAAACACAAGCGAGAAAAAAATGTAGACTAAAACAATACTAATTTATTACTTAAGAAATGCTTCACAATTAACTGATTTATCATTCCATAGTTAAATTACTGAAGCACTATATTAAAAGTTTACTTTTGACCAGATGAAGCTGTACAGAACGTAACAAATGAATTTGGAAAGGAGGTACTAGAAATGATGAATAATGTTATAGGACGGACATTAGTTTACCTGAATGGAGATCGACATACCTGTAGATTACACGAATGTAATATGGGTATGATAATATAATGTAACAAATTGGCCTATGAATTACTTGTAATCTGATCTATTAGTATTATAGATTTAAGTTTTTTTTTTTTGGTACACTGATGTTCGTGGTACACTCTTTTGTGTACCTTTTGTTATTCCACTGATAAAAATAAAAGAGGGGAGGGTTGACATCTAAAAACATTTGACACGGTAATATGTTCGTGTGCATGTCCCCATCCCCTTTTGCTCATTAAGGCCAGGGTGAAAATAAGCTAAGTTCAAGAGTGGAAGAGTGACAATGGGAAAACAAATAAAATTATATATGCGTGACGACTTAATAAATCTTCTTCGAACATTCCCCACTTTAATCGCAAGGAGAGGATGACGTATTAACTTTCAAGGAAAGGTTAACGGTTAATTAAAGATTAAAAATTGTCAACAAAAATATTCATCAAATCAGAAAAATAGTTACATGTTAAATCAATATACCGAATTGGTTTTTCTAGTTAATGTTTCTTTAGATCAAGGACAAATCTTTGTTGTCTGCGGTATTGCCCGTTACTAAACACCCAGACAAGTCAAGAATATGACAGTCGTGAATTTTCCCAGGAATGACTTTAAATATGGCTATTGACCCTATGAATATACCTTGAAGTTAATACAGTAACACTTGTCATTCCCGACTCCTGTTGTGAGAATGCAACATTACCAAGATATTTTATACAAAGATGATACATAGAAAGTAATTTTATTCACATTACTATTTTAAACCAAAACACGGAAAGGATAGACTATGTATAGCGAGAATGATACAATAAGATGTATTACTTTAATTGTCACAAAGAATAATGGCGACGAAGCTTTAGTAGTACAAGATTATGCCTTTGCTAAATACCTTGGATTTCTGCAAGTGCAATTTGATAACGACGGGAAAATTATAAGCTATGGAGGAAACCCTATATTACTAGATAGTTCAATACCTAAAGGTAGTTATTTACATACCTAAGAAATTTCAGTTATATTATTATCAACAATTTGCATTAATTTGATATAACATAAGAAGGTAGAAGATGTATTTGTTGTTTATGTTCACGTGAGAACAATTGTTTTCATCAGACATCTTGTTGCACGATTAGATGTAGGTAGATAAATGTAGATGTCATAAAATTAAAAGACACTGAAGATAATTTCATGCACCAAATGCCTTTTTTGGCAAAATTCAGGGTTGGTCGAGATAAAATATTGAAAATCCTAAAGTACCGAATGTTGAAAAATTATTTCTTCAAAATAGCACAAAACAATCGCCAAAATCAAAGAAAAATTTACTGTGTATTTTAACAAAATAAAAAGAAACGCTGAAGACTTTTATTGTAATACTGTAAGAAAGAAAAGATTGAATTGAGTAAATAAGAGTTTAAACACAAGCGAGAAAAAAATGTAGACTAAAACAATACTAATTTATTGCTTAAGAAATGCTTCACAATTAACTGATTTATCATTCCATAGTTAAATTACTGAAGCACTATATTAAAAGTTTACTTTTGACCAGATGAAGCTGTACAGAACGTAACAAATGAATTTGGAAAGGAGGTACTAGAAATGATGAATAATGTTATAGGACGGACATTAGTTTACCTGAATGGAGATCGACATACCTGTAGATTACACGAATGTAATATGGGTATGATAATATAATGTAACAAATTGGCCTATGAATTACAAGTCTGATCTATTAGTATTATAGATTTAAGTTTTTTTTTTTTTGGTACACTGATGTTCGTGGTACACTCTTTTGTGTACCTTTTGTTATTCCACTGATAAAAATAAAAGAGGGAGGGTTGACATCTAAAAACATTTGACACGGTAATATGTTCGTGTGCATGTCCCCATCCCCTTTTGCTCATTAAGGCCAGGGTGAAAATAAGCTAAGTTCAAGAGTGGAAGAGTGACAATGGGAAAACAAATAAAATTATATATGCGTGACGACTTAATAAATCTTCTTCGAACATTCCCCACTTTAATCGCAAGGAGAGGATGGCATATTAATTTTCAAGGAAAGGTTAACGGTTAATTAAAGATTAAAAAATTGTCAACAAAAAAATTTATCAAATCTTAAAAAATAGTTACATGTTAAATCAATATACCGAATTGGTTTTTCTAGTTAATGTTTCTTTAGATCAAGGACAAATCTTTGTTGTCTACGGTATTGCCCGTTACTAAAACACCCAGACAAATCAAGAATATGACAGTCGTGAATTTTTCCAGGGAATGACTTTAAATATGGCTATTGGCCCTTTGATATACCTTGAAGTTAATACAGTAACACCTGTCATTCCCGACTCCTGTTGTGAGAATGCAACATTACCAAGATATTTTATACAAAGATGATACATAGAAAGTAATTTTATTCACATTAATATTTTAAACCAAAACACGGAAAGGATAGACTATGTATAGCGAGAATGTATTACTTTAAAAAAACATTTTTGACTCGTTCACCCGAAGTTTTATTTAGACCTGAAAAAGATATAGTCTGACACACTTTGATTTGTATAATAATGAGAAATAAGTAGGCGAACTAAGTGTCACTTATTTCAAATAAATAAAGAGTTAAAGATATTTAAAAATCTTTTTAAATCGGTCATGTTTTTCGAAATTGAGAAAAGCACTTTAAACATTGCACGGATCGAAATTTTTTTCACATCAATGAGACGCTTATGTCTATAACAAAACTTACATGTAACACTATTAATCGAAAAACGAAGTTCAGAAATTTACCCTCTAAAATAACATTTTTCTTAAACACATGACATTTTTATAGCTGAATGAGAAGACTAACGATCGATTCTTACTACATGAGTAATGAACTTGTATGCTGGTTCTCACTTTAATTGAACATGATGTATACAGTTTACATAGAAACAATGTTATATATCAAGTTTTGTGTTTAATCGTTCCTAGTGAAGGAAAACCATGAAAAAACATTTGGCACGCACCAAATTTATAAAGAGTAATTTTCATTTATTGTTTCAATCATTATTAAATTTTGCAAGAATAATTTTCATTTATAATTTCATCATTTAAAGATAGAGTAACCGTCTCGCTGGTCTCGTGGTAGCATGTTCGCCTCTAGTGATGGAAGTCGTAGGTTCCAACCCCGGACATGTCAAACCAAAGACCTTTAAATCGGTATTACGCGGCATTTAGTAGTTAAAGCAGAGAGTATGCGGTCGGCTCCAGAATAATATGGCCGGGTAGGATGACGAGTCTTCCTGCAGACTATTACCTGTGATCTAAACATTCTGACTAAATATTTATGCTTGATGTTATGCAATCATACATCCATCTACTATTCAAGATTGTAAGCTATTGTAATCACATGATCGCGTCTTTATCATCATCAGCCAATCGTTAACTTTTCATTTCATCTTTTCTGAAACTAAGTATCGATGTAAACCAAACATGGCGGATATGTTGTATGGGTAGTCCTCGAAATCCGATCTTCAGACATTCACATTTGGTTTCAAAATACGGTCTTCTGACTTAAACATTTCGAAAGATATCTCACAATCCCAGGATCCTAGAGGCTGCTTTGGCTCGTAAATCCCAAAATACGTCTAACGTAGTTGTGAGCAAAACTGAATATTGAATTACAATATGATCGTTTGGCGTTTGGGATTTTTCAAAAATCTACAAAATAATGTTATTTTTAACATTTCTAATTCTGCACCATTGTTTTAATGATTTGTCGATAGTCAGTAATGGATTCAAGGAGTGACGTAGAGAGTGTAAGCTCCCCTTTGATCTAAAAACATATATATTTTTTTTTGCAAAATTAAATCGTCATGAATTTTTTATAGACTATCTATCTATCTATCTTCATATTTCCGCACTCAGTCACAACTTTGACTATTACGTGCCGTTGCATGCGTGGCTTATTTACAATTTAAAAGAAATAAATTTTCAGTAATATTACGTTACATTGCATTGGTGCATAGAAAAATAAAGTAAAAAATATAACAGTGATTTAATAATTTTTTTTTTGTGGATTGTTATCCTATGTATATTTCTTGGTAAAACTATGTACATGTTGTGCAGTTTTTAGAATATTTGTTTTTTTTTCTTTTTTTGTGTTTTAACGCCACTTTTAAGCACCGCTTTTGGGCTATTTCGTGGCGGCCAGTTTTTATTGATGGAGGAAGCCGGAGTGCCCGGAGAAAACCACCGACCTTCGATAGGAAAACTGACAATCCTAGTCAATTAAGATTGGAGTCGAGTGCACCCGCACGAGCGGGGTTCGAACTCACAACCTCAGTGTTGACTGGCTAGTGATTACAGTAGTAACTACCTAGACCACTCGGCCACCGAGGCCCCTTAGAATATTTGTGAAAGATCATCTAGACACAGTCATAGATATATTGACATTTGTTTTTAAGCATGTTTCAATTTTTTAACTTCATAACTATTGCATGTATTGTGGCAGTAGTACAACAGTTCAAAAGTTACTGACTTGGTATTATCGTGTATTCACTGGCTATGAGGAGGACAATGTACTTGGTATTATCGTGTATTCACTGGCTATGAGGAGGACAATGTACTTGCTGTTGTTCGAATAGCCAGTAAATAAGTGTTTTATTATACAGAAAGAAACTGGTATTCATTTCGAGAAAATATATAATTTCTTTTGTGATGTTCAACTGGAGAATCGAGTTTTCTTCTTTTAAAGGGAATCAACGAATATATGTATCACAGGTATATGCGTGACGAATTAATAAATCTTCTTAAAACATACCCACGTTAATCACCAGGATTGGATGGCGTATTTACTTTCAAGGAAAAGGGTCAACGGATAAATACAGATTAAAAATTTGTCAGTACGGTATTGACTAATGGTCTAAGTTAAATTTAATCAAATCTGATAAAGTAGATAATAAACCAAATTGGTTTTTGTCTCGCCTTGACGGAGTCAAAAAGCGAGACATAGGTATGCTGTTTCCGGCGTCGGCGACGGCGACGGCGGCGTCAACAATGTATTAGTTTGTGATTAGGTCTAGTTCATGGTGAACCACTAGTGGTAGGTCAGTGATATTTGGTCTGCAGTTGTATTAGCATTGGCACATCTCATTACCATGGAGATTATTTGGCCCCGCCCCCTCAGTCAAGGTCTATTGACTTTGAAACTTTGCTTAGTTTACATGTATTAGTTTGTGATTAGGTCAGTTTATGGGGAACCACTAGTGGTAGGTCAATGCTATTTGGTATGCAGTTGTATTAGCATTGGCATATCTCATTTCCATGGAGATTATTTGGCCCTCCCCTCATTCATGGTCTGTTGACTTTGAAACTTTTGCTTAGTTTTCATGTATTAGTTTGTGATTAGGTCAGTTTAAGGGAACTGTTAGTGGTAGGTCAATGATAAGTGGTATGCAGTTGTATAAGCATTAGCACATCTCATTTCCATGGAGAATATTTGGTTCTTACCCTCAGTCATGGTCTATTGACTTTGAAACTTTTACTTAGTTTACATGTATTAGTTTGTGATTAGGTCAGTTTCAGATGAACCACTAATGTTAAGTCAATGATATTCAGTATGCAAATGTATTGGCATTTGCAAGTTTCATTCCATGGAGATTATATAACCCCACCCCTAATTATGGTTCATTAACTTTGAAACTTTTACATAGTTTACAAGTTAATGTTTGTGTTTAGTAGATATAGGAAGATGTGGTGTGAGTGCCAATGAGACAACTCTCCATCCAAATAACAATTTATAAAAGTAAACCATTATAGGTCAATGTACGTTTGTTTAAAGGAACGACTTATGAAAAGTCAATGGTATTTGGTTTGCAGTTGTATTAGCATTGGCACATCTCATTTCCATGGAGATTGTTTAGCCCTGTACCTTCAGTCATGGTTCATTGACTTTGAATATTTGCATAACTTACATGTTAAAGTATTGCTATTTTAATTTCAACATTTGCATTATCAAAATAACAAATAGGCGAGACATATCTCTGTGTTAACAGTTTATCTAGTTAAAGTTTCTTTTTTAAAAAAAGAACAAATCTATGTCTTATCTGCGATATTACGTTTTTTTTTTTTTTTTGCAAAGCACCCAGACAAGTCACGAATATGACATTTGGTCGCACATTTTCCCCGGGAGTTTTTTACTTTACTTTAATACGACTATTGATTCGAATTAATACGCTTGATATTCCCGACTCCTGTTGAGCTATGCAAAATTTTACAAGGATGTTACATAGAAAGTAATTTTATTTGCATGACTATTTTAGACCAAAACACGGAAAGGGTAGACTATGTATGGCGAGAATGATACAATAATGTATATTACTTTAAAAAGAAATTAACATATAAATATAATAAAAATTGTTTTTAGTCATTTTATATAACTAATTTAAAATGGACATGAAAAACATTGAACATTTACAGAAAATCCGTGTTGTTGTATTTTCAGGGAATTTGATTGCAGATGGTCTTGTTCATCAGAACCTATTACATGCAGACAGCGTCGATGGAGCTCAAGTGTTCATCTCTTTACTCAATTCAGGGTCTATACGATCATCTATGGAGAGAGGTAAATATCTCTTTAGTCAATTCAGGGTCTATACGATCATCTATGGAGAGAGGTAAACATCTCTTTAGTTAATTCAGGGTCTAAACGATCATCTATGGAGAGAGGTAATTATCTCATTAGTCAACTCAGGGTCTATACGATCATCTATGGAGAGAGGTAAATATCTCTTTAGTCAACTCAGGGTCTATACGATCATCTATGGAGAGAGGTAAATATCTCATTAAGAATACAAACAAATCAAGTTGATCTATACGATCATCTATGGAAAGAGGTAAATATCTCATTAGTCAACTCAGGGTCTATACGATCGTCTATGGAGAGAGGTAAATATCTCATTAGTCAATTCAGGGTCTATACGATCATCTAATGACAGAGGTAAATATCTCCTTAGTCATTTCAGGGTCTATACGATCATCTATGGAGAGAGGTAAATATCTCATTAGTCAATTCAGGGTCTAAACGATCATCTATGGAGAGAGGTAAATATCTCATTAGTCAATTCAGGGTCTAAACGATCATCTATGGAGAGAGGTAAATATCTCATTAAAATATCTCATTAGTCAATTCAGGGTCTATACGATCATCTATGGACAGAGGTAAATATTTCATTAGTCAATTCAGGGTCTATACGATCATCTATGGAGAGAGGTAAATATCTCCTTAGTCAACTCAGAGTCTATACGATCATCTATGGACAGAGGTAAATATCTCATTAGTCAACTCAGAGTCTATACGATCATCTATGGAGAGAGGTAAGTATCTCATTAGTCAACTCATGGTCCGAAGGTGACATATTGCAAACCTACGAAAAATATCTGCTTTGCAGGGCATACCTAATTATTTTTTTTTACGTCTTAAACATGCATGTTGATGATCATAACTATACTCCAATAAACAATTCACCCCTTTTGTCCCATTTAAGAAGCCAATTAGATGTCTTATATAAAAACTTATTTCCATCAAATCAATTTGTAGAATGGACTGAACAGAGATTTTTTTCACCCTTATCTGTAGTACTGAACGTAGCAACATTCCTTTCGTGATGTTTATAACCCTTTTCGTAAAGTATAAAGTGAGGGCTGCAATCTAGATGAAGGAGCACCCTAACACATCTGACAAACTGAAATCATATTGTTTTAATTAAGTTGATTAAGGCATGATACTGTTGTAACTGATGCTAAAATCAGTTACATAACTGCGAGGAACAAGGGCATTTCAGATTTGGCAAAACTATTCCAACAAGATTTCTGTCTACACCTGATGATATGAAATTCTATTTTTGTAGGAAATATAACAATAGGGCATGCTTTACAAGCACAACCCTTTAGAAATACATTGGAGACAATCAAACTCAGGGGAGATTACTTACTTCAAGCATTAGAACATAGCGTTGCGGACTATGATGTTGCTGAACCAAGTGGAAAATTTTTACAATACTCAGGTGAGTTTTCATTAACTAAAATCCGAATGAGCCTGGCGGTTGATTTTTTCTTCCTCAAAATTAAATTAAAGTATCGTAAGAAGTCTAAATACCTATCTATGATAAAAGTTTATGGATTGTGAGAATACTCAATGATATTTTTATGATATTGTTGTTCCAAAAAGTCAATATGATAGTCAAGTTTTTTTCGACATGGTTCTATGAATACTTAGGTAACGTAGTAATGTGCTAGATATAAAACTGACCTTACACATATTATAATACTATGATTTGAAACGCTTGAAAATGTATTGAATTTTGCATCTCGCATGTAATAAAACGAACATATTCGATGCGTAAGAAGAGAGCCCAATTTCAATAAAATAGGGAACAAGTAATTTAAGTGCATTCATTTGTTACCTTACAATTATATTGTTATTATAAAATATCTAACTAAGAGAGATAACTAGAAAATTACTAAATAATCGTCCCAACGTAGACTTGCTTGTTTCCCTTGACACTTCAATTCGTCTTTTGTGTTTGTCTTAATCAACAGTTAAATCGACGCAAATGGCTTCGGTATATTGTAATAGTATTTATCAAACTCACAGTAGTACACGAAAACGACAATATGACGATATCTGTGATATCTGATAACAAAAATGAGGGGCCTGATGGGTTATTTTCGTTCTTCGTGATCGGCGCATTTTCGCTATCGTGATCCGTATTTCTACAGATTTCTACTCTTTTTATATTTTCGTGATCCGTGATTATGGAAATTTATTTTCTGTGAATCGTGATTGACAAAAAAATCAACTCGTGAATCGTGATGAGACCCCCATCAGGCCCCTCAAAAATGTTACGGTTTATTCTTCCAGGAATAAAAGTAAAGTATGATATAGCAAAACCACCACAAAACAGAGTAGTTGAAGCTTTAGCTATCTGTCAAAACTGTACCTTTCCTGCATATGAACCTATTGATGATAATGTTATGTACAGCTTGATTTTGTCTAATTTTATACTGAATGGTGGAGATTCGTATCACATGATTAGAGATAATGCAGATTTATCACATACTGTTGGTAAGTTCATGTTTGTTTCTATACTTGGTAGTTAGTTATTCACACCAGCGCTGGTATATAGGACACGTTAACTTAACTTTTACTCTTGGTCCATATTTATCAGCTCTGTAATCAATTATTTTTGCTCTCGAGAATCACGGAAGGGACATGGATTGTCAAGTGTACATCTGCTGTGGCAAAATTGATACCGGTAATGTTTTTAAATGTGCGCATGTATTTATAATAGTGTACTGCACCATTATCGTTGTTGGATGGTGACTAATGAAAGCACGGAATTAAATGTTTGCGTTATCTTAATCTCTATTTACTGTTGATGTAACATAACTTAGTGGAGGAGATGAGGAAGTAAGTGGAGAAGACATAAAGAAGTGAATTTTAAAACAACCAATACGATTTTCACGCAATTAACAATGTCATATTTTTGCATGACTGTATACGAAACTTCTCAGAAGGGGAAATGCACTGGAAATTTCAGGAATTGTATGTTCTGCAATAGGCATTTAGGGCTGTTAAACGGCAGGTTAAGATATTTTTGCCGCATTAAAAAGCGGGTCCCATACATTTTCCAACCCTGGGTCCGCTCTTGCTAGCGAGATATTGTCAAGGAACAATATACTGTATTTGAAGGTATGTCATAGTTATAAGAGGCATCACAATGATAAAAAATGGGGGTACTAAAATGCAAATAAAAAGATATCCGCCCCCATTTCGTATCGTGGAAATATTTGATGCTCTTGGAATGACTAAAGAAAGTTTGACTTAAAACTTAACGTTTTCAAATAAATAATTCCATCTATTTATATGCAGGCAATATGTATAAAACTTGGTCCTGCTTTTTCTGTATTTTAATGTTTATAACTTTCGTATACTCAATTATATTTAACATTTCCTACATTAAGCCTCTGCATGGAGTTTTTTTGTTGACGTAATTGAATTTGGTGAATTCGTTGACACAGAACACATGCTGTTTCTCTAGATGCATCCTTGGTATGTATCTTAATAATTCTTTGTGTTACACGACGGTTGTCACATGTGGAGCAGGATCTGCTTACCCTTCCGGAGCACCTGAGATCACCCCGAGTTTTTGGTGGGGCTCGTGTTGCTCAGTCTTTTGTTTTCTATGTTGTGTTTTGTGTACTGTTAATTGTTTGTTTGTCTTTTTCTTTTTTAGCCATGGCTTTGTCAGTTTATTTTCGACTTATGAGTTTGAATGTCCCTTTGGTATCCTTCGCCTCTCTTTGTTCATATAACAAGAATATTCACTAAAACATTGTTTTATTTCAAACAGGTGATCTTGATTCAGATGTTTTGATTGAATACATTAAAAATGCATCGCCTTTTTACCACGGTATTGAAGGCAGAATAGTGATTGTTAATTCAACAGAAACTACTGACAGTTTAACATGTGATAATGGTGCCATAGTAACATGTGATAGGGTGAAATGTCCACAGCCATGTGATCCAACAAGCAGGGCTATATCTACTAACACCATACTTACCTTTAATGTGTTATGTTTGTATTGTATATTGCATACATTGCTGTTTAAAAGCATTTTGTATGTTTAACATTATTAAAGGCATATTATAAATACAGACTAAATCGAAAATAATTCAGGTACAAAATGTAGATACTAGGATTGTTAACTGTTACTAAGGTAATACAAATCTGTTGAAGGTTTCCAAACAATGGCTTCAGAATATCCTTCGATATGGCGGGGGCAACATTGTCCCCTAAAAGTTTGTTGGAAGGAATAGTGTAAAGTACAACAACAAAAAGTTTCCAGGTTTAGGCAGTCTATAAAATTTAGAGAATTTTAAAGGCTAAAATGGAGTAGCATTTATACTAAGTTACATGTAGCTTAGTTTGGACAGAAAAATTACCGAGTGCGCAAAAAGGTTGGGCCACACGTTTGAATGTTATGATATTTGCTTATATTCAATTTCACAGTATGTATGTCTCAAACATGAAAATGGCGAATGTCTTGTATGATTGTTATATAATGTAAATTTATATCGATTTTATTGTAAATTAAAGGGCTGAATTTTTTATGGGTGGTAGAGCTGCTAAAAATTTATACTCTAAACCACAGCTTTTTCAGACCACGCATGATTACATTGTTTGAATACTTCTATCTTGATATAAATATCACAAACGGTATTCAACTTTCTGGTTGATATTGGTTATTCAGGTAGACATAGGGTCCTACCCTTTGTGATACTATTTTACATATGTTTTTCACTACATTATGGAACAATTCAAAGAGTTAGTATTATACAGCAACAAATGTGATTTATTGATTATACATGCAACTTTTATATAGAAATGAAATGTGTATATATGTTGCATTTGTATTGTATTAAAACTTTTAATTATATTTTTCAGAACGTTTTATACTAATTATGTTTTGTAATGCTATTGATAAATGTGCTAGGCATGTCTATTTTATTGTATAGTAATGTTATTGTGTTCATTTTCCTGAAAGATAAGCTTTTTGTCCAATGAATAGCTTTAAGAATTGTACTTCAGTGTAACCAGATATTTGTACATGTGTTTCCTTTTGTAAATAGCCAGGTTTTAAATACTACAAAACTAATGCTCCTGAGGTTCTTGTTAATGTCTTTTTTGATGCTTGTTAATTTACATGTTTTAATCTTCTTCTTTTTTAGCTTCTACATGATATTGTTGTTTATTAAACATTTACATATATATTTGTACAATATGGAAGTTTTTATGTTGAATAAAATTTAAACTGGATTAGTAGATAATGTCAAAATAATCTTTATGACATTCAACCTATATAAATCAACAAGATGTTTTACATATCAGGGTTAAAAATCATTTTGTTTTACTGTAAAATTAGCAATGCGAGAAATGTTCATGCTATATGCTCTTGTGAACTAGCTTTTTCTTTCAGGAACCTTGGACTTTTGTTTTGAAGTTATAATAAAAAACCAGTAACTTCCCTTTCAAATCAAGTAGTTATTTGCTGCATCGCGGAACTTAATAAATCAGAATTACTTCAAACTTTATACTCAAGTTGGATCACAAGTTTGTTGGAAATAGAAAGACATTATTTATATTCAAAACATATTTCGCATGTGAATAAATGAAGTTGCGGTTATACAATGAGAACGCTACTCAATGGTGTAATGACTGAAATGCATCTAGAGGTAAAAAAGATCTTCAACAAGTGTCCATACAGTATGTTTCCAGTTTTAAAAAAAACCGAGACGGGAGGTACATGTACCAAGAGGACATTCAAAACTTCTAAGTTTAAAGAAACTGACAAAGCCATGGCAAAAATCGAAATACACTACATAGAAAACTAAAGACTCAGCAACACGAACCTCACCAAAAACTTAGAGGTAATCTCAGGTGCTTATAAATCGTACAAGTCTACAAAATGTATGAATAAATTGAACATAGGCTACCACAGATCAGAAAAAAAGGATGGAAAAAATAATACCGATTATCATTAACTAACCAGTACTACAACCAAAGAAAACAACCATCTCATATTCGGTTTTAATTTAAGAGTGGTCTATCAAAAAATGTTATCGACTGACTGTTTCAGACTTAAAACATGTTATCGACTGACTGTTTCACACTTGTTTTGATTCTGCCTTCGCTAATTCATTTTTTTCATATCGAAAGCCTATTTGAACATTTAATAATTTATATTTCAGCCTACAATTTTGCATAACAATAGTATATTTCAGCCTACAATTTTGCATAACAATAGTATATTTCAGCCTACAATTTTGCATAACAATAGAACCACATATATTATATCATTATTCAATGTATTTAAGAAACTCTTGAGTGCACGGTCATTTAGCAAGTGGAGATTCTGCAATATCATGACCAGAGGACTTCTTCTCATTCCAAGGCCATCGATTTGGATAAAATACATCATCTCGTAGCACTGTCCTGAAATCTACATCCTCTGTTTCTTTGTCTAAAGTTTCTAAACTTGATTCTAACTCTGTCATTCGAGTATTCAGTTGTAGTGCACGTTTCAGATCGGCACCTTCCATTGTTTCCGGTGTTGGCGTTCGTTTCTTTATGATTTTCTTTTCTTCTGCATGTGCGTCCAACAACAGGGGATAATTTTGAGTATAGAATAAATATTGATCGTTAGAAGACTTGAAGTTTAATGGTTTTAACTGAACTGAACTTGCTATACTAATAAACAAATCATCATCCACTGTTAAAGACTGTGACGTTTTAGTTACCGGTCGGCGTAATAATAATTTATCGGAATATGGTCGGGCGATATTGCTTTCCTTACCATTTTGCTGTAGAACAGTCACTGGTGGCCTTTTTAATGTTACATTTTCTGTTATTGGCCTTTTCAATTTCACATTTTCTGTAATTGGCCTTTTATTTCCTGAGATCGCAAAAGATACTGATTTTCTACCGATTTCTGTCTTATGAGCTCTGTATTGCTCGTTCTGAAGATATAACTCAATTTGTTTTTGTTTCAAGTTGCTAAAAGGTTTTGACCTTGACCTCAAACTAGGAAACTCTTTCCTTGGTTTTGTTGAATTTGTTGAATGTGAAGATGTCTTGAAATAATCTTCTAACACACGACGTGTTTTCGTATCTAAAATTAAAATATATATCAGAATGAAAGAAAAGACATCAACCGAACAACAATAAGAGGTGTGATATGAGTCATTATTTGGTCATTGGTTGGCGTCATTTGGTTTATCGGGGATTCGATATGTTGATCTTTTATTTTAAGAAGTTAGGGAGCTACCATTTGGTTTTAGGGGGCTAGGATGAAATTTGAAAAAAAAGGCAGGACAGGAGTTTTGAGTAAAAAAAAAGGCAGGATGAGCAACTTGGCAAAAAAAAAAGGCAGGATGACAATTTATGTTAAAAAAGGCAGCATAAACTTTGACCTATAATGATTTACTTTTATAAATTTTGACTTGGATGGAGTGTTGTCTCATTGGCACTCATACCACATCTTCTTATATCTATGGACCGAATAGAGTGAAAAATAAAAAAGCAGGACAGAGATTACAACTTAAAAAAAATGCAGGACAAAATTTTTCATCCTAGATCAGTTACAAATCGTATAGTATTACATTTGGTATGAATAATTTCATTTAGACAAAAACATTGCTGCAAAATTATCCAGGTTTTTGTATTTCACTATCACAAAACAATATTTTAAAATTAGGTCATCACAGAGAAATAGATAAAGGCGTGTTACTCAATTGTGGATTTTGTAAGAACAACATGTAAACAAAGTAAGGCATCGCTAGGTCAGTTTTACTTTAAAATATTATCCGTTGATTGGTCCATTGGGAGTAAGGTGTCGAAGCTAATATTTTCGTGAGACTGTCAACTAACTGTTCAATATACAGAGACCTATCTTAGTCACATATGAATATGGATATGTTCCTCTTGTCGTAACCACTATCCGGTCCCCTTTCTCGATTGTGACTTATTGTTGGATTTTTTCGGTCAACAAACTGCATTTAATATTTTACTGAGTTTTCTTAATGCTTAAAATGTGCAATAAACATTAGCATTCGAAGAAAAAAACATCTATTGTTAATCGATTTGGCTCTCTTGTCTTGTTTTAGTCCAAATTTCACCCTAATGTCCGCTTTTATAGTTTTTGTTTTAGTTTTTTCGAAAAGACTAGAATAGATTTGACGGAGTCTCGTGTCGCCTTTTAGTTTTGTTCAATAGATATAAACATTTGACTCTGGAATTTACTGTTGTTCATTTTATAATGTTGAACTATTTTGCTAGATATTAATCATTATTTGCAAAAGCACTACGAATATGAGAAATTATAAAAATCTACTAAACCGAAACGTTTGTCAAATTACTCTCAACGGACCAGTAGCCTACTCAATCAACGAACTTTTCTTTTATGTAACTTTATACGGACGTAGATCAACGAATTAATTTTGCTTGTCTTCAGTTTGTATTCCCTCTTTTAACCTAAAAAGAACATATAATCGTATGCCTGTTGTAACATCTTTCGCAATTTTATGTGTATGACTTTGACAAAAATCGTCATTTTTAAGTATCAAACCGGGTTTTTTTTCCAGTAAATTAACGGATTTATAGTATTTAAGCAGATTTCTCACTTCAGAAAGGGTTTCGACATAATCATTAACAATTGATTTGTGCAAATGATTTCTAAAACATAATAGACTGTAAACATTTTAAAAATGGATAACTCAAAATTAATTCCAATATCACCTTGTAAAGGATTTAAAATAAAAAATGAAATAAAATTAAAATTTGAAAATTTAACAAAATGTGTTTTAAGAAGAAGGATTGTTTTAAATAAGCGGACTTACTTCATGAAAAATGTATTCCTGTCACTGTTGTGAATTTATCGATTCTTCGAATTTTATCTTTTATTGTTGGAAGAAACAACCACTTACTTACATTGCTCCAGACTTGAAAACATCATAACATTCCAAAGATCTGCTATTCTTACAAACTGTTACGGAGGAAAGACCGGAATACTAAACGCAATCAGTTCATGATACATGTAACTAGTTCAACAAGACTATCGTTAAATCTATCAAGATTTAATTAATGATAATAAATTCATTGATCATAGGCTGCTTAAAGCTATATTGCTAAATTTTCATGTTTTCCCTAGTTAAAATGTAAAGAGTTGGCATATATAAAATTCAAACTTTTCGTTTAAAGCGTTGAAACATTCCTACAGATGTTTCCCGTTCCTCTCGTCCAGCATCTTGGCAATAGAAAGAAGTCTTTTTTATATTTTCCTTTATGAGCCTTTTCAAACTTTGCACATAAGCTACACAATAACACAGACAAGTAATGTGATAAGTTCGATTAATAAATATATACTGTATTGAATAGCACAACCTTTAAATCACTTAAATTAAACTGTTCTGAGGCTTTTATTGTTTGTGTGAATAATTAAACTTAAAAAGATGCAAAATAGTTGAAAGAATACTAACTTCTTAATCAGTCAGATAATGATCCTGTTTTTGATTATTATCAGTATTAAAATCAGATAAGATAAAAACAATGAACATTATGTGCTTCCATATGCACGAAGCTACGGAATATTTACGACAAAGTGACACAAGAGAGGCGAAAGATACCAAAGGGACATTCAAACTCATAAGTCGACTATAAACTGACAACGCCATGGCAAAAAAAGAAATAGAACAAAAGATAAACAACAGTATACAAACACAACATAGAAAACTAAAGACTGAGCAACACGAACCCCACAAAAACTGGGAATGATCTCAGGTGCTCCGGAAGGGTAAGCAGAACCTGCTCCACATGTGGCACCCGTCGTGTTGCTCATATAAGTACAAAACCGGTGATAAGGTTACTTAGGTAGGTCACATTCGGGGTAAAGAGGACGGAGGTTACGACAATTGGAACATATCCGTCGTCATCAGTGAAACAGATATTCATAACGGTCAACCAACTCGTGATGGCATCTGTACAATTTACGAAGGGATGATTTCAACTTCACCACTTAGAACTCTTCGTTTAAAAGCTTCGTTGTGAGCAGCAATCCTCTTTCAAGGAAATCATGATAGGAAATACAAGCTCTGGAACCTCGCATCAGCTGGGAGATATATACTCCATATGCAGGCGCTGCTGGAATGTTGCTACATAGAAATGGAAAGTTCACAACTGGGAAGCTGAAATCATCTCTTTTGTCGTAAAGTTTTGTTTTCAACCGACACTCATCTTCAATTATTAGATGTACATTAAGTCAAGATATGAGGCAGATTTAACTGTATCTGTTGTATACTTTATCTCAAGTTCGATTGGATAGATGTGTTCAACATAGTCACCAAACTTTGAATTATCTAGTGAGGGAACAACAAAAGTTATGGTAATGTAAAATAATGAAAAAGAGAAAACTACGGAATATTCCAAAGTTTTACGAAACAAAGTTTTGAAAAAATTAGTTTGAAAAAAAAAAGACAGAATACACTAGCAAGAAAATAAAAAATATTATATTTCGAGAAAGTCAGGCAATGTTGTGGCCAAGAGACACACAACATTCCACAAAACAATACACCGAAAACTTAAGGCTGGGAACACGAACCCCACCAAAAATCGCTGAGTAAGAAGAACCATTGCAATATCTTCTTGTTTATTTTTTCCTAGCTGTCGTATTTCCGAACTTCACATAATCAAAACGTATTTAAAAATAGTATAACATGATTTTTCTTTCAAAATGACCACAGGTGTTTCTCGTTTCTCGTTTTTTATATAGATTAGACCGTTGGTTTTCCTGTTTGAATGGTTATACACTAGTCATTTTGGGGCCCTTTATAGCTTGCAGTTCGGTGTGAGCCAAGGCTCCGTGTTGAAAGCCGTACTTTGACCTATAATGGTTTACTTTTACAAATTGTGACTTGGATGAAGAGTTGTGTCAGTGGCATTCATACCACATCTTCTTATATCTACTTTAATAGACGGGGATCGAATAATGGACCCCTACAATAGTAAGCCAAGGGAAACAACGCTACAAATATATTCATTTTCGTGGAAGAATGCTTTACTATTCAAATTCTACTATAGTAGGTATCATTTCCTATTTTCATTTTGGCCTCGCGAGTGACAAACACCCGAGACAGGACAATTATTACTTTTGTTGAGACAAATGTCCGGTGTCTCTAAGGTTTTCAATTAGAGATTTATTTTTATGCACTAAAAGTAGAACAAAATTAATATAATAACCGTCATACATGCCATATGTAACCACAATCATTCAATAATGACCCATGAGGAAGTGAGAGAGAAAAAAAAGAAATCATTACAGGTGAAAGTGAATATCGATTATCGATTGCGATTGCAGATAATTGTTTTTATAGGTACCTGAAGTTTTCATAGTTTAATTACTTCATTGTTTATCGGAAAAGTAGAAGGTGCAAAATATAAGAGGTGGAAACTTGTCTTTTTTCCGCTTCCTCCACCAATTAAGTTTCCTGCTTGCTAATAGAAAAGTATGGTTACTTGCTACCTAGTATAAATTAATAAACACCATTATAATAAATTGCAAAGGAATGATTTCCTGATGATGAATATACCTGTATCTTTGTTCCCTATCTGCAGGATGCCACTGTTCTGTAATCCACGTAGACATTGTAGTCTGTGTAAAGGAACTTCGTAGTCATTCTCCATCGGTTTAGTGGCGTCATAGTAACGTCGACCTACAAACGTTACCATTGTGACGTTAACATTTGATTGATGATTTTAAAGCTTTTAGAAATAACAAATTAAGATAAAAGTATAGGAAGATAAAATTTAATTTCTTCACAAATGTGATGTTTAATATGCGTCTTATTATACGAATAAAAGAACAAACATTCAATTATTTAAGCAATTTCTTCAATAAATATAAAAGCGACATACAAGAGGAACATTGTACAAGAAACAAACAAGACAGCACATGCAGTCGTCTCTTAATTAACTAAACTTTCAAAAAGAGAGGAAAAATTTCCACTTAGTACATTTTTACGTATATATGTAGGACTCAAATCTATGGTGGGTTCCAGATCTATGGCAAATTCCTAATCTATGGTAAATATGACGTCACAAACGCCAAACAAATCATAAATCTATGGCAGTTTTTTGTTTTCTACAAATCTATGGCAGATTTTGATATTACGTAATTTTTCGGTAAAAAGACTAAACTATAACGTCCACGCCGCTAACGATGACAGTTTTTTTATATAGAAGGAAAAGACAGGACGCTGATCCATGAATTAAATTATATTTCAGAATTCGTGTTTACGGTAACGGATCCCTGCAAATGAGATGTACTCATCTCATTCGGATGATATAAGAATACTAGTGAACAAACCCATAGTCATTCGTAGCAGCAAAATCTCCAGTGCAGGAAATTTCACTCAAATGAATATGTTTTTGGTTTTTTCGGTGTTTATGTTTCGTGTTTGTTTCGGCTCCTTGTTTTCTTTTTCTCGTCTGTGTTCCTGTTGTTACCCTCTCCCTTAATTGTACGAGCTTTTACTATGCATTTTGGTTTGCTTTTTGCTTTTCTTTCATTTGACGTCCAGTTGTTCTCACGATTTGGTTGACCACTATTCAATGTTCATTTCACAAATTGTAATTCAGTGGTTGTCGTTTGCTTATGTGTTACATATTTGTTTTTCGTTCATTTTTTGTACATAAATAAGGCCGTTAGTTTTCTCGTTTGAATTGTTTTACATTGTCATTTCGGGGCCTTTTATAGCTGACTATGCGGTATGGGCTTTGTTCATTGTTGAAGGCCGTACGGTGACCTATAGTTGTTAATTTCTGTGTCATTTTGGTCTCTTGTGGACAGTTGTCTCATTGGCAATCATACCACATCTTCTTTTTTATATGGATATGTTCCGTTGTCGTACTCCTTATACTGGCTTTTACTTAAAAGCAGCTATTTTATTACCTATGGACATTTCCACTTGTTTTAGGCAACTTTGAAATGTACTAACTGGTCCTCCATTTGCAGAAAATCTGCCATAGATTTGAAAACTAGAAATTCGCCATAGATTAGGAAACTAAAAATTTGCCATAGATTGGGGATGGCACGACGTCATATTAACCATAGATTAGGAATCTGCCATAGATCTGGAACCCACCATAGATTTGAGTCCTACATATATATATATATATATATATATGATCCATAATTACAAATTAAAAGCATGCAGTAGTAGTAAAGATTATAATAAAAAGCTGTACAAGTCAGTTGTTTAAGTAAAATGCACAGAAACAATCAAATACTGATCATTATTCTAATAACTTTGTTAACGTAAATTTTAGTATATTTTAAATTCCTTTAATAAAATATAGGTTGTTTAATTTGATCATATGCAGCAAAATATAGATTGTATTATATTAAGATGAGTCATGTTTTACCGAAGCATGCGACAGACAGTAAAGCAGGTTTGTTCTTATGAATACAAATTTCGTTGATTTTTTTTTTTAATAAAATTACAAAGCAATAAAGCTGTGCATTGCAGTATTTCAAAGAAGATGCAATAACATTAATGTAAATTTATTAATGAAAACTACTTTAAGCAGTAACATTTTTTTTTATAAATCCTTATTTTACCATCTTCAATATAAGTTCTATCTTTTCTACCTGAAATAAAGGCGATTTACTATTTTTTCTAAGTGAATAAAACTGAATAAAATCATTTTCAAAACACTGCTTCCATTTATCATCAATGTTATATATACAAAACTTTGAATTAATCGAAAAACTAATCATTTGCTAGCCGAGGAATAGATTACCTTTGTTGTATTTGGCAAACCCTTTCTGATTTTTTTATCCTCAATGCTTCAACTTCGTACTTTATTTTGCCTTATAACTTTTTGATTCGAGCGTCATCGGTGAGTCTTTTGTAGACAAATCGTGCGTTAAATCATTGTCTCTAATTATCAAAGAAATCGACATAGTTTAAACGCGGACCGCGAAGAGGGCCCAAAATGAACTGGTACGCAAAAGAAATATCCACATTACCGCTTGCTCAACATGGAAGAGGGTAACAGGAGACTTTATTTGTACAAGTACAAATAAAGCAAAATTTATTTGTGTACCTGTTATTTGTGCAATAGATGGCTGATTGCAGGATAAAATGGATTACTAAACATATGATTTTTATAGTGTATTTGGGATTATATTGGTGTCTCGGGTTGATACGGATGTGATATTGAAAAAGCCATATCTTATATACTTTATTATATACATATACCTCACGTAGATGTTTTTATGTGACATGACGTCATACAGGTAAGGAGGTTTGAAATGACGTCATACAGATTATAGGTTTGACATGACGTCATACAGATTAGGGGTTTTATAAAGCCTTTACAACAGTGACTGCAATCGATGACGTGACGTCATACAGATTAAAGGTGTGATAAAGCCTTTGCAACCTTGCTGATACCGATATCATCACGGGTGGCTGATACAGCACGCTTGCCAATGATTGTATTACACATACAATTTATCTGTATTTACTACTAAGTATGTAATAAAATTGATTTCTAAACATATGAATTTTATAGTGTATTTAACTCGTCTGAGATTGTCTTCACATAATTTGTTTGTTGAGGTAGGACGTTAAAAAGAGTAAAAAGGTCAGACAGAAAATATGATCTTTGTACTTTGAATACCATTGAAGATGAATTCCATTTTGTATTACAATGTAAATGCTATAGAGATTTAAGGAGGCAGTTTAATAAAACTTATTGTTATAGGCGTCCATCGTCATTCAAATTAGTTCAACTTCTCAGCACTGAAAATGTTAAAGATTTGCATAATTTGTGTAAATTCTTATGTAATGCACTTAATCATAGGACTGAACTGTTAGTGAACAATAATTGATGTTTATATGCTTCTCTGATGTATTATGCCATTTTATGTTATAAATGTGTTTTTGTATCTATTCTTGTACTGATAAGCATAATGTGCTTAAAGTAATAAAGAATTTATTTAAATTGATTAGTTAGGTTTTTTTTACCACACAATCAAACTGAAATAAAACTTAAGTCAGATTTAATTAATCGCTTACGTGTTATATTTGACCTATTTGTTGATTGTTGTTTGTTTAACGTTCAGTGGTAGAAATAATCATCCAGACTAAGGCCGAAAACGAACTTATTTAATCATAGGTATATGCTGTTATCCGGATTGACCTAGATAAAGGGCGAGAAAGTTAGACTGACATTTAAAAAGAGGATATTTTGGGAATGGACAGAAATTTTCCCTTGCAACATGTCATCTATGGGGCCTTAAGGGGTTGTTGCAAGTGTTCTTTTTTTAATGTGCAGAGACCTTTGAACTCTGCCTGCACGAGATATTTGATTTAACGCCTCTATTCCGATCGGAGGTGACTGTGCACAGCCAAACGAAAACCCTCTTTAATATGGGTTTTACTTGCCTGTTGGGAAAGTTTAGATTATCATATTTCTATACACCCAATCAAACCTTTGGGCCGAATAAAAGGAACTGTAAAGCAAGCGCCAATGAGACAGCGTCCCAACGATAAAAATATTCAATAGACATATAGAGGTCAACATACATGCAGTCTTCAACAAGAGACAGTTGTCTAAACAATATGTTAAGCTTTGAATCTTCCCCAGTGTGTAAAAGTTGTGAATAAAAAATTATCAAAGATCTGTCACATACGAAATACTGATATACTAGTAAGACAGAAAAAAAAATTATATATGAAATCCACTGACAAGGTTCCTGACTTTGGATAGGCACGTGGATGTGTGGCGGAGTAATTGCATCTTTAAGATCTAAATGATGCAACAGACATTAGAAAAACACTTTTTTTTTTGTTTGGTAAAAGTAATGCCTTTGAAGAGTATCATCCGAGGAAACATAATACTGTATTGGAACCTCAACATGTTGTTGGAAGTAATACAATTGACAATTCACTTTAATGAACTACAAATTATACTATGCGGTATGGGTTTTCCTCCTTGTTGAAGACTGTACGGTGACCTATGGTTGTTAACTTCTACGTCCTTTGGTCTCTGGTAGAGAGTTGTCTCATTGACAATCATTCCACATCTTCTTATTTAAAAATAAATACAAATGAAAATACAATTATTGATCAAAAAAAAATTTAATCGCAAGATTGTAGTTAATAGTATTGATTGATAATTGATGGCTGATCAACACCCACGACAAATATTGCATGCATATTCAGCGCGGTACAGTCCATAAGATGACATGGGTGCTCGTAACATTTTCTCTTCAAAAATTTGAATATGTAGCGAATACAAATTCGTAGACCTTACAGATTCAGATAAACGTTTGTAGTTTCTTGTTAATATGAATCTTTTCGATGTTAATGCATATTTAGAAAATATAACAATATCTAGGTTAGTGAGGGCGGCGATGGGGCGTTATCGTCCTTGATTTTTCACAAGTAATCTCAAATGTTACGTTTCGGTTCAAAATGAACAATTTGAATTGTTTTTTTACAAGGTAAATACCTTACAACGTCGTGAAGTGGGAGTAAACATGTCAAATAAACAACTGAAATTCCGAATGTGCAGAATCTAAGCAATTGAACATTTTTAGATTTATTTTCGTCCGCACTATCTATCAAATATTAGCTATGACTAAGCAACCAACTACTTATCAATTGTACAAAATCTTAATTATGAAACAGTACTACAAAACATATACATGATCTATATATATCCATTAAGGTCTCAACATCCAAAGTGAACGGACATTGAAAATGTAGTATTTTGAGATACTTACGTTTTGTAAGCGGTGTTGATCCTCTAGCAGATGATAAACTTTGGACGCTTATGAAACTAAGACTACTGTGAAGTGGTGTTCCACGGAATTCTGAATCTAAGGACACTGATTCCAAATCCATACGAGATTCCATTATAAAATCAACTTTGTGACCAACATATGTAAATCAAAGAATATTTCGAACGAAGTTAAGATCTGTTTTACATAAATATCCAATATTATTAAAAATTTATAGCAGACCTTCAAGATTTCACATTGATTTTATATTTGTTAACCTTTTGATTCTTCATTCTAAAATGTTCATAAAAGCAATATATTTAAATGCTTTCAATAAAATATTTTTTTCTCCGATCTCTTGAATATTTTTGGCAGACGACACCAACACACGTCCACAACTCTGTCGCTAACCAATATCATCCACGAACATCGCGTTGTAAACTTGTAAAATATTTTGTCCATGATTTTGAAGAACGATTGCATTGTATAAAATTAAATTGTATTTTAATTAATATACACATGTAATTGCGTGACGTTTCAGACTTTGATAAAATTATTTATTTGCGTCTGATTGTTTGTGATTCTTTTGTTTCCGGTTGAAAGCCATTATTGTTTCCTCACGCATCAATCTTTAAGCCATTTAATGTCTTTACCCGAAGTGATCTGATAGGTTACCAAGACATTTACCATGTAAAACACTAAATTCTCACGTTCCAAGATGATCTTATTTGTTTTTGAAGTGTTTGTCAATAAAGGACGGCACTTCACGGTTTAAAATAGACAACAACAAAATAATTTCACTACACTAAAATACTTTTCTTTTTCCTTCTCAATGGTTTCCATGATATTCTAAAGTAGAAAGGAATTCATTCAATAATTTCCATTTTGTATTTTATTTTTTTTTTTTCCTTTTTCTTTTGTTTGTGAGTGGCCCTAAAGAAAAACACTCGTAAAGCTAGTAAGCTTGTAACATGAGTGCGATAATTTTAAAAGCTTAAATGAGATATAATGATGAAAGTACAAGTATTATCATTAATACGAAGTTGTCTATCAAAAAGTTGGTAGGAATAAATCATCTTAACCTCAGCTTAAACTTACAAAACTTATGATAAAGCACGTGTCCTCGTAAAATCAATTGGCTAATCAATGGCTATCTCACTTGATCTAAATCAATGGCTATCTCAATTGATCTATTGGTATGAATATTATGATAAAACAAAGCTATAGAATGTATGGAATTTATTGTATTATACATATATAAAAGAAATATGGAGATCACAAAAAAACAATAATTTCTGTTTAAAAACAAAACAAAAAATAGCTCAGTTCTAAAGTATCTTTAAATCCGTGAGGAAATGTCAGAAGAACTGTTCTAGAACAATCTAGAACAGTTCTTCTGACACCGTTAGAACAGTTTCTGACAGAAGCTGGTTGTACTCTTTATTATTTTTGGACAGTTTCACCGTAGGTTAGATTCTGAAAGTTCTATACTTAAACAGGTTTGGACAGTTCCTAAAAAATATGTCTCCCCTGGAACAGTTTGTTTTTGGACAGTTCAATACCAGAAAAGATTCTCACAGTTTTACCCTAGAACACTTGTGGCCAGCTGTCCCCAGAACATATTCAGACAGTTCTACCCTTGATCAGTTCTAGCGTAGAATTGCTCTAGGGTAAAACTGTTCTATGATAGAAATGTTCTAGAAAAGTTAAGCACAGTTCTAAGACAAATTATTCCGACAATTCCGAAGAGGTGCTAGAAGTGGTCCCAACTGTACGTCAGTAAGACAGTAGTACAACAAGACAAAAGGCAAAATAGTGACCTATAGTTGTTTCTTCTACGTCATTTGGTCTCTGGTGGAGAGTTGTCTCATTGGCAATCATACCACATCTTCTTATTTTTATGATTTTTTTTTATCTAGGACCAGGCGAACGAGACGAACTAGTTTACGACGAACTGGGGTTGTATAAATAATTTTGAAGGCCGTCCGTTGCTTGTGGTCGGGATCAATATATGACCTACAAAACACTACCACAATATAGGTCGTTGATTTAATCCGAAGTATTGCCATTTAAAGACGCCATTTTATTGTTTTGTTTAGGTAACAGATCTAAGATGACTCTTTTGAAATGATTCACAACTTGTCAAGACTCGGAATTATTTAAAATTTAACTTATGGTCCGGATGCTTTGCATGCTGATCCTTACAATAATTGCATGCGCCCTTTAATAGAGGCAGTGTTGTAAATGTACCGAGAACATAAGTACGTTTTTGGTGAGGTTAATTGTGTTTTGGGGTTGTTGTTTTGGTGACGCACACACATAACTCCTTTTTCATATCTAACATTACAAGTATTCAGAAAATGAAAATGAACAACAAACAGACGGAACAGGTACTATTGGTCCAAATAATATGACATGACCTCTAGAGTGTTGCGCGCCAAACAAGTACCCTTTTATTGATGGTTTTTAGTAAATTTTAATGTTTCGGTTTACTTCTTTGGTTTTGGTCTAACACTATTTTGCTTAAGGTGACCGAATTCAGTGTTCATTAAATCTGCAGCCAAAATCATTTATATAAAGAGTAAGGACATTTATTTATATTTGTGCAATAAAAGAGTCTGAAATTATCTTTTTTCTATGAATGAAAGGAGACGTGGTGGCGTATACGTCTTTGACTCTTCGCTTTGATTTTCATACAAGTGCATTTATATTAAGAAAATGGTGTTAAACTTACAATTGTATATCAGACAGGGTAAACAATTAGAAATTAGCTGGGAGGTGAAACGATGCGACCTAGATAATGTAGATGATTTCCTGTTCATCTATGATATAAAGTTCTAAATAATTCAATCTAATCAAAATTAAATCCTTGAATTGCTCCCGTTCTGATATGTCGATCGTGCTTAATTCGTTTATTATTTTTTTTAATTATTGAAATGCATATACATTGTAGTTATAATGGACCGCAAACCAAAAACTGGGCTTTTTTAAGCATAGTTGCCAACTTGATTGTTCTAAGTCATTGGATACTAAGACATTCAGGTTGTTTGGAAGAATGTCTTGCCGCTAAAACAGAGAGCTATCGTATCATCACACAAATGATATTTTATGAGAAAAAGGGTGGAGCTTTTATCCTTTTACAACTCAAATAAAGCACGTTTATTTCTTTTGTAGTGTTAACGTACCCTTTTTATACGCGTACGTATAATTTCATTCACAATATGATAATTCCATGTCGTGAAACAAAATATAAATAAAAGATCATTTTAAGTGGTTTATTAATTTTTCCATTGGTAGATAGAATACTTTTTGTTATTATCATGATCAAAGAATATGTTTTTTTTTAATTTTAATTATTGCAATGTAAATAGAATATTTTCTTTCATTTTCTACCATAAAATATAAAACAGATAACATCAATGGAAATGTCGCTTTTATTGAATACTCTTATAATTTACATTCTCAACATCCTATTAATAAGGGAATAATACGTTATTTGACGGTATTTCTGATTTTGATAGATATAGGAAGATGTGGTGTGAGTGCCAATGAGACAACTCTCCATCCAAGTAACAATTTATAAAAATAAACCATCATATTATAGTGCATATTTTGTATGCATATCGAACTGCATCTGAATATTAAAAAATGTATGTTCCATTTATACTTAGATATATACTTGTGTAGAATGTACGTAAAGGAAAGAATACGAAAGTTTTTTTTTTTGGGGGAGGGGCACTCCTGACTCCTGACGAGTTATCAAAACTATTTTTTTTTTGCAAATGTTCACACTAAAAACTTGATAATGTTTTAAATACATATTGGTAATTTATCTTAATTTCTTGACTACTTTTTACTGACTTTAATCCATCTTTCTTATTATATCATATTATATCACCGAATTATAGCTGTACATAATCAAGGTTAAATTTGTTGAGTTACAGTTGCAAGTTAAAGTAAGCAACAATTCGTCTACTGATTTCAGAAACGCAATAACATTAGCTTTTTCGTCGTTATTGTTTATGTTTATGGCCATTGTGTTGTCTGTTTTTTTTTTTTTAACTATAAATTTTGTCTGCCCATTGGTAATCCCCCCCCGCTAGAAGATCTTAATTTGTGTAAGGTATCTTTCATTCAAATTTTTCTATTCCTGAAATGGAATAGCTATCCAGTAATCATTATGAATGAGCGATCAACTCCTATGCACAAAACTATGTTTATTAATATCAACTCGTTGGCAAAAAAAAAAACAAAAAACGATGAAAGTCAACAAAATACTATAAGAAAACAAATAAATGAGCAACACTGACCCCCCAAAAAACCGGGTTTGATCTCAGGTGCTCCGGAAATGTTGGCAGATTCTGCATCAGATGCGACACCCGTTATGATGATGATGGATGGCTGCTTAACGTCCAGCGGCAAATTAATATGCATATTCAGGACGAGAACATGTAAATGCCATATGAATATTTACCCTGCTTTGTAATTAGAATATTGTACTAGACCGACACGCTGAGCTGGATTTTTAACGTGCTAGTTCACAAGGTCATGCAGTAGTGACTGGGAAATCCCCTTGCTGATTTGATAATTATCAGGACACAAGAGGGCCCGTGAATACTTATGTACAGTATGCCAAAACGTATTGTGACTTAATAATCTATTTATATAAATAGTTCCTATAATTTATATTTTTGAATTCTGCCTTCCATATTTGTACTAGGGCTTCAGACTTATAGAATTAACTAAAGTACAAACCTGCCGAAATAGCATCATTTAAGATCCTGTCAATAATATTTAGATGTGATTGATTGACTTATTGATTGTAGATTGTTTAACGTCCAGTGGCAAATGTTGCATGCATGTTCCGGAGGAGAACAAATTAACAATAAATACAATAGGTAGCTCCTGTAATAGAGGCCGTAGGTCGGCGAAATTTGAATTGCCACTGGAAAAGATGGTATATTGGATAGTAGGGACAGAAACTTAGCCTTGCAACCTCCGGACACTTCAAAGAGTTGTTGCAAGGGTTCTTAACGTGCAGAAAGCGTGACACTCTCTCTACACGAAGTATCGGATTTAACATCCCCATTATGACCGAACTTTGCTGCGTACTTGTACAGCCAAACGAACGCCGCACTTTGGCAAGGGTTTTACTGCCGGTCGGAAGAAGACCTGTAGTGACCATATTTTTATTCCCCAGTCACCCTTGGGGTGTATCTAGATGTGAGCCAAGACTACTCAAAAAGGTATTGAAATTTACGCTCGTTAAGGTTATAAAAACTATTTGTTTTGCCGAGGAAAATCAGGAACAACTTTTATTTAGCATAATTTGAACATTGTAAAATTAAATGCAATTCTGTGCTACTGCTATATAACTATTTTATCCAAATTCAAATACAATAGAATACAATACAATACAATACTTTTATTTTCAATTAAAGACGCCCCAAAGGGCAGTATAAAATATTACAAAAGTAAATGATTATTGTGGATTCTTGATGATTGGTAATAACAAAATAAAGTAAAAAATGTAATAAGGCCATGAACAGTAATTTTTAGGAATTTGCAAATAAAAAGATTAACACATATACGTAATACATTTTTAAGTGAACTTATTACGTCCCTGATATTTGTCCATATTGGAGAAGTGGGAATTCGGGCTAAAATTACAACACAAAGAAATATCCCAAGGCGTTTACAGTGAGATGTCAGGAAAGTTAACGGGATATATTTCGGGTGCCGGGTCTTTAAATAAATATGCAGACTTAAAACTGTTACAAAATATACGTTTTATTTATTTTACTGTTGTTTTTTTTTCAGTTTCCATAGCTATGACTTTAACTATCAAGAGTTTTATTTGATGAAAAAAAATGTATTTAAGTATTACAAGAATGGTGGTTTTTTTTATTCTGCAGTAAAAGAAATTGTTAAAAATGCCATTGTGTATGTATATCTAATAAATATGAATGAATGAATGAATGAATGAATGAATGAATGAATGAATACTTTATTCCAGAAAGCACCAATTATGTTATGGCAAAGGAAACATATTTGCAACATGACAAATGATAAGCAGCATTCGTTTATGTCATGGTACATTAGTCTAGAAGGTAAGTACTATAAATAGGGTTCACGTGGGCGGTACTTTATGGCTTTTATTCATGTGCTACACACATATTATATGAAGCTCATAATAATTTCCAACAGATTGCAAAGCTATATGTTGAAAATTAACCGATAAAGAAGAAATTCAAAATACTATCTCGATTCTTGCAAGCAATAAACATATACAAAAAAGTATTAACAAAAATATCGAACTGCATAGTTAATTGAAAAAAAAGTCCATAAAAGTTGTTGAATTTACGAATCTCCTGTTTCGCAAAAAAAACATATCTTGTTCAAAAATATCAATTATTTAAATATATAAACTTGACACCGGTTAAACTGCCACCAAGCATATGTATTGATTCGTTAAGATTATTTATGTCAATATATCATACATTGGAAGCAGAACACAAATGTATATATAACCAACTGCTTTATCGTGATTACTGAGGGTTTTTCAAAAAAGGTTCCGAACCTTTTCCTGCAAACTGTACTTTAAATTGTTATTATTCATTAATTGTATTTTATGTTGACAGATGTTCCTTTGTTAGTTCCATACATACTTCGGGATTGTTTCGGTCCATACTTTTATTTCTGCAAAAGAAACAAACTTATTGAATTTCTGGAAACTTTTTATTGGCAAATATCTAAACCAAAATCAGTCACATTTTCATTATTCACAGGAAGTCTCAAATCCTTTGTTTTTCCATTGATTTTATTGTAGTTAAAGAACAATTTACTTCACCTATGCATATAAAATTAAGGATATGTGGTATGATTAACAATTATACAACTATCCTCAAATGACATAGATGTTAGCAGCTATATGTCATCGTACGGCCTTCAACGATGATCATAGCACATACAATATAGCAAGCGTTAAAAGGCCCCACATAACAAAATGCAATACAATTCGATTAAGAATTGAATGCATTCTTTTTGTAAATTTATTGGGGTGTAAAAGCGTTGACCGAAGTACATTTTGTATGATGCGCTTTCGCGCTTCATTCTAAAAATTCTAAAAATGTGCGCACGGTCAACGCTTTTACAACCCTATAAATTTACTAAAAGAAGCATTCAATACTTATAATTACATATTTTTGATAGGATCATGAAAACACGATTTCTATTCAGTTTTTCTTTTATTTACCTGTGCACTTTATTGTGGAAGCTCGTGTCATCATGAATGTTACATTTCATTTTGAAATGAAAGTTAATTTCAGAATGACGCGAGATTGCTGTTAGCCAATCAAAATAACGTATTATAATGAAACGTACATGTAAAGTAATTATATGAGAAAAGCAGCGGCTGGCTTAAAAATAACAAACAAAATACAAATATGATATACAGCAACAAACGATAACCATTATGAAGGTTATTTTCTTTTGAAAATGAATCACTCATCCAAATAATTGTTTATGACAGGAGCTGCTAAGTCGTCCTTGTATTTACCTATTGGTTTATGACAGGAGCTACTTAGTCGTCCTTGTATTTACCTATTGGTTTTGCAGGTATGTGTTGTTCAATCATTAGGTTTCTATCTAGTCAATATGGACGTGGTTTGTTTCGTTCTTCAGTTTTTATTTCTTTTGCTGTCCATCTTTCTTCGACTTATGGTTTTTGGTTGCCTCTTGTGTATTGCGGTATTCTTTAATGATAAAACACTTTTCAGAATTTGACTCCTTCGTTAAGTTAACTAGCACGTAAGATAACTTCATGTCTTTTTAAGGGAAAAAAGTAATAAATTATTCCAGTTTGAAATATAGTCACGTGACGTGAGGACAAAGGAACATGAAATGAGACAATATCTGACATTAAATACACGAAAGCATATAGTGAGAAAGAAAATAACACAGTTACATAAATCTATACCTTTTTAATGCTAAAGCATCTTCTATCGTCTCTGGCATTTTCTTATTCATTGTTTCAGGCAATGTTAAAGCCATGAATCCACTGCCAAGCATCATAGATCCAAAGACAAGTAGTGGTAATGCTTTACCAAACGAACTCTCTATTAACAAACCCTGAGATATATATACAAAAAGCAATAATTATATGAAACGGACAAATTGGTTAACATTTTTGTAGCGAATACAATACCTAAAAATGTTTCAGTGATTATAAGTTTGTAACTCTTTTAACCATTTCGTATTTTATTGTTACTATTTAGACATCCTTCAGTATTGACATGATGTATACCTTTTTTTAATTATGTTCTCTGTTGATAAATTAAAAAAATGATCAGAAAACTAAGGTTTCGACTCCCTCAGGCAAAGCTAACCTTGGCTGAATTTGTATCCATTATGTCCCGTTTGGTCATAATTTATTCAGGTATTTATAAAACTTTGACTTTGGTTTCGAGCGCTCCTGATAATGGTTAAATCCAGAAAGCCGCTTCGGACGAACGAAATTTTAAAAGTGTTATTTTTTTCTGATCGTGGCACATGGATAAGACATGCTTAAATTGTAAAGTTTTTCAAAAAAGTTTGCCAAAATCAGCGCCAATAATAGACAATACATTTGACGATTTTTGTACATATTACAACATGGTTAGGAATATGATTTTTTAAAAGTCTATATCATACATAGAAAATCAATAAATAGGCTTGTAAAACTGATGTCATTTCAACAAACAAAAAAAGGCAGTTTGCTTTGAAAATTTATTGTTTAACGCATGAACCTACATGAATCCAAATGATAAGATTATTTAAATGTACAACATTAACAGATAATGCCGATGATTATGAAATATTGAAATACATTCGACTCAAAAGTGTAACAATGTAAACAATATGCAAAATATGGGACAATAGATAAGGTATCAGTTCCAGACAATATAGGACACTTAGGCCTAATAAAGTGTTACGTTTCACATCAGATATGTGATGTATATAAAACAACAAAACCACATCTCCCTACCCTACAATACAGTTCAAATACAAAGCTACGTATCTTACCAGATCAGCAATATATGGAGATGCAAGGGAGCCAAATCTTCCGAATATGCAAGATAGTCCTAATATAAAGCTACGTATTGATGTTGGAAATAATTCCGCACTTAGAAAATAAAATATCAGCGAAAGCTGTTGAAATATCCAACTTCCCAATCATGGATAACTCCCTTAGGCAAGGTTGACCTTAGATGAATTCGGCTATTTTAAAGCCGTATTTGGTTCTTAACTTATTCAGGAAATGATGGTAGCACTCCACAGTTAGGTGTGTAGTTTCGCATTTTTGCCCCTGTGGATTTTTCAAATATGAGAGCTAGTTTGCCATAAAAGTCATTTTTGGATAGCTGAAGATTAATACAGCCTTTATAGTGGGTTTATATGAACACCAAGATTGTGTAATGTATGTATTATGGGCTGTTTTCTGTACGACAGTCCGAATTTTCATATCCATACCAGAAATCGGTCCGGCAATTATTGCATTTTTTTTTCTAACTTTTTGTCGCACGAACTTTGTGATTAAATTTTACCAAAAAAATGAGGCGAAAGACACCCAATTTTTATTTGATCATTTGGTAGATTAATGTCAACAGTTTCAGAAAATGTATCACTCATAGGCATTGAAATTCTAGTTTAAATAAAATTTTGGGGGAATATGTGACATTTTCATGCCCCTTTTTGCAATATTTTATGATAAATAAATGTAGAATGTTGCCATGGATACACAAAAAAGGAATTATTTTTCACCATTTTAACTTTTGAAAATTAAATCTATGGAAGATACTGACTACATACATTTGCACATGTATGACACAGACAGTTGGCTTAATGTATTAGAAAGCCAGGAATAGAAGATGATAAAACATTTTGTGGTTCAATTTTAAGTATATTTTCTAACTGTGGAGTGCTACCTATACACCCTTCTTTCGAATGTGCGGGTTTTGTCGCTCTTGATAAAGGTAAATCCAGAAAAGCGCTTTGAATGCATGAAATTTAGAAAGTGCTATTTTCTTTGATCGTGGAACGTTGATAAAAATATATAACTTAAATTTTAAAGTTTTTTAAAACATCTTGCCAAACTCAGCGCCTAAAGACAACACATTTGACGATTCTTTACACATTACAACACATTTAGAAATTAATTAAGTCTATATCATACTGTTATGAACAGAAAATCGCCTTTAATTGTAGCCAACAAAAGACACAAATCAATAATAAAATTTAACAAGATTTATTATACACAAGTTTACAAGAAGTATTACATAAAATAAATGTCAACTTAACTGTCAAAATATATGTCCAATCTTTTATCTTTTCTTTATCCGGAAATCTTCTCGGAATCCACAGAATATTATATCCAATTGGTCACAATCTAGTATGATGTAGTTTGTAAATAAAAGTGTCAATCCAACTGATGAGAATGTTGATGTCTATCGATGTCCAAGTCTATCTATGTCTATGTCTAAATCTCGATATTCAACTAACTTTTGGGTCTGCATTTAAATACTCAAACAGAAATTTCTAGACAACGCTAGAAATATAAATTACGCATCTTTTGTTATGATCATTCTGGAAACGTTATGTAAGTGAAATAGAAAGTTCTAATCATTCCATGAGTATCAATGAATGTTCCAGTGAATTCTAAACTGCATAGTTGTAACACAATGTATATTTATTTTGTACACAATGTAAACATGTATAATAGGCCACACAAAACAAATTAGGCCAACTAAATAGATATGATAGTTACAATATCATAACACCTCCCCCCTTAAAAAAAGTTTGAGTGTAACAAAAACTTTTCATGAATAATATGTACAAAAATACATAGTATATACACAGTGTTTTAATACGTTCTAGATAAAGCATCTGCTATTACATTATCTTTACCTTTAATATGTTTTACAATAACATCATATTCCTGTAACAATAAACTCCACCTAGTCAATCTCTGGTTCTTGTTTCTCATTTTATGTATGAAGGTGAGAGGATTATGATCAGTATAAACAAGAATAGGATGCACAGTGGGATTTAAATATACATCAAAATGTTGAAGTGCAGACAACAGTGCAAAACACTCTTTTCAATAGTTGAATAATTTTTCTGATGTTTATCTAATTTCTTAGAAAAATATGATATAGGTTTCTCAACATTATCATCTGTTTCCTGATATAAAACAGCTCCAACTCCTACATCGCTTGCATCAACGGCAAGTTTAAATTGTTTTCAAAGTCTGGAGTGATCAGAACTGGACTATTAATTAAAAGTGATTTGCTATTTTCAAAAGCGTTTTGACAATTTTCACTCCAGATGAATTTATAATCTTTCCGTAAAAGATGAGTCAATGGTTGAACAACAGTAGCAAAATTTGAACAAAATTTTCTGTAAAACCAATCATGCCTAAATATCTCATGAGTTGTTTTTATTTGTAGGAGGAGGAAATTTAGTAATTGCATCCACTTTAGCCGTAATAGGTTTCACTTGACCCTGGCCAACGGTATGCCCTAAATAATCAACAGTGGCCTGGCAAAATTCACTTTACCAAGATTTACAGTCAAATTTGATTGTGACAATCTATCAAAAGTATCATATAAATGTGTTAAATGTTCTTCCCAGCTATCACTACATACAATAAGATCATCAATATAAGCATAACAACAGTCTAAATCTTTTATAACATTATTGATCATTCTTTGAAATGTAGCTGGAGCACTTTTCATGCCAAACGGCATTACAGTATATTGAAATAAGCCGTCTGGTGTGACAAAAGCTGATATTTCTCGAGCTCTCTGTGTCAATGGGACTTGCCAGTAACCCTTCAATAAATCAAATTTGCTCACAAATTTTGCTTTTCCAATATTATCAATGCAATCGTCTATCCTTGGAATCGGATAGGAATCAGATTTTGAAACAGAATTTACTTTTCTGAAATCAGTTACGAAACGAAAAGTTTTATCTGGTTTGGGCACAAGCAGACAAGGAGAGCTCCATTCACTGTTACTTGGCTCAATAATATCATTGTCAAGCATATATTTAATTTCTTGTCTCATAAATTCAAGTTTGAGTGGATTGAGCCGGTAAGGATGTTGCTTAATTGGAGAAGCATCACCTACATCGACATCATGACAAACAGCAGTGGTTTTGTTTGGCACATCTGGAAAAAGATTTTTAAAAGAAAATACCAAAGCTTTTAATTTTTCTCTACGATCAAAAGACAGATGTGCAAGTTTTGAATCTAAATTTGACAAAATTTCTGAATTTTTCAATCTAACTGTCTCTTCCATAGTTTTAGAACTAAAAGGTGGTTCAATTATATCTGGTTTGTCATGATTGTTCTCCAATTTAACCATGGCTAAAGTGGCAACTGGTTTACTCTCACCTTCATTAGTACGCTCAAAATATGGTTTTAACATATTAATGTGACACACTCTATTTTGTTTACGCCGACCTGGTGTTTTTACAATATAATTCAAATCATTGATTTTACTCTCTATGGTATAAGGACCACAATATTTAGCTTGTAATGGATGTCCAGGGACTGGTAAAAATACAAGTACCTTATCACCTGGCTCAAAACTCTGTCCCTGGCATCTTTATCATACCATATTTTCATCTTATTCTGAACAGTTTTAAATTGTTCTGAGCAATTTGACAAGCAGTATACAATTTTTCTTTAAATCTAGATACATAGTCTAGAAGATTCAAGTCAGTGTGTTCAGTAAGCCACTTTTCCTTTATCAATTTTAAAGGTCCCTTACAGTATGACCAAATACCAACTCAAAGGGACTAAAACCAAGGGATTCTTGAACAGCCTCTCGGACCGCAAAAAGTAAAAAGTGAACACCATCATCCCAGTCCCTGTCAAATTGAAGACAAAACGTTCTAATCATGTTCTTCAATGTTTGATGAAAACGTTCTAAGGCACCTTGAGATTCTGGATGATAAGCACTTGACCTATACTGAGCAATCCCTAACTGGTACACGACTTGCTGAAATAAACCTGACATGAAATTTGAACCCTGGTCGGACTGTATAGACTTTGGAAGTCCTACTAGCGTGAAAAATTTGATCAGAGCTTTGACAATAGTAGGTGTCTTGATATTCCTTAACGGAATAGCCTCAGGAAAACGAGTGGAGGTACACATGATCGTCAGTAAATACGCATTTCCGGTCTTGGTCTTCGGTAAAGGTCCAACGCAATCAATGAGTACTCGGCTGAAAGGTTCTTCAAAGGCTGGAATAGGCAGAAGTGGTGCTGGTGGTATTTTCTGGTTAGGCTTACCAACAACCTGGCATATATGGCATGATTTGCAGTATTCTGCGACATCATTTCTAAGTCTTGGCCAGTAGAAATGCTGCAAGATCTTAAGGCAAGTCTTCTTTATACCTAAGTGTCCAGCCAAGGGGGTGTCATGGGCAAGACCAATAATTTCTTGCCTATAAATTTTCGGCACCACCACTTGGTATACCACTCTCCATTCCTCCTCTGGGGTAGCATCAGGGGGCCTCCACTTTCTCATTAAAATGCCGTCTTGATGGTAATAGCATTCGGCCACTTTGTCTGCTTCCTCCTGTGGTTGAGCCCTCTTGCTGAGCTGAAGAACTTCAGGGTCTTTATTTTGTTCTTCGACAAATTTCCTTCGGTCTAATGAATGGCTGTTTACGTCTGGCCATGGCATAATTACATTCTTGCTAATACTAGGTGGTCTTATTACGGCCTTCTCTGAGCTACCGGGACCTTCAATGTCGGCTAGAAAGGTGTCAGAAAGGTCCATGTAATCAAACTGGTCTTCTTGCAAATCCTCATTTTGTTGTTTTCTAGCCATCGCCCTAGTAACGACACAAGCTGGATACAGTTCAGCATCATCTTCAGGTGATTTAACATCCACCACCGGTTCACTGGTAACAATTGGTTCAGCAACCACTTTGTTCCTAGCTAGATCATTTCCTAGCAATAATGAAACACCCTCAACAGGGAGATTAGGACGAACACCCACAACAACTGGTCCAGTTATCAAATCTGACTTCAGATAAATACGATGGAGGGAACATCTATACAACCTAACTCCACACCTTGTAACAAAACGGAGGCACCAACAGAAGTCTCCTCGGACAAAGGCAACACACCTTCTAACAATAAAGACTGAGAAGCTCCAGTGTCCCGTAAAATCTTAATAGGCTGAGGAGTAGTATTATCAACAATAGAAACAAACCCATCAGACATAAAGGTTTATAATCCTCCATGTAATCACAAAACTGGACTTAAAAGCCTGACTCGCAGGACATTCCAACGTATTGGTAACACGGGGTGTCGTACAAGCACTGGTCTTGGGCTTATGATCTCTTTCATTCTTCTTCTGGAGTCTGAAACAATCAGCCATCAGGTGACCATTCTTCTTACAATAAGCACAAGTCAGTGACTTCTTCTCAAAAGTATCAAATTTCGGACTAGACATATTATAACTAGACTGACTCTTATTCTGTGCAACAGGCTTACTATCAGTACGCTCAGTGCTTTGATTCTTGTAATTTCCACTCAAGTATTAAAATTTTGACCTTTGAAACTTCTTTTATGTGAAAGGGTATAATTATCGGAAATAACAGCTGCATCTTGTAATGTCTCAACAGTTTTGTCATCTAAATGTGTTTTAAGTCTAAATGAACACATTGCTTGAACTCTTCTAATAACATCAGTTGTCTTAGGTTCTTAAAATTGTTATCTATTTTCTTTGACGTAAGCCATTTATCAAAAGATCTTCTTTTCCTAGCAAATTCAACATAGGTTTGTGAATCAAACTTTTATAAGACCTAAATTTCTGTCTATATGCTTCTGGCACTAGCTCATAAGCTTTCAAAACTTCTTTTTAACCTTGTCATAATCAGAACTATTTTCTGATGAAAGTGCTGAGTAAATTTCAGCGGCCTTGCCCTCAAAAACACTTTGCAGCATTGTAGTCCAAAAGGCTTCGGCCATTTCAAATTTTGAGCAATTTTCTCAAACTGTGGAAAAATTTATCAACTGTTTTTCACAAAATTTGGGAACCAAACGTATGTTTTTTGCTGCATCAAAATTATAATGTTCTGATTTTGATTGGAATTTAGTGTTGCTTTCTTCTTTTGCCATTTCAATTTTCATTTTCTCAATCTCTAACCTTTCCTTCATTTCAAGTTCTGCCTGTCTTTCTTCTTTTCTTTTTCCAATTGTTTTAATTTAACTTCGTTTTCCAATTGTTTTAATTTAAATTCATCTTCCTTTTCTAATTGTTTTAATTTAAGTTCGTGTTCTAATTCCAGCTGTTTTAATTTGAAAGCATCAACATTTTCTACCTTGAGTTCAAGAGCCTCTTCACCAAAAATTTCTGCGTCAACTAATTTGTCTATTACCAAATTTTTATAATTTGTTTTCTCATAGATACTCTAAAGTCTAATTTCAGATGTTTAGCAAGCAACACTAATTCCTCTTTCTTTAAATTATCAAACCCTTCCAGGTCTGGCGTTTTCAAAAATTTGCCGGCATCAAATGCCATATTGTAGAATTTTGTTGGCTAGTTCTAATAAAAATACTGAAAAAATCTTTATTAAGATATTAACGTGATCCCGGACTTGAGCCCCCAATTTCTGTTATGAACAGAAAAATCGCCTTTTAATTGTAGCCAACAAAAGACACAAATCAATAATAAAATTTAACAAGATTTATTATACACAAGTTTACAAGAAGTATTACATAAAAATAAATGTCAACTTAACTGTCAAAATATATGTCCAATCTTTTATCTTTTCTTTATCCGGAAATCTTCTCGGAATCCACAGAATATTATATCCAATTGGTCACAATCTAGTATGATGTAGTTTGTAAATAAAAGTGTCAATCCAACTGATGAGAATGTTGATGTCTATCGATGTCCAAGTCTATCTATGTCTATGTCTAAATCTCGATATTCAACTAACTTTTGGGTCTGCATTTAAATACTCAAACAGAAATTTCTAGACAACGCTAGAAATATAAATTACGCATCTTTTGTTATGATCATTCTGGAAACGTTATGTAAGTGAAATAGAAAGTTCTAATCATTCCATGAGTATCAATGAATGTTCCAGTGAATTCTAAACTGCATAGTTGTAACACAATGTATATTTATTTTGTACACAATGTAAACATGTATAATAGGCCACACAAAACAAATTAGGCCAACTAAATAGATATGATAGTTACAATATCATAACAATACAAAGAAAATCGATAAATAGGCTTGCAAAACAGATGTCATTTCTATACCAGTCTTAAAGAAAAGACAGAAATCAGCGTTGAAGATTTATTGTTTAACGCATGAACCTACGCAATCCAAAAGATATGATTTTTTTAATGTACAACAAAATATGATGCTGAAGATTATGAAATATTGAAATACACTGGACTTAAAAGTGTAACAATGTAAACAATATGCAAAATATGGGACAACAGATAAGGTATCAGTTCCAGACAATATAGGACACTAAGGCCTAATACAGTGTTACGTCTCACACCAGATATGTGATGTATATAAAACAACACAATATTAATAAGAAGATGTGGTATGAGTGCCAATGAGACAACTATCCATCCAAGTCACAAAAAGTAAACAATTTTAGGTCAAAGTACGGCCCCCAACACGGAGCATTGGCTCACACCGAACAGCAAGCTATAAAGGGCCCCAAAATGACTAGTGTAATACAATTCAAACAGGAAAACCAACGGTCTAATTTATATAAAAAACGGGAAACGAGAAACACTTATGAACCAGACCAACAAACGACAACCACTGAACAACAGGCTCCTGACTTAGGACAGGTGCATAAAAATGCAGCGGGTTTAAACGTTTTAACAGGCACCAACCTTCACCCTAACCCGAAACAGTGTTGTAACATTACAACATAAAAAGACACACAATAAAATATCAATTGAAATGGCTTAACTCGATCAAAAAGACATAATCACAAAAACAAGTAAATATACACTGAACGAATAAGTTTGATCTATGACACAATATAAATAAAAAAAGATGTATCAATGTCAAAAAGACAACTTTAACCTAGGACAAAATGGCGTTAATATCTTGCCATCCTACAATACAGTTCAAATACAAAGCTATGTATCTTACCAGATCAGCAATATACGGCGATGCAAGGGAGCCAAATCTTCCAAATATGCAAGATAGTCCTAATATAAAGCTACGTATTGATGTTGGGAATAATTCCGCACTTAGAAAATAAATATCGGCAAAAGCTGCTGAAATACCCAACTTCCCAATCATGGATAATGTTATTATTATCCAATGATGTGCTGAAATAAAAAAAGAAACGTGTTTTCATTTGAACATAAGAGGATTTGATAAAAGCAAACAATTAAAGAAACCCTTCAAACAAACAAAAATAAAAAAAAAAGCATACATATATGTATAACAGAGCGAGAAAACTCCAATAAATTGATTACTGAAAGGAGCTCGAGATGATTTACTTTTTTTTTCAAATTTTCAGCTCCATTCAGTTGCAAAATAATACTTACAATGTTTCGTGCTAATGTATAAAATTTCTGCTGGTATCAAAATAGTATTATCGTTAATTGGAACGTTTCTCTGATAAATTGATTTATTGGTATTATAAAGCAAATCTTTTCCTTTAACAAATTGCTAAAATTTGAAAAATGTATTATTTTTTCAAATAATTGCCTTACAATGACTACCATGAAATATCATGACAGTTTATATTGAAAATCTATTTGGCGAGGCTTTGTGTAGGTGCTATATTATCAAATGCTGAGTGTTAAAATGTGATATAACAAAAACATTTCTCTTTACTTACTCTCGTTTCCGAATATCACTGGAAAAATCGAGGAGAGACAAGAAACTCCGCCAATAATCATACATGAACAATGAAGTGTCCGTCGTCCAATCCTGTCTAAAAATACAATACACAGGACATAAGCTACTACCTCCATAGTAACTGATACGGTAAAATTAACATAGACATTGCCACCAATTTTTCCACTGTTTAATGTCAGTCCATAATATCCAGCATTAACCGTCATCCTATAAGAAACAACTCATTGGATAAAAAGATTATATGTTTTCCTCAGGAATACATCAGACTAGTTTTACATAGAACCTAGCTATCAAAAATATGTTTACATGTATAAGTCGATCGCTGTAATATATTTTTTGTCTATCACAATTCATTTGGTCATTTGTATTAAATCTATTCAGAAGTTGCAGTTCCAAGAAAAATCATATTGGGTTAAACTGAAAGAGTGCATCGAATTCAGTAACTTCAACTGTGTTTCAATTTTCATATAATGTACTTTCATATGATTGTGTTTTCTGCGTGTGTTATACATATATTATATATCAAAGTGTCTTTACAAAGATTATGTTATTGTTTTTTTCGTTGCATATGTTTGTAACTGGTCGAAATAACTCAGGGGTTTGCGTACATATCTGCATCTGTGAAAATAAATGTAGGCCTAAAAGTTTGGTATTTGAACAATGGAACAAGAACGCTAGTAAACCTTTACTGTTTTTAAAGGACCAGTTTAAATGTCTCTGGGCTTTTAATCATAACCTAGTGTTCTTCTTGTTGACTCAACTATACAATAGCTCTCCGGCAAAATAAGTTTTTATATATTTCACTATTGATGTCAATAGTCGTACATACCATGCGTATAAAAAGAAAAGGCAATTTAAGATCCGTTGCTTTAATATATTTGTAGATTAGTTATTTCCTAGTAATTCTTTACTTTTCTGAATCTATCGTCTTTCTATAAATTGCACGTATTTTCAACTTTAACGGTTAAATTATCACTGGCAATAATAATGTGATTTTTTTAAATCAGTCACTCAGTATCGGTGTTTCAATAAATCCATCTCAGTAGCAGCTAGTCTCTTATACTTGCCAAATATGATTTTTTTTTTAAATCTGGATAATGACTGATAATTCATTTCGTTATATGTACCAGAAATAACACACGAAAGAAAGAAAACAAAACAAATTGTGCTTACCAATTAAACAACATAATCAAAGTTCGAATAACCATGACCCGTGACCTCAGAACTTTTCTAATAGTAACCAAAAAAGATCCTTTTGTAGGCTGATCATCTTCACATACTTCGATTTCTTCTGGTAGTTTTTCTGTTTTATTTACTTTCGCTATATGTGTTAAAATTTGCCCCGCTTCATCTTTTCTACCTTTGTTCACTAGCCATCGAGGGGATTCATCTAGGATTCTGAGTAAGAAAAAAACAGTTTATTGAAAGTGAAAAAATAATGACATAGTGGATTTATGGAGCAAGCAGTTATTCAGACAATTGAAAATGTATGCACTAGAATGGCTACTACAAATCTACTTGGCTCTTTTTGCAAATAGTTTCTGCGTAGTCCATGGCATTTGCAAACATTTCTGTTTGAATACATTTACAGGTTTAAATGCTGCTAGTGAAAAGGTTACATGTAAGTGATTGCACGAAAATACCAGATATTTGATATTTTCATTTGTTACTAAACAACAGGAAACATGTTCATGATTCCTAACACATATACCGTATGCAAATTGTAAAAGGAAATTATCTTTTTTTTCTCCTTTTAAATATTGATAGAAGTTTATCCGAAATTAAATTAAACAGGCGACGACGAAGCAAAACAATTGCTATTATTTTCAACATTTTTATTATATGAAGATGATGATTGATGATTAATTAAACTTTGATTGGACTACATAACTGGTGGTGCCTAGATGTGTGACCTGTTCAACATTAAATATGACAAAAGACACGAAGACACGTCAACGAAACAATAATTCAACAACAACAAAAAAGCAAAGCGACGTAAACATGGCATAAATTCATAATTGATATTATTTTTTTGTATAAAGAGAAATTTACGCTACAAGCAAAATTAAGCTAAAAAGAAAATTGCTGTTTTGTTGAAGATAAGAATAAAAATTTCACTGAACTCCAGTGTTAATTAAAATTTGAAATGGATTTATTATACATTAAACTAGACCTCCCTTCTTTATTGTTACCCCATTCATACTTGCTTCCAGTATATAAGAAATATTCCAATTGGTGCAGCAAACACGAGTTGTAAATGCCTCCATTGACGTAAGAAGAATGCAATAAATACGGTAAGGTATTCTCCAAAAGCCCACGCTACCTCTATTAACATTCCTGTCCATACCCGTTTCTTTGGACTAGCCATTTCCATACCTACAATAGAAAAAATGTACACAGTATTAATCAACAAAATTCCAAAGTTAATAATATAAACTTTGCCAATTTTACCACACCAGATGCGCATTTCTACAATTAATGTCTCTTCAGTGATGCTCGATGCCAAAATATTTGAAAATCCTAAACCTAATACAAACGTTAAAGAGCTTATAAAACCAAAAGTAAATCCAAACCCGGACGAGGAATCAAAATGTTTGATGTTTTGATTGACAATATATTTGTTAAGTTTGGTGGATTGATATCTGACCTAGACTCGTTATTCTGATTGTACTATGGATGTATTGGCTTGGTATTGCTGCTTCTTCACTAATCACATGGCATTAAAAGGTAAGAGAAAAGACTGGTCGGCTCGGAGTCAGAATAATGTAGTCTGGGTAGGGTGACATGTCTTCCTGTGGACTGTTACCTTGTGAACTAGCACGTTAAAAATACCTCTCAGCGTGTCAGTCTAGTAAAGAGCAGGGTTAATATTTATATTGCACTAACATGTTCCCGTCCTGAATATGCATTTAATGTGTTGCACTGGACATTAAACAGTCTTTCATCCATCATCCTTATTTTATACTGTATAATTTTTACGATTTACATGCTATATATAGAACACCTTGGTAATAGTCAGCGATCATTCTGACGAAGGCGTCGCATCGTGATGAAAGAAAGACACAAGGCTCCGTGTTGAAGGCCGTACATTGACCTATAATGGTTTACTTTTATAAATTGTTATTTGGATGGAGAGTTGTCTCATTGGCACTCACACCACATCTTCCTATATCTAATAAGTACACAATAAGTAAAACAATATACAATTATGGCCCGCTGAGGAGGTGTATATCCAAAATTGTCAACCCGAGTAAGGGTTATTCCACGAGGGCTTTAGCCCGAGGGGAATAACCCTTACTAGGGTTGACAATTTTGGATATTCACCGACTCAATGGGCCAGTTGTTTTATTATACCGAACGAACAAATAACAATAAAATATTGTAACACTAACAGATTGTCAAAACACTTACGTAAGAAAACTATTTTGTGTCTATTGTGTGAAATTTCGCGTATGTACAACAAAGGTAGACTCTTTCTGCAAAATATAGATGGCCCTTAAAAGGGCCGTTTACAAGAGATATCGTCGACACTACAGTAGATGAATTTCCACGTCTTATTTGGTCTTGTTTCTTCGTCATTGGATGGACTTCTAACCTGGCCGTTGCCATATTTGTTTTTGTTTACCTGACGTTAAGTGACGTAATACTTTAAAGGGAGTACTCGTGATCATTGAGGTACGACAAGGGTTATTCACCGGGGAATAATAGGGTTGTTCGATGGAGGCTTCAATTTTTCGGGGTTATTCACTGGGGAATAATAGGGTTGTTCGATGGAGGCTTCAATTTGATGGGGTTATTCATCGCTCCTGCCAATTTTTGGAAAAAACATCGAAATAAAACTATGACACGTGATTCCGAATTAGCCAATTAATTAATTACTATACACCTTATCGCTATTTGTCCGCCATTACTGGACATCACACAGGTTCCCGTAAAATTTTGACGTCACAATACAAAATATCTGACGCCACAATGGAAAAGTGATTGTTGTATGACGTCAAAAGTTCAAGCGGGACAGATTCTCGGGTCAGCCGGGAATAGCGATAAGGTGTATATAATGTAAGGTATAATAATAATTATTAAACAATTAATAAATTTAAATAACTTACTTAGAATCACTGCACTATTCCAATAGCCAATACTACCAATGCCGCTTATAAATCTCATAATTATAAAAGAGAAGTAGGTTGGAATAAAGACTGTACCAAGCTGTCCGCCAAACATAAACATTAATGACAAACATGTTGCTACTTTTCTACCAAATCTACAACAAAAAAACGTGTTTAAGTATATAATTTTTATAAGAAGATTGATTGGTACAAAAAAAAGTATAATTGTGACCGTTAATGTTATCGAATTGCTTTGCATCAAGTGTATAAAAATGACTGTCGCATCATTACCGTAACACCGTGTTAATTTAAAATGTGCATATAATTGCATTCGAAGTCAAGAAAATTTTAAACATCCATAAAATACATAATTTTCGAAAATATTGTTGTAATTATTTGTTTAATTTAAAAACAAGAAAAAAGAATATGTTTGCATGAGAAATTTATATATACTTTTAGTACATGTACAGGTAGTATATTTCGTTTTCAAAAATGTATACTCACATGTCACCAATAGTACCAAATATAGCAGATCCTACTAAAGCCCCAGCGAATATTCCCATGCTAGCATGCGACTGGAGTATTGTTCTATCGCAGACAAGGTCGAACTGTAAAGCATACAGAATCATTTATTTAATTCTTTGATATGATGACTTAATATATATTAATAGTAGTATTGTATAAATGAAGATATGAAACATTTTAGTTTGAGTTTGACCATCAGTATGAAATTTAAGTAAGGTATTTCCCAAGTGTCTATAATGATTTAACAGTAATTCAACTTCCATTTCATGAAATATCGTACTTACTTTTAGAATACTTGAAACTGTTGTAGTTTGTTTTTAAGACTATGATAAATTCTAGATATAGCACTTTAAATGTATTTTTTGTTTAAAGTATTTAAAGGGTCCTCATTTGACAATTCGGAAATGTCCATTCAAAGTAATATTTCGAGTCCAGAAAAGCGCTTCGGATGCATGAAATTTATAAAGTGTTGTTTTCATTTTTTGCAATTTAAAATGTAAACTGAATGAAATAATTTGCAAATTTTCTGTTTGATTAGGCATCTGAAGTTAATTGAATTACTGACAATAAATTTGAATCATTCCATTTGAAATTTCAAACAGACAAAATAATTCAGTTAGCCCTTTTCAATTAGGATAAAAAGTAAAATAACAAAAGATCCGAACTCCAAGGGAAATTCAAAACGGAAAGTCCTTGATTGTTTTATGTGTGCCGCTTTGTCCTAAAGATGGCTTTGTTCTCTCCTACGTGGTTCTTTAAAATGATCTATTTAACCAACAACTGTAGCTATCTTAAGTAGCTTCAAGTAAAAGTGAGCAAAGTGAGACCCTGCTTCACATATTTTGTGCAGAATTGTTCTTCCTTGTTCGTGATAGTGGTCGTCTTGTTGGTAGTCGACTATGCAGGCTTTTTATTGTACGTTTTAGTTTTACGATTAAGATATACAGATACGCAAAGGACTGTTTGTGTGCAGTTTTAACCCACCATATTGTATGTCTGTACCAAGGGGGGCTATCTGGACCGTGTGTTTTTTGTTATTGTTTGTCTCTGTTTGTTTGTCTGTAATTTTTTTTCCGGAGGAGTTCGCGGGTGCTGGTTGCAAGTGTTGCTGATGTGGTCTGTGGTCCAGTATTTTTGATGATTCTTTTTAACCTTTTTTTAATGTATTTTCGGTTGGATAGACACCGTAAAATAGTGCAATTTTTCGATGGTAGATATTAATTGTGTAATTCATACTCACCTCTGATACTAATGTTGATGTAAAGATAGATGTATCGTATACCCAGCTGTCACATTTCTCTGTTACATTTCCTGTATTGTTTACAACTATTGAACATTCCTCATCGAATAGCTTTGGTAAAGACTTGTTGGTGTATGCATCATGACTCTTATAAGAATCGTTTGCCAGGCCTGGAATCTTGCATCTGATGAGAAATGAAATAAAATGACTTCACTGCGATATATCATTCTACACCAATCGAAATTTTATTGTTGCCCCCCTCCCCCTAATTTGTTTTATTCAGTTTACTTATATTTCGGATGCGATCAAGTTTATTTGTGGTAGGAACATAACGACTTAGGCTATAATGAACTTTAGAAATGTAAGATAATCGTGTATCGTGTATATAAATTGAAATCACTAGTTAAACTGTGCAGGATAAAGACTTGATTATTGAGACCTTGTTTTTTATGAGTTACTGTAGTCGATTAGGCTGGATTTATAAGAAGACAGTGTTAACATTGATACTTCGTTTAAAAGACTTTAAGAGATAATATACTTTCATAGAAATGGCTTAGTCTAATATTTAGTAAAATTAGTAAATATTTTGATGAACTTGTTTATGTAAAATACTTGAGCTATCAATATTTAAGTGCTAGATATTTTTCACGTAATATTTTTTTTAAAGAGATTTATGAGGGTCTGGATAGGGGGTCTTCATTTCTGTATTCTTTAATTTTTCATTCCGTTTCCTCTATTCTTTAATTTTTCATTCCGTTTCCTCTATTCTTTAATTTTTCATTCCGTTTCCTCTATTCTTAGATTTTTTTGTCCATTATTCTCTATTCTTTACATTTTAAACACCATTATTCTCTCTTCTTTGTTGTTTGACATATTTTTCTCTATAAATAATTCTTTACTGTGAACTTTTGGTCTCTTATTCTCTATTCCGTAAACCCCATTCACACCTTCATTTATGTTTTAAAAACATTTTTGAAATTCGCAAATGATGGTTTATTTGTATTTTCTATATATTTGTCGGCTAGAAAATTAGCATTCAACTCTTAATTTTCATTCTATTTTGAGCGAATGTTCCCGGATTATTTTTCTTTATATTGCACCATGAAAAATAATAATTTCGTAAGCGGCCTTTCATATTTCAGATATTTTTACAAAGTTATTATTGAGTTATGCCGCTTTGTTTTTCATCAAGGAAGATGCTATAATGACAGTTAAATGTTTTTATGATTAATAATTGCAGATAGATATTTTCGCATAATTTTAAAGAAAATGTTTGGTATACTTATAAAAAAGTAAACATGCATGTATCTTCATTACGTAATAATATCAAACGATATTTTAAGTTCACACCTGTTACATGATTTACAATCAATCATTTTTGTTTTGCATAAATTTAAAATAAATAGAAAACGCTACTAAAGTTTGTTAAAGATTTGTGTAAATATGAACATACACGTTTATTAATGAAAGATTGATATTTTCTTTATATTGGTAATTGATATACAAGTGTAGAGTTTGACAATTTTATGTTTTATTTTATCTTATTTTTTGTGTTTTGTCCTCCTTTTAATGGAATTCAATTCAGATGTCTAAATTAAAACTGAAATGAAGCTACCCAAAATCAACCATCGATTGATTATATATATAAATTTGAGACGAATTATAATATATATATATATATAGTCATCCTCAACTACACTCACACAAGTAATGATAAGTTTATAAATTTGCTTACTGTGACAAGTCCTCACTCAATTTCTACCCCCTTTTTTCCGAGAGAGAGAGAGAGAGAGAGAGAGATCGAACGAACAAATTATTACATATATTATAAGTATAAAGAACAATGGATCCGGTAAAAGTTTCTGTCAATTGTTTTTAAAAACCTGTTTGATGTTCCAATACAAAATTCTTCAAGATGATAATCCTTTTATATCATAGTATGTTTATTTCAATGGAAGCTGTCTAATACATACAAAACAATAGACTTAACATTTTCTACCTAATATATTTTAGCATGGAAGCTTTCCAATCAATACATAAATTAAATTTCAAAGAAAGTTGAATATCCATGATCCTGTTCATCTACAATACAGAGTTATAAAACCATGATCATGTGCACCTACTGTACAGAATAATTTATCCCTAAACATGTTCGCCTACAGTGCATACGATCTATATGATCACGTTAGCCTATAAGTAAAGAAGTTCCTGTTCGCGTATAGAAAATAATAATCTATACCTATATATATGATTACTTTAGCATATATAGTAAAAAAAAAAGAATCTATACCTATGATCCTGTTAGCCTACAGAACATAAGGTCATATTCGCCTATATAGTAAAAAAGTATCAATACCTATGATCATGTTTGCCTACAGCAGAAAAGAATATAAAGCAATCATCCTGTTCGCCAACAGTAAAATAGAATATATAGCCATTCTCGTTTCACGTTTCTTATATAGATTAGACCTTTGGTTTTCCTGTTTGAATTGTTTTACACTAGTCATTTTGGGGCCCTTTATAGCTTGCTGTTCGGTGTGAGCATAGGCTCCGTGTTGAAGGCCGTACTTTGACCTATAAATGTTTACTTTCTACACATTGTGACTTGGATGGAGAGTTGTCTCATTGGCACTCATATCACATCTTCTTATTTCTATGAAACTGTCGGCAACAGTAAAAAAAAGTATATATACCTCTGATCTTGTTCGCCTAAAGTAAAAGAAGTATAGATACCTATGATCCTGTTAACTAACTGTAAAAAAGTATATACATGTAATCCTATGAACCTGTTCGCCTACAGTAAAAAGTATAGATAATATTATATATATACACCCATGAACCTGTCGCCTACAATAAAAAAGTATATGTACATACGAGTCTGTTCACCTACAGTAAAACGTATATATACACATATGATCCTGTTCGACTACAGAGTAGAAAAGTATATATACCTATGATCATGTTCGACTACAGTAGAAAAGTATATATACCTATGATCATGTTCGACTACAACAGAAAAGTATAAATACCAATGATCCTTTTCGACTACAGAAGAAAAGTATATATGCCTATGATCATGTTCGACTACAGTAGAAAAGTATATATACCTATGATCATGTTCGACTACAACAGAAAAGTATAAATACCAATGATCCTTTTCGACTACAGAAGAAAAGTATATATGCCTATGATCATGTTCGACTACAGTAGAAAAGTATATATACCTATGAACCTGTTCGACTACAACAGAAAAGTATAAATACCCAATGATCCTTTTCGACTACAGAAGAAAAGTATATATGCCTATGAACCTGTTCGCCTACAGTAAAAAAGTATAAATACCTATGATCCTGCTCTCCAACTGTAAACACTGTTATTATGGTCATGATAGCACACCACATTGCTGGTATCACTACCAATAAATATAAACGTTTCTGGTACGTCCCAAAACCACCGAGTAGTTCAATGACATCGTCAAACTTTAACTGCTGTTTCATTCTTCTTCTATGAAATCTGATAGTGTTTGGTGAAATCTATCTTCGGTTCAGGTTCTCACGTGTAAACCAGTTCCTTTATCACATTTCCAGATTTGAAGTTATGGCGCATGACACAAATCTTCATTAAGAATGCAAAATTGTCCTTCTTTAAATATTGTTTAATAAGACTGTCTGAAGATGTATACTTAAGGATTTTGACCTGTTTATCTTATCTTTGACCATAAGAGTTTGGTCAATATTATCGAATAGTCTCACAGGAAATACAGAGATAACTCTATCATGTATAGTATGACCTGCAACTAGATATAGGATATTTTTATTTTTATGAATTTGGAAAGGCTATTAAATTGTTCACATTACGTTGACGGTTCTTCAATCAACTTTTATTCTACACCTATAAACTTTCGAGGATCATTCGAATTTACTACACTGGTCATAAAACAATTTTAAAATGCATATAAAGTCAAAGCAAAGTATGTTAAATGGTTTGAATCATTCCACAAAAAGACAGTACTCTTTCGAAAACGAAAAAAAGTAGAAGAATTTAGAACGCATTTGTTTCTAACCCGAAATTTTGTCATCGATGACTATCGTTTAGTAAACGTTAAGCTGCTAGAAACAAATACATCGTTTGATGAACTTTATCGACCCCGCGTAGTAAGACAGAAATAGATTACATACACGCACGGTAAACAAACAGGTAATAGTGCGGGAAATGAATGACCAGGATTTTGCAAAAACAACAGATTGTTTCAAACTGATGTTAGAGATTAAATGTTTTATCAACACTGCAAACGATAGAAGACAATCATGGTGTTTATAGAAGACCATCTGTTTATGATCAGATAAATACTATATTAAAGACTTTCAGGTTTCGATGACCGCGTACCTAGATTTCGATGACCTAGCACCTACTTATATACCAGAAACACTTGCAGGGGAATATAGCTAAGAGAGGGGGATGGTGTATTGGAATTATTGTGATAATGTTAATAGAAATTTGACAATTAAAATTATTCCGTCGTAGAATACTTATAAATACATCATATTTTCTATGATTAATTCATGATTCTGATGGGCTAGATTATTGCATTATACTTAGATTGTCTATGTCCCTTTAAAACACCAGTTGCTTTCCACATATTAGAAAAGTAAAGTTAAGACACCACTAATTCAGGCATCAACCAGAAACGTGAAAAAATACAAAAAACTACACAATGTCTTAAGTACCCCGGCAAAAATGTTTGGACTCGATGGTGTCGAATTTCAGTACGGTGAGGGACAATAATTGTACAGACTTTCAGTACGGTGAGGACTTTCAGTACGGTGAGGGACAATCTACAGACTTTCAGTACGGTGAGGGACAACCTACAGACAGAAAAATGGCAGGATTTCTGATCATTTGTTATTTGTATGAAATTGTAGAATACAAATAATTCTATTTTCGATTGTAATAGGTAATATTCTCTACGTCCGTTATAGGTTAATAGAGGAATAAGTAAAAATACACGGCATTATGATGAAATTCAAAGAGTGACCTTTTATCGAATTTGTTTAATTTCTTCTTAAATTGTGCACTTAGTATAGAAAGAAAGAGATACATATGTAAAACGGTGAATTTGTAGAATTAGGGATTATGTATATCCCAGAAATTTGCAGGGATTATGTATAATCACTGGTAACTTAAGTGATTATATGTAATTACTAAAATTTCAGGAATTATCCATAATCACTAGAAAAATGTCAGGGTTTATATATAATTACTGGAATGAAGAGACAATGAATAAACGTAAAATTATTTATTCTATGAAATTATATTTAAACATCTTTAGAAACATAAATATGTAAATCTTAAGCACAATATTCTAATATAAATCATTTATTTTTACAAACTACATTGTAAATTTGGATGACATCTTCTATGACGGTCTGGATGGGGGAAAAAAAGGGGGGGGTGTCCCTCATTTCTTTATTCTTTATTTTTTATATCATTTTTATCTATTCTTTGTTTATTTTGCTAATTATTCTCTATTTTGTATTTTAGCACCCTATTATTTTCTATTCATATTTTTTGTCTATTCTTTATTTTTTAGCCCTTTATTTTCCACTGTTTGTCCATTATTCTCTATTCCGTAAACCTTACCAAGACGGCCCGAGAACACAGTTATTTCGTAGTGCCATTTTTTTTAGACAATAAATTCAAATTTAAAAAAGCGCACCTGCTGTATCTCAAAAAGATTGTACAGTGTAGTGTACTACTATTGGGACAAATAATATCAAAATTATAGAAAAGTCTACCAGCTCTAACTCAAAATATTGACAAATCTATGTTAAGGGGGTCTAAAATTCAGTTTGACAGCTTCAGACATACTAGTTTTTGACCTTTTAGAACTGGACCAAATCACTACTTAACATAAAGATTCAGCACCCAATTTTTTAAACATGTAATTTCATCCCTTTACTTAATATTTCATGCATATAATATAAGGAAATAAATTTGGAAAGTGTATGAAAAAAATTTGCAAGTTATACACTGTCCACACTAGGGACTATATTTGTAAGACAACGAAAATCCAAGGACGATAACTGTGTCCTCGGACCAGACCCTCTACTTTTGAACATTTGCTCTGCTTTTCGGGGTTTTTTTTTTTTTGCAACAAAAGAAAACCAAAAAAAACAAACCTTAGTCTTCACATATTGAATCGGATTTTACTGGACTTCGAAGAGAAATAAAGTGTTCATTAGAAACATCTGAAGGTGCTAAAAAGGTCAATCAGACACCTCGAATTGATTTCTTGTGTATTATCTGAGCATAATTTCATGTTTCTTAGTCAGTCATTGTCCTTTTTAGCCCTTTTATAAACGATGGCCAGTTTTGAGTCTTCCTTTCCACGATCAGCATGCGGAATAAGTAGCACAGCCTCCTCCGAAATTGTGTTCAATCTGTAAAGTATGTGTTCTGTTTGTGTGTCTGGACGTTTAGTTGCATTTCTTTACTTATTTGAATTCAGTTTTAATTAACTTTCACCCCCTTTGTTTTACAGCAAATAAAATAATCTTTGCATTTATGTTGGTATTATTTATTTCAATTTGAAATACTTTTTTGTTTATGAGTTAATGTGGTTTGACACAGTTAAATAGAACATCACCAGAAAAATTGATCACTTTAATAAGATTTGATGAATGGACAGGGAATGAAAACTGTCCACTTAAACCATAAAGAGGATATACATATGATTTATTTGTCTGTATTTGATATATTTTTACAAAATAGAGAATCTTTGTATTATTGATAATCCCTGAAACCATTTCAGGGAATTTGTAGAATAATTCTAAAAATTTTCAGGGATTATGTAAAATCACTGGTCATTTTCAGGGATTGTATATAATCACTAATGGTTTTAGTGATTATGCAAAATCCCTGAAAAATCAGAGATTATACAAATTCACTGTAACATATGCACGGAGATTGCAAGATTGGCCACTTTTCGTACCTCAATTTTGACATTTCTATGAATGGAACGATGCTCAAAGGACGACCATTTGATTTTCTTAGGGGACAGGAGGATTTTGAAGATGAAAATAAAAAACTTATCAATCAATATAGCCGCAATACAAATTAGCAAAGTACTCAAAATTATGCCATATGATTCGTCTACTCCCTCAATTGTCACATTTTCTGTCATCTGAAGTCATTTGAAAATAAAATTTTAGACGGTATTATAAATGCTTAACAATATTGTAAATACATTCTTTGGGAATCGTAATCCTATATCCAAGTTCAGCTGTAGACCAATTTCATCAACCAAAAAAACCATAACCCTCGAAATACTAACTATTTAACCTGACATAAATGTAAGTGAAAATTTAGCATAACAAAGACGTCGACATAACTTTGAGGGCAAATCCCTCATTTTTTATACTATATATAATATACTATTACAGTACAGTTGCCGTTACGTATTAGTATAAACTGACAAATATAATAGTGTTATTAATAACAGAATTAATTGCAAGTGATATGAAGTATTTGTATTCCTCATAAGATGATGAGTATAACTAGGTATACTAAATACAAGTGATATAAAGTATTTGTATTCCTCATAAGATGATGAGTATAACTAGGTATACTAAATACAAGTGATATGAAGTATTTGTATTCCTCATAAGATGATGAGTATAACTAGGTATACTAAATACAAGTGATATGAAGTATTTGTATTCCTCGTAAGATGATGAGTATAACTAGGTATACTAGTATTTGTATTCCTCATAAGATGATGAGTATAACTAGGTATACTAGTATTTGTATTCCTAATAAGATGATGAGTATAACTAGGTATACTAGTATTTGTATTCCTCATAAGATGATGAGTACAACTAGGTATACTAGTATTTGTATTCCTCATAAGATGATGAGTATAACTAGGTATACTAGTATTTGTATTCCTCATAAGATGATGAGTATAACTAGGTATACTAAATACAAGTGATATGAAGTATTTGTATTCCTCGTAAGATGATGAGTATAACTAGGTATACTAGTATTTGTATTCCTCGTAAGATGATGAGTATAACTAGGTATACTAGTATTTGTATTCCTCGTAAGATGATGAGTATAACTAGGTATACTAGTATTTGTATTCCTCGTAAGATGATGAGTATAACTAGGTATACTAGTATTTGTATTCCTCGTAAGATGATGAGTATAACTATGTATACTAGTATTTGTATTCCTCGTAAGATGATGAGTATAACTAGGTATACTAGTATTTGTATTCCTCGTAAGATGATGAGTATAACTAGGTATACTAGTATTTGTATTCCTCATAAGATGACGAGTATAACTAGGTATACTAGTATTGTATTCCTCATAAGATGATGAGTATAACTAGGTATACTAGTATTTGTATTCCTCATAAGATGATGAGTATAACTAGGTATACATAAGATGATGAGTATAACTAGGTATACTAGTATTTGTATTCCTCATAAGATGATGAGTATAACTAGGTATACATAAGATGATGAGTATAACTAGGTATACTAGTATTTGCATTCCCCATAAGATGATGAGTATAACTAGGTATACTAGTATTTGTATTCCTCGTAAGATGATGAGTATAACTAGGTATACTAGTATTTGTATTCCTCGTAGGATGATGAGTATAACTAGGTATACTAGTATTTGTATTCCTCGTAAGATGATGAGTATAACTAGGTATACTAGTATTTGTATTCCTCGTAAGATGATGAGTATAACTAGGTATACTAGTATTTGTATTCCTCGTAAGATGATGAGTATAACTAGGTATACTAGTATTTGTATTCCTCGTAGGATGATGAGTATAACTAGGTATACTAAATACATTTTTTGAGAACACAAATTGTGTTTTGTTACCGATTGCGAAATAATTCCCATGATAATTAACCTTTGAACCACAGGTTTGTTTAATAATAACATACAGTATTAACCAACTTACTACAATATGTATAGAAATGCCCATTCTTTATTAGAGGAAAATTTCGGCAACTGGTCATTATGAACGGAGAAATTGCTACAGCCCGTCATTACGAAATCTCAGTCATGCATTACGAAATCACACCCGTGCATTACGAAATCACAGCCATGCATTATGAACAGATGAAACGGGACATCGATTGAATCAAAATGTCGTTTATTTTTTTTTTAGATAAGGGACAACTTTTTTAAAAAAAATTTTCAACTTAATATCATAAAAAAAAGTTTAAATGATGTTCAGTGTTTTGTAACGACTTGAAACGGAAATATTTCACAGCCTTTTAAATACGACTTTAGATTATTATCACTGTTTCATTTCCGTTGATCAATCATCAGAACGCAGACTACTCAAAGAGCAAGAAAAGTTAAACTGTCTGATTTATTCTTCCCAGATACTTTATATTTGCTAGATAAAATGAATTGCAATAGCATAGAATTAAGTACTTGGATGAGAAATCAGAAATTACATCTGAAATGTTGACCAAAAATCCACCGTGAATGGGAAAAGACAAGTTCAGAGGATGGTAAAGGGTTATTTTCGTGCAACGTTTTCGGCCTTTTTATTTCACGTGTTTTCGTGTTTTGACGTTTTATTTCTCGTTTTCTCGTGTTTGGTTCGATGTGCGTGCTTCGTGTTTCCCCTTATTTATTTTCCGTGTTTCGTATTGGTACTCTTTATTTCTCGTGCTTGTCCCGCATTTGATTAAAAAGTAAACTTGGACTAATTCAAAGTCAGCCCGGATATTGTTTTAAATTATGTATTAATGAACTGGTTTCCAGGATAGTAATTGTTCTCTTCATTAATAGCCTATAAGTACTTAAATAACAGTATCAATAAGTTGAAATGGAGGAAAATTCAAAACACATTGTTGAATGCATTATTATACTTTCTTGTCCATTAATAATGACTGCATGATCTCCAAGAACGGCTCATAAATAACTTCTAGTACTTTTTTCCTTAATATTTACGATTTTATTTCTCGTGCTTCGTTTTTCCCGATTTTTATTTTCCGTGCAACGTTTTTGCGATTTTTATTTCACGTGTTCCCGTGTTCAGACCCCCCCCTTTACCACCCTCAGTTCAGCTATGAATTCCCATATCTTCTTCACGGTAAGATTATTACTCTTTATTTAATCGAAGAATTAAAACCATTTAATAAAAGTGTTATGAACTGGCTGTTTCTGTATTGGTCCTGTTATCGATTCGTGGTTAGCTGTATTTGAATTTGAGACTGGAGGACTGTTCTTGAATGAAGTTTTTTTTAAGTTGGTTAATAAAAGTATCAATATATGGACTTTTAATATTGGCCCTGTAACATGCCCTTGATATTAATAATGGCCTCGGACAGTTGTAATGGCCCTCGGCGTTGCCTCAGTGCCATTACAACCATCCTTGGCCATTATTAATACCTCGGGAATGTTACAGGGCCAATATGAAAAAGTCCATACATTAATACAATAGTATTTTCAGTTTCTTTCGACGGAAAATGTTCAGATCCGTGTTGCTTTTCATAAATGTGTGCTTTTAAAACGAAACAAAAACGGCTGATAACATTTTCAAAACCGGGTCCTTCCATTTTTACATGCCCAATTTCTTTCGTTCTATGCATAGAAATACAAATATTGAAGTCCGAAAAGCGACTAATCTTGCAATCCCAATGTTTATGTCTTTCTTTCCGTACGCTTCTTTCTATACAATGTGCACAATTTATTGAGATATTTTACAAATTCAAGGTAAAGTTGTTCACTCTTTTCATCATTTTTAACTGATTTCTCTATCAATCTAGAACGGGTGTAGAAAATATTCAATCTCACTATCGAAAATAGTAATGCGTGTATTTGTATTTATATTCTATAATGTCATACAAATAATAAATAAATAAACAGAAATCCTACCTCGTCTGTAGGGGTCCGTCACCTCACTGGATATTAGATACTATCGATTCCAAACATTTTTTGCCGGGGTACTTTGTCACGGTGAACCAGGATAAAGATAAAAGAGGTTAATGAAAAGCTACAATCAACATCGCGAGGAAAACTTCATGATTCAGACGAAAGGTTAAACGATAGTGTCATAATACATTAGAAGGGAGATAAAAACTTTCCTTACAGATGCAGCTGAACAGATATTTGGCATAAACACGGTCAAGAAGAGAAAGAGAGAAAGAATATGATATAACATGATTTATAACATACTTTGTCTTACTTAGTGGTAAGTACAAGTAAATTGTATGTTTAGTACAATCAATGGCAATCGTGCTGGAGAATCAGTCAAGGTTGCAAACGCTTTATCAAAACTCTGATATATGACGTCACGTAATCTATATCTGACACGGTTGCAAAGGCTTTATCAAACCCCTAATATGTATAACGTCACGTCTCGTGAAAAACATCTTAATTAGTTGTACTTGGGGTAAATGTATATAATATAATGTATATGATATCGCTTTTTCAATATCACACACCGTATCAGCTCTCAACCAATATGATCCCTCGAGAAGAGAGCTCTTGGGATTATATTGGTGTCTCGGATTGATACGGGTGCAATATTGAAAAAGCCATATCATATTCCGAGAATCTCCATCTATCCTAAACTTAATTCTATTGACAGCGAAGTCGCGCAGCCTCTAATTTCACAAGAATCAGATGCATCCATTAGGTCAGTAGTTCGATTTGGGTGTATCAAATTTACACCAAGATATCATTATTACGGGGCAATTTATTCCCCAATGCATTATGGTTAATTGCAAAATGATAGATTTCAATAATTAAGGAGGGGAGTCTACATTATGTTTTGTATACACGATAAATGCAGGATATCAAATTGCATTTACATAAACGACATCTTCGTGTAAAAAATAATACTAGTGAAATATACAAGATTATCAACTCGGATATATAGAGTTTATGATTCAGCATAAATCAATTCGGTTATTAGTGCGAGCAAACTTGCATCATTTGTCGTTTATTACATTGCACAAAAGGTGACTACGTGCATTTGATTATCTATTCACTTTGCATTAATATATCTTAATCTTCATCTGGTTATATGAGTTGATATTTGTACATGTAATAAATTAGGGTCAAATACTGCCAATAACGTGTTTGTGGTCTTGCACATCAATAATAACAAATAAAGTTTCAGAAATGAATCTCGAAACTAAAGGACAACAAATCGAGTGGTTATTTTAAAAGGAAGGCAATTTTAAAATACAAAAAAAAATCTATGACGAAGAGTCAGGAGTCGTTGAAGATCTGGAATACCCTTGAATTCCTTATAGTATTTCTAACATTTAACGCAACAAAAATCATTGTTAGAAGAAAAGGTATCAAAGGTCATTAAAGGATAGAACGCAGAAATTATCAATAAAATCCATCTAACAGATTACATTTTTTTTTAAATTTCAACACACCTTTTAGAGGACGACCATTGGATTTCTGGAAGGGGGGTTGAAAATGAATATCCTGGCCTGGTAAAAACAGAAAAAATATTCTGGCCTGTAATAAGACAGGATGAAAATAAAAATTCTGCAACACAAAATGCAAGAATCAATCTCATACAAAAGTGCAATGAATTTTTGCGAGAAAAAAGCTAGCAACAGATGAAAACGAATAGTCATATCCGAAAAAAAATCCCCCAGCGCCAGCCCCCTCCCCCCAAAAAAAACATCAAAGGGTCGTCCCCTAACGTATGAATAGGACCACATCAATGTTAAATGTAAATGTAAAAGAATAACATCACGGTGGACATGGAAGGTGTCTTTTTAAACTTGTAATTCAGTGACAAATAAAAGGATGTAGTCATGATTTTGTACTATGCCCCTTCTAGAATTACTATATAAAGGAATAAAAATATGTAACAAAATGCTCCACTTCCGGTTTAGTTGATACTTTTCAAGGTGAATGATAATCACTGAAATTGGGTAAAATTTAGAAAAACAAGGTTGGGATGTCTGTTTCTTTTTACTTTTTTCCCCATTTAAGACCGTTTTGTCTTGGTGATGTCAAATCAAAAAATATTTATAGCTGATATATTATATATTCCCAGGTAAAGCTAATGAGAATATGAAAGTGTACATGTGTTTCCAATGTAAATAATGTATTATGCTATGAGAGTGCTCATATAATGATTGTTTTAAATACTTTAAATCTAAACGGACGATAAGGAGCTTCGTAGCGCAACCTTTATTAAAAAGAGAAGAATGAGAGTAACCATTACCCTCGAAATCCTAACTATTTTACCTTACATATATAGGTTAGTAAGAACTTAGCATAACATAGACGTCGACATAACTTTGAGGGCAAATCGCGCATTTACTATACTGTATATAATATCTTATTACAGTACAGTTGCCATTACGCATTAATATATACTGACAAATATCATAATGTTATTAATAAAAGATTAGAATGAGAGTAACTGAGAATTTAACTCCAATCGTCACCTTCCAAAAAAATGCAAAGTCATTCATTGGACATATGACACCATTCTGTTAAATTTTTTCTTCGTTCTGAAACCGGAGAGCCTGATTCTTATTAGAAAATCACATTGTCGCCTCCGGGATTCGAACCCGGGATCTCTATGTTATATGTCAGCGGGTCCGTGTTACACTTATCAATTCAAAATTTCAAAAAGTTTTCAAATTTTAGTTTTTGGATTTTTTATCAAAGTTTTAAAATATCAAAATTCCTATTTTTTTTATTTTTTTTCAAAAATTTGAAAATTTCACCAAATTATTAAAATTTTAAATTATAAACTTCGTTTTAAAATTTAATAGTTTAGATATTTAAGCAAACTTTAAAAATACTAAACTGAACGTACAGTTTTGATCATTTCGCTTTATGAAAGTTTGAATTTTTTATTTCTGATTAAAATATAGGAAAGGGGGGAAGGACTAAAATGTGGATACCTGTTACAAGTGCGAAACGGAATAAGAATGGAAGGAAACGAAATGAAATTTACCAAAACAAATCAAAACGAAAACAATATTTTCTAAAAACTTAATATAATAAAAATTATAAAACAAGAGGCTAACTTGTGACCTACCGAATTACTTATTATCGGGTTTGTAATAACATGAGCAACACGACGGGTGCCACATGTGGAGCAGGATCTGCTTACCCTTCCGGAGCACCTGAGATCACCCCAGTTTTTAGTGGGGTTCATCTTGCTCAGTTTTTAGTTTTCTGTGTTGTGTTTTGTGTACTATTGTTGGTCTATTTGTATTTGTCTTTTTTAGCCATGGCGTTGTCTGTTTATTTTCGACATATGAGTTTGAATGTCCCTCTGTTATCTTTCGTCCCTTTTTGTTTGATCTACAGGGTGAAAAAGAGAAATATATTTCTTTAAGTTTAAACAATAATTAGTAAGACCTGATTTTGGCACACTTTGATTCTCTAACTAAATGAACAATATGCAGAAATTACTTGTCGAATTTGTGATTACTGCTATTTTAGACAGCCAATAAAAGGATATTCGATTTTTGAAATAAGGGATAGTTCCGTATTTGTTATTTGCACTTTTGTAAGTTATCGTGCGACAATCAACTTTGAGCAAAATACAAGTACGCAACCACGTCCAGTCAGAATGGAGTGTGTAGAGAGAGTGCCACGCTCTCTGCACGTTACGAACCGTAACAACAATTTGAGTGGTTCGTTTATTGCAAATTTTCTGTCCATATCCAATATACCCTCATTTTCCAGTGGCGATCTAAATTTGCCGACCTTCATCCTGAACGCACTCTATTACAGGACCTACCTATTTTATTTATGCATGAAATATTTGCCACTGGCAACCAACAATCAATCATTTAGAATAGGCCGTTTATATATAGATTAAAAAAACTCAGGTTTCAACTCCCTCGGACAAAGTTTCCCTGAGATGAATTTTGCTATTTTTAATGTCCCTTTTGGCCATACACCTCTTCAGTTGTTTCGGTTCTTATATTTACTTGGCTTCCAGATATTCTGCTTTGAGCGTTCCGGATGTAGGTAAATACAGAAAAGCGCTTCGGACGTATGCAGTCAAGTGTTGTTTAAATTTTTATTGGATATTCCATTCACTTCAAATGCTTTTTAAAACGGTCTTTAGCACCGAGTACAGGGGATTCATAGTCTTTTCAATTCAATCTCATGCTAACTTTGTAGTTACAGTCAATAATAAAATGATAAATACATATTACAGAGGCGAACTCATGAGTTTTAAAACTAGGGATAAGAAAACAATTGAAGAGGTGTATTGCCAAAAGGGACATTAAAAATAGCACAATCCATCTAAGGGAAACTTTGTCCGAGGGAGTTGAAACCTGAGTTTCTTTATAATTTATATATAAACGGCCTATTTTAAATGATTGATTGTTGGTTGCCAGTGGCAAATATTTCATGCATGTCCAGGACGATAACAAATTAACAATAAATACAATAGGTAGGTCCTGTAATAAGAGTCCGTTCAGGATGAAGGTCAACAAATTTAGATCGCCACTTGAAAATGAGGGTATATTGAATAGGGACAGAAACTTTGCAATAAACGAACCACTCAAAGAGTTGTTGTTACGGTTCGTAACGTGCAGAGAGCGTGGCACTCTCTCTACACGCCCCATTCTAACTAGACGTGGCTGCGTACTTGTATTTTGCTCAAAGTTGATTGTCGCACGATAACTTACAAAAGTGCAAATAACAAATACGGAACTATCCCTTATTTCAAAAATCGAATATCCCGTTTCCTTTTATTCGCTATTTAAAAATAGCAGTAATCACAAAGTCGACAAGTAATTTCTGCATATTGTTCATTTAGTTAGAGAATCAAAGTGTGTCAAAATCAGGTCTTACTAATTATTTTGTAGACTTGAAGAAACATATTTCTCTTTTTCACCCTGTAGATCAAACAAAAGAGGGGCGAATAGACAAACAATAGTACACAAAACACAGCATAGAAAACTAAAGACTGAGCAACACGAACCCCACCAAAAACTGGGGGTGATCTCAGGTGCTCCGGAAGGGTAAGCAGATCCTGCTCTACATGTGGCACCCGTCGTGTTGCTCATGTTATTACAAACCCGGTAATAAGTAATTCGGTAGGTCACAAGTTATCCTCTTGTTTTATAATTTTCATTATATTTAGTTTTTTTCAGAAAATATTGTTTTCGTTTTGATTTGTTTTGGTAAATTTCATTTTGTTTCCTTCCATTCTTATTCCGTTTCGCACTTGTAACAGTTATCCACATTTTAGTCCTTTCCCCCTTTCCTATATTTTAATCAATAATAAAAAATTCAAACTTTCAAAAGCGAAATGATCAAAACTGTACGTTCAGTTTAGTATTTTTAAAGTTTGCTTAAATATCTAAACTATTAAATTTTAAAACGAAGTTTATAATTTTAAAATTTTAATTATTTGGTGAAATTTTAAAAATTTTAAAAGAATAAAAAAAATTGGAATTTTGATATTTTAAAACTTTGATAAAAAATCCAAAAAATTAAAATTTGAAAACTTTTTGAAATTTTGAATTGATAGTTGTTACACGGTCCTCAGCGCTCTACCCGACTGAGCTAATATAAAAAAGTACTTTCCTAGCTCAACCGCTTACGGCTATCTAAGTATAAACAAAAAGATGTGGTATGAGTGCCAATGAGACAACTATCCATCCAAGTCACAATGTATAAAAAGTTAGCAATTATAGGTCAAAATACAGCCTTCAACACGGAGCCTTGGCTCACACCGAACAGCAAGCTATCAAGTGTCTAGCTACTACTCAAGGGAAGCAATCCCGTCACACTTCCCCACCTGAAGAGTCATCATGCCATTATCACTCTCACAAAAACATTAACTGGCTAGATATCCTCTCTAACCACCGTTGAGTTTGTTTTTTTGTTTTTTTTGTTTTTTGTTTTTTTTTGTTATGGTGTTTCGCGCTACACAGGTTTAAGTAAACTGTGTACAAGGTTTTGTGGACTATTGTTTGTCCGTTCGTCTTTTTCTATTGGTCGTGGTGTTGACTTATTCATCGCTCCTGAGATAGTAGTTCTCTCCCTTTTTCTTTAACACCTGCACGCTACACTGTATTGCTTACATGTTTTTCAGGATACAATATGATTGATAGGTAGATCCTATGTCCAAGCTTTTGTCAGCGTATTTTTACCGATGGCGCATCGTGTGTAATTTCTTCAAGCAAATTGTTAGTGTCAATTAAGAGTATTGTTGATTTTTACTGTAACAGTTGCTCTATTTAAATTGAATTATGAGATTTAATATTATTAATATTTGGTCATTTTCTTACGGTTTTTTTCCTTCCAAGCTGGTTAATAAGTACAGAATAGACCGCTTGTATTCCTTCAAGCGATTTACAATTATGAGATTTTTTTTATTAAATTGATCACTTCACAACTGTCACTGCATACAAATAAAAATAATAATTTATAATATGCAATAATCATCCGCATAAGAGCTATACATTAAATAGAATCGGGACAACTAAATAATCACTTTTAACTGTTAAACTTGTACTTAAATATTCACATAAACATATCGTTTATACATATGCCTTTGGGCAATTTTTTAACATATTCAAAATGCAGGCTTTCAATTATTAGACGTTTATTGAATATTTTAAATGATTCGTTTTTTTTTTATACTAATCATATCATGTCAAACGAATTTTGAATACTAACACATACTATTCAAGAAGCAGTTTAGATTCACTGTATAACAAGTTCTTAATAACATGCAGATCATGCAATGCAAAAAGCGTTAGTATAGCTCTCATCACTTAAAACTTAGTCTATACCAATGTAGGTGACCTAGCGGCCTAGTTAAAGCCCTCATCAGAGCTCACTGAGTACATATATGCCGACTTTAAATGAAATACTTACTTACATTGTACTTATTTACACCTAACAGGCAATTTTACCAATTTACTCTCACTTTTAATGTCAATTCTGAATATTTAACTGAAAAATTTGGTAAATTTTAGGAAAAAGGGGTTGCAACTCCCTCAGGCAAAGTTGACCATAAGTAGTTTAAACTTTTCTCTTAGACCTTTTATAGTTATACATGTATATAGTCCTTAATACACCTTTCGTGCCCAAATATTTGATCTGAACTTTCCGGTTGACGGTAAATCAAGACTTGTGCATCAACGTTTAACTTTAATGGCAAAACGTGGCACCATAGATTATAGTAATTACTTATGAGTGTCCATGCAACTATTTATTTTCACACATTGTTTACATAATCATGTAACAGAATATTACTTTTAAATACACACTGTATCCGTATTTTTGGACCGCAAAGGTACACTGAGGTGCAGACATATTGGCATGTGGGACATATTTCCTCTCCCGTTTGGTATTAAAACCCATGCTAGATATGGACGTCCGTTTGATTGGATGTGCGGGATGTATAAATACACAGCCACGTTCGGTCATAATGGTAACGTTTAATCCGACGCTAAGCGTAGGGATATTGCCACGCTCAAAGCACCTTAAAGAACCTTGCATCAACTCTTTAAGGGATGCGTAGGAGGATTGTACCAACAACAAATGTTTTGATAACTATTCAATTCAACGTGTCCTCAATTTCAACTTGCACTTCAAATTTCCCGCCTTTTTAATCCCAGTCGACCCTCACCCAAAGCAACGTATTCAAGTTATTGTTAATGTGTTCTCGTCTTTAATATTCATGACGTGTTTGCAACTGGACTTAAAGCAAACAAAAATCAATCTATTAATCAATTATTAATTTTAAATTGCTTGAATATTTAGAAAATGTAAAGACTCTTGCAGGTTGCATTTTTTTAACTTCAGATGTTTGTGAGAGAAAAAAACTGCAGTGCGTATATTTGAACCACCATTCGATTAAAGTCGTCTTTTCAGTTTACGTGCGCCATCATGATTTGGTTGATCATGCAGTAGGGAATATCTGTATCACATGTTCCATTTGTTGCAACCACATTCCCGTCCATCTTTCCTCGATTTTAACATAACCGAATATGAATTTGTAACTTTATTTTCGCTGATCCTTAGCAACACGACGGTTGGTACTTGTAAAACATGAACTACTTTCACTTCTGAAGACACTTAATTCACCCCGGCTTTTGGTGGGGTTCGTGTTGCACGATTGTTAGTTTTCAGTGTGGCGGGTTTTTAGACATTCGTTGTATGAAAGAGGCTATATAATATATCTTTATAAAATAAAATGGCAAAGTGAACACTTTTTACTTATGATGCATTTGTTTGTATGTTAGTTTTGTGTGTGTGTGTGTGTTTATTGTTATTCTTTTTCAGTGAAGGTGTGCATCGTAAAAGAAAAGATTCTTAATTCATATAAAACGGACAAGGATAGTGGAATTGTGAAAATAATATAAACTTTTTAATTTGAAAGATTATTCCATATTACTTCCTGTTTGTTGTCGTTAACTTTTTGTACATTACTGGAAAACAGAACAAAATGACAAAGGTTGACCATTTTTTTCTACACGCGTACCAGTTTTACTCGGAATAATTTAACGTTACATAAAAATACGTCGCAAAAATGCCCATGACAAAACAGGTCAAAAGAACTAGGCATACCAAATAATTTCTGTCATATATTTCTTTGATTTTATTTTTATCATTTTGTACAGTTTACATCATGCATGTCACTCATGTAAATGTAGGAAAAGAGGTTTATACCACAAAAAAGACACCAATGTGTTAAAGTCATCAATCTTAAACTATAGAATTAATATATTTTCATTTACTAATATGAAAAATCGGAAATGGGCAGACCGACTACAATGTCATCTTTAGTGCTTTTTTTTTTTTTTTTTTTTTCATTTGTAAAATCTATTTTATGTTCTTTTTATTAAAATAGTTTTTGCATTCGACACAAAAGAATTAAGGATTTCTAGAAGTGTCAATCTCTGCAAAACTTTTCCTCCTACTTCAGACAAAGACATTTTTGTTGAAATCTCTCTCTTTCTTTTGGCGAAATGTAGATATACTAGTCTTGTATCTGTGAAGTCGAGTTTGGATATTTCTCACCCATCCGTGTGCCCTTGCAACCCACCATTGCAAGGTATTGTTCTGAAGTTCCGTGTTAAACTCGTGTAACAAGCACTTATATGGAAATAAAACAACTATTACGCCTCAATTTTTTGTCCAAAGCATGTATAAGAACAAAGGGAGATGTTGGTATACATACGCCAATTAGACATCAACACAAATACATATAGAGGTCAACTTACATGTCTTCAGTAATAGTATGAACAAGTCTTTTTTTAGTGTCTATACAATATGTCCATGTGGTAAATAATAGCAGTAAATAAAGTACTTCCTTATTTAAACTGTTATCGACTAGGAAAAAGTTTGGCGAATATATGCAAGCTCTCCTAACATCAAACTCACAACGGACAGTTACATCTGTTTGCCTAAATAACTGTCATTTGAAAATCATCTACTGAAAACTATTTTCGGAAAAGATATCAAAAACAGACTTTGTTTATCATAATTATTTTTCGTTGATTTTTCTCTTTTTTCCTGTTTTTGTAGTGTTCGTTTGTTTGTATTGTTCGTTTTCTGTTTGTCTGAGGAAGTATTGAAGAATATACTGTAACAGCTCAATTCGACACTTGGTTTATTCTTGGTTATGTTGTTAAATATGGCTTATATGATGAGATGTGGTATGATTGCTAATGAGACAATTATCCATTAGAGTTAAAATGAATTAGTAGCAAGTAATTATAGGCCATCGTTCGGCCTTCAACAATGAGAAAAAAAAACCATATAGTTGGCTATATAAGGCCCCGACGTGAAAAATGTAAAACAATTCAAACGAGAAAACTAACGGCCTAATCTATAACGTAACAATTTACTAAAACACATGTGACAGACACGAATCAACGAAATTCACTATACTACAGGCTCCTGGCTTGGGACAGGCACATAAAGTGCACATAAGGAATTTGGCGAGGATAAACATGTGTGTGAGCGCTCAATTCTCTCCCTAACCTAAGGTAGTGGTTTAACAGTACAACTTAGGAACAAACTGTCAAAATCAGTTGCAATTGGCTTAACTCAAAAGGTTGGTACGGGGCACAAAAACCAATAAAAAACCACAAAGTACCGAAATAAGAGTATACGCTGTTACTGAAAGCTAGATCAAATTACAACTAACAAAAAAAATGTTCTCCCAGATAAAGTATCAATCAGTACACATCCAACGGGTTAAGTGAAAAGACGTCATAAACAGTCTGAGAAGCGCATGACATTGTGCAATGCCAAACTATGAGTTAACAGTATCGACAGGATGTAGTATCACGAGTTCGCGTAACTCCACATATATAGAAATATGTATTGAGTTAAGTTTTAATTTTTCAAAAAACAAAATCAAGGTTAGTACAGATAAAACAATTTAAATTGATAACCTTTAAGAGTAAGTTTATTCCGAGTATCAGTTAGTTTACATTGATCGTGTCTAATTTTAAGGGCTTTATAAACAACATCACCGTAACAATAAGAATGTGATTTTCGGAATTTGTTGAAGACAACCAGTAACTGTAAAGATCAAGAAATAGTCATTTCAGCGCTGTTCCCGTTACATGTGGTTATTATTATTTAGACCATTTTTATTAGTTATTTGATAAGACCACCCGTTTAAATAGACAAGTCTTCCATCAAATATCTTGTTGGTGCCTGCAATGGTCTTAATGAACGTTATAGTGTTATCAGACAACGAATGAGAGTACTTGTGGGAAGATCACATCAGTTTCTTGTAAGCTTTATTGAAAAATAAAGAACTATTCAGGACATGTTGTAGCAGTAATCAGTAAATATCGAATAGTATTGCTAAGTCAATGCTTGTGAATTTTTTTAATCATCAGTAAATAATTTTCAGTGAGCTTCATGATCTGTAATAACATTTTTTCTTTAAATTTAAGTTAATTTGTCAGTATAATTATATCTTTGAAAATTGTCACACGTCACTTTTTCCTACTGAAACACACACAAACAAACAAAATTAACGATTTTTGGGGTTAAACTTTCATTTTGTTACAAATTGCAGAACCGTTTAGTCTCATATTGAAACCAAACCAACCAAAACGTTTTGAGGGATTATTGAGGGACTTTATTTTTTTATTTGTTTTAAAGTATAGTATACAAATGTATCGTCTCAATTGAAAATCCCAGTTTGATATCAACTAAGTACGATCCGTGTTGATCGCTTCACCCAAGTTCCTTCTTTTTACACATTTATGACATAATACAACTATAATAAACAATTTACTATCCAGTTAATATGTCAAAATTGACAGGTTCACTAACAACAACAACATTCACATAAAGGAGTTCGAACAAAATGTTCTTTTCTTTACCTTTGAATAAAATGGCATCTTTGACATATAATGACGCCATCATTGTGGTTCAAATGTTTAATAACTACATCAAACAAGAAAACATGAAAACAATTTTCTAAAGTTATCTTAAAGTAAAATCATATGATATTAGGATTGGAATTCGACAAAGATGTCCTTCCCCATCCTCTTTTTTCAGATACTTAGCAAATACTATTTTAAAAGAAAGACCTTGTGCATATTATTGCAGATGCGGATCGAACATTTTGAAAAAGTGGTTGCCCAAGAACAAGGCAACATTAGGAGTGGGACTTATAAAAATCCTATGTATTAACCATATATGTAGCTCCATAAAGAGGGGCTAACTCCACGTCTGTATTGTTTCCATCCATTGCTTTGCTATGGACAAATATTTATTATGAAATTAGTAGGTTTATTTGTAAATCCAGTGGTCCCTTGTCATGTGTTTAGTCACTATCCATGGATGTTAAATTTCAAGTGTAAGGAAACCAATTAACCAAATTGTAATCAAATTTCCATTTTTCCATAATAAAATGTTGAAGCCTACACCTAAATACATGTAACTGTTGTCAATATTTTTTTCGACGTTTCCTGTATTTTGCTTACATTTGAATATTGTGATGGTAATGACAATATAGTTCCTTTCGTAAGTGATCACGTGACACTAGATGAGAAACTTATGTCTACAAGTTGGTTCTGTCGCACATGATGTATTGCCATTTTACATGTGCCTGCGGATAAATACTGACAACCTTAAGACAAGGGATCATACTAAACGGGCAAAATAAAGACATTTCCACGTTAAGTTAACAGATGTATTGAAAATGGAGGGCATACGGATATCATTTTCTGTTATTTTTCTTATTTCTGTATGGACTGTAATAACTGATCTCAGCAATGCTCATCAAGGGTGAGTAGAGTCTCTATAATGGCTACTAAGGCTATTGTACCAATGATTTATGATGTCAAGTAATTTACAAAGTGAAAATAGTTTATCAAATCTACTATCAATCGGTAAACTCAAATGACAAAGCTAAACGGCCATAGACAGATGCATGTCCATAATTCATCTGCCAAAAAATAAGGAAATGTTGTTTGATTGCCAATGAGAAAACTATTATCCGGAGGACGAGTACGTAAACAATTATAGGCCGCACTGTACGGCATTCAACAATGAGCAAAACCCACTCATTTCAAATAATTTCGTTTTATCGTCATGCAAATTTGAACCTTCCACCAGTTCTTGCACCCAAACACCAAAACTGGGGTGTTCATCTCTATACTTGCTTTAACATTAGAGCGTGACGTTCTTTCCAAAATGACTGCTGTAACAGCCGGGGATCGAACCCGGCACCGATCTACCAACTCCTGTACATAGCTTATTTAATGTCAAAAAGACAATCACAGAAATGCGGTGGATTTAAAATTTAAAAAAATGAGATCTTGTAGTGTTCAGTCATAGACCTGTCATAGAAATTAGACGCAATGAAAATGGAAAACAAAAACTAGAACAGATTCATTATTTTCAAGATGAATCGCTTACGGTTTCATAAAACCAAGTTTAACCCACCATTTTCCTTGGAAAATGCCTATACCAAGTCAGGAGTATGACAGTTGTTTTCCATTCGTTCCGTTGCTTGACATAGTTTAATGTTCGATTTTTTCAGTTTTTATGGACTTGCCTCTTTTTGAAGTCGACATTTTTGTGAATACATTTATCATGGTTACATTGTGTGAGTTCTTGAACAAAAGCATGGTACTATATGATATAAATTTCATCGATAATGATAGTACCAACTTATCGATTCGCAAGGAGTACCGCTTATATAACTCCCCTGAAATAGTTTAATCCATCTATAGTTAATATGTATTTAACTAACATTTCAAAAACACTATTCAACATTTTATTTATTTGCGTCTCACCTTAAGCATACAAAACACAATACAATCATAAAAGACACATTTTTTATACGCGAACACACCGATTTACTCACTATAGAAATTGTCGCCATAGTGTGAACTATATAGAGTAATTTCATTAATACTACATCAATCGATTAAAATTCACACACAATATACTAATACGATATGTTTACTGTGTCTTTTTAAACACCATGACGACAACTAGACTATTTATTGACATGTAATTTGATATATCTTCTGAAAATGTCTCAAGATATTTTCATTTACTTGTAATACGTTGGCGAATAACATGTTTAAAGTTATGTTCTCGTTCCATCATTGAAGTGCATTTACCTTGAAAATGTATATATATATACTTAAAGTAGAATTTACCAAACAAAAACTAGTAATAGATTTTACCGGTGTACAGATTTTGTTTTGATTGATATCCTCTTTACGCATTTAAAGAATTAATAAAGTTGAAGTCTATTTTGTTCTGATGCAAGAACACATGTTTTCATATGCTTAGACATGATTGATGAAAACTTAAAAGAGAGGCGAAGGATATCAAGGGACATTCAAACTTATAAGTTGAAAATAAACTGACAACGCCATGGCTAAAAGAGAAACAGACAAACAGACAAACAACAGTACACAACATAGAAACCAAAGTTCACTTCAGTTTCTTTATCATTTAGAAGATAAAAAAATCTGTGTAGAGTGTATCAACACATCAGTACACTACTTCGAAATGAAAATTAACACTTTTCAAATTTCGTGCGTTCGAAGCGCTTTTCTGGATTTACCTTCATCGGGAACGCTCAAGCCTTAACATTCGAAAGCCAGGAATGCGTAAATACGCTGAAACGTTTGAAGCTTTATGACAAAATTGGACCTAAATAGAATAGTCAAATTCATCTAAAATGAATTTTGCATGAGGAATTGGAACCTTAGTTTCTTAATAATTTCTTAATTTGTGAACGAGGAATTTAAATAAGTATATGTTATAAATGATGCAGTATCGAAGTACTGACTACTGAGCTGGATTATATATTCAAATGAGAGTCTATCATCAAAAATGAAATGCCATTTGTAATGATAATTTACTTGCATTGGGATTTATAACACTAGTAATGTAAACAGTGGATACTGTCATTTTAAAACACTGTGTTCAATATTTTGCTATTACAAATCCAATTCCAAGATATCATGTTGTGAAAATCAAATTTACTATAGTTTTTAATATATTATCGTTTCCTAAACTTTTTTTTTTTTTTTTACATGTAAATCATAAAAAGTATACCATGAAACATATGTACTAACAACTAACGGACATGTAACAAGAAATCCCCATATACGTACAATGTGTATTACATAATTAATAATGAGACTAGGATAATTTAGTAGGAATATGCATTATTCATGAGACATTTGTCGTTTTATTTAGTCTTTTGTTTAATTGTCTTAATATTTTGTGGGGAGGTCAATTAATCATATTTTTTGGGGAATATTTCATTTTCTTTATGTTTTCAAGTCAAAATTTATAAATGTAAACCATTATAGGTCAAAGTAATATTTCATTTAGTGTAAAACTTAATTTATAGTTTACTTAAGAATAAATAACTCCCGACCCAGGACAGGCGCAAACAAATGCAGCGGGTCTAAACGTTTCAATGGTACCAAACCCTCACCCTTTTCCGAAACAACAGTGTAACATCACAACACAGAAAAACACACTTAACATATACTAGTTTGGCCAATTTATTTATCTACGGTGTTTTAAACCCTAAGGTTTTTTTTCTTTCTTATGGGATTATGTTGTTATTGCTGTTTTCAATATCATTTCTGCTATTAAAGTTTTTACAAAATGCTGCCAAAACTTTTGCTATGAATCCAGTTTAAACTGACTTCCAAGTCAACACGATGAAGTAAAATAAATGTATATTATTACATTTTACGCCCATTTATGTTCGTTTTATAAAAAAACTTGACTTTTCATGCAATGGCTGTGTTAAGAATGACGGAACACAAATGACAATACAGAGTTTCTTGGTTCACAGGCAAAAAATCTATCTATCATTAGATGACTATAAATATAAGATTTCTTCCCTAATAAACATACAACTACTACATTTTGCATAACTTGTATACATATTTCAGAAGAACGTGACATCAACTAAACATATTTTGTTTTCCTTTTACATGATCTAACTTCTTATTTGCATCATGTACTAATCATTAAAAAATATGTGAATTTACGTCAATTGAATAAAAATAAAACCCATGTAATAAAAGGTGATTTTATCACTAGGCATGTCAAGTAAAATTACACATTGTATCACAAACGTGTTGGTCCAATGCTAAACTGACTATTTGTCCACTCTAGTCCCTCTGACACGCATACAGGTTTTAAGGTCTGGACGTAATTTATAACTAGATGTCTTTGGAATTACAGTAGTGAGGATACATGTATAGCATAAGATTTACAACTGACTATGCACCAGACCTACTCAGTTTGGAGTTGATGCGAATTTGACTTATTTTAACTCAAAGTTTGCTTCTTTTTCTTCAAGATTTCGAATATTTGAACTGACAGCAGTATATCACCTTCATATGTGACCTATTTTGAACTCTGTAATGTAAACATTAATATCGATTGGTCATAAAAACCAGGAACTGTATGTTGCAATAAACCCCCAGGCAAAACTGATCTTAACCAAAATATTTCTTATTCATTCTTATCGCTTTAGTCCTTCCTAATAGTGCATTTTCAAACTAGCGATTTTGGTTCCAATTTTTGAATATTTCAACAAAGGGAGACAACATTTAAATGGGACTCTGCTATAAGTTCAAACCGTATTGAAGGAGCCTGTTTTATTGAACGTTAGCAGTAAAAGTTTTCATTCCGTAACCATCTATTTTGAAATCCCCTTTTTAACCATAAATGTGGTGTTTTCAAATCTCGCATAATAGATGATGTTCTTCTCATTAGCTTGCGTAAGGCATTGGCCTATCTAAGAGTTGTTTCCCTTTGCAAAAAAAATCTAAAATTGAAAATAAAAGTCGGTGATTTAAACCTAGAATATTAGTAGAAAATAATTTGTGATAAATATGTCTGGAATACGCCTTACACTAGGTACGGTATATCGTAATTTCTTATTGAAGTATACATTTTAGTGCCTGTGCCGTCAAGAGCCTGTAATTCAGAGGTTTTCGTTGGTGGCTGTCTGCCTTATTTGTTTTTCGTATATTACGTTTAGCATTATCAGATCGTTGTTTTTTTTTCGTGTTTTTTGTTTTTTTGTTTTTTTTTTTTTTTTTTTTTTTTTTTTTAATTTGTTCACATTTTGTCATGCAGTGGCTTTTTATAGCATACTATATTGGTTTGATCGTTGTTTTAATAACCGTGCAGTGCCCTATAGAATAACAGTTTCTTGAATCCTCGTGTTTTGTTCTCTGGTGGATAGTTGTCTCATTGGCAATTATACAACATCTCCTTATTTTTACCTTTTAGAACCACATATTTATTTAATAAGACATCCATATTAATTTATTTCACATTTTCCTCATCTCGAATCTTTCAAATAACCGTTTGCATTGATAAATGAATGATGAACGCTTAATTACAACAACAACATACATCACATCATTAATAACACTAAAAGAATAATAACGATTCTCTCCAGCCTTATATGTTTTATGTTTTTGGTTGTATTTTTTATGCATCTCGTGTATATTAGGAAAGGGATTAATAAAAGAACAATCAATCCGACTTTTACTAATCATTTTCATAGTAGCCACTAGAGGAATATGTTTTATAATATTATCAATCACTAACCACCTTCAATCAAGTTAACACAAGGTGGCGATAATAAAAAGTATTGTCTTTATTCAGGTAGTTTATCTGATCAAACAACTATATATAATGCATGTTTTTATGTCTATTATTTGTGTCGGCGGTGCAGGTGTAGTTGATGTTTTTGGTACTAATGTTGTCATTAAATAACAATTCATTCTTTGTAAACAATATTCATGGCATACATCATTAGCCGTAAAGTGACAATTTTGGGTGGAATACCATTTGCATAATAGTATTATTGTATTCAACTACTAATTGAATTAATATTTGAATAAATAAGTGACTATCAAGAAATTCAGTTAACTATGCAATTTTACTAGAAATATTATAAAAAAGTTGCAAATCTCTCAGATAAAATCAGACTATTATACTAAAATAGTCCCAGTCTAGACACGTGGTCTCGAACCTTCCTGAATGAAGGTTGTTTCAAAAATAATTGTCTTACATCGCTTTAAAAAAATCAATCATATTATAACATTATCATATTTAAATCATTACCCGACAATCAATATCCAAAATATAAGAAAAGATAATAAAACGTATAACCCTGACAAATTCCTGAACCCATTATTATTGTCGAATACTGAACCGGACACGTTTGAAATACAATTATATTTGATTCAGAAGTGAATTCATCTTTAAAATTGTAACTGCGTTTGGTCACAAAAATATCGTTTACTTCAAAATGATAAGAAGGCATTATACTGTTTAACACGCATTTGTTGTAGGACAAGAGGTGTACATTTCAGGTTAATAGCCCTAAAGGTGAAATAATACAAGTTACAAGGATCTTCTATGTTTAAAAGTTAATAATGTATATATTGGATTTGTATAACTAACCTATTAGGTTCTTAGTTTTATAATCTTTGTAAACATATTGATATGATGTTTTACCCAAATTTTCAGTATATAATTATTTTATTTATTATAATGCTACTATTATTTTGGATACTGAGTAATCGGGATAATACAATATAATCATCGAATGTACATACTAAGAAATATGTTAAGATGTATTAAATGCAAGATTACAAACAAATATATTCAAAGAAGTGGGCCAATTTCCCCTAAATATGTTTCACACAAAGAAATATGTTTTATGTCTTTAAATCCGTTTACTAAACTTCTAAGCATAACAGCCATTCGTGTGTACTTTGAAGTTTTATTGATATAATGATGTAACTTTAAGTATATGACCAAATTACGGATGCCCAGAACATCAATTTTGATAGAGTTAGCAGACTTTTAGTCTTGAAAGGAAATTTTTTAACCAAACCTAAATTCTATCCGAAGTAAAGCTCTTTATTGTCTTTTAGATGCAAACTATTTATGTTGGTTATAAATGTCATTCGGGGTAAAAGAAATAAATAATCAAAAGCCTAAAAAATTGCAGTCATTCAATTTGTATCAAAACTGTCTTGAACAACAACAAGTAGTGCTCAATAACATTTTGATTTTATGTACATTTTAAAGAATTGTGAAAAAATCATTAAATATGCGTTATACGTCAATGAGATATAGCAATGCACTGGCATAAATTACCAAAAAAATCTAAAACTTATAAAATGAAGTATCTGTACAATATATTACTTAAAATATAGAAAATAAGCTGCACATAATCTTTGACAATTTATAGTCTCGGGAAATGTTATGGGATCAATAAATGAATATAATTCTTATATACATGCATAAAAAAAACTAACATATGTATTTAAAAACGAAAATATAAAGTGCGCCCTTTTTTTTATTAAACGAACGTTATTAGCATCCAATAGTTCAAAATACGGGTTCATCCCAAATGGTTGTGTCATAGGTTCTTTTTTACCTCGATAAATGTTTAAAATTAACAATACCAAAGACATGAAACAGATAACATGTGACTGAATTACTATAAAGAAAAACATATCAATATGTCAACTTTACACAAATTCTATTAGAAGAATTGTATGATACACTGTAGATGTGTCTCAATTGTTTATTGGTTTCTTTTGCCAATACATTTTTCAACGTCTTCTTTTCATTTACATAATTGTAAACAAAGCTTTAACTGACGACATAGATGTTTTTAATTTGGATGTTCACACACTAACATATAATAGATTTTTACCTTGTGTGTGTAAATTAATCATTTCAAATAATATCTTATCGAAAGAGACACAATGACAGTTCGGGCCAATGTACATCAGTTTTGACAGAAATATGATTTCCGACAGGAAGGCCATAAACTCTAGTTTATTCCTGGTACACACCACCAAACTGTCAGTAACGTCTCCTGCTCATTCATGAATAAACAATTACAATACCATTATTTCATTGGATTTGTTGTACGAAACATCGAGTACTGTTCCATTGCAATTTGCACGATTTAAGTACACCGTAATAACTTTAATACAGCGAGTTGTTATAGAAATGAATAAAACAAATATGGGGTACCAGTCAATGAGACAGCAACCAAACGATAAAAATAAACAAAAGACATCTATTGGATGACAGTTTAAAACAATAGACAGAAATCTATAGTCTCAAGTCTATTAATAAAATTATAACCCCACCAAATTATATATGTGCCTGTCTTAAGTCAGGGTGCGGCCGCAGGTTGCATTTGTCGTTACTGTATATAACTTTTGGGGAGTTCATTGTTTTGTAAATAAATCTCTTGGTTTTCTCTTTTGAATTTTTTACATTTTGTCATGTCGTGGCCTTTCATAGCTTGGTATGGTGTATGGGTTTTGCTCATGGTTGAAGGCCATACAATTACCTATAGTTGATAACATCTGCGTCATTTGGTCTCTGGTAGATAGTTGTCTCAATGTCCATCATACCACATCTTATTTTTATATAAATTACAATGTATGAAGCTCCAAGAAGATGTAAATAATTTAATAGAAACTATCAAAGATCCGCCATCAATATCTTATTCTCCAAATTACCAAAATATACTACACAAGACAACCACCGACAAGGTTCTTTACTTGAGACAGGCGTAGAAATATGTGCCGAGATTGAACTATTTCTTTTTTTTTCAAAATTCAACTTACTCCCTTTTAATCTCGATCAACTGGCCAACAAAAGATACATAATAAACTCATCATAGATATCAAAATAAAATTGTGTACGCCAGACGCGCGTCTCGTCTACAGAGGACTCATCAGTGACGCTCGAATAAAAAAAAAACCCGAACATACATCTTCTCTGTTAGCTCCTTTAGTAGTTAAAATAAATACTGATTAATCAGTCAGAGAAAAAAAAACATAAAATTAAAAATTCTCCACAATCTTAGTCTTATAAAAATTAGCTTTCGTTACATTTAGTTTCGATACACAAGTTTTCTCTATTCAGTGAAAAAAGAACATTCAAGATTTCCATATTTTTTTTAAACACTCAAGCACAGATATTACATCACATTCACACGTTAGAATGACGAAACACACAGATACATCACGAACTATTAGTATCTACATGTACGCAATTACATATGTATGAAAATAACATGTTTCAATGAGCTATACATCGAGTAAAGCACTATTTTTTTTTATTTTAATCTTAAATAGAGGGGATGGACATAAATGACTTTCAAGTGAAAAATTAAACATCTTAATTGTGACTATTTTCAAATGCGTCCAAAAACCGCATTACGTCAGTATTTGAACTGTAAAACTCTACGAAAGAAAAAATAATTCGTCCAAAGATAAGCTAAATTGAGTGGTTGTCGTTTGCTACTTTTTATCATATTTGTTTTCGTTTATTGTTTTGTTCCATTTGTTCTGCTGTTGTAATGTTTTACCACTTTTCAAGGCTGGACGCCCTAACATGTTTAACCCCGCCACATTCTGTATGTGCCTGTCCCACATCAGTAGCCTATATTTCAGTGGTTATCGTTTGTTGCTGTATATCATGTTTTTCGTTTATTGTTTTGTACGTAAATCAGGTCGTTTGTTTTCTCGTTTAAATTGTGTTACTTTTGTCATTTCGGGGCCTTTTATAGCTTGCTATGCGGTATGGGAATGTTCATTGTTGACGGCCGTATGGTGACCTATTGTTGCTAACTTCTACACCATTTTGTCTCTGGTGGAGAGCTTCTCATTGGTTATCATACCACAAATTCTTATCTTTTATTAAGATTGCACTTTTGTTTTCTGTAAACACGTTGAACATTGTTTTCCTAATTTATAGCCGATACATTTGTATGTAAATAGCCGTTAACGAGACAAACAATTTCTATAGTGAGTCACTTCAGTAATTAATTCCTGGGTTGTTCTTTCTTCTATCCATCAATGTAATGGAATAGTTTTACTGTTAATACTTTGATCATTGTCTAATGCATAATACTTTATTCTTATATTATTAACATCTTTGATTTTACGACTCCACATGTATTTATCTCTTTATTTATTTAACCCCATTTTACTGCAAATTGACGGTTTCATAAAATGGTGAATGATTTGAAATAATAAGTTTTCTATTTTTAGTAATGGATAGCCTAAGTTGTATTTGGAAGTATTTTGGAACTTTTTGTTTTCAATGCTCTTGTTCTTCATATTTGATTTGGCCTTTTATGAGTCTTATGTAGACGAAACGTGTAGGGCGCACACAATTATAAGCCTGGTATCTATGATGAGTATTTAGAAGAGAAGCGATGATTTTGTTTACATCTGTACATGCGATCTCAAATTAAAAAGATATAAGAAGATGTGGTATGAGTGCCAATGAGACAACTCTCCATCCAAGTCAAAATTTATAAAAGTAAACCATTATAGGTCAAAGTACGGTCTTCAACACGGAGCCTTGGCTCACACAGAACAGTAAGCTATATAGGGCCCCAAAAATTACTAGTGTAAAACCATTCAAACGGGAAAACCAACGGTCTAATCTATATAAAAAACGAGAAACGAGAAACACTTATGAACCACATCAACAAACGACAACTACTGAACATCAGAGACCTGACTTAGGACAGGTGCAAACAAATGCAGCGGGTTTAAACGTTTTAATGGTACCAAACCTTCACCATTTTTCTGAAACAACAGTGTAACATCACAACATAGAAAGACACACTATAAAATATCACCTGAAATAGCTTAACCCAATCAAAGGACATATTAACACCATTGAACATACACTGAACAAATAAATTTGACCTATGATACAATGTAAATACAAAATAAATAAACTAAGGAAAATAATAAAAGTAACATGTTATATCGGTATGAAATGTTAAACAATTTAAGAAAAACAATATGCTTGAACAAAAATATCAGCCATTTGCAATAACTTTAAACACAGGTAAATGAAAATAATTTTGTTATTAGTATACGTGTACAGTTACAATAGAGAAAGGAAATATTTTTACAAAATAAATAATTTTGATGTCCATAGCACGAAGTGGAAATTTATATTAGTACCAAACACTTATCAAATTAAAACGCTATTTAGAGACAATAGACGTTTTTTTACTTTTGTACATTCGATTTCAAATTAAAACCCTTTCTAAAGGAGAATCGAAGATATTTTTTTTACATTTGTACATTCGATCGCAAATTGAAACCCTTTCTAAAAGAGACATACATGAAAGAAATTGGCAACAAGGCTCTTCTACGTCATTTTGTCTCTGGTGGAGAGTTGTTGCATGGGATATTATAACACATCTTCTTATTTGTATATCATATCTTCATACTTTGGCCAAAACTATATTAGACACTGTAAATAGCGAAAATGATTGCAAAATAAGATCTACAAATAAGTTAACATTACCGAAGTCGTCAGTAGACTCCTTATTGGAGTTATTGGTGATTTACTTTTGTGTTTTCACTTAATATCTTGAAAAATATATTCAATAGATAGACTGAAACTTGAACAGCAAAAGATGGTCATCAAAATCAGATTTACAATTAGTCAAATGAATGAAATTGGCAATCCACTCCTTACAGTAGTTGTTGCCTCCTAAATGACAACACAAAATACAGAACACTAAAATTTTATTCAATAAGGAAGGGCATTTTTGTACCTAAAATTGAAACAATTAGTATATTTTTTAATTTCATTTAAACATCATGTTAATTATGCTGATAAATGAATAGGGTGCTATATAACCTGGACACTTCGATTCAGAATATTCTATTCTGAAATGCATATGACGTCAGAATAATGTTGAAAGTTGTTAATTTGGTCTCATTTAAATGCCATTTTACATTATTTTTACTTTCCTCGCTTGCTTTTATTAATAACAACTATTGTTTTTAATGTTTATATTTGAGCGTTTCTTGTGAAGGTAAATCAGGAACAGCGCTTCGAATCAATCAAATTTACAAAATGTTATTTTCATTTTACTAATATTTTTTAGTAAATCAGTTATGAGCCAAGGTCTAACCCAAAAAGATATGTCACCCACATTTACATTCTTGTATAACCCCGGACACATTATTCTGACTCCGAGTCGTCCAGTCTTTGCTCTTACTCCTAAATGGCGCATGCTTTGTGGGAAAATAGCAAATACTAATGAAGAACACGGCCGGTGATCACACTCGATGCGATAAGATCTGTTTTGGACCACAGGAAAAGACCATAAGTGTTTTAAACTGCAGAATGTAGTCCAGGGAAATATAGTAGGGGTTATGTATATGTTGATCATTAGTATGGGCTAAAGTGGTTTGTCATGTCCCATTCAGCGTGAAATAAATCAGACTACGGTTCAAGCAATATTAGCCCAGTAGTCAGCACTTCTGTGTTGACATGAACTATCATTGATATGGTCATAATTATAAATTAACTGTTTACAAAACTTTACATTTATGAAATGCTAAGGCTTTTATACCTCAGGAATAGATGACTTTAGCTGTATTGGGCAAAACTTTTAGGAATTTGTGGTCCTCAATGCTCTTCGACTTCGTATTTTATTTGGCCTTTTTAATATTTTTTGATTCGAGCGTCACTGATGAGTCTTTTGTAGACGAAACGCGCGTCTGGCGCTAATACAAAATCTCAATCCTGGTATCTATGATGAGTTTACTTAATACAGATAGTTCAACGTTTATACAGTTAAACATGTTAAACACAATGATAGATTCTCTTATTGCGTAGATCTTACTATTATAATCAACCTTAACGTTTAGATGTTCAATCATTATGAAAAAAGTACTTAATCTTATATACATTACATTGCAAACAAAAAAAAAAGTCTACGATAATTCATTATAGTCACTTTTCCACACTATTGATATATCTATCAACATGATCAAAACGATCTGTTCAATCGTGCAAACGTCGCACTACATGTGTTCCTGGATAACACGGGGACGGTACTAACATGATACACCAAATTGTCTACACTGAAACACCTTTCGTACTACAACAGGCGAACAATGATAAAGGTAGAATGAAAATTTCAGGCATTGTTTTAGAATAAGGATAATTGTAATAAATGCGTATCTCTTTATGTTTATATACTGTATCAAAAGTTCGTAAACAGATTGATAATTATAATGAGAAAAACTTTTGGTAGGAATAATATTCAGCATTGACATTAATATTTCTAAATAGTGTAACAGTTCTTGGCAGAAGGTATTGGTTGGCCTATTATAACTGGCTATGCGGTATGGGTTTTGCTCATTGTTGACGGCCGTACGGTAACCCGTAGTTGCTAACCTGTACGTCTTTTGGTCTCTAGTGGAGAGTTATCTCATTGGCAATCATACCACATCTTCTATTTTTTTTTTATATTGGTGAAGGTTCTGAGTTCTTGAAAATTCAAAAGAGAAAGCACCACCTATAAAATAATTGAAATTAATCAATTGTTAAAAAACCTTATTTGTGACAATGTTATCAAGGTTTATCACAGCTTTTAACTGTTTATTACAGATTTAACATCTTATTTTATCTTCATAGATGCTTATACGTCAAATTGTATAAACAAGATGTATTTTCACAGTTAAGTGGATTTGTTTGACATGTTGTAAATGACTCACTCTTATCATCGGGGCTATCATGGGATGTTCTATTATAAGAACAAAATAGGAGAATCGAAAAGAGAAAAAAGAAAAAAAAACTATAAAGACATGACTGGAACCAAAATTATGTTTCTGAATTGACCATACGAATTTTACTATCCGAATCGCTCATTGTTTGCAAGTCGACTACTTCACTAAAAAGAAGAATTTTGACCAGAAAAGTTTTATGATCTCTTTAAGTCTTTGTTTGATATGATAAATATACCACATCTTTTTATTTGTATATCATATCTGCATACTTTGGCCAAAACTATAGTAGACACTGGAAATAGCGAAAATGATTAGCAAATTTAGATCTACAAATAAGTAACATTACCGAAGTCGTCAGTCGACTCCTTATTGGAGTAATTGGTGATTTACTTTTGTGGTTTATCTTAATATCTTGAAAAATTTAATTAATAGATGAACAGCAAAAGATGGTCATCAAAATCAGATTTACAGTTAGTCGAATGAATGAAATTATCAATCAACTACTCACAGGACTTGTTATCCCCTAAATGACAAATTGAACCCATTATTTCATTTTAACCTATTAATTTGAAAACTATTATGGATAGGCAGAAACTCTGCCTATCAGAAATCATCAACAAGCCAAGAGTTCGACCCAAAATAGTTTCCATTAAACACAAATGTTCTTTTTTGTATCAATTTTATGCAAAAATAATAGGTGAACGATACAAGTTCCTTGAACCCGCTAGTAAAGATTCCATCCTGCTGTTGTAATATAAAGGGAGACGTATCACCCGAAATATGTTTAGATATTAGGTTTTGCTTTTTGAATGTAGACACAAGGAGTATTACACAAACATTTCCAATTTCATTTTCAGTCAAATGATCGTTACCAAGCAGTCAATGGTCCAGGTACCAGAAAATAAAGATGAAAACAAATGCATGGCATTGTTACGAAGGACGGTAATTCGTAAAGAACTTTTGACCTACCCATGTTTCCATCCAGTTCCAGGTGTTGTTCCTGTTGTCGCACATCAAACGTAAGGTTTCTTTTATTTTAATTTATTTATTCCTTTTAAATTCTTTTTACGAATGAAGACGATAGGGGTATATACGTAAATGAGACAGCAACCTAATACACAAAAAAAATTTTAAGGTGATCATAGCCTTCCGGCCCAAAAAGGTGTTTGTCTTTTCTGAATTTTTGTTTTTTGAATAGGCTTCAACTTAGTACTTGAAGTGGCCTTCAATTTTTTTGATTCGAGCATCAATGATGAGTATTATGTAGACGAACTAAGTTAGAATAAAATTGTTCCTGTATTTTACTGAAAAAAATAGTTGATAGAGTCGAAAAAATGTTTGTTCCGAGAGAAAGAAAAAAAAAACATATCCCCCTAACAAAAGACAAATTGTTGGTGCCTTTGTCAATTTTGACATCTTTTCAATTCACTTCTATCTAGTAAAAAAGTGTCGATTTCTGTGTTCCTGCTTACAAAGAGGCGTTATCATTTGATAAAATCAAGTATTGATTATATTTTTGAAACCATCCTGTCAGCTATTGTTTACATTGCAACCTGCAAATATATATAAAAACCAAACTTAGTTAGCAAACACGGTATTCTACTATATTTAAGTGCAGATTTATTTTTTTCAATTTAGACCAATGGGATTAGTATGTAGAGGATACACTAACAGTCCCTCCACACAATATATACGATTACCTACATGTTGTCCAGGATTCCAACCTGATAAACATGGTCACTGTATACGACGTGAGTATTACACTAATGTATATTTCTTTTGGTGGGAGGTTATGTAAGCGCTAACTTAATCCCAAAAATATTTATCCCCCTTTTTTTTTTTTTTAATTCTATTTTATTTTTTATGCCCCACCTAGGGGCATTATGTTTTTCGTCTGTGCATCTGTGCGTCCGTTCGTCCGTCCGTCCGTCCGTCCGTCCCGCTTCATGTTAAAGTTTTTGGTCAAGGTAGTTTTTGATAAAGTTGAAGTCCAATCAACTTGAAACTTAGTACACGTTCCTATGATATGATCGTTCTAATTTTAATTAGAGTTTTGACCCCAATTTCACGGTCCACTGAACATAGAAAATGATAGTGCGAGTGGGGCATACTATGGACACATTCTTGTTGGTGTTGTTTTGTTTGTTGTTGTTTTTATTTGTTTATTGTTTGTTTATCTTTTTTTTTTTTTTGTTTATCTTTTTTTGGGGAGGGGTCATTTTCAATTCATTTCCTCAACGGTTTCTTTTTTTTCTTGAAAATCTTTGGCTATAAATGTACTTGCTCATTAATAGTTCATAAAGAATGCAATATAAAAAAAATTGGATTTCATTTTATTTTTCGACCTAATAACATTGCGTTTTAGAATAACTGAAAGTTCCAGAGATAATCATTCGTTTAATAGGCAATAAGTTGGTGCTTTACTGGATTTTCAAATAAATGAAATATTAGAGATGCAATGAGACAGAAACCCGACGTCACAAAAGCTATCAGACCAGAGTCTTATCGATATTTTACACTTGAAATTTAATTGAGTTAAACTAATTATTTGAGATCTAAACCATACTCTTTATTTCAGTGGAGTAAAATGTAAAAATATTGCACATAAACAATCAGTACAGGAAAAGCACTACATTTTTGTAACTAGAGTAATCTGTAATTGCGGTATACTTGATAAAACCAATGCACGGTCAATAAAAATAATAAACCGTATTAAAGTGAGGATCAGTTTTTGGTCCAAGAAATAAAGTTGTTGAGAGTTGTTCAAATTCGCACATTGTATTTGGAAATGTATGCGGTCAAGAAATATAAATGAATTACACAAGATTTTTTATGTTATGACGTCACATTAACGTCATTATATGCATCTTTCATGAAAACGAGGAAAACTGATGAATTTCAGCGGTTTTCCATCCAAATTGCCTTGGTGGAAATATCGTGCGCAGCCAAAAAACAACAACATACTATTAGACTCAATGAAAACAAGCGCAAAGTTCTAAACCTGCCTAAAGAAATCATACATCATTATATTGATGGCTGTAATTCCGAGTACTTTTCATACAATATCAGTTGATACATTCTGTATTCTTCAACAAAAAGCTACATAGACCTAAATCAGTTTGCATTGATATTAGTTTAATTTTTCCTAGTTATAATAACTAATGAATATTTAGATTTAAATTGGGACCAGTTTTGGCATAAAGTCGTTCACCTTCAACTTTCAAAAATGCTAACACTAACCATATTATTCTTTTTCAGGAAACGATATGTTGATGACGGGAACCAACCAAAAACACCATCATCAAGACCAACAACAGGGTCCAAAACGTCTAGAAGATCTGGAGGAATATCCAGCGTCATACGAAAATAAACGTCAGCAAATAATGAACAAAGTTCTCTCCCAGCCAAAACACTGGGCACCACATCCAATGATAATGAGACGCATTGACGCCATCTTAAAACAACGTCAACATTTCCTTCGTCAAATGCAGAAGGATATGACAAAACCAACACAAAAACAACTGACACCAGCTTCATTAATGAATGGATTATTCCCTGATGGTCCTCACCGACTGCTAGGTCAGCAACAGTCGAAGTCTGTTCCCGAAATCCCAAGACAACCTGAGCAAGCCGTCAAAAATCATCAACAGCAGAAACCTATGCATCAACATCATAATCAAATGCATCATGATATGTCGCATGCATTCCATTCTGCCCTCCATAAAAATAATATCCCACATGAACACGATAAGCAAGGTAACCCACAAATGCATGCGAACCAACTAAAATCTAATAATGCCTTTGTTAATCAACAGAATATGCAAATGTCGGCCAAAACTCAAATGCAGATGACACGACAGCAACAACTGTTCCACCTTCAACAACAACGACAACGTGCAATGGATATGCGTCAAAGAATGCTTCATCACAGACGGATGCTACAACAGGCCCAAGCACAAAGACATCAGCACATGATGATGCAAAAACTACAAAATGATGCACAGCAAGGCCATCGTCAGATGCCAGTAATTCCAACACAACAGCAAAGCCATCACCAGAGACAAACAATACCACCCTTTGTTATCCGTCGGCAGTACGTTAGTAATGCTAAACAATTTCCAAATGTCCCACAGATGCGCGCGTCTGTTATGATGGCTATTAGTCCACATGCAATTAAGCAATTCTTCCAACAGACATCTGTCCGTGGTTTCCCCAAAGTTCCTACTCATCATATGAACAGGTATCCTGTTCAACTTCCAAGGATACCAGTAGAAACACCTCCAGTTAGCATAAGACCAGGACCAAATTCCCCATTCAGTAAGTTGAATTTTTTGTACAATAGTTCAAGATTATCTTCTGATCAAATAATGGTGATAACTTTTTCGATTTTCAACAAGTATTACTTTTAACATCTGCAAAGAGTAAGTTTCTCTATTTCTGTTTGTTACAAGTAGATTGGAATTGCCATCACCACAGAGCGCAGCCGGAAGTAGATACAGCTATTAGTAAGTTTTGCTGCTTTTGACTTGACATTGGAGCGGGCGTTTTTAAACATTTTGCAATTCTGCTGAGGTACTTGGTTATTAAAATCTAAAACAGTAAACGAAGTGAATATTTGGGGTAGTTAGGATTGTAGTGTATTAGCATCAACTGACTTTTAGCTCATTTGCGCATTTAATTTTAAAAAGTAATAACGCTAACATTAGAGAACAGTGTAGAATATAGTCATCATAAAAATATTTTTAATATTTTAACAATTTAGGTTTTATATAATTCACTACACATTTAAAACTATCGATTTGATCATGATTTCAATTTAGTTTTGAAAGTTTCCTCAGTGTTTAACTCAGAGGGTCACAATCGGTAAAGTGACGAAACAAGACAGAATATGAATATTACAGAATTAAAACGATACATTTTCAAGTCTACATGTATTATAAAATCAAATGTTATAAAGCTAAAAAGAGGGGCGAAAGATACCAAAGGGACATTCAAACTCATAAGTCGAAAATAAACTGTGCATTGCTGTTGAAAACAATGATAATACTTTCTGGCAGATTCACATGTTCTAAAATTTGTACCCCATCCAACTATCTATTTTTTAAAAAACCCTAGTGTGAAATAAACATATGCGGGTAAACTGGTCCGACCCTTATCACAATTAACCCATATATGTATTCGCTTCAGTATTTAAAGCGGAATCAATGCATACTTTATAAATTTCCATTACTATTTCCTGGTGTAATTGTGAAAGCTTGGTAGTTATTGTTATATAAACTGCTTTTAAATGCTTTATTGATTTCTTATCTATAATTTTTAAATACATTTGCATTTTGTTATCGTTTGATTGATTGAGTGTTGATGTTTAATTAACGCCTAGTTACAAATATTTCATGCATATTCAAGCCAAGAACAAATTAATAAATTCTATGTGTAGGTTCTGCGAAGTGGGTCAATTTAGTATCTAGGAAGGAAATTTCAACTGGAAACAGAGATTAGGTTCGATAGGATCAAACAGTTTTCCTTGCAACATGCCACCTATGAACTCTTCAAAGATTCGCGATTTTTGGTTTTTAATCCTCTTCAATTTAGTCGTAAAGCGCGTCTGTTGTACTAAATTATAAGCCTGGTATCTTTGCTAAGTTTTTTTGTTTCATCTTGCAGAGAGATTTGCATTCTCCCTAACAGAGGCATCGGATTTAACTTTCGTTCCCATTTCCACTGGACATTACTGCTTATCTATATACCCTGGACAGCAAAACGGACGCCCCTAGGGCATTGGTTTTACGACCGGACGGGAGAAATTAAGATGACCATATCTCCAAATCCCCAGTTAACCCTTGCAGTCTTCAGCATTTGAACTTTTAAAGATAATCTTTAGTTATTAACAAAATGAAAAAAAAAAAAAAAAAGCACAAATCTGTATTTATATGAAAATGATCTGACTATTTTTTTCATTATGAGTATTATCATTATTATTGTTAATATACTACAAAAGATTAATATACTGAAATTATTTCAAACCAAAACTGTATAAAACAAACTTTTATTTATTAACTTCAACAGTTTGTCTGATTGTCTGTCATAACATATCCGTTCTTATTGTCAGTGCTCGTTCACTACTAACCGTCTTTTACATGATATTTGAAAGATATCCAACGTCTTTTTTACTGTTAAAAACAGTTACTAATAACGTGTTTAAGAATGAGACTGCACTTAGTCTAGATGTAAAATCATGTTGGAATTTGTAGGCAATTTTAAATCACATGCAATATTTGATAAATTTGGATCATTTTAAAGTAATTTACTACAAAGGTATAGGATATCAATAATTGGCGCACATTATTAAAATCTAACTGAATATATCAACTGTTAATATAAGACCTTTTTTGTTGACAGGCGTATATTTTTCACCAGAATATTTCTCTCAGTACTGTTAACTAACACTTTTTGTTAACAGGCGTACATCCTCCACCAGAATGTTTCTCTCAGTACATGATGGTTGTGAAGAAATGTTTCCAGGAGGCTAACATACAGATTCCACTTGACCATAATATGTTCAATGTAAATTATAATTACAACGGCGTTTGTCAGTAAGTATGTAGTTCATCATATATATCATATGAGAAGACAGTAATAATCTTTTATCAAAAACCTGTACTGCATATTTTTATGGAAATCCCCTATCAAGTCCTGTAATGTATCATAATCCAGGTAACCAGTGGTTTATACTTGCATGACATACGTTTTATATCTATATATCAGAATTTTTATTTGTCACTAATGTGATATTTTTAAACGTTATCATACTGATTAACATGTGTTCCTAAACTAAATGTTGCTTCATTTTTCGTATTATTTCCAACGTGTGAATTTTTCAAAATATTTGCAAGCACCATATTAGTTTCGGTATATTAAGATTGCACATTGTGCATGGGAGTGAATTTTTTTATGCATGGCAATACAATTTTCAGTCAATTTAGCAACTGAAAAGGGTACCCGCTATATTAAGGACAGTTGTATAGGGAATTACGTTTGTGGAAGGGTCCTTGACTGCTCGTTATAAGCAGGTGTCCGTTTCTGTGTTGACATGAATTATCATTGATATGGTCATAATTATAAATTAACTGCTTACAAATCTTTGGATTTCTGAAATACTAAGTATTTTCTACCCAAGGAATAGATCACCTTAGCTGTAAAAACCTTGGCAAAACTTTTATGAATTTTGGGTCCCCAACTCTCTTCAACATCGTACTTTATTTTGAGTTTTTAGCTTGTTTGATTCGAGCGTCACTGATGAGTCTTTTGTAGATAAAACGCGTGTCTGGCGTACAAAACTTCAATTCTTGTAATTATGGTGAGTTTATTTAATGGAGGTATCCGATAGACTAGATTTTGTCGTGCGCACAACACTTGTTTCTATACTTATCTTAATCGTTTGAATTATTCTTCAATATTGAAATTGATGATTGTTGACAATTGAAAATTCATGGAAATCACGCTGCTTTCATTTCCCCGGGCATTTTTTAGTAGTAACATACCTTCTGCTCCTGCCAATGACACTTGCATATCTCGGATTATTAAATATTGTAGAGCTTGATTTCGTAATTTCACAGCTTGTGACAAAGTAAATACTTTTAATACTTTATGCTCTAGTTCTGCAAGATTGTAGAAAAACGACTGAAATTATCACGTCACAAATTTTACAGCTTCAATTATGAATTTGTTGACTCTTACAGTTTCTCTGTCTCTAAACTCATTTGTAAAAATTTTGCTCTGTCATAAATCTTGCATGTTCACTGTCAATCTGACATCAAAACCGGTTTTGTCCAACACCTAAAAACTTAATACTGGTTTCGACTTTTGAATGATGTAATAGATGATGCATGCATTGCAGAAAACGCTTAACCTGACAACGTACATTATTTCACTACGTTTGAGTTACACAGCTTGTGTAGTTTGTGAGGTTACGTTTTTTTTTTCACTGCCACGTTTGTCTGTTTTAACATGATCTATTTATTAGTTGAAATGTGCTTTGAACTGAACTAGCTTTCAGTAACTTCGAGTACTCTTAGATCAGTACATTATATCTTTGTATCCTTATGTAAGTTTCTGTTTGTTCTAATTTTGTACGGTTAAACAGTTCTAGGTAAGATGGAGGGTTGAGCATTCAGAAAATTATTTGAACCCGCCATATTCTCCATGTAACTTGTTTCGAACCATCCGAAGCCTGTAATCCAGTGCTTGTCGTTGGTTAATTCCTTTGATAATTGTTTTCCTGTACTGTTATAAGCATAAACTATGCCGTAAGTTTTCTATTTTGATTTGATTTTACATTTTGTGGCCCGGTGCCTTTTATAGCTTGGTTTACGGTATGGTTATGGTTTATTGTTGGTGGCCGTCCGGTGTTTATCTCTTTGGATATCATACCACGTCTCTATAAGAGATATCATACCAGGTCTATTTAAGAGATATCAACTCAACATCGGCAAACTACATTATATTTACCATACATTTCTTGCACTATTGGTTGTTTTTTATGATTAAAGATTCGATGATTCATATTCACATTAAAATGCAGATCTATTATTCATAGCTTTCATTGAATATTTATACTCATATGGTCTTTGCATAGGAAATAAACACATTTATTCTAAAACCAGTTGTTGGCATGATCCGGGTTATGTTCTTATATCGTATATGTTATGATGGTATGATACTAAACCCCTTTGTAAATTTATGTTGTTTATTGTAATTTTGCTAAGTTTCTTCTGTTACCTATTCTTACATCGGACCCGGACTTCTTTTAAATTGAATTTTACTGTGTGTATTGCTGTGTGTTTGTTTATTCCACATTGGCTACAGGTATATGGGGAGGGTTGAGATCTCACCAAACATGTTTAATCGCGCCGCATTTTTTGCGCCTGTCCAAAGTCAGGAACCTCTAGCTTTTTTTTTTTTTTTTTTTTTTAAATTTTTTTTTTTAATTTTGGTTCATTTATATATTTCGGAGTTTAGTGTGACGTCCATTTTCGCTGAACTAGTATACATTATTGTTTAGGGGCCAGCTGAAGCCCATCTCCGAGTGCGGGATTTTCTCGCTGTGTTGAAGACCCATTGGTGGCCTTGGGCTGTTTTCTGCTCTTTGGTCGGGTTGTTATGTCTTTGACGCACTCCCCGTTTCCATTCTCAATTTTAAATTTTATCATGATTTGTTAACTACATTTTAGCTATAAAAACTGGAATAATTTCACTAGGGTCATAGTTTCAGCAAGACACTTCCAGTTCCATAGCAATATATCATTACTAGTAACCACATCTGTTGATTTAATACAGTCTTTTATCACCAGCCCAGTAGTCAGCACTTCTAAGTCGACATAAATTATCATTGATATGGTCATAATTATAAATTAACTGTTTACAAAATTTGAATTTCTCGAAATACTTAGGATTTCTACCCCAGGAATAGACTCCCTTAGCTGTAATTGGCAAAACCTTTCGGAATTTTGGGTCAATGCTCTTCAACTTCGAAGTTTTACTTTTTTTATTCAAGCGTCACTGATGAATGAAGAACTTAGACGAAACGCGCGTATGGCGTTCAAAATGTTAAGCCTGGTATCTATGATGAGTTTATTTACTGACGTTAATAGGGTATGATATTTCTTTTTCAGTTCCCTTGGCTGTTATTTGTATTGCTGTTTTCAGACATAGTTATTTTTGTCTTTTTTTAGGAATCGTGAGATGATCATCGCATGTATATTCAACCATCTTTCTCCATGCAACTCACCCCAAGAACAACACCTTGTCAAAGCTACAATTGGACATACTGTGGATGAAATGAATAGATTCTGTCAAATTGGACAAAGTATGTGATTTCTAGATATACCTTCTTTGTGAGCAAAACAGACTCAGTCGATGATTATTTATTGATTCCTTCTTTGTGAGCAAAACAGACTCAGTCGATGATTATTTATTAATACCTTCTTTGTGAGCAAAACAGACTCAGTCGATGATTATTTATTGATACCTTCTTTGTGAGCAAAACAGACTCAGTCGATGATTATTTATTGCGTTTTGAAAAGGTTTTATTTTGCTCTTTCTTTGATAGTTTTAAAACAATTTATTATTTTATTGATAAAAGAAATTATTTAAAGTAAATTAACTTGGAATTATTAGTTTTGTGAATGTTAAAGAAAACAAAACAATTCATGAGTCATATATGAATATAGGTTGTAGAAATTTCTAGTTAAAAGTTTTAACCGAATTGATAAGCGGTAGATAATTTGTATATTTTTTTTGTGATTTCCTCAGTTTTTCTTTATTACCTTGATTTTTCTCTTCTTAAATCGATTTACGAGATTTGAACATCAGTAAACTACTGTCGCCTTGATTTATAGCGCAATGAATTAGGTAAAATAAGTAATAAACTATTTACTCGCGACTAAGTACAGTTTAAACTACTTAGTATTCGTATTCCAATATAATAACAATCTGTGACAATAAATCACAATAAATACAAATTATAAATGATAGTTTCATAGATACTATATTAATTGCATAATGAATGCATTTGATAGCACAAAAAAAATAATATACGGAAAATGTTAATAAACCAGTAGTCAGCACTTTGTGTTGACATGTAATATCATTGATTAGTTCATTTTCTGTTAATTTGTAAAATGTTGAAATAGTAGTGGTATGATTGCTAATGAGACAACAATCCAGCATATACCAAAGGACTGTAAACAACTATACGGCACTGTACGGAATACAAGAAAGAGTCTTTTCGTCTGTCGGGCAAACAATGGATAAGTTACTGATGTGTTTTCAAGAGAAAAAAAAAAACAAACTGTAAATGGGTAATATTGCAAAAACATGTTGCTGTTGAAGATGAGTTATATCTAATTTTGCAAATTTTCCATTTTGGGGTAAAATTTTATATTAAGGGACTTCGTAGATCAACTCGAACTAAGTTGTATCTGAAAAACAAAACAACTTTTTACTCCCAATAGAAATTGGTTTCGTTTACAATTTTCCTCCTTATACGCTTTTTGAATAAATACATAAAGCTTGCCAATATCGCTCAGAATTGTAATTTTTAACTATCTTCAAGCATTTGTGATTTGGTATTGTGTTTAAAATATCATATTATATTGTTAGAACCTACAAGAACTCCCATGAAACCCATATTTTAACCCTTAGCTTTACCCTTTTAGTTTTCTAGGTAGTGTTTTGTAGGAAAAAAGATCGAGAAGATACCAAGGATGCAATCGAAATTCAATAAAAACAGACGACACCATAGCCAAAAATAAAAACGTTGAAAAGACGAACAATAAAAACAAAATATGATACAGAAAAACTAAGCGGAACGTATCCTAGGTCATCTGTGACACAGATATTTCATACCGTTAAACAAAACCACGATGGCGTCCATTAAACTTACAAAGAGAAGACTTCAACTTTACCGTCAAAAAAATAAATTAAATAAATTCGAGGTGGGGTTTGGCCAAACATCTTGTATGTGCAGAAAGATATATAGTAGATAGACATTATATCAATGAAGTCAATCCTAAAAGGAACGAAAAATGATTGAAGAACATGAATTATTGTCATAAGAAAGTACGATGGACGGTAAAAGAAAACGTTTGACAGCCTTTATTTATTTTCTTTGGACATTATGCGTATAAAATCATAGTTACAAATAGTACTTATATTTTTTATTTTAGTAAATGGAATAGAAGAGAGAATGGGTGGAAGAGACGACCGCGTTCCAATGGATCCTGATCATTTAGAACAACCAATGGACAACGCTGATCCAGTACCAGAACCTGTCCAGGAAGTTCCTATTATACCAGAGGACCACCATGCTAGTTCACTAGGACAGCATACTCTTAATCTGCATGCACATAAAGGTTAGTAAGTCGTAAACATATATTCTAAACTCTCTTGCACATTAAGTTATTACGTTGACTATTTTTATGTGATTTTGTTCTTACCCACAAGCCTATATATATGGGCACTCTCTCAGAAAAATTTGTACACAGAAAAATAACAATAGTAAACGATCTATTAGTGGAATTTGTTCTACTGCAAAATAAAAAAATGTTAACTTCAGCGCGGTCACCCCATCGCATATTGGTAATCTTTACAGAATACATTTAAACCAGGTTTAATCCACCAATTTCTACATACCAAGTCAGGAATATGACAGTTGTTTTCCATTCGTTTGATGTGTTTGAGCTTTTGATTTTGCCATTTGATAAGGGACTTTCCGTTTTGAATTTTCCTTGGAGTTCGGTATTTTTGTTATTTGACTTTTGAACAAAGTGGTTCAATAGATTTGAAAATGTTGAAATATAATCTATCCAAAGATTACGACTAACCGTTTGATTTTCATGCTTTATTCAAAATCAAAGTAATCATTTTAGAGGTGTTATTTTTTAACAATCGGAAAATGGAAATTGCAGAATAAAATATGTTTCCAAACAAATGCTACATCCTATAGGTGCACTTTCTTATTTCATTCTAATGTTATTTGTAGAAAAAGTAGCACAGATTGATGAATATCAAGGATCTCTACCTGAAGCACCAGTACCAGAGAATGTAATTGAGAAAAGTCTGATGTTACTATTTCCGAGCACAAAGACAGTCAAAATGTTATAGGTACAGCCCATGCACATATCCATGACGATGATAAGGACCGTGAACATGAGGTACACATGATGGAATTACAAGAAGAACAATATTACTTGCCGATACTGATTGGAACTGCTATAGGAGTGGCGGGAATATTCGTTCTTCTTTTGGCCATCTTTTGCGTTTGCTATAGAAGACGTTTACAAAAGAAGATATATTTAGAGAAAGAAACTGAGAAACCAAAACTTTTTGACGTTTATACAATTGGTGTTCCACCACCAGTGTACGAAGTAAACGGAATTCCCCCAATTTCTTACGAAGAGGCCAAAGGAGAAAAATTTACTGGAAGTCCAGCCTCAGTCAGACGTCACAATGCCGACAACGAATACCAACAACCGGAAACAGGAAGGAAATCTGGTGTCGTATCGGACATTTGAACACGACGATGAAAGCATTTCCAACCAGACTAAAAATCTCGACCGCCACAAATGAATGGTCTTGTCAATAAGCTTGATGTTTTATAGGACATTTAGTGACAATAAAATAAATGATAATTATGTGTGCTTAATTGTGAATGTTGTAAACAACATTATTTCAGAACATTGTGCTATTTATAATGAATGATGATATATAATATTGTTTAGAGTGTGATAAATAAACTTACACAAAATCACTTGTTTATTCATGACCATGACAGTAATAGCAAAACTATTGAAAGTACTAAAAAGAGATTTTGGTGTCCAATGTAAGATCGAAAAAGCTTTGAATCAAAAATTTAATCATATTATTAGAAGGAGAATTGTATTTCTACATTAACAATAAGACCCCTACTTATGTTCAGGGTCAGCCTGAAATATATAGTTTGTCATTTGTTTGGAGTTCAGTTCTAATTTTTACAGAAATCAAACATGAGTCAGAATAAAGAATTATCTAAATGTGTCCTTGCTTTATTTCATTCAATTCGCATATTCTAAGCAAATAAAAATATTGAAATACCGAGTTTTTCAATGTTCTTTGCTCGTAAATTAATTTTTGAAAAAAAAAATGAAGGAATCGAGTGAGTTTTAATTGGAGCGAGACCAGTGCGTCGACAGGTCAAGTGTCCTTGCGTATCCAGACTCGATAAAAATATCATATCAAGTTAAAAACAATTTTATTGTAACAGTTGCGAATTTGGACAGGTAGTGTCACTCCAGTGAAGATCAGGACGAAAATATTTTAAATCCAAAACCTAATACTACAAACATTGAAGAGCTAATAAAACCAAACTAGAGGCTCTCAAGAGCCTGTGTCGCTCACCTGTATCTACTGTGGTTTTGGAAATCATGTAAAATAAGGTTAAAACCATAATTCATAGTATTAGATACACTAATAATGATTGAGGCCAAGTTTGGTTTAATTCGACCCAGTAGTTAAATTTAAACCAGGTCATCCCATTGTACTCGTACAATACTAGTAGCTATTGAAGACCCCTTATCGTTATTTAACTTAGTTTTCAAGTTTTGGCCATTTGAAATTGTTTTTTTACAATTTTCCCATAGACTTCTATAGCAAACCCCTAGGTTCTATTTTTAGCCATGGCGGCCATGTTGGTTGGATGACAGGGTCATCGGATGCATTTTTCAATTAAAATACCCTATTAAAAATTGGGGTTTAGTTTAATTCTATTTGGCCCAGTAGATTAAGTGGAGAAAATTTTTGTAAAAGATTACAAAAATTTACGAAAAATATGAAAAATTGACTTTAAAGGGCAATAACTCCTGAAGAGGTCAATTGACAATTTTGATCATTTGACTTATTTGTGGAACTTACTTTGCTGAACATTTTTGCTGTTTACAGTTTATCTCTATCTATTATAATATTCAAGATAATAACCAAAAACTGCAAAATTTCCTTAGAATTAAAAATTCAGGGGCAGCAACCCAACAACGGGTTGTCTGATGCGTCTGAAAATGTCAGGGCAGATAGATCTTGACCTGATGAACATTTTTACTCCGTCAGATTTGCTCTAAATGCTTAAGTTTCAGAGATATAGGCCAAACTGCATTTTACCCTCATGTTCTATTTTTATCCATGGCGGCCATCTTGGTTGATGAGCGGGGTCATCGGATACATTTTCTTTAACTAGATAACCTAAGGATGATTTAGACCAAGTTTGGTTTAATTTGGCTTAGTAGTTTCAGAGGAGAAGATTTTTGTAAAAGATTACAAAAATTTACGAAAAATTGTGAAAAATTGACTTCAAAGGGCAATAACTCCTTATGGCGTCAATTGATAATTTTGGTCATGTCAACTTATTTGTAGATCTTACTTTGCTGAACAATTTTGCTGTTTACAGTTTATCTCTATCTATTATAAAATCAAGATAATAACCAAAAACTGCAAAATTTCCTTAAAATGATCAATTCAGGAGCAGCAACCCAACAAAGGGTTGTCTGATGCGTCTGACAATTTCAGGGCAGATAGATCTTGATCTGATAAACATTTGTACCTCATGTCAGATTTGCTCTAAATGCTTTATTTTCAGAGATATTAGCCAAAAACTGCATTTTACCCATGTTCTATTTTTAGCCATAGCGACCATCTTGGTTGATGGGCGGGGTCATCTGATACATTTTTTAGATTAGATAACCTAAGAATGATTTAGGCCAAGTTTGGCCCAGTAGTTTCAGAGAAGATTTTTGTAAAAGTTAACGGACGATGACGACGGACGACGGACGACGAAGCCAAGTGATGAGAAAAGCTCACCTGGCCCAAAAGGGCCAGTTGAGCTAAAAAGGACAAAAAATAAAGCCACAACCGGACACAGAATCAGATATATGCATGAGAGAGATACATTCCATAATTTATAATAATTTCTAAATTTTATATCAGTAAAATTAAATAAAAAAATATCCGTATCATCTACAAGGCTTATGATGCCCTGGTGGTCTAACAGTCAACCAGCAGAGGTATCGATCCAGTGGTAGTAGTTGCATTAACGGTACCAATTTTACTGCACCAGATGCACGTTTCGACAAGTAATGTTCATGTCTGTCATATTTTTTTTCGTAAATGTTTTGTTATAATTTAGGTCGTTAGTTCTCTCAATTGAATTATTTCATATTTTTCATGTCGGAGCCTTTTATAGCCGACTATATGGTATAGGTTTTTCTCATTGTTGAAGGCCGTACGGTTGCCTATAACTGCTTCAATTCACTTCATTTGAACTTTGATGGATAGTTGTCCCATTGGCAATCATACCACATCTCTTTATTTTTATAATGTTTCGTCGGTAATGCTCGGGGCGAACACATTTAAAATCCAAAAACTATTTCAATTATCGAAGAGCTGATAGAACCAAAAAGACCAAAAGTAAAGCCAAACGCATACAAAGAATCAGAGCTATGCATGAGGGAGATACTTCCTTTATTTATAATGATTTCGAAATTTTATAACAGCAAAATTGAATCAAACAATGTCTGTATTTTCACAAAGGTTAACGACACAATCGATAAAGGATCAGATCAGACGTCCTTTCCGTATGACAACATTGATTTCATGAGTTGCGACAGTGCGACCGTAAAACTTGTTCAATGTAGATTTTAGTCGTTCTTCTAGGAAATCCTGCAATTGGATATGTTGTTTTAGAAGCATAGTCCTTTTAATGAAGTCCGAACATTGTGAACATGCGCGCGCGTAACGTATCGATTTATTCATGTAAAGGCCATCAGCTTCGGCAGAGCCATAGAGGATACGTTACTACTTTTAAATCGGAAGTGGACAGTGGTAATACGGAAATAGTCACGTTTGTGATAGATCCTAATTTGAAGTTGACCATGTGTTTCAATCTAAATTGAATTAAGATAAGAGACTCACCTTCCTATTTAGGTATTAGCTTCAATTCATACTTCGCTTGGATCCACTAGTTGCAAGGACTCCTTAAACTGGGGGTCACCTATTTACAGGACATGAACAATATATCTGAAATTAAAACTACAGATTTTTTTGTGTTGTCTCTGAAAAGGTTTTGAAAAATATAAATATAAAAACAAATTAGTCAGATAGATGCACAATGGCTACCCATTTTAATTTCTGTTGTTTGTTGAAATATCAATCTACCAATCTCGACAAATATGTTATAAATCGACAAGGTCGGTTTTTCGAAGATATTGTCTTTCCTTTATTTGCTGTTGGAGTCATGGTGGTTCTTCACAAAGTGAAACATTTCTTGTCCTTAACCAAGGATTTTTTTTTATCAAATAATGAGTATGGAACAGTATTCGACAATCGATTTCATCGACTATTTTTTTTATAGTATAAATATCTTGTCAACTGTATTCGATCGTATCATTTTGTCGATTCAATCAATTGTTGTACCAAATTAACATACTTCTTTCGTGTCAGTATACATCAACTCAGTCAACTGTACGATCATTATAATCAATTCTGTCAACTGTATCTTCATATTATAAACGGAGCACGATCGTATCGATCGTATTCAATCGATACGATTGTGCCACGGTTGATCAATATAATCAACTCAGTCAACTCTATATTAATATTGTGAACCTAGCACGATCGTATTGATCGTATTCAATCGATACGATTGTGCCATGGTTGATCAATGTAATCAACCCAGTCAACTGTATCTTCATATTATAAAGGGAACACTATCGTATCGTTTGTATTCAATCGATACAATTATGCTACCGTTGATCAATATAATCAACTCAGTCAACTCTATATTAATATTGTGAACCTAGCACGATCGTATCGATCGTATTCAATCGATACGATTGTGCCATGATTGATGAATGTAATCAACCCAGTCAACTGTATCTTCATATTATGAACGGTATCTTCATATCATGAACGGGCACGATCGTATCGATCGTATTCAATCGATACGATAGTGCCACGGTTGATCAATATAATCAACTCAGTCAAGTATCTATCGTATTCATTCGTATCGATCGTATTCAATCGATACGATAGTGCCACGGTTGATCAATATAATCAACTCAGTCAAGTCTAAATTAATATTATGAACCTAGCACGATCGTATCGATCGTATTCAATCGATACGATTGTGCCACGGTTGATCAATGTAACCAACTCAGTCAACTGTATCTTCATATCATGAACGGAGCACGATCGTATTCAATCGATACGATTGTGCCACGGTTGATCCATATAATCAACTCAGTCAAGTCTAAATTAATATTATGAACCTAGCACGATCGTATCGATCGTATTCAATCGGTACGATTGTGCCACGGTTGATAAATGTAATCAACCCAGTCAACTGTATCTTCATATCATGAACGGAGCACGATCGTATCGATCGTATTCAATCGATACGATTGTGCAACTGTTGATCAATATAATCAACCCAGTCAACTGTATCTTTATATTATTATTGTAGAACACGAGTTTATGTGTATTGATTAAATAAGATTTACAGTAGTTGTTTACATTCTTGCTTCTTGTTGAACTGTTGTCTCATTGGCCATCATACCACATCTCCTTAATCGTATATTAGTTTCAGTAATAGACAATGATTATTCAACGATACAATTGTGCCACGGTTGATCAATATAATCAACGCAATCAACTTATCTTCATATTATAAACGATGGTATAAGATTAATCAACGCAGTCAATTCTGTTTTGTGTAAGACAACTGTACGACAAGAAACCAAGGACACAGCCTACAGCAGTTCATGGCATATTTGATACAGTCATACCCTAACCCTAACTCTATCTTAACTCTATCACTGACATAACTCTAACCCATGGACACAGTCTACGGCACTAGGTGGCACATTAACATTGACATAGCCTACGGCACAAGAAGGCGCATTCACACAGCCTACGGTGCTAGAAGGCACATTAACACAGTCCAAGGTGTTAGATGGCTTATGCCCTTTAAAATTGCATGACCCAAGAAACTGGTAGCGGACATTGTATTGCCCCCGCAATACTCATTCACCTGTTGATAATGCCTCGCTTCTGGGCGTCCTCAGTGTTACAGTTGTGACGCTTGCGACTTTAGTAAAGAATTCCGCTCAAACCGGTGCTAGGGACCATCTTTAAACTGGGACTGAGGTGAGAATGTTTCTCTCTGTGTTGAAAATATTTCAAGATATAGAACAGCAATAAAAGCGCTGTTCCTGTGCCGTAACTTATGAACATTTTGCGATTTGTGTCCTGGTTATGTTCACCATATTCATTCTTACAGATTATTTTGACAGAGTTTGTCTCTTGGGCCGTGTGGAGGTCGTAGAAATCTTCCCCGTGCTTGAGGTGTATATATAGTATAACAAATCATGTTGAATCGTTATCGATCGTATTGATAGTTATCATAATTGATTGATTCGACATATAGCGTTCAATCGTTATCGATCGTATCTATCGTTACGATCGAGTCTTCATCATAATCAAATTGAGTTAATTGAATCAACAAACGATGTTCAATCGTTGTCGATCGTATCGATCGTTACGATCGAGTAGTGGTAATAACCAAACTGTGAAGGTTGATTCGACAGATGATGTTCAATCGTTGTCGATAGTTACGATTGAGAATTCGTCTTAAATAAGTTGGGTTGATTGATTCGACATATGACGTTCAATCGTTATCGATCGTATCTATCGTTGCGATTGAGTCATTATGAATAAATTGAGTTGATTGATTCAACAAACGATGGTAATCAGTTGAGTTGATTGATTCAACAAATGTTATTCAATCGTTACCGATCGTCTGGGTCGCTAAAGATTTGTTGAATTAATCGATCGTTAAGTTGTCTATTCAATACATTCTTTTTCACTGAATTGACTTTAAAATGCAGGAAAAATCAACTGTTGTCGAATCAATCGATTGTCGAATACTGTACCTTAATGCAAATAATCCTATATTTGTGGAAAAGGCTTAGTTTAATGAGAGAAAGTAGTCTGCCTTTTGAATTGAGCATGAGGAATATCTTAAATTACCGCTTTTGTAGAAAAGAGAAAAGGAAGAATTAAATCTATCTTTCAATTGAGGATAAGAAATAAAAGAATAAAGTGTAGAACATTCGAAAGTGTGGATTGTGTTGCAAAGTTGAATTAATTCGCTGTTTCAGAATCTAAAGAAAATTATTGGTAATTTCATTGTTCGTACACCAAAAAGAAAATTGGTTGGATTTCCATTGTTTAGAACGTTATCAGCCAATCAAAACGTTTTTGTGTACGCATTTGAAAATATTACCCAGCATGCATTCGATTCTGAAACGGCGAGATTGAAGATATTGATAATGATCTGTAGAATCGTTAAGAATCCAAATCGACACAACTGGTTGTCTATACCACATCACAACACATTTAAAAACTATCTGTATATAATCATAGTTATACCAGAAGTAAAACGATAAGTGGAACATTAAGACGAGCCTGCTATTGTAGAAAAGGGTAAATCATACTTTTGTAAAAGAAAAACCGACACTCTAGTTCGATTAAAAAAACTTATCTAACACTGACATCATCAAGATGTTTGGTTTTTTATTGACAACATATTTGTTAAATTTGGAAGACCGTCTTTTTCAACATACAATTGGCAGTCTTATGGGAACTTATTGTGCCCTCTTCTTTCCGACTTGTTTCTTTATTTATATGAAATAGACTTCATATAGGAGCTTCTCAAGAACCGAAGCTCGCATTATACTTTAATTTTAGGTTCCAAGTAGTGAAGTTGAATTCATCCCTTCGAAAGTTTTAAGGACGACATCATGAGTTGGTTGACCATTATTGAATACCACCTGTCTACCAGATGACCACGGATATGTTCCAACTGTCGTAACCATAATCCCGCCCTCTTTTCTTCAATTGTGACCTCACCAAATGAGAATTATCACCGGATGTGTACTTGAATGAGAAACACAACGGGTGCCACATATGGAGCAGGAACTGATTACCCTTTAGGATCATCTGAGTTCACTCCCGGTTTTAGGTGGGGTTCATGTTGTTCGTCTTTTCTTCGTTTTTCTTGTTTTGTCATGCCGTTGTCAGTTTTTCTTCGACTTTAAATTTTGAATGTCACCTAGTTATTTTCTGCCTCTTTTTTATCTTTCATGATGAATGAGTAAAAGTGGGATTCTAAATCTGGAGATCCCAAGTTCGTTTGGTAGGCTTTTGCATATAAAACAGTTTATTGCTTGAGTTTACATCTGCTCGGTTTGGATCTAAACTTAATTAAAAAGATGAAGAGCGAATACACCAAAGAGGATAACAAGTATATCCAAAGCCGGGCACGGAATCAGAGTTTTGCATGCGGAGAAAAAAGTTTAACAAAAATTCATAAACTCCAAGGAAAATTAAAAAATGGCAAGTCCGTAAAAAGTAACAAAATCAAACGCTGTCAATCAACGGAACAAGTGACAAACAACTGCAATATTCCTGACTTGGGTTAAACCTGCTTTTAAAGCTAGCTTAACCTCCCACTTGTATGACAGTTGTGTATAGTTCCGTTACATTGACAAAATTGGATGAGCAATCCAAACAGACATAATAGGTTAATGTAACAGTAATTGGCAGCCAAAACTGTGTAAATACATTTTCTGAATTTAAATGTTATTAACAGGAAATAAAATTAGAATCGCGTTAGTTACCATCGGTTTGTCAATAAATATATCCTTTAGTATATGAGTGTTTTCAGTGGTCAATGCCTATCACCAATGGGTTACTTGTCAAATGAATAGTTTCAGTGCAATATAAATGCATGGCTATTAACCCTTTTTAAGAAAATTGGTATATCGGGTTATAAAGTTCAATAAACGTACAAGTATTCGCATTGTGGAACCATTAATCATTTTCAGGAAAATAACATGTTATTAGTGTGAAATGAATATTAACCATGACATGTACTCAGTCCGAAAGGTTCGATTGGAAAAGACATTTTATTATAACTGCTGTTTTCGGTCATGCAATTGTGGTGTCGTTGGATGATTGATACACGGCTTTAGCGGTTCTCCAATATAGGAGGAATATGATATCTGAAACCGGGAACCAGACAAGCCTAACCCCGCTCTCTATATGATGGGAAAACGGATAGAAGGAACGGACCAAAAACAAGGAACCAGACAGGAACCAGGCAGAGCCTCACTTCTATTCCAAGCTTCAAAGTGTACATTTCGCCTTCGTAAAAAGACTGCAAAGTTGTATCTGCATTAGCTTAGCTATTCAGGAAGGACATTAGTTATTCAGGTAATAATTGCATTACACGCCCAACCACAATTGCTACATTGGTGTCAGATGTAAAAGCATCTGAAACCGCAAAAAATACCTGAAATTGTCATTAGAATTTCGTGCGAGTTTTCGCGGGGAAATTGTCAAATTTATCGGATTTGAATTTTCAGTCTCTCGCGATTTATAATTCGTATGCAATACATATTTATGTCCCAATACACATAAAACTTTTATTGTTTTGCTCCACTGTAGTTATATAAACAGTGAAGTGAAATTTGTTGCACTTTTTCAATATATATTTGAAACACAAAAGGAGACAACTGTGTTGTTTACAAATTGCACAGTATATATAAATCAAATATTGTGTTTCTTATGAGTTAGAATATTTATTAACTTTAAGAAGTTGTGCAGTTGAAATAAATACATTTTAACAGTATTTGTGTGATAGTAAACAGAAATTTATATAGACTAAAAAAAAAATAAAACCTTACACAAGCTTGGGGGGGCGAGACCATTTTCGGGACGCCGGGATCGGCCGATTTTAGCAACGGGAAATCGATTGCCTTGTTTAAAGATCGAATTCGGGATAGAAAACATCGGATACGGAAAGCCACGTTTTAGCCACGGAAATCGGGATTTTATGTTGAAATATAACGGATTGACAAAAACTGTACCTTGACAGATAAAGTGCCATTTTCATTATACTTCAATCAGAATCGCATCTAGAAACAGAGTAGATCCAGATCAGAGTACATGTAACAGCAAGTTTAGAGATGAGCCTTGAGCTCGGATCAGGTCCTCAATTATACCGTTAAACGATTTTGATTTAATTTTATAATGTAAAGCAGCGTTTCGACTACTTTATAAATCTCTCAAGTGACATTTGTAGTTCTGTTTATGTGTAACTTGGTTGATCCTTGGTTCAGTGGTTTTCGAATGGTGACTCAATAGATTCAAATTTCTCCGTTACAAAACGATTCCAGTGCTTGTCATATAGGTTCTTGTATTGATTTGAACTGAATTTGGCCAATTTTCTGACTGGCTACTGAAGATTTATGAGAACAAAATGCTTATATGCAGCTTGACGTCACCGTAATATTGATAATACATATTCGGATTGGTTACGCTGAAAAACTTTGAACATCAATCATACCGAGACGTTTAAATCGTAAGCATTGAAATTTTAAACTTAAAATTGGAACAAATTTATCGATCGGGATTTTAACAAAATATGTCTGGGATTTCGATTTTCTGATATTAAAACCGGGAAATCGGGATGAGACCCCCTCTCGTCCCCCCTCAAGCTTGAACTGTTACATGTATGAAAATTTTTCATTATTGAATATTAGTCAATAAACCGGACAACTGGTATTGACGTTTCAATAATTCATACATGAATATATTTCAAGTTACTGAAATTGGTACGATTCGAGTCAATAAACCGGACAACTGGTATTGACTATTAGACAATTTAAAAAAAAAAAAAAAAAAAAAATACAAAACAAGGATATAAAAAAAAGGACAAAAAACAAATAAAACAAACACACACAAACCGTCATTTCCATTTGTTATACATATTCCGGATAAGCTGGATAAATGTATTGATGCAATAAAATTTATGATTGGTAAATTATTACGTCAAGCTTTATTCTTTTGAAAATTTCGTAATTCTACCACCATAGTCTTATAGTTTGTGATTTTGCTATATTTATAACATTTTTACATATTGATTTTTCTACATATATATTTCAATAAAGAATTTTCATATACAAATTGCATATTTTGTACACGTACTGTTATTACCTTAAAATTTGTTACTTTTGACAAAATAATTATTCATATACATACATATTTATTTTTTGTATGTGTTAATACCGGATTAACTGGTTTTGATACATTCATTCTAAAATTGTTCATTAATTTCAAGTATAAGGAGAAATTAAAATAAAGAGATAAATTAAATAAATTCAAGAAAATTTGAGCAATTTTATTGGTAATACTAAATAATTTTATTAGATTTTTATATTTGGTAATTTTTTCTTTTGGATATTTATTTTTCAAGAGGTAAACTATAATTTTGATATAGAGGTTTATTTGTACTATTTATTGTACACTTGTAAATTTTATTGTGGAACTATTTATCTGTTCATATCTCAATATGGCGATGAAACAAACGGTAAATATTAATACTGCGGATATTGAGGAATTGATGACTTTAAAAGATATTGGACAAAAGAGAGCTCAATTAATCGTGACTGAAAGGACTAAATTAGGAACCTTAACAGCAGAGACACTTAAAGCCATAGAGGGAATACCAAGTTATATCTGGGACCCATTTATTTTTATGGGAAGGGTCGTATTCGAAGAACAACTTGAGACTAAAGATACTGAAATAGAAAAAAATGTCCAGCCAGAGAATCAACAAATGACTGCAGAGTACAAAGAACTAGTTACAAAACTACAAGATCAACTTCAGCAACAAGAAAAAGTTATTGAAGATTATAAGACTAAGTTAATGATCGCTGATCAAGATAAGAAATCAATGCAACAAGATATAAAAAAACAGTTATCGGATGTACAGAGCCAATGCAGTGCACAGCTTACAGCCAAGACTGAAGAATTAGAAGAAGTGTTGGACTCCATGCAGAAATCTAAAAACAAATTGGAACAAGAGCTACATTATGTTAAAATGGAAGAACGCCAGCGAGGTGATGAACTTGAATCGACACTGGAGAGTGAAAGAAAAGAATTTGAACAACATTTAATAGACATGCAACATAAAATGAAAAAGGAAATGGTCCAAAAAAATCAAAAACTTGAAGAGTCATTTTATCAGTTGAAGTCAGAGAGGGAAATGCTGATGAATAAAATCGAGGAACAAGCTAGACTTATTGATAGCGGCAGAGAAAAAATCAAAAGTCAACAGGAGGATCTTGAATTGAAAGATCAACAATATGCCACCAAGGTCCAGAAGTTAGAAGAGGAATATAAAACAAAAACATTTTCAAAGTTGGTGGAAACAACAGGAAATCTTGCACCAGATAACGTCTATAGATCCAAAATCATACCAAAGATTGATGAAGATAAATCAGCGGTCAAGATAGAAGAAAATCAATCAAGCGTGTCAACAGTTAAGAGTACACCTAAAACTACACTAGATGAACGTCATATTTCCAGATACAGAAATGAAGGTCCAATAGCGCCAAAACTTGCAACATTTGACGGTAAGAGTGAGTGGAAACCTTATTATTTACAGTTCATACACATTGCCAACAAGTACAACTGGGATACACAGCAAAAGTTGGATAAACTTATTGAGTGTTTAAGAGAGAAAGCTCTGAATTTTTTTAGTACCAGACCACTATCAATACAAACTGATTTTAAATTACTAGCAGATAAACTTAACCAGAGGTTTGGTAACAAGGATCTTCCGTACACAATACGCCGACAGTTACAAGATGTTAGACAGAATGGTGATGAAATGATTGATGAGTTTGTTGAACGAGTATTTTAGAGAAATTTAGAGAAGGTTTTACAGCGTTTTGAGGATAATAATCTAAAGCTAAAACCAAAGAAGTGTTCACTCTTCCAGAAAGAAGTACTTTTCCTTGGAAAATTAGTAAATAGAGAGGGGATTGCAGTCAATCCAGAAAGCATGAATACAATATTAAATTGGCCAGTTCCAACAAAGAAGAGAGATGTAGAATCGTTACTTGGTTTTGTTAACTATCACAGAGACCATATAAAAAACTTTGCAACAATAGCTGCTCCATTATATCATCTTACTAAGAAGGCAGTTAAATTTGAATGGAGCAAGGATCACCAAGAAACTTTTGAAACCATTAAGACAGCACTGGTTAATGCAGCGACGTTATCCTATCCATAGATATAAGAAGATACCCAGGTGAACCTTTCATATTAGACACGGACGCTTCAGATACAGCACTAGGGGCCGAATTGATCCAGGTCCATGATGGTAAAGAATTTGTAGTTTGTTACTCCAGTAAGGTGCTGACACCGACACAGAAGCGTTATTGCACTACTAGAAAAGAGCTATTAGCAGTAGTGATCTTCACTCGACAGTTCAGAAATTATCTCCTTGGTCGTCAATTTACAGTGAGAACAGATCATCATAGTCTTATTTGGCTCCTACGTTTTAAGAACATTGAAGGCCAGTTAGCAAGATGGCTTGAAGAGCTTTCACAATATGATATGGTAATCCAACATCGTTCTGGCAAAAAACACCAAAATGCAGATGGTCTTTCCAGAATCCCGGATGATTTAGAACCTTGCAATTGCTACTATGCAGGAGCTGATCTCTCATCTTTACCCTGTAAAGGTTGTGCATATTGCAGCAGAGCTCAAAGAACCTGGGGAAAATTTGAGAATGATGTGGATGATGTAGTGCCTCTGGCAGTTCGGAGTATACAACACCAGCTTCAGGATGATATCTCTATACAAGAAAGTAATTGGATGAAAGGATGGTCCTTGGAAGACATCGAGAAAGAACAAGAAGATGACCCTGATTTGAAAACACTTATAAATTGGCTACATACTGGTGAGCCGCCGTCAGAGCATGAGTTACAACTTGAAAGCCCAGCAACTAAGCATTGGTGGAATTGTAAGACACAACTGAAATTTGTAAAGGGATGCCTATTCTACAAGTGGTTGGATCCAGCAGAGCCAAGAACACTATTGTTACTTCCTAAATCCTTGAAAGAAGAGGCTATGAAATATTGTCATGATTGCAAAACAGCAGGACACTTTGGTCAAGCTAAAACCATACAGAAACTACAACAAAGATTTATTTGGTACCAGATGAGAGTGGATGCAATTTTGTATGTCCAAACATGTTCAATATGCAATATCAATAAAAAATCAAACAGAACAGCAAAAGGGGCACTAGGTCAATATCATGCAGGAGCTCCCATGGAAAGGGTACACATGGATATACTTGGGCCACTTGTGGAAAGTAATTCTAATAATAAATATGTGCTAGCCATCATAGACCAGTTTACTAAGTGGATTGAATTTGTCGCATTGCCTAACCAAAATGCAGAAACAATAGCAAAGGCAGCAGTGAATGATTTCTTTTCTAAATTTGGTTGTGCTTTGCAAGTACACACTGACCAAGGCAGAAACTTTGATAGCAACCTATTCCATGAATTATGTCGCTTACTAGAAATCGCAAAAACTCGAACAACTCCTTATAGACCAAGGTCCAATGGACAGGTTGAACGATATAACAGTGTGATTTTACAGGCAGTAAGATGTTATTTAGAGGGTAAGCAGAAAGACTGGGATGTTCACCTTCAACAATTGGCTGGCGCAATAAGATCTACAAAAAATAGACAAACTGGCTTCACCCCTAATATGATGATGTTGGGAAGGGAGGTAATGCAACCAGTAGATCTACTCTTGGGAACAGCAGAGAGTAACATGGAAATAAACCAACCCCATCAGTATATCAAAGATCTAAAAAATGCATTAGAAAAAGCTCACAAATCTGCTAGGGATAACCTTAAGGCAGCTCAATTCAGACAGAAAAGAGATTATGATGTAAAACTTAATCACAGGGTATATAATAAAGGTGACATTGTATACAGAATAGATTCCGCTACAAAAATAGGGGAAAGTAAAAAATTGCGGGCACCCTGGCAAGGACCATACCTAATTGTAGAAGTACTGTCATCAGTTCTGTATAAAATGAGAACAAGGAAAAGAGAACTAACAATCCATCACGATCAGTTAAAACCTTGCTCAGATAGGAACATTCCACAGTGGTTGAAGTATATGAGACACCGTCTTCTTCAAGGTGAGGTAGATTATAGCCTGGGATTTGGCCAGACTGAAGAAGAAAATATTCATGATTTGTCACAGTTATTTGAAGAAGATAATGACAGGGAACCAGATCTTTTTGTTCAAGAAACAGAGGATGGTATAAACAAAGACCATGCCGGATCAACTGGCTTAGAGTCTTTTCAACAACTCCAAGATTTGGAATCTTTTCTTGATAATACTGAAGAAATTCAGGAAATTGGTGTAGATCAGCAGGGTACAGGATTGGAAATCAGATATTCATCTGATGTCAACTCAGATGATAGACATATTGTAACTAATCTAGATGGTGTAAATTTGATTTTAAGTAATGATAGTACTGATAATTTAGATGATACATTTTTGTACGCAATAGACAACTATGGTGGTAGAATCAGAAATCGTCCAAAATACCTGGACGACTATGATATGTCCGATATGTTTTAATCATTGCCGGATTAACTGGCTTTTAAACAAAACAAAATAATGATAAAAAAAAAATAATAAAAAACACATTGTAAAATATTGTATATATAAGTTTTTAAAAATAGCATGAGGATAATTGTGTACTTCCAGCATGGCAAAAAGTTGGAGTAATGAAAAAGAGATGGAAGAGGTATATAGACAGAATTATGAAGACCTTGATTATGATGAGGATGTGGATGAGGGAAAAGAAGATGTTCATCTGGAGACAGAGCAGGAAGATGTATGGATAGAGCAGGAGGAGGATATTCACCAGGAGTCAGAGCAGGAAGATATTCATCAAGAGACAGAACAGGAAGATGTAAGGATAGTGATTAGGGAGAAAGAAAGAAGGAGGCAGGAGAAAGAAGATGAAAGATACCATCAAGTAATGAGGGAGGCTGATGAGGACCTTTGTGTCCCTATGGTAATAACAAAGAAGCAGGAATTAGAGATGGACCAGAAGAAGTATCAGGAAGTACTGAAAGCGGCGGACGAAGATATGGGGATACCAATCGTGGCAAGAAGTAAGCCAACGGATGAAGAGCAATATCATCAGATGGTGAAGGAGGCTGATGAAGATCTCGGTATACCTCTCACAACACCTGAGGTACCGGTACAGTGTCCTCCTAAATGTAAACCTTGTTTTATTTGTCAGCTTCCTATGAAGCATCCGTTTAGGCATACAGCAAAATTCCATCTGCCATGGTATGTGGCTGCTGAATCCGCTTGTTTCCATTGTAAGCAACAGTTTGCCCAAGTTACAATGCTGATACATCACATAAACAACGTTCATCCAGAGGTTGAAAGTGACGCAAAGTTTGGCCCAGACAAATACCAAATGTGGGTGCAGCTTATTAATGGTCTACTTAGGAATTAGCCAGAATATTGGAAGTGTCGTATCCAGATGGACTTATACATTTTGTTAGCTGTTTGAATATTCCTGGCAATAAAATGTACGGAGCATCCCAAAATTTAACATTTAGAACAGAGGAAGTTTTTCTTGCCGATATTTTCTGTCAGATTAATAACCTATCTAAATTCAACTTTAACATATTCGACAACTTTGGCCAAACATATATACATTCTTTACTTCATTGGAAAATTCTGAAAATAGTCATCAGTAAATTAACTGCAGAACAACAAAACATGATACAAACTTTTGAAGAACAAAAAGATCGTTTTGGATTATTTAGTGGATGTCTCTCAACCAAACCAACAGGACCATTGATGGCTGTCGATGCCCATTTTCATCTTGACCAACTCATGGTAAAAACCGGATTAACTGGTATCCATGAGTTAGATGATATGGGTACATCTGACCTCTTTAAGACCAAATTGTCATTTTTAATTGCTAAATACTGTAATCCTGCAAAATTCCCGTCATCAACAGAAAGATCAGAAATCAGGAAAGATCATAGAATTAGACTCTCTTTTGGAATGCACCCTCGAATTGTCAACTCAAACTCTACATCAACTTTAGACCGGTTCTTCAAAAATTTAACTTCTATTTTGGCATCTTCAAAAACTGTATCGGTAGGAGAATGTGGATTGGATACTACCGATAGACCAAATTCTCAAAACTTTCAGAAGCAGATAACATATTTTGAAAAACAGCTTAATTTGGCAGTGCAGAAAAACCTTCCAGTCGTGGTCCACAGCAGAGGAGATAACAACCTAAACCTTTCAACTCTAACCTCCTTGGTCAATAACTTACCTAGGAATCATAAAATTCATTGGCATTGTTTCACAGGGACAGAACAAATTTTTGAATCAGCATCCTCACATTTTTCAAACATTGTATTTGGCGTTACACCTTTCATCTTTACCGACAAATATCCTTCCATCAAACAGTTCATCTGCAACAAAGGAATCAACAGGATAGTTTTAGAATCTGATGCTCCATATATCCGTTATAAAGAACAACTTGCCAACCCATACACTGTCATCTTTGTAGCTCATGAAATTTCAAAATTATTACTGATACCTGTTGAAGAAGTTTTGGCCACTACTACAAAAAATTCTCAAATGATTTATGGTTGTTAAAGGGGAGGGGTTGGAAGTAGTGTTTGGCAGCAATTTTTAAATTCTCTTTTCATAATTTCATAGTGATTGGCAATTTTAAACAAAATTTGTAATGTTTTTAAATAATAGATATATTTGATTAAATAGTGTCTCGTTGATGCACACTCTTGATCTTCAGCCTTTTACATCTAACCGGATTAACTGGTTTGTAATTGGTTTAAGATATTCGTATATAATATATATTTGATTAAATAGTGTCCCATTGATGTACACTTTTGGTCTTCAGCCTTTTACATCTAACCGGACTAACTGGTTTGTAATTGGTTTAAGATATTTGTATAAATGTTACTACTTTTAATTGTCCACAAATTTGCTCATGGCGAACAAACCAAGATCATTTGAGTTTTTCCTCTAGAAAACGGGGAGGAGTGTGGTGTCGTTGGATGATTGATACACGGCTTTAGCGGTTCTCCAATATAGGAGGAATATGATATCTGAAACCGGGAACCAGACAAGCCTAACCCCGCTCTCTATATGATGGGAAAACGGATAGAAGGAACGGACCAAAAACAAGGAACCAGACAGGAACCAGGCAGAGCCTCACTTCTATTCCAAGCTTCAAAGTGTACACTTCGCCTTCGTAAAAAGACTGCAAAGTTGTATCTGCATTAGCTTAGCTATTCAGGAAGGACCTTAGTTATTCAGGTAATAATTGCATTACACGCCCAACCACAATCGCTACACAATTATCAACTATTATAGTAGAATAATGTTGAACAAAGCGGCATAACTCAACAGTCACTTTCTAAAAGTATCAGATTGTATGAATGGAACGTTTAAATCATAGGGTAAATCATATATATATTTAAATAAAGATATGTGTCGATAATATTGACTTCAAAAATCACTTCTTATTTAAGCCAGTATAATAAATATAATAAGTTATTTGTAGTGAATTTTGATAGATTGTACGACAATATTTTCACTTTATAATTAATCATTCACTATGTAGTGTTTTGTTGAATTCTTGTCTTTTCGTAGTTTTTTTTTAACATGTCGCTGTCAGTCTATCTCGACTTAAAAGTTTTAAATGTCCTGTTGGTATCTTCCGCCTCTTTTTAAAATCAAATTTAACTTAACGTTTTGTTTGACCTATACAAATATGATATACCACTAAGCCAGCGCGCGGATTTTTAAAATTGCTCAAGAACACCACTTTATTTACAGTAGTGAAACATACGAACATTAAACTATAAATCAGTTAAAAAGAGATTTACTAATCAGATTAATATGTACAAAACAAACAAACAAAAAAACTAAGCAGAAAAACAACTAACAAAATGAGCTATAACACACAAAAACGATATTTTTTTTATTTTTTTTTACATTTTTTTCAAAAGATGTCAACTTACATCCACCTCTCTGAAATGTTCTATGATAAATGATACAGGTTTTGATTGTAACTTAAAAGAAAAGAGATAATGATTTTATGAGTAAAATGAGTATGAACCTTTGGATTTTACCGTGATGGTTCATAATCAACAGGCTGAAAACCATTTCATTATGACTGCTGTACTTGGTCATATAATCAGCAACTATTATAGCAGAATATTTTTTGAACAAAGCGGCATAACTCAACAGTCACATTCTAAAAGTATATAAATATAATGAATGAACATTTAAATTAAAGGGTAAAAAATATATATATTTAAACAAAGAATCTGTCGAAAATATTGACAACAAAATTCACTTCTTATTTAAACCATTATAATGAGTTTATTCCGTAGTGAAATTTTGATAGATTGTATGTCAATATTTTTATATTATAATTCATTACTCACATCTTTCGATCAGTGTGAGAACAATATTTCTCATCTCTACAGAAAACTTTGTTCTCGGCAAATGATTGATACACTTTGTTTAGATATCTTCTAAGAATCATTAGAGAAACATATTATACCACTATAACTCGTGTATTACGATATTTCTCCACTCTCAACAGTTAAATTTTAATTATTTAAAAAGCTCGGCAAGCCTCGCGTTTTTAATATTGAAATTTTACTGTCTTTACTTGATGCAGTGATGGAATCTATATATCTCGACTAATTAGTGTTGAATGTCCCCTTGGTATCTTCCGCATCTTTTTATATAAAAATCTGATTAAGCTTAACGTTTTGTGAAATAATATATAAAGATGCTATAATACTAAGCCGGTGCGCCAGGATATTAAAATTGCACAACATCACTTTAATTTACGTCTTTAACGAATGAAAATCATATTTTATTTATACTTTGATTATATTTTGGAGATGTTAAAATGACATGTCTCTAACGAAATTGATATTTGACAATCAAAACATGTGTCCCTCTAGATGTTTTTGGGTTATTTTTGTTGCTGGGCTGCTGTCGCATTTACGTATACCCCACATGTCCTTGTATTAATATCAAAAGTGATGTATAAAACGTTTGATATGAAAATATATATTTTTACCTATAGTAAGCAAATAGTTTAAGTAAGATGCAAAAGCAATATTGTTGAAAAGTGGTCGGCTTATACCAGAGACCTGAAAATTGGAAGCTGCTGTTAATTTATTAATCATGCGTTGTTTAGTAGGAAGAGCTAAGATTGGTCAGATCACTGCCAGAATAATGTTTCTGGTACTAGTAGACTAACATGACTTGCTGCGGACTGTTCATAGCAATATGTTCTAATATGCATGTGATATTTGCCACTGGACATTTAACACCAATTCATCCATCGGAAAGGAGAACAAAAAAATCACAAGGAGACGACCGTAATATACTCGTATAAGTTTATTTAAATACCTCTATTTGAATAGTAAAATGGCTGATTGCAGGATAAAATGTTAGTTTTAATGGAACCAAAACTTTCCGTGAAAGGAACTAAATCTAGGTAATCTACTCTAAAGTTGACAGAATTTACACTTGATTGCCTGTATAAAGAACTATTTATCGAGACAAATACTTCCTGAAAGTGTTGTAAATAAAAACCAAAGCTTCTAGATTTTATTCATTTTAAATTCAAAAATTAAACATTAACATTAAATATTACGTTTATTGCTTAATTTCACCTTCCCTAAAGAAAACTTGATATGTTCTTAGTGACAAAATGAAAGTTTACGAAAACGAAGGTTCAGAGACGGAAGATATAAACCAGATGTTCAGATGAATAACATTAAAACGGTAAAGGTTCAATTTAAAAAATTAATTCCATTTTGATATATAAAAAGTGTGATTATTTATATGAATCGATATATTTTTAGTTAAAACATAGTCCGTAAGGTGTTTAATCTTCAAATTTAATTATTAGAGGTCTTTTTAGAAGTTTTGTCTCTGTTCAATATTTTTTTTATAATTTTGGGGTTTCTTTTTTTTTTGGGGGAGATTGTTTGGTTTGGTTTTGTATTGCTTCTTTGGGGAGGGATATTTGTTTCTATTCTTTTTTTTTAGGCAGTGTACCTTTGTCCTAATAATAAACGAGCTCTGGCCATTTATTTTTGAATGTTTGCTAAAAATAGTAACGGATGTAATTTAAAAAATTTATTCACAAAATAAATAATAATTGTTTGAATGAACGAATTTACCATGACCGTGACTTGTCGAGTAGTCTCTTCACAATCCGTTACAATTTGATTTTAATATATTTTCATCATAATTATTAATTGTTTGGGGTCTTTTCCGATTCGGATGATAATTCTTGTTTTATGATGATAACATTTAGTTGTATAACTGTTGATTTAATTCACAGATTTTCTAGATACTGAGTAATGCAGAGTTAGATATATGTGCGGAACCTTGTCAATTGATTAATATATCAATTACCACTAATATCTATTTGTTAATTTGTGTTGCATGTTGTGGGTTGCTGTCTCATTGATATTACGTCAACCTATGCTTTTTCCTAATCCGATTACATTGCTTATTGAATATTATCAATTAAGCCTTGATTCTGTTTTATTTTGATTATATAGTTTAAAAAAATTAAGTTTGCAGAGTAATTTTGTTCAGGAAACGCTTGAATTGTTGATACATGTATTAACATTTTCCATTTCATCTGTTTCAATATTTAGATATAATTATGTTTATCGCTATTTTGTGCATTTTTCCTTTGATCTTTTTTTGTGATAATTTTCATATCATGCTACTCGCTTGAGATGGAAAATTATCGCTAGAAACTATGCAGGCACGTGGCGTTGCTAATGAAATTGACATGAAAGTGACAACGTCGTCAAAGGTAAAATAGCGATAAACAGATTATCATTGGTCATCTCAACTCGATTGCATTTCTCGCTTTCGCCGTACCGGCTCAAGCGAGAAAATCAATCTCGTTGAGATGATCAACGATAATCTATAAGTATCAAAGAGGAAATTAAGTACTGACCAAACACAATTTGATCTTTTTCATTTAAAGTATTTATAACATTGAATTTGAAAGGGAAAATTGAGATGCAAATAGAAAAAATGTAGATTATACAATTTGTTGTTGTAATTATATTTTGTTTATATACATCTATTGTTTACATGTGAATATTAGTAGATTAATTATGTTTTAGTCATGTAGTTGATATTGTATTTAGAGACCTTATTTAAAATTGGTTTAATCCAAATGAATTACTCTCTTTAAATAAAGATATTATATTATTATTATTATTATTATTATTATTATTATTATTATTATTATTATTATTATTATTATCATTTTACTGAACAAATTTAAAAACAGATGCATTTGTATAAAATGCCTTTGAGTATACAATTTGCTTGAAATCATATTTTGACATTTTAAAATATATTTGTTAGTTGACCAGATTCAGTTTCTCTATTTGTTTTGTTAATCTGGTTCTGACACGGGAGGATTGTTGTTATTGTCTACCGCTTCAAGAGTATATCCCTTGTCCTTGGTGTCTCCTGTAGATGAACAAATTTCCATCTTTGAAAATTTGAAATATTAATCAATGCGTTTAGTAATATATGGAAACACAGTCTACATTTACATGAATTTTCCATAAATCCAGGTTACTTTTGTTTAAATTAAAGAACATGCGACAGGTTTAGGATATCTTTGCTAGATCAACCTACGACAGTTTTGAGGCGAGGTCTTGGATAGTCCTAAGAGGATCATAAGACATGTCATAAGATATTCTAGTATCTTATAACAGGTCTTAAGATAGCTCATGAAACCGTCCCAAGTTTTATTTGACAAAGTCTTATCTCCACAATGTATTAAATTTTATACTTTTTCACACAAGCTAATTTAAATATTAAAATTTTAGATTCACAACAAGAACATTAAATGAATGATTATGTATTTTAAGTAACCATGGTGATAATAATCATTAATTTCATTTATTTAAAAATGTCCAAACTATAACTTTCAGCAAATTGTATGTTCAAAGGCATTTTATACAAATGCATCTGTTTTTAAATTTGTTCAGTAATTGTCAACAAAGAATGTGAAGAAATTGTCTAATTTATGAAAATATTTAAAATACGTCACAGATATGAAATTTATATGACAATCATTTGAATGACTTATACTTTGAAGTCTTGTCTCCAATTATATTTAAAATGTTATGTTATAATAACATGTATATCGTAAAAAACGCGAAAAGGCGAAAAGGCGAAATCGCGAAAACGCGAAAACGCGAAAACGAAAACGCGAAATCGCGAAATCGCGAAAACGCGAAAACGCGAAAACGCGAAATCGCGAAGTCGAAAACGCGAAGTCGAAAACGCGAAAAGGCGAAAAGGCGAAGTCGAAAACGCGAAAACGCGAAGTCGAAAACGCGAAATCGATTTCGCGTTTCGACTTCGCGTTTTCGCGTTTTCTTCACATCGCGTTTTCGCGTTTATGAATCGACATCGCGTTTTCGCGTTTTCGACTTCGCCATTTCGCGTTTTCGCGTTTTCGACTTCGCGTTTTCGCGTTTTCGACTTCGCGATTTCGCGTTTTCGCGTTTCGCCCTATAGAATATGAAAGGCGAAAACGCGAATTTCGCCTTTTCGCCTTTTCGCGTTTTACGATATACATGTTATTATAACATAACATTTTAAATATAATTGGAACAAGACTACAAAGTATGTCATTCAAATGATTGTCATATAAATTTCATATCTGTTGTTTACTTTAAATATTTTCATAAATTAGACAATTCCTTTACATTCTTTGTTTCAAATACTCTAACAAGTCATTATCTTTTAAAAGTGTCAAATTTATAAGTTAAGCCACAATGTAAACTATAGGCGGTTTTTGTTGTTGTAATTATATTTTGTTTATATACATCTATTGTTTACATGTGAATATTAGTAGATTAATTATGTTTTAGTCATGTAGTTGATATTGTATTTAGAGAGCCTTATTTAAAATTGGTTTAATCCAAATGAATTACTCTCTTTAAATAAAGATATTATCATTATTATTATTATTATTATTATTATTATTATTATTATTATTATTATTATTATCATTTTACTGAACAAATTTAAAACAGATGCATTTGTATAAAATGCCTTTGAGTATACAATTTGCTTGAAATCATATTTTGACATTTTAAAATATATTTGTTAGTTGACCAGATTCAGTTTCTCTATTTGTTTTGTTAATCTGGTTCTGACACGGGAGGATTGTTGTTATTGTCTACCGCTTCAAGAGTATATCCCTTGTCCCTTGGTGTCTCCTGTAGATGAACAAATTTCCATCTTTGAAAATTTGAAATATTAATCAATGCGTTTAGTAATATATGGAAACACAGTCTACATTTACATGAATTTTCCATAAATCCAGGTTACTTTTGTTTAAATTAAAGAACATGCGACAGGTTTAGGATATCTTTGCTAAGATCAACCTACGACAGTTTTGAGGCGAGGTCTTGGATAGTCCTAAGAGGATCATAAGACATGTCATAAGATATTCTAGTATCTTATAACAGGTCTTAAGATAGCTTCATGAAACCGTCCCAAGTTTTATTTGACAAAGTCTTATCTCCACAATGTATTAAATTTTATACTTTTTCACACAAGCTAATTTAAATATTAAAATTTTAGATTCACAACAAGAACATTAAATGAATGATTATGTATTTTAAGTAACCATGGTGATAATAATCATTAATTTCATTTATTTTAAAATGTCCAAACTATAACTTTCAGCAAATTGTATGTTCAAAGGCATTTTATACAAATGCATCTGTTTTAAATTTGTTCAGTAATTGTCAACAAAGAATGTGAAGAAATTGTCTAATTTATGAAAATATTTAAAATACGTCACAGATATGAAATTTATATGACAATCATTTGAATGACTTATACTTTGAAGTCTTGTCTCCAATTATATTTAAAATGTTATGTTATAATAACATGTATATCGTAAAAACGCGAAAAGGCGAAAGGCGAAATCGCGAAAACGCGAAAACGCGAAAACGCGAAAACGCGAAATCGCGAAATCGCGAAAACGCGAAAACGCGAAAACGCGAAATCGCGAAGTCGAAAACGCGAAGTCGAAAACGCGAAATTCGCGTTTTCGATGAAAATTCAATTTTCATTTGAAAATTCAATTTTCATTTGAGCTTTCTTCACAAATGATATTGTGAGACATTATATATTTTCAAAATGAGTGACATTTACCTGTTCAAATTGCTTTTAACCCTTTTTGTCTTATATTTTAAACTGAATACTCTTCTATGTAGATAATTCAAAAATGAGTCTCTATAAATGTACTGAGATATGTCATGATGTGTCCCGATCATTACCAGTAAATACGGAAATGCGCTGTCCTTAAATACGGATATATATAATGATTTGTTGCGGTTTCATTTCCTTATCTTTGTTATTTTACTTGAGCTATATTGTTTAACAAGTGAAAATGCAACTTTCATATTATAAAAACTGTAATAAAAAAGCACGAATAAACACAGTTACACATATTTTTGCAATGCACGGATGTTTTAAAAACCGACCAAAGAATAAAGAAGATGATGGCACTATTTGATGTAATGTGTGCTGTATTTTTACTCTTGGGAGAGGTATATGCCCATCAATGTAAAATAACTGATGTGAAAGGATACAAAAAGGCCGATTGTCGAAAGTTGCAATTAAAGACAATACCGTCAGATATATCGAAAGATATAGACGTGCTAGATTTGCGCGATAATGATCTAAGCGTATTGAAAAACGATTCTTTCGAAAATTTTTACAACTTGAAAGAATTACTAGTAAGCAACAATAACATAAGTCGTATCGAAACGGAAGTATTTTATGAACTGCAACAGCTGAAAGTTTTAGATATGTCGGAAAATAATATCGAGAGGATTTCAGACCAGTTCGATCAAAATATGTTTCAGTATTCAAGAAATCTCTACAAGCTGGACATTCGCCGGAATATGAAAGACGCAAAAAGAAACCAGAGTGCTTATACTTACCCAGGAGCTGCGTTATCATTGCTTGTTAATTTAACATTCTTATATTTAGACCTCGTTCCACAACCAGTATTTGGACCAGAATTTGAAAGCCTGGTAAAGTTAGAAGTGTTGGGATTTGATTATTGTTTCCTAGCAGCAATGACAAATGACACGTTCAAATACTTTAAAATGAAAGTACGGGAATTACATTTAATGCGATGCCATAATGTGCTAGGTGCTAAGGTACAATACGGTTTTCTTCAATATTTTAAACATTTAAAGGTTCTTAATTTAGCGGATACTCATATTCATTTAACACGAGCACTTCATTTATTACATTCTTTGAATAATTCGACCATGGATGTGATCAACTTGCAACGAGTAAGCGATGAGCTTTTAGAATCTAGCATGCTTCCCTACGCACTCGTTCTTACAAGTGAGATGATGAAAATCTACGGACAATTTGTGTCAAGACATTAAATCTTGCAGATAATGGTATTGTAGATTTTAGCGAGAATTCGTTATTTTCGTATGACCATCCAGAATGTTTTGAAAATATGGTACTTTCTGGAAACAGGTTCACTTTCCATACCGCACGAAAAAGGCATGAACTCCTTCTACTGGTTTTTAAATTACGAAATATTGTTCTGTTTGATTTGTCCTACAATCCGATACATTATATCAATGAAAAATACTTGCGCATTCCAAATGGCAACAAAACCTTCAATTACGAGGCCACCGAGTGTTTCAGTGAGGATGAAGTGAAATTGAATATAACTATTTATATTTACCTTCCTCCAAAATTGAAAATATTGAGATTTTCACATTTCATAAGAGAAAGCTGTGGCAGAGGTATAAAAGTTAGAAATGCTGCATCTTTAGAGAAACTTGATATGTCATATTTTCAGTTTCAGAGATTTCCAGATCTAATTATAGAAGGAGAGAATAATTTAAAATGGCTTAATATGTCTGGTATAGATTCGTCTTTGTATTTACATAAAAATTGTGTACCACTGTTTTCAAATGTTGAAGAGGCATTTTTCAGATATGCGGAACTCGGAAAAAACGAGACAATTGCTAAGCATCTATTTACACTAATACCTTCAGTACATGTTCTGGATATATCATATAACAATTTATTGACACTACCAAAGGATTCATTTGTTCAAAATATGAAATTAAGGGAACTGGACTTATCGCATAACGTTTTGCACGAAGTCCCCGCCGCAATATTAGAAATAAAACAATTGAGAAAATTAAACTTGAAGAACAATAATCTAGTGACTATCAGTAAATCTATAACAGATTGGTTAGATTCTTTATCTCGAGAGCAAGACATTATTCTTTTGTTGGCTGGAAACGTCTTTTCCTGCTCGTGTGAAAATAAACAGTTTATCAGTTGGTTATTTAACACTAATGTACACTTAGACCCCAGCGATCAAAACATTTCGAACAACAACTATTCGTGTAGATTATCAAATGGCGAAGTAAAAGGCACTTCTGAAATATACGATCACTACCATGAATTATATTCTGACTGTAATGCTGGAATATGGTTACGATTTGGTATATCTCTACTTGTAACATTTACCGTAATTGCTTTTATATTCGCGGTAATCTTCAACTTCCGCTGGCGCATAGCATATTACATCTATCGAACGTTCCAAACTGTAATCGAATCAGAAATGAATTTGAGTTTTACTTATGATGCTTACGTTTCTTATGCTGATGATGCCAGAGACTGGGTTCACCACGATTTAGTACGTAAAATAGAAAGCAAATGGGGACTTAAATTGTTTATCGAAGACCGTGATCTTCTTGGTGGACAGTCGTATGTAGATTCCATTGCTAAATCAATCGGATCTTGTCGACAGGTTATATTTGTGTTGACACCAGGGTTACTCGAAAGACAGTGGATCATGTACGAAATAGAAAGAGCAAAGTATGAAAAAGTGTGTAAACATGTTCAAATTACTGTTTTAAACCTTGGGTTGCTGTAAACGAGGTGCCTACTGAGTTTTCATCTATCTGGAATAGTGTTTGTTTGATTGAATGGTCGGAAGACCAAAATTCTGCTGATAACCCGTGGCACAAATTAAAACTGCGTTTGGTGTTAAATAGATAATTTGTTCCAGCAGTAAAAATGTTATTTTCTCTCTTATTGATATGATCTGTTTTAAGATATTTTCATCAAAAGTAGGAGAATATGAACTTTAAATATTTTATTCAATCACTTGTAATTCTGTGTTCTTTAATAACCTTTGTTTGAAATAAGATGTTCAACATTACAATATGTACGAATTTTACACACTTTTTCTTTTTGGAGAGTTTTTGTAGAGATAGTATTGTTGCATGAAAAATGTCAAGTCATATTGACTGGATAGATTTGAAACATTGATCTGTAAGATATAAGCTACAATGTAAAATGGCTTTTTTATAACTCTTGATCTTGTTTGTAATATACTTGTATCTCCTCCATTCCATATCAACACAATGAAGCAAACATATCTAATTGTAATACTTTAGAAGTCGCAAAAGAAATATGAAAATTTTTTTTTTATTTTATTATAAACAGAGACTGACATAAATCAAAAGCACGAGAAAGATTTACGGACCAACAACAACAGATGTGCACTAAAAGTATGTCAAGACATTCTTGCTAAAATTATGTTTAAAACACTGAACATAAAAATATATACATCTAGATTGCAAAAATGCACAATAAGATTCTTAAAAACACACCTGCATTTTAAAAATACAATGCTAGACCTAGAAGTTGTCACCAAAAAGGAAACGCTCTTGTATCGTTCTTTGCCAAATATCTGACGATATGCATATTTGTATTTTTCCGATTTGTAAAAAAAAATTAAATGACTGAAACGCAAAATAACGATTATTCACTAACCACTATTATGTGTACACCAGTATTTGTAAAGTGGAAGGGTCCTCGATGGTCGAGTGGTCTAAGTAGTCCAACAACTGTATCACTAGTCTGTCAACACCGAGATTGTGAGTTCGAATTCCACACGTGGCAGGTGCGTTCAACTCCAATCTTAATTGACTAGGATTAACAGTTTTCCTACCGAAGGTCGGTGGTTCTCTCCGGGCAATCCGGCTTCCTCCAGAAATAAAAACTAATCGCAACAAAAATAGCAATATTGCTGAAAGTGGCGTTAAACACCAATTAATCAAGTATAAAAGCAAAGTCGATTGCATAATAAATTTTAAAAATCAATGAATAAAGGAGTATGTAGGTTAAGTGCGGCACGAGCAACTGACAACAAAAAACTTAAGGACCGAAATATCGTCCTCCATCTATAATAGATTGGAAACAGTGTCGTAAGGTTATTAAAGACGCTCTGTCTGTGTACTGTAAAAATTGGTGTAAACGTGAAAAATCTGATAAAAAATCTCTAGACAGTTATTTGAATAAAATTATGAATACTGTTAATATTCGTATATCTCATTTTGAAAACAATTCTGAAATTAGTAATAGGGTCCATGATATTCCCATTTCCAGAATAAAAATAAACTCAAGTACTCGCAAAGCGGTTTGTGTTCGTACCGGCAGATAAAGCAGCAAATAATGTAGTGGTGGTGTGACGCATATACTACACGGAAGTTCTCCAAAACGAAATTACAAATTCATCTACATTCAGGTCCGTACGCTCCACAGAGAGTCAAATTGTAAACAAGCATATCACTGCCACTACCCAGCTTAAAGCCTCTTCCGAACATTTGAAAGTCCCTACTATGTACTGGTTACCTAAATTGCACAAAAACCATTTAAATTCCGTTTCATCTCCGCATCTAGTAAGTGTTCTACTACCAATCTATCAGTTCTTCTAACTACCTCCTTACTACTATCAAAGAACTTGTTATTAACTTTTGTAATAAAGTCATGAAAATAATGGTATTAATTATGTTTGGAGTGTTAAAAATTCTTTAGAGGTTTTAGATAAAATACATGCTTTTGATGGTCCTTTTAATTCTGTTGACAGTTATGATTTTTACTACTCTATACTACACTTCCACACAATCTTATCAAGAAAAAGTTTTCATATTTAATTAAATGGTCTTTTGAAAATCTCATTACAAATTTATTTGCTGTAACTCGTTTAAAGCCTTTTCTGTAACGAAAAGGAAAGAATGCTAGATACACTTACTGGAAATGTGAAGATATGATTGAAGCTTTAAATTTTCTCCTGGACAACATATATGTACGTTTCGGCGATAAAGTGTATCGACAAGTAGTAGGTATTCCTATGGGCACTAACTGCGCCCCTTTAATAGCAGATTTATTCCTGTATTGCTATGAATCTCAGTTTATGACCAAACTCAGTAAAGACACGTCATTGTTACATTTGGTTGATACATTCAACAATACCTTCCGTTATCTAGATGATATTTTTCGTTAAATAATCCAGAGTTCTCTAAATATACTACCGAAATTTACCCAATAGAACTTACTTTAACTAAATCTAACATAAACAGCAGTAGTTGTCCTTTTCTGGACTTGGACATTTCAATCTCTAAAGGAAAACTCCATACGAAAATTTACGACAAAAGAGACGATTTTTCATTCCCTATTGTTAATTTTCCTTTTTTAGACGGCGATGTTCCTTTGGCTCCATCATACGGTGTGTATATATCCCAACTCGTTGGTTATGCCCGTGTGTGTAGTGATGTCATAGATTTTAACGAACGTAATCAATGCATCACTAGTAAATTATTAAGTCAGGGATTTCGTTACCATAAATTACGTAAAACTTTTGCTAAGTTCTTTCATAGATACAAAGATTTGATTAGTAAATTTGGCTGTACCTGTAGAAAACTGATTAAAACGGTATTTCACATCCTAAATTTTACGGTAATATTGTACTTAAAGCGCGGAAATCACTATATGATCCGTGTAAACTCATCGAACCTTTAAATAAACTTATTAGTTCAGGTTATCTTACCAATGTCGTAATTAGATCTTTGAATATAGTTTACATTGGCACTAATATCGATTTTGTCATCAGCAAATTAAAACATAACTAAATTTGTATTCTTTTCAAACGGGATGTTTAAAGACACACCCACGTTCATTTTGATCTATAAAGAGGTTAAACTCCTAACTATCCTACTGTCTGTCGATACATTTATTTTGGCATTGCACTAGTCATGTCTTCTTTGACTGTCCATGACGTTAAAATACTAAATCCCTGGGATGTGTTTTAGTTGATTTTAGTCTCTGATGCATGATTTTTATTATTAATTGTTTTGGCTTTTAACTAGCTGTCAGTAACTGCGAGTACTCTCAAATCGTACTTTCTTGTTCATTTGACCTGTTGATACTAATTGTAATGCTTTTTTGTTATTTAATGTTATTCAGGGTTATATCTGGTCTATATACCAGCTTTGATAAGTGTTTGGTACTAATATAAATTTCCACTTACTATGAACATCTAAATTATTTATTTTGTTAAAATATTTCCTTTCTCTATTGTAACTTTACGTATTAACAACAAAATTATTTTATTTACCTGTGTTTAAAGTTATTGCAAATTGATATTTTGTTCGAATATTGTTTTCTTAAATTGTTTAACATTTCATACCGATATAACATGTTACCTTTATTATTCTTCCTTAGTTTATTTATTTTGAATTTACATTGTATCATAGGTCAAATTTATTTGTTCAGTGTATGTTCAATGGTGTTACTATGTCCTTTGATTGAGTTAAGCTATTTCAGTTGATATTTTATAGTGTGTCTTTCTATGTTGTGATGTTACACTATTGTTTCAGAAAAAGGGTGAAGGTTTGGTACCATTAAAACGTTTAAACCCGCTGCATTTGTTTGCACCTGTCCTAAGTCAGGAATCTGATGTTCAGTAGTTGTCGTTTGTTGATGTGGTTCATAAGTGTTTCTCGTTTCTCGTTTTATATAGATTAGACCGTTGGTTTTCCCGTTTGAATGGTTTTACACTAGTAATTTTGGGGCCCTTTATAGCTTACTGTTCGGTGTGAGCCTAGGCTCCGTGTTGAAGACCGTACTTTGACCTATAATGGTTTACATTTATAAATTTTGACTTGGATGGAGAGTTGTCTCATTGGCACTCATACCACATCTTCTTATATCTATCTAGAGATTATGTCTTATGTTCCACTGATCAAAAAAGCAAATTGGACGTTTTATTGACACGGATTTCAAATTCAAATTGTAATGTCGAAAGTTTTATTGACTCTAATTGATTCCAAATTGTGATGTGGAACATTTTATTCTCCAACTTTTGATATAAATGGTTGAGGAATTTTTAACTCAATCAAAAAGAGAATTTTTGAGTCTTAGTTAAATGAAAAATTGTAGAAAAATGGTAAAGCACACAGCATGTGTCGCTAGTGTCAGCTGTAATATTATCCACAACAAAAACAATATCTTTATATTTGTATAACAAGCTTTAATATTTTTTGTTGACTCAATATTTCAACTTTATTTTTGTTCAAAAAAGTTACTCTATGGAAATATAAAATGTCACTCACTGTTCATTAGCATACCAAGAAAAGTGGAGCGCGGTGTTTTCCGATCAAAAAAAATAATGTTTTGGTCCATAAGGTGTGGTTCTTATCCATGCATGGTCTTCTTTGTTCATTTTACACAATGATGTCATTGACCCACAGTGATAACTGCCAGAAGCTTCGTATACTCCTGCCGTTGCTATGAGCTGATTTTCTACCATCAACTCAGTGAAGGCATAGTTAGCGCTGTTTGTGCAGGTAGTCCAAGAAAAGAAATAGGTCCCTGCCTTTGGAGCTACAAAAACTCCATCAAATGTGTTGTAATGTCCACCAGTGTTGATGACTGTCTTCTCAAAAATTACTGTCGAAAGTTTTTCAAGTGTGAAAGTTCTTTCGGTTAGTGCGTAAAACATCACTGGTTTTTCCTTCAATGTAGCTGAAAGCAAAAGCACTATATTGAAAAACAAAATGCATATGCAATGCAATGCAATTCAATCAACTGTGCACTGTATATCTTGAAGTGGATGTTCATATAGGGACAATTAAGAGACAACTTCAATTTAAATAACTAGAAAAGTGGATGGATATTTTTTACGTTAAGCTGAAATCATGATACCAAGGAGTCAGAGCTTTGCATGAGGGATATATATTCCTTAATTTAAAGTATTTTTCAAAAATTTTGCAACCGCAAATTCGTGAATGTGAATGTTAAGTTTACTCTAGCCAAAAGAGTGAAAACATCCATACCGCCGAATAATCTTAGTTTAACATGTTTTAGGGATGTTCGATCAAAAAAAAATAAACAAAAAAAATTATTACGGCCGATCTAACAAATTCAGTTTTAATATGATAACAATAATGTACATAGTTTTGATAATTATAAAAAAATGATAAGCGTATCATTTAAATTATGTCAGATCTGGAGTACTGATCAAACATTTTCTCAATCTTAAATTTTCCTTGTAATTTTGTACACTGTTTTTTTTTTTTTTTTTTTTTTTTTTTTCCATGGTTGGTTTTGTCTATATCCTTCACCTAATATTTATGATTGTCCTTTTGTATATTCTGTCTTTTTTCCCCATTTATATTTCTTATGTTTATTGTTAAAATAAAATAAGCGCACAAGCAAGCTTATTTACTAGTTTTGATTCACTTTCACTGAAAATGTAACATAGCCTTTTCGAAATAAGCTTTACATTCAAACATGTATTAGTAAACAGTTGTACTTTAATGAAGTTGTATTCGCTGTTCTTTCTGATAGTACACATTTATATTTAATATATTTTCAATAGTAGGTATATCATAGACATTTAAGAATTGAATGATTCTTTTCAGATTTTATTTGGGTGTAAATGCGTTGACCGAAGCACATTTTTTTAAGCTATGAAAAAACATTAATTTACAAAGCAAACTCATATGATTCTTAAAATCGTACCAAGTTAGAAATTGAGGAAATACCGTGTTATTTATTGTACACATGGGGCAATTAATTTTGCGGAAAATTATGACAAAAATCGGCACTTAATTTCTGATATTAGATTTTAGTATTCAAATATCTGCGAAGGCATTCAAAATTTTAATCAGACCATGTTTATGTTTAAGGTGTTAGTTTCAATTTCTTTTTTCTAAATTTAAGGTGAAAAAAGGTCTTTTGAAATCTATAAAACCGCGACTAAGAAAGTTCGTGTTTTTGCCTCAAATCAGCGGTTTAATTAAAAAAACTACAGTCTCTGAATAACAGACCAATTATGCAATGTTTACCTTTGTTCAGTGTATCCAATTTTATTAGACATGGGACATTGGTGCTTATAAAGTTTACCGGTAAAATGTCAATAATTTTGTTTTAATAGAATTTTGTATTAACCAACTATACTAGTGAAAACAACAGACACTTCAGAAAACAGTCTTACCTTTATTACTGCTTGCATTTAGACGATGAGTTGTCGTTGTCAAGGATTTTACTACATTTTCCAGATTTTCAATACGTTCATCTGTAGACTTTTCAGTATCATTTTGTATTGATTTGGAATAAACAAGGGAAACGAACAAACAAAAAATTACAAAATATGTCGATACCATCGTCTTATCTGTTGTGAATGATGTAAAAACCAAATGTTTAGCAACTTTAACCAAAAATTATAATCAAATTAAAAATGAATCAAGTAAAAATGATACACATAGTTATATGATTAAACGTATTATAAGATCAGAAGCAACCTTAATCAACTTTGTTAGCATCAAAAAAGCGAAAAGTGCATGTTATAAAATTAGATAGCAGACAGTTTTATTAAATTAATAATGAATTTACATGTAGTACAGCAACACAAATGTATTCTCAAAATCAATCTGCTAGTAGGAACGCATATGCTTTAAAGTCCTCATAGTATGTATATATATAGTAAACGTTAATTTTGCACGTAGTTTATTTTAAAGTTTGTCTTTGTGACTTTTAGGGAATATGCGAAACGATTTGTTCGGTTAATCGAGATCCCTTTTACTTGTTACACTTTTTTTTTCTTTGAGTATAAAAATAAAATAGCTTTGAGCAAGTTGCTTGATTTTTCTTAAAGTATATCCATGACTTGAATCAATTGCACGGTAAGAATCACCCATGTATTTCTTGCTTATTATATTTGTGACTTTACTCAAGATGCAACCTCTATCAAATGTTTTGCAGATATTTTAAAGTATCCTTTAGCCCAAAAGAATCCCTCTGCACTATATATATTTAAAAAGATTATACACGTCCGAAGTTTCTTATTAATTTGTTTTCTACATTTTAGTAATAAAAGCAACAGCTCTTTGTAAATGAAATTGTAAGAACTGAACTTTCCAAAAAATTACCAAAAAATCCGTGATGTTTAGAAAGTTTGGATGCATCAAAAACAGTAAGTAACAGAGCAGAACAACCATGACAATCTAAGGCTAACGTTGCCAGGAAGCTGCAAACCTTGTGTATTTATGAAATTAAATAGTATATATTAAGAGAACATTTTAAGTCATTCCAGTACCGGAGCACTGGATACATTACGAAAGATGCCTTTGGGTACAGACAGAATACCATCAACACTAATGATGACGTGGTAGCAATCAAATGAAATATGTATAGATTATAACATGACATTTTCCATATCGGCCCTAGTATCAGCCCAAGACTCCAGTTTCGGACCAAGGGCTTTAGCCCAAGGTCCCAATATGGGTCGAGGGATGATGCCATGTATTGATCTATGAGTAAATCAGCGCTTATTACATATGCAAAACCCAATGTTTTCGTAACAAATATATGATAATATCCATTTATTTAAGAAATGCACATTTATACTCCGAGGGGTTGAAGGCATAATATGAACAATATTACGTGAGAGTACCTACATTGCACATATTTTGACAGTTTTCTCATCTACGTTTATTTATGATCCAGACAAAAATTTCCATTATGTGTTCATTGTAGATGTATCATTATTTACTATGTAGTTCCACTAATTTAATTTTGAATCCATATTGTATCATAGAAAAATGGGTTAGAACCGACCTCCGTAAAAATCGACCGTTTTGTGTATATTTTTATATATCTATAGATGTTGAAAGACGTGCATAATGTCAAATCATAAAAATTAGTCTCTAAGAAACTTGTTAGATTTCCGCTGCCTTTTTTTCTAAATGGGTGCAATTTGGGTATTGTAACGTTACACAAAAATTATAAAATATTAAAAGATCATTCACTGGTATTAAAAAAGTAATAGACTATTATTTATGCAGGTGTGGTGTCCACTCTCCTCGGTGTAAATGGCTTTTTGATGAACGGAACAGTAAGTTGCATAATAATAAAGTGGCATTAGCTGTCAAATTCATTTTCATCGATTTGACTCAAATTCTCATATTTTATTATATTAAACATACTAAAACGTATATCAAAATTATAAAAAGTCTAAAATAACGGATTTACGATGCATGTACTCGATAATATGTATCACTGAGCATTTCGTGTGTATTTTAGTCTAGACTCTGACGCTATCTAATTAACCATCGAAGTAACCTCCGAAGACTACCGACGTTCATTAAAGCGGATATAAACATACAATGTAGATATGAATAGATAGCGAACACGTGCAATTGGATTTTTCTAGGTCTGTTTGATTTCATATTATAGGTTAAAAAAAATATGTTAATCGTCGTTTTTACCTGTATAAGAATGAGGGTTTTTTTTTTTTTTGATCGAATCAGTCAACCATATGGTTTACCCATATTTCACTTTCAATGTTGACATTTTTTCCTTTTAAAAACTGAACACCACAGGCACTTGTCTCTGAAAAAAATACCTATATATTTTGATGTTAGGGTATATAGGGAAAAAAATTCAGAGACAAGTGCCTGTGCTGAACACGTCTAGTGTATGCGTAACCCATCTCTAGCTAAGGTGTTATATTGAAAGTCACATGCGTACGGATTCAATGAGGTCGAATTATTCACTTGCAAGTAACAATTCATCAGCGATATTTCTTAGCTTACTTTTGCAAAATTGAACCAAACTGGCTGCTAAAAGCAAATTATTATTTCTCTATTTCTTTTTCATTAATGATTGAATAAAAAAATCATATTTTAATTTTTGTATATGTCGTAGCTAACGCCCCTTTAATCGACGATAGAAGTAATTGCAATCTATATTTTTTGTTTTTATGATTCTGTAAATCCTGGATGAGTATTTTTATATCTTTTTTAAGCTGTTTACGTACAGATTTATTAATTTCATATATTAAGAAAAATGGGTTTCATCTTCAACCTCGTTAATATTACAATGTTTACAAATTCTATTTTCACTTTAAATTCTTTTATATCTACCCCTCTCTATTTCCAAGGAATGGCCACTAACTCGCATTTTACATAATATCGCCATTTCGGTGTCAATAATTTGTTGAAACACTTATAAGTATATTTTTACATAACCTAAATCTACAGTAGAAACAGATACATTTTCACATACTGGAAAAATTATGTTACCAGGCCAATATATTAATTGTCAAAATCATCAAAGCAACCCCACTCCCTGGAATCAAATGGTTGATGAATGCAGATATTTACTTTTGAAAGGCTTTACTGCTCAAAAAAAATATTTTTGATGTTTTTTACAATTATCATGATTATATTTCGCGCAAAACATAAATTCACATGTGGAGATTCATCTCATCTTGTCTTAGTGTAGGTTATCTATGTTAAGCTTTCCCAAACATACATAAATATATATACACGTCATTTGAACTCTGGTGGATAGTTGTCTCATTGGCAATCATACAACACTTCTCCTTACTTATATATATATATCTACATGCTTGGAGGTATATTAATGTTCATCCTGCCTTAGGGACGATATTTGTATTGAATTGTTGGGAAAGTTATTTTTATGATTGTGTACACAATACTTTCCTACATTAAATTCTTACATAATGGATGGTTTTCATTTCCGTTTTGTCTTTGCAAAAATTATGTTACCAGTCCAATGTATTCTAAAATTGTCAACTTTATCCCAGCAACTTCAATCCCCGAAATCAAATGGTTGATCAATGCTGATACTACATTTTGTCGCTGACCCAAGCCACCCTATCCCCATAAATCACATAATTGTTCATCAATGTTCAAACGGGCACATTGAGCATGCTGTGTAGCTGACCAATGGTTCAATCATTTCTGGGACTTGTATTGCTTATCTTTTTTGTCTGTTTACAGTTTCTATATTTTTTGCCCAAATCACAAAAGGGGTAAAATCGTCATTCAAGGCAATAATTTCTGAAGGAAGACAACTAACGATATCATCTTTGCTGACCTAATAGCAAATATTGTCACTGCTGATCATTTTTGATTTTTAAAGTTCTTATCGATCTATTATATTTTTCGAGATAAAAGGTAAACATGCAATGAATATGTAAAAACTGTCATTTAAGGGCACTAACTCCTATAAAGAGTTGACCAACGATTTCAGTATTATCCACTTATTTGGAATTAGTTAGTTTCTATTTATTATAGATTCAAAATGATAGGCTCAAGTAGGTAAAAATCGTATTTTATGGGCTATAACTCCTATAAGGAGTCAAGTTACGATGCCGGCAACTTGACTTATTTGTAGATCTTGTCTTGCTGATCATTGTATCTTCTTATAGTTTCTGTATATCTATTACAGTTTTCAAGATGATAGCAAAAACGCAAATAATTGGTAAAAATCGTCAGTAAAAGTCAATAACTTCAATAAGGAGTTGATTGATGATTTCGGCTGTGTCAACATACTAGTACTTGTATTGCTGAACATTTTTGTCATTTAAAGTTTCTATCTATCTATTATAATTTTCAAAAAGATAAAAGACAAAAATGAAGAAAAAAATGTAAAAATTCGCAATTTAAGGGCAGTAACTCTGAAAATAGTAGTCCGACAATGCAGATGCAAATAGACGGCAGGGAGATATCTCTGTCCGCGATTTTTTCGATCTATAGTGGTTTTCAAGATAAAAGTTAAAAAATGCATTTTATCCATGTGTTCCAGGTGAGCTAATAAGGAGATGTGGTATCATTGCCAATCAGACAACTATCCAACAGAGTTCAGATCGGAGGGGGAAAGTAAGCAATTATATGTCACCGTACGGCCTTCAACAAAGACAAAAATCCATACCGTTATAATCAGTTATAAAAGACCCCCACAAGGAAAATGTGAAACAATTCAAACAAGAAAACTAAGTGCCTTATTGATAACAATTCAATTTACGAAAAAAAAAAACAAATATGACAGACATGAACCAACGACAACAACTGACTTACAGGCTCCTGACTTAGGACAGGCACACAAAGTATGTGGCGGGGTGTAACCTGTTTGTGAGTGCTAAACCCTCCCCAACCTTGGACAGTGGTGTAACACCACAATATAAGAATGAACTGTAAAATCAGTTGCAAATGGCTAAACCCAATAGACCGGTACGGAGGCAACTAGCATTAAATAATAGACACAAAGCACCAGTTACTGAAAGCTAGTTCAAAGCCAATTGTAACTAATACATAAATCATGTTCTCCCAGACTAAAGTATCAATCTGTACACATCCAACGGATTTAGTGTCAAGACGTCATCAATAGTCTGAGAAACACATGACCTTGTGCAGTACCAAAATGTAAGTAAACAATATCGACTGGTTGTAGGATCATGAGTATTCATAACTCTACATATAAATATATTTATGTTTAAAGATTTCACTATGGTGCTAAATTGATACCCTTCAAGAATATATTTATCCAAGGGATCAATGAGTTTTAATGAATCGTAAATTTAACGGCTCTATAAACAACATCACCGTACAAATTAAGATATCATATCCCATTTTAATAAGGTGCAGCCAAATTTCCAAACAAAGTCTTTGTATCTATGAGAGAATTTAGTAAAAGTTTTAATCCGCGAATTTCATACTTACCAGTTATACAAAAATTACGTCCATGGAAATCTAATCGATTCTACAGACCTCACATATATAATAAGTTATGAAATATACACAACATAAGAACGTTTCAAAAGAACACCACCGTCCATAAAGGGAAAACTAACAATAGGAAACGAAAAATTGTCTCTTTTGTTTTAAATTATTGTGTATAGTTTCCCGTGTGAAACGGAAACGTCCAAATATAGAAAAAGATAATTATTGCTGTTTGCATTAGATTTATTTAAAGGAAGTTACATTGGATAAATTTCATTTTAAGCAAAAATATCATCAAGGTACTGTTAAGTGGTTTTAATTTTTTCAATTAAATATATTTAAGAAGGAACTTGACGGAGTTTGGCCATAAACTGTGATTCACAGCAATACATGCACAAGTCTGCTATCAAAGTGGTGCCCATAGGAATGCCTATAACCTGTCAATAAACTATATTGTCGAAACGTACATAGGTACATCAATCATTTGATCCCAATTAAAGTCGCGAATCCTTCTGGAAACCCATTGAAATTTTAGATAGTGGTTTTCTATATCCAGTCTAACATGTATTTAGGTCAGAAGGAGGGACGGTGCACCTCAGAGATGCTTATTAAGGATATGAAATTTCATTTGTACTACTTTTTACTCAGTTTGATTATAGACTTAGTGTTATTTTGAGTTCATGCTTTTCAGTTTATTGTCGTTGATAACTTGACAGTTCCAGCTAGTTTCAAGCACCTCTGACGAGGAATAAACTTTTTGAAATGAGACTTAAGGAAAATCAAACTCATAATAATAAATAATCTCATAGTTGTGTATCCCTACAATTGAAGAGTATGTTTTCAGGTTTTCACTATGTGGATCAAACTAGCCTGTCAGCATTTAGGTTGTTAGTTTGAACCTCGATAGTAGCAGATGCATTCAATTCCAATCTTAAATCAACTAGGATTGCCAGTTTTCCAGCCGAAGGTTGATGGTTTTCTCTGGGCACTCCGGCTTCCTCTACCAATAAAACTGGCTGCAACGATATGAAAAGAGAGCTGAAAGTGACGTTAATCACCATCAATCAATCTATCATATAAGGGTCAAACCATGTTTGCAATGAATTTATTAAATTCAAAATGTGGGTTGTTTATTTTGGTTGATAAATTGTTATTGGCTTTACTTCAAGTCACTTTATTCAGTATTCAGGACAAGGACATATCGAAGAGCAAATCAATCATTTTCGAGCAAATCAATCATTTTCAGGTCCTGCAAAGTGGGTCAGTTGGAGTATAGGGAAGAAAACTTGTACTGCTATTGTATGGAAAAAGAGGGTTTGATTAGTTGGGAAAGAAATTTGACCTTGCAAAAATTCAACTATGATTATATATGACATAGCTTATTATCTAATAAATAACCTTGTATTTTACTATGTGTTCAATAAAGTTGTCAATTTTGAAATCATATGACTCGTTACTAAACAGTAAGTTCAATTAGATGTGAAGCTGCACATAAACCCAACCTTTTCGTCATTGCTGTTTACAATGATAAATGTACTTTGTGCAAATTCGTGATCTTTTCAATCATAAGGACTGTTAAGTAAAATCTGCCAAAACATATAAATGAATTGGTACATTCTTAATACTTTGCTTACTGCTTTTAAATTTCTAAATATCAACTATAATTTCCAAAAATATTACAGAATATTTAGTTTCATTTCTATATAGTAAATAAGCAACAGTTTAAAAATTTTATTTTTTTTGGGGGTGGGGAGGGTTTAATCTTATCCAGTACTAATAGATTGAAGCAACATATATAACTTTCCAGCATTGTCAGAGATTTCCTCATTTTTATTTAATCCAATTTTGGATAAATTTATAAAATATGCAGATAGGGAAAAAATCATTTGAGTCTATTCATTCATTCTAACAGCGAGGTGTAAAATCTTGTACCATTACCTAGATTTACATATACATGTACTATTCAAAGTGTTACAAGGTGAACAATCTCAGCTATATGTCAATATTGTTGTAGTGCTTTCTAATTCTCTAGGTGCACCATTTCAATCCATTTTGTGTTATAATTAGTGCAGAGCTTTCTATGCTTGTAACTTCTTCTATACATTTCTACCTATTTTTACATCCCTGTCTTTCAGATGTTTAGCTTTGATGATTCTTGATTTTTATGTGTTATTTTGCTTCACTGTTCTCTTGGGTGAGAAATAACACCAACTTGCATTTCTTAACAACTTTATTCATCATATTTAACAAAATGAGCATTAACAATTCACAAAAAATGTAAAATAAATCAATGTATTCAAAAACAAAACAATATAACAAAGAAAGATATTGCTAAATATATAAAGATCAAAATTTCAACAATTCAATCATCAAAACTTGTATCAATAAAAATATCAAGATCAAGACCTCTAATAATTCAATTATTGAAAATACATTGCTAAATGATAAAGATCAAGATTATTAAACTACTTCACTAAAAAGAACAGATATTGCTTGAAATAGAATAACTACCAGTATTGCTAGTATGAAGATCAAGATTTCAATTCCTTAATATCAATTAAGTATCTACTTAACATTAATATAATTAAGGAATTACAATGAAACAGGTATGTGTTAGATCCAAAATTGAAATGGAAATGTCTTTAAAACTTTTATACAGTACTCAACACAAACAAAAGGAATATAATTAATGTGTACCAATAAAAAAAATTATTAAAGGCTATAATATAAAAAAATTAATAGCTTGAGAATACAAGTTCTCAAATTTTATATTGAAGAAATTAATTTCATCACCATCATTTGACTAGTTCATTTTGCATTTAATGAAAAAACCACCTATGAAATACAGAAGAATTTTCTGCTATGGAATTAAGGATTTCAGAAATTTTAAACTATCTAACTAATAATATATATTAACAAGCAAATCATAATGGAATCGTTAAAAAAACAAATTATGGAATGTGGAATTTAAAAGTATAAATAATAACAATATTGTTTCAAATTCAAAGGTATCAAAAAGTTCTGGAATGTTTGTTCATAAGGTGCATAATATATTATAAAATACAAATGTAATTTAAGTTTAGTGGTCCCCTCTCATTCAGTAGGAATATCTTAACACATTGCACTGGATAATACCAAAATAAAGAATATTGAAAATGAAGTATCTATCCTCTAAAAAGCACTTTCATCAAAATACAATGCAGCATGACTGAAGCAGTTACCCATATGACACTAATAAGAAAATAAGAAGATGTGGTATGATTGTCAATGAGACAACTCTCCACCAGAGACCAAATGATGTAGGTTAGCAACTAAGACCACTGATCAGAATCATTATCATGACTTTTCATTCTTAAAAGGTAAACAAAACCTACAAAATGTATTTCAGAATTGCTTCCCTAGGATTATCAAAGAGTGTAAACCTGAATCATTATTTTTTCATTATTTCTTATTTTTGAAGGGACTTTAAAAATGACATAAAATTTTATAAAACCATGCACCGACTTAAATGCAATTTTATACTGTGACTAGCTTTGAAAGCAGAGACACCGACTAATTAATGAGGTTACATAAATACAGCACAATCATTGATGATACATATACAGTAAGTTATTCAATTCATTCTACAACAAAACAAACCAGTCATTAACACAACTACAGAAAACATATAAATATCATTGTTCACTTGATATTCTTCATCCAAAATGAGTAAACATAATCCTCCATAATGAAGATCACTTTGCATAAAAGTACCAGTTATTATTTTAAAAAGAATAGACTTAAACCAAACCAAAATTGTCCTTAGAGAATCCCCACCCCCCAAAACTAGAGGCTCTAAAGAGCCTGTGTCGCTCACCTTGGTCTATGTGCATATTAAACAAAGGACACAGATGGATTCATGACAAAATTGTGTTTTGGTGATGGTGATGTGTTTGTAGATCTTACTTTACTGAACATTCTTGCTGCTTACAATTATCTCTATCTATAATGAACTTGGCCCAGTAGTTACAGTGGAAAATATTTTGTAAAATTTACAAAATTTACAAAATTTATGAAAATTGTAAAAATTGACTATAAAGGGCAATAACTCCTTAAGGGGTCAATTGACAATTTTGGTCATGTTGACTTATTTGTAGATCTTACTTTGCTGTACATTATTGCTGTTGACAGTTTATCTCTATCTATAATAATATTCAAGATAATAACCAAAAGCTGCAAAATTTTCTTAAAATTACCAATTCAGGGGCAACAACCCAACAACGTGTTGTCTGATTGGTCTGAAAATTTCAGGGCAGATAGATCTTGACCTAATAAACAATTTTATCCTCGTCAGATTTGCTCTAAATGCTTTGGTTTCAGAGATATGAGCCAAAAACTGCATTTTACCCTATGTACTATTTTTTAGCCATGTCGGCCATTTTGGTTTGTGGGCGGGGTCACTGGACACATTTTATAAACTAGATACCCTAAGATGATTGTTGACAAGTTTGGTTAAATTTGTCTTAGTAGTTTCAGAGGAGAAGATATTTGTAAAAGATTACAAAAATTTACGAAAAATGGTTAAAAATTGACTACAAAGGGCAATAACTCCTTAAGGGATCAACTGACCATTTTGGTCAAGTTGACTTATTTGTAGATCTTACTTTGCTGAACATTATTGCTGTTTATAGTTTATCTCTATCTATAATAATATTCAAGATAATAACCAAAAACGGCAAAATTTCCTTAAAATTACCAGTTCAGGGGCAGCAACCCAACAACGGGTTGTCCGATTCATCTGAAAATTTCAGGGCAGACAGATCTTGACCTGATACACAATTTTATTCCTGTCAGATTTGCTCTAAATGCTTTGGTTTCAGAGATATAAGCCAAAATCTACATTTTACCCCTATGTTCTATTTTTAGCCATGGCGGCCATCTTGGTTGGATGGCGGGGTCACTGGACACATTTTATAAACTAGATACCCTAAGATGATTGTTGACAAGTTTGGTTAAATTTGTCGTAGTAGTTTCAGAGGAGAAGATTTTTGTAAAAGATTACAAAAATTTACGAAAAATGGTTAAAAATTGACTACAAAGGGCAATAACTCCTTAAGGGATCAACTGACCATTTTGGTCATGTTGACTTATTTGTAGATCTTACTTTGCTGAACATTATTGCTGTTTATAGTTTATCTCTATCTATAATAATATTCAAGATAATAACCAAAAACGGCAAAATTTCCTTAAAATTACCAGTTCAGGGGCAGCAACCCAACAACGGGTTGTCCGATTCATCTGAAAATTTCAGGGCAGACAGATCTTGACCTGATACACAATTTTATTCCTGTCAGATTTGCTCTAAATGCTTTGGTTTCAGAGATATAAGCCAAAATCTACATTTTACCCCTATGTTCTATTTTTAGCCATGGCGGCCATCTTGGTTGGATGGCCGGGTCACCGGACACATTTTTTAAACTAGATACCCCAATGATGATTGTGGCCAAGTTTGGTTAAATTTGGCCGAGTAGTTTCAGAGGAGAAGATTTTTGTAAAAGTTAACGGACGACGACGGATGCCAAGTGATGAGAAAAGCTCACTTGGCCCTTTTGGCCAGGTGAGCTAAAAAGCAAGTCCCTGTATAAATATAATAATATGGTCATGATGGTCAGAAGATCATTCACCAAAGATAACAAGCAATGAATGTAAATGTTTATAATAACCATTGTTATATATAAGATAACAAGCAATGAATGTTAATGTTATAATAACCATTGTTATATATAAGATAACAAGCAATGAATGTTTATAATAACCATTGTTATAATATCATATTAGTGTTTTGTGTTGTTTTTCTTGTTTTGATTCAAACTTATATGTTGTGTATCAATCATATTATTTATACATCACTAATTGTAGTTTTCTGTTGCGTATCAATCATATCTCATACATCAATAACCATACAATTTTCTAATCATTTTATATATATTTTATCATTGCTTTACCTATACATTAAAGAAAGATCTTGTAACAATGTTTTTATTTGTCATAAAATCAGAAAAATTGAGCATTCTTCCACATGCAAGAGATATAGTTCTTATCTGACTAGAAACAAACTACATTAGAATTACCTCCCTTATCTTATGGATAACCTCCTTTATCAATAAAAATAATTTATACAATAATTAAAAATTATCACACATGCTAAGCATATATTTAAATATTATATATAATAAAGCACATTTTTTTTTTACAACTGCTCACTTTAAGCAAGCTTTACATGGATATAAATCAACTAGCAATTATAAATGGAGATGGATATATTCATGATGCATTTACACATGGCAATAGATGATCCCCGAATGACTTACCGATATACTAAAGATAATTAAACCCACTTAATAACCACAAGAGAATAAATTTTTTTTTAAATCACTGATGCCCTGCAATTCTTAAACTATGGGTAATCTATTTATAAGGTCATACATGATCTGCATACATACTTTTACTGTTTTAAACAATAAATTGCAATATTAACCTCATATGATACAATAGCATAGACTGATGAACATTTAGTAGTATGAACCAATTTTGTGATAGTTTTTACAAATGTTTAGGATTTTCTTCTGGATTTCTCCATTTTTTACTTTATTATGTAATGATTTCCTGCTTTTTATTTGTAATTTGCTTTTTATAAGACACTTCCTTATTATATGATTACTTTACAAATATAATTCATTTCTATTGAAATTTCTCACTTTATTTTATGTAAATTTCTACTCTTGAACATATTTTCCATATTAGAGATTTAGCAGTCTTGACCAGGAGTGAGAAACTGCAAAAATTAACCAGAAAACTAACATACAATATTTAGCTACCAGTTAAAGATTGTCTTACTGTTCAAGGCTTTGTTGCTTTACGATTTTACCCTTGTCTTTGGTAAAGGGTCATACATAATTTAGCCTTGACCAATATGGCATCTGATAAAATTCATTTTGAATCTTCAGGATATTGTTTCATTTTATATTTCCTATTTTTTTATTTTAAACAGTGAATTTCAAGGATTCAAAATAGCAATATAGTTTTAATTCCTATAACTTTAATTACTATAAAGCTTTGTTATTTTTGTGTGTTTTTTTCACATCCTAAATTTAACTTATAAGGCTAAGAAACAGCTTGTGTTATCCCCTGCAAATCTTCAAATCATTTGGTGACAAAACCATCCTTAACAAAGCTTGATTACAATGGTTCTGTTCAATTATGCTGTGACATCATTCTATTTGACCTTTACACACAGAGACAAACTGCTGATCTCTCCTTTAGTTTTATGATTTTGACATCAGATTACGCAGCTTGACAAGATTTTGTTGTGTTGTGACATCATCAGGTTTGAGTTCTAAGGCTCGTAAATAACTGGCTTCAGCCTCTTTGTGTTTACTGTTGATATGATACATGGCACCAAGATTCATATGAGCTGTAGCACTCTGTAAAATATACAAACATACACTTTATAATTAACTCTCAAGATCAACAGATTTCAATTATTCATGAACATTTACTAGTGACATTTCCTGAACAGCAAAAGTAAAAATTGTAAGCCTGAACAGCAAAAGTAAAAATTACTATAATCAAAGTAGAAAGCCATTTTTTCCCCAGTAAAACATTTCAAAATCTGAAATGCATTGGTTGAAAGGTTCTCAAATTATTGCAGGGAACAACAGAAAGTCATTTTCCAATCAATCAAGAACAATAACTCCTGAACATCAAAAGAGAAAATTTTCAATATTTATCTTGACCTGAAATTTGTCATCAGTAGCAACATTTTAAAATTTGAAAGGTAATTGTTCAAGAGTTTTCTCAAGTTGGAGCAGGGTAACCACATAAAGAGCCATTTTCCCAATCAATAAATAGGATATTAAAGATGAATATATATGATCACTTAAAGCTTCCAGAGTAATCTCCCTTTATACTTACATTAGGTTTTATAGTTGTTGCTCTCTTATACAGTTGTTCTGACCTCTCATTATTTCCAACTTGTCTGAAATAATAATTTACAAAAATGTATGTTGTAAGTTCAAATAAAATCAGATATACTTTTAAATGTGAAGAAGGAATGTGGAGTTTCAATTCGGGACACACACCTTTTTTTATTTACTGTAAATTCAGAAATTATTGCGAGGTTTTATTAAGGCGAATAATGTGACTTATTGAGTATCGTAATAGTCTGATATCTGATACAAATATCTGTGTGAAGCTTTTCATAAATTCGTAATAAAAAAACTTGCATTTTATAATCATTCTTTAAAAATCGCAATAATAAATGCACGCAACAATTTCTGAATTTACAAAATACAAATACATGCACTTGACAAAACACAAAACAAAGGAACAGCACTCTAATTGCTGTTCTGCATCTTAATGTCACAATGAGACCTTTATTACAAAGCAAAATCCAACACATCAATGTCAAAAGTTACTGCTTGTCAATTGTTTATTCAATCATAAAAGAAATCTGTAGAAAATTGTAGCTTCTCACAAAGATTAGATTCCTGACTGACATCATTTAACAACCATTTCAATTAGTGATGTCTGCTTAATGTCCAGAAACAAATATTTCATGCATATTCAGAACAATTGAGCATGAGATTTTTTAAGTAGTCTGACCATTTAATGGTGGAATATGACATAACTTTCTAAACAGCTTAGATAATATGTTTTACCTCAATGTATTAGCAGCATTAAAGACTAATTCAAAGTCCTGGGGAGATTTAATGATGGCTTGTTCATAGAGCTGAGCTGCTTCATTTAGTCTTCCTGTCTCACTCAGAAAATGTGCTGTAAATATCACAGAGACATAATTATTTTTTATATCAAAACATTTATTTGTTTTTATTCATGTCCATTTATATTATATTGCTTAAACAATTGCAACTAAGTGAAAGTTTTATTGTCTATAAAATATGACTATTAAAAATGAAGTTAATACTTTTCAAACAGCATTTTTATCATTTCTAATGTTTTTCATTTTTATGCAAGCACCACATGTTGATATCAAACAAGAATGTAAATTTTGTCATGCTAAGCCTACCCCAACTTGTTATTCAAAGTATTGGAAAAATTGAATGTAGGTTACTGATCACAGGTTAACTCCTCACTGTAAAGCAGGTGGTCAAATAGGTCATTCTGTCCAGTAGTTCCTGATAAAAGTGTGACAAAAAGATTTGTTGAATAAAAGGATAAGCTGAAAAGGTGAATGCCATGTAGCTCCAACTCCAAAATTAAGTGGGGTATAATTAAATACACATATTTACCATAATGATGGTCAACTGAGGGGTCATCTGGACTAACTTCTTTAGCTTTCTTAAACCATTCTTCTGCTTCTGTATTTTTGTTCTGCATAAAAAAAAATGTATTCTTATTTTTAACCATAACTAAGAATTACATTCTCTCCACAACATTTCTTCATTTTAGACTGTTATAATTTTGTTGACAGTAGATTTATTTCCTATCTAAAAATTTTTTAGCTTCTCGGACACTATAAAATTTCTTCCAAATGTGGCAATTTTTTATAAAAATATAAATTATTCTTCAAAATGGACAAAAAGAGGTATAATGTTTAAATTCAGGATACAAAATCTCTACACAAATTTGGCAAACCCCAAAGAAATGGATCAAGGCTTGAATGGCTGGTCTTTTCAAATAACAATGAGACCTTCAACACAGAGCAATAGCTTACACATCACTGCAAGTTCACGATATCCCCAGTCCTAACACCAGTGTTAGTATAATTCCTAGATAGGTGTGGATAATGCTACAAAACCTGTGTATTGAAGACTGACACAGATGCGTTTAGTTTTTAGTGAAGAGGAAATTACGCATTGTTTCTAACTTGCACTGAAAGCTTACTATAAAGTAAATGATGATGATAAATAAATCACTTAGAAACACAAATGAAAATTCAATCTATGTAAAAATTAAGGTGTGTCATTTTCTTTATAATCAACTTATAAATCGAAAGAAACTAAATTCTCAATCATACTTTAGTTCTTAGATATTTTGTTTTACTGTGCTAGATTTTATTTTACACACAAAAGTCACATGAAAACGTCAGAAATCTATGCACTGTTTGAATTAATACAACACCATCTTGCATGAAAACATCAACATATGGATAATGTCAATGAACGATAGGTTTTCATCAGAGTGAGGAGGTCAAACTAGAACAGGATGGTCGACTTTTCCAAGTGAAAATCTATTTAAATCACTACATTTGCTGAATTTGCCTGTGTAAAAATCTAGGCATGTGCATGGAAATATATCACATGATATGACTTTTCCAATCTCCACATTGAAACAACAACCCGGGAACCTCGCTTATCAATACAAATTATAGTTAATTTTGCCAACATTGTACATTCCTTTTTTGTGCTCTTAGCTTAATATGAATTTTCCTTTAATTTAAGATGAATGTAGCCATTAGAACATTGTGCCTTTAAATTAAAGTATAGTTACCTGCTTATGATAAAGTTAAGCCATAGTCAGAGGAGATATCAAAAGGATAGTTACCTGCTTATGATAGAGTTTAGCCATAGTCAGATGAGCAGGTATGTGGTCTGGTTTGGATTTCAAAGCTTCTCTGTACCAATGTTCTGCTTCAGATAATTTCCCTAATTTTGTGTAAACTTCACCTAAAAATGTATTTGATAACATAATATAAACTAAATATTGTATTGTTAGACACAAAAGCAGATATTTTTCAGTTTTGTGTTATATATGTATATGTCGTGTACATGTTATTATTTTGTACAAGTAATTACTTGTATGATGTCATCATACAAGTTATTACTTGTACAAATACAATTGTACAAGTAATCACTTGTACAATTTTTATTGGGAAAAATATAATAACTTGTACAAATTATTATTCTACCTTGGCCTATTTGATGTTCAAAACAAATCTTTTCCTTTAAAATTTTTTTTTTAATAAGCCTAAAGGTATAAACTTTTAACATGTGAGTACTTTTTATTTAATAAATATGTGCGGAAAAACTGTTCAGTTTAGTAGACATAATTGTACACAAAGTGTGTAAAGATGGAAAACATTGTAGAAAAGAAATTACATGATGAAATAATTAAATTATGAGATGACAATAAATCTTCTAATAATTCAGTATTCACACGTGAAAGATACTAAAAGACTATTTGTAATGTAAAGGAAGCCAAATTAAGTTCCAAAAGACAGCACTTCAAAGATATTTCTTAAATGTGTGTGCCAGAAGCAAAAAGAAAAAAAAAACGATATTTTTTGGTTGGAAATCATACATCACACCAATGATTTGAGTAGTGACAAATCCTTTATCACACTATTTCTACATTAGGATATTCAATTAACAATTTTATTGCTCCTCCTTTCATGTAAACATTTATTGAGGCTGTTGTTTAAGTAATTAAATGTTGACACCTATAGCATACTTGACCAGGTGAAAGGTAAGAAGGCACCTGTAGTGTGATTTAGTCACGTGTTCTGTTATATACCTTTTAAAACCATACATGTTTAAGAAAAAAAATATCTTATGTTGAAACAATTAATATAGTTACACTACACTTCTAAAGTATGGAATTCCATTCAGACCCTTATAAATCTAACTTCAAATTTAATGAATTACAAAGTAAATTCAAATTCACATATATTTCCACCCCTCTCTTCCAAATGTCATTTAGCAATCAATTTGTTTATTGCTACCAGCAAAATGCATGAGTCAGGAAAATATTCACAACACAATGTTCTTTTCAAAACATTTCAACAAAAAGAGTAATTTGAATAAATGAATAGGCGCACACAAACATATACCCGACACATTTTGAATGTGCCTGTCTTAAATTAGGAGCATGTAGATCAGTGGTTGTCGTTCAAATTGGTTCATGTCTGTCATATTTTTTCTTCGGAAATCATTTTGTTATAAATAAGGTCGTTAGTTTTCTCGTTAAAATTGTTTCATATTTTCATGTTGAGACCTTTTATAACCGAATATACGGTATGGGGTTTTCTCATTGTCGGAGGCGTGCGGTTATACCAAATAATTGGTTCAAACACACTTTCTTCGTTTATTATTAAGTTTCCATGTTAAAAGAAATGTTTTCATCATGATCTGAATCTTTACCAACTAGATAGTTGTCAATAATTATATTCGATGTTCAATATAAGAATCACGGTAAAAGACTTATGATTCACATGCTCGTATCATTTCCTTGTTTGCCTTTTATGCTTTTTGCCTAACAATTTCTTATGAAGTTATAGACTTGCAAGCATACATAAATATTACTTATCAATCTCAAGAAGTCAATTAAAAAAATGCATCTGTTTTAAACCTTTTTACATCTGCATATTTTAAAAACAATAAAAATAAGATCTATATATACAGGTTGTCTATTAGTTATCAACACTGGTTAGGGTATTTAATTGCCAATTTGGTAGTGCATAGGGTATTGCATGGTCGTAGTACAGGTGTTCATTAAACATCAGGTAGTTGTACCGTTATTACTGTAACAAAAATATATTCCGATGAATCTCACCTGTGCCTCGGCAAAACCAACATCAGGATATACACAAAGAACTAATGAAGTAATATTGCGTAATAACTATGTCTTATCAATCCCCATGTGGCGTGACACCTGAAGCTTACAACTTCAAACGAGACCTGAAATTGCGAAAATCAATCACCTGCACCGCACACCTGTGACCTATGATGAACTCATATGGCATGGCACCGAGACCCCAACTCTGGATTCCTTATGAAAGTGGGAGGAAAGAAGTGTAGTTTGGGCTTGTTAAAATGTCACATCTTAATTTACACCTTCTAAGTCTGCGTGTCATTTGAAAACAGAAAACATCATGTCAATATTCTTTTTATTATATTGCTGAATCCATCGGCATCACACAAAATCATTGTTCATCACTGTCATGCGTTTTGTTGGATAATAATCGAAACTAAATTTGCGCTGTACCGATATGTCAATATGAATGAAAGTAACCACTGACGTAGTATCCTCGTTCTGAGTGACTTCCGGGATGGAAATATGCATATTTGACAGGTCATAAATCGTTGCATTAAAATCTCATTAAAATACATATTTTACCAAATATTTGACACTTATATTGCTATCGATGTATTTTTGTGGAAGATTAAGTATAAATAAACATTTTGGAACACAAATTGAAAATCGTGTCATGTCTCCTTTAAGGCAGTATGATGTTTTGAATGTAGTAGGAATTGTAAAACTCATTCGCAAAGGAAGTGAAATTATCTATTATTGTACAGTTGATGAACTTTACCCTCTGATTAGAACAGCACATTCTGGAATTGGTCAAGGAGGTATACACAAAACTTATAATAACATGTACATGACATATATATATATAAATATAATCTGTATTAAGGACCAACCAGCAAACTTAATATGTACAGGATCGTCTAGAATGGGCGATACTGCACAGATAAGGAAAATAAATATAAAAATCTTAAGATTAAGTTAGTGATACAGAATATCTGTCAATCTTGTAATGTATTTTAATGTGTGAAAATTAGTGTTACATATACAAAAATTCTGTGGTTATATATAGCACAACAATGATTATTATGAATATCACCTCCATTGTTATAGCTGCTTTGTCTCAACATTTGTATATATTTGGAGGACGTGTCCTTTTATCTAATATTAAGGTACCTACCCATCATATTATATATACTTTGTGGAGCATAATGACTAGGTCTTCTCTTTAGAGCTTCTTTGTAAGTATCAATAGCCTCTTGATGTCTGTTCATTTCAGCATACATACGCCCAGATTGTAAAGAGCTGAGATCTTGGTGTTGGCATGGAGACGAGGATCTTTTAACCTGATGTATCCAAATCAGCACAATGTTTATACACCTGAAAAAGCAAAATTTCTGAAAATACTAAATCTATATACAGATTTGTTTTTAAAAAGATTGCAATAAAAATCAAAACAAACCAAACATGTTTAACCCTGCTATATTCTTTCAGTGTCTGTCCTTAGCGATGAACCTGTGGTCCAGTGGTTGTCATTGGTTGGCCTCTGTTGTAATTGCTATTTGTTTATGGGGTCTTTAATAGCTTACTATATGGCATGATTCTGTTCATTATTGGAGGTCATACATGACCTGTAGTTGTAAATCCTTGTCCATTGATTTTTGGTATTTGTTTCATTGGCATTCATAATAAATCTTATTTTTTATACAAACTGTACATCTTAATATTTTAGGAAAATGAAGATTTCACAATGTGAAGATATACCAACTTTTATTTTTTTGTGATCTGAATTTTTTTGTTTTGTTTATGGAGGCAAATTTGTTGTCTTATGTTTTATGTTAATAAGTTAAAAGAAAACTTAGTGCAACAATTGCTCTTATTTGTTGGCTTCATTAAGATTTTGTTTACTGTTCTCTCAAATGTTTAAAGTTTGATACTAATTTAAAAGTAAAAAATAACAATGGCCTGTGAGACAGTTATCTTTTCTTGGTACTATATCTTAACAATATATTTTCATACTTTCATACCAATACTTATCCCAAGTAGTTTCATTCTATTCATTTTTTTGTGCATATATATTTTAACATTAAAACTCTAGATTAACTAATCTACCTTTTCTGCCTCTTCGTATTTCCCTTTATTTGCATACAGAATTCCAAGATTTAAATGAGCCACTGAAATAAAAAAAAAAATCAAATTAGAGTTATCTCCCATTACCCACTATTTCACTCAGATGTCTTAGAATTTTCACAAATTTTGTCTTCTTTCATTGGACATGTGATAAATGCAGCACTGCATGTGAAAATATCATAGCAATTAGCATTAAGGAAATTAATATTCAAAACCATTTTAAATCTTTTTTTTAATTCATTACAAACTAAACAATAAAAGTTGCACACAAATTGAAACTATTTATATTGGCAATATGAGTTGGACTATTCTATACAACTTCTCCAGTTTAAATATATTGTTTGTTTGTTTATTGGTGTTTAACATTACTGTCAGTACCCTTGGCTATATCATGGATGCCAGTCTTTTGATGGTGAACTTGAAGGAAGTTGGAGTACTCTGGGAAGACTGTTTTGGCAGGAAAACAGGCAATCCTTGTCAGTTAAGATTGGAGTAGAATACAACAACTAACAACCTTAGAGTTGATGAGCAAGTGATCACTGTAGATTAACTACTTAGACCACTGGACTGTCAAGCCTTTGAGTCTCATGACCTGCCCAATGAGGTTTTCTTATTGTATACTTTTGGGTGATATTAATCGAATAGAAAATTGGTGATGTCATAGATTTGCATACAACTTTACCATGTTAAACTTCAACTAAAAATAAAATATATATCAGTACAACATAAATTCTTCTGCTTGCTGCCTAGTTGGGAAAAGTCATTCAACTGGAATTAAACACATCAAAATAAACACAAACTCATAATACACTATTGAATCAAAATTAGATCAATAGCTGCAGGCACAACTTTTAGAGTTTAGAATGACAGAAAGGCCGACAATGGTAAAACAATAGGACACAGTAGTGACTGGGTCATCACAAATAATGTATTCCTCTATGTTATATATTTTCTGCTAAGTAAAAAGTGTATATCTATACAATACTTACTAGAAAGCTTAGGTCTATAAGATATAGCTCTTGTATAACTTTCAATAGCCTCATCATATCTTTTAGTATCCTGATAAAGTATTCCCTGAAAAGCAGATATATAACTTATATAACTGGCAGTATGATGTTTTGAATGTAGTAGGAATTGTAAAACTCATTCAAAAGTGAAATTATCTATTATTGTACAGTTGATGAACTTTACCCTCTGATTAGAACAGCACATTCTGGAATTGGTCAAGGAGGTATACACAAAACTTATAATAACATGTACATGACATATATATATATAAATATAATCTGTATTAAGGACCAACCAGCAAACTTAATATGTACAGGATCGTCTAGAATGGGCGATACTGCACAGATAAGGAAAATAAATATAAAAATCTTAAGATTAAGTTAGTGATACAGAATATCTGTCAATCTTGTAATGTATTTTAATGTGTGAAAATTAGTGTTACATATACAAAAATTCTGTGGTTATATATAGCACAACAATGATTATTATGAATATCACCTCCATTGTTATAGCTGCTTTGTCTCAACATTTGTATATATTTGGAGGACGTGTCCTTTTATCTAATATTAAGGTACCTACCCATCATATTATATATACTTTGTGGAGCATAATGACTAGGTCTTCTCTTTAGAGCTTCTTTGTAAGTATCAATAGCCTCTTGATGTCTGTTCATTTCAGCATACATACGCCCCAGATTGTAAAGAGCTGAGATCTTGGTGTTGGCATGGAGACGAGGATCTTTTAACCCTGATGTATCCAAATCAGCACAATGTTTATACACCTGAAAAAAGCAAAAATTTCTGAAAATACTAAATCTATATACAGATTTGTTTTTAAAAAGATTGCAATAAAAATCAAAACAAACCAAACATGTTTAACCCTGCTATATTCTTTCAGTGTCTGTCCTTAGCGATGAACCTGTGGTCCAGTGGTTGTCATTGGTTGGCCTCTGTTGTAATTGCTATTTGTTTATGGGGTCTTTAATAGCTTACTATATGGCATGATTCTGTTCATTATTGGAGGTCATACATGACCTGTAGTTGCTTAAATCCTTGTCCATTGATTTTTTGGTATTTGTTTCATTGGCATTCATAATAAATCTTATTTTTTTATACAAACTGTACATCTTAATATTTTAGGAAAATGAAGATTTCACAATGTGAAGATATACCAACTTTTATTTTATTTGTGATCTGAATTTTTTTTGTTTTGTTTATGGAGGCAAATTTGTTGTCTTATGTTTTATGTTAATAAGTTAAAAAGAAAACTTAGTGCAACAATTGCTCTTATTTGTTGGCTTCATTAAGATTTTGTTTACTGTTCTCTCAAATGTTTAAAGTTTGATACTAATTTAAAAGTAAAAAATAACAATGGCCTGTGAGACAGTTATCTTTTCTTGGTACTATATCTTAACAATATATTTTCATACTTTCATACCAATACTTATCCCAAGTAGTTTCATTCTATTCATTTTTTTGTGCATATATATTTTAACATTAAAACTCTAGATTAACTAATCTACCTTTTCTGCCTCTTCGTATTTCCCTTTATTTGCATACAGAATTCCAAGATTTAAATGAGCCACTGAAATAAAAAAAAAAATCAAATTAGAGTTATCTCCCATTACCCACTATTTCACTCAGATGTCTTAGAATTTTCACAAATTTTGTCTTCTTTCATTGGACATGTGATAAATGCAGCACTGCATGTGAAAATATCATAGCAATTAGCATTAAGGAAATTAATATTCAAAACCATTTTAAATCTTTTTTTTAATTCATTACAAACTAAACAATAAAAGTTGCACACAAATTGAAACTATTTATATTGGCAATATGAGTTGGACTATTCTATACAACTTCTCCAGTTTAAATATATTGTTTGTTTGTTTATTGGGGTTTAACATTACTGTCAGTACCCTTGGCTATATCATGGATGCCAGTCTTTTGATGGTGAACTTGAAGGAAGTTGGAGTACTCTGGGAAGACTGTTTTGGCAGGAAAACAGGCAATCCTTGTCAGTTAAGATTGGAGTAGAATACAACAACTAACAACCTTAGAGTTGATGAGCAAGTGATCACTGTAGATTAACTACTTAGACCACTGGACTGTCAAGTCTTTGAGTCTCATGACCTGCCCAATGAGGTTTTCTTATTGTATACTTTTGGGTGATATTAATCGAATAGAAAATTGGTGATGTCATAGATTTGCATACAACTTTACCATGTTAAACTTCAACTAAAAATAAAAATATATATCAGTACAACATAAATTCTTCTGCTTGCTGCCTAGTTGGGAAAAGTCATTCAACTGGAATTAAACACATCAAAAATAAACACAAACTCATAATACACTATTGAATCAAAATTAGATCAATAGCTGCAGGCACAACTTTTAGAGTTTAGAATGACAGAAAGACCGACAATGGTAAAACAATAGGACACAGTAGTGACTGGGTCATCACAAATAATGTATTCCTCTATGTTATATATTTTCTGCTAAGTAAAAAAGTGTATATCTATACAATACTTACTAGAAAGCTTAGGTCTATAAGATATAGCTCTTGTATAACTTTCAATAGCCTCATCATATCTTTTAGTATCCTGATAAAGTATTCCCCTGAAAAGCAGATATATAACTTATATAACTTCTAATGAAATGCTGATCTGTACAAAACAGGCGTATAAGAAACCATGTTTTGTTAAAAAAAATTATATATATATATATATATATATGAGCATATCCCTATACATTCATTGGCCAATCAAATACATGCCAGTGGAGAGAGATGTTCATGGGTAGTTGTCTCACTGGCAATCATACCACATCCCCTCATATTTACATACAAGCTATTTACGTAAATATAATTGCCTGTCAATTAGCAAATTTCTTTAGAAACCTTACATTCGTCTCCTTACAATTTGACATCAAATCAGTAATGATCTATCATTTTGTAATCAGGCTAGCACCCAAACTATAATGACTGTGTTAGCACCAATGGCTATAGCACATTGAGGACTAACATTTAAAAGCTAAAAACAAAAAGGAATTGGCTATAAATCTAGAGACTAAATAACAATATCTCAAGTCCCTGTAATGAATATAGTCCTAGAATTTAGTCGAAAGATTTATCCAACAGTCTACCATGACTTGACTTACAGGTTATAATGAGTGTCCGCCATATTGCCTCTGTATGTCAGAGCTTTCTTATAGGCATATTCTGCAGATGTAAGTTTTCCTTGTTGATTCCATACATTAGCTAGGTTTGCCCAGGCTGAAAAAAAGAAATTTGATTGATTGAATATTGAATAGTTAATGTCCAGTTGGAAATATTTCATGTATATTCAGTCCAAGGTATTATCATCCTACAAATAACTTTTTTCACTGCCCTTTTATGTGTTTTTAATTATTTATTTAAATTATCATCTGACTTTCCAATGGCAAAAGCAGAAAATACCAAACTCAATAAATTCAATGATACATGTATCTCCTGACTTAGAGCTCATCACAACATATCCAGAGCTAAAAGTCTGGAAAGCTAAAGATGTGTAGACACATGGAAGTTTGTAAACTTGTAGTCAATCAAAATGTGGAAGGCCAAACAATGTATTACAAAGGAAGTAAGTTAACTTGTAACTCTTTCAGTTGTAAGGCAGGATGAATGCCCACAAATGATACCTCCACTATAAGTATTCAGTTAACAGGAAGTTGATGAGCAATTAATGTGAAAACTCATCATAAAGAATTGCTTCCTCAAATGAAGTTTCTGATTTGTAGTTTCTGAGAGAAAATGTAAAGAAGTTTCTTGCATGGCCATTAATTACTTGAAAGAATACATATGTAATCGGTAAACAGGTTGTTGATATGAGCATTGAATGTGAAAACAAATTAAACAGGAAAGCAACTTGCTACCAAATTTCTAGAAGCTCTGATTTTTGTACAGGTTTGTTTCTTAGAATAATGCAGCAAAAATTTCTTACAGACAGATGGGTTGAGGTAATTTGCCACTTTAGATTAAAAAAAAATCTGTATTTATAAGTACTTAAACTGGTACTTTCTTCAAGTAAGTTTCTGCATGATTACAGTTATAAGGACTATTGCAAACAACCAGAATGTATACTGCAGCTAGAAAACTTCCTGTTGTCTTTATCTATCAAATACAGTAACAAAGGGATATTTCCTGCAATGTCCATTTCAGCAGGAAACTGTTGATCCCAGCTCGGTAAACCAGGTATTTCCAGAGTTTCTAAGCCTCATCCAAAAAAGTTGATATTTTTCTGATATTGACCTAATATTGTATTTAGGTCTGATGCAGGTTATACATTAAATAAATGTAAAGTGTACTTTAGTCAAAATGATTAATGTGAATATATATTTATACATTTTGTACATGTAATTTGATGTTTAAAATGTGATACTGATAAGTATATATATCTGTTTAAGATTTGAATGAATTTTCAATCTATCACAGTGAAAGAGATGCATATCAAAAATTTACAAGTTTTTACATTAAAATATTTATATATCCCACTTTAACTCTTTAACAATTTTTACACAGAGTTGGTTTCCTTTCCTTTTAAAAAAAAATAAATGCTTAATTACTTGAACAGGTATGTATATTTACATTAACTATCGGTATATCAGATTTATTTTGAATCGTTTATGTAACTTTTGACACAGAAAAGTTTTATGAAATAATTTGTATACCAACTTGTAACAAAATACCCTGATACATGTAAAATTGCAACAGGTATGCATGCTGAAAGCTTTCAAATTGTGACATTTTAATGTGGTGTCTGATTTATTTGTCTACAATGAAACCATTAGAATAATTATTGTAAACACTTTCAAAATAATGTAAAATTAATCACTTTTAAATTGGGATCAGTTGTCAAATTTCTGCAACAATTCTGCATTTCCTTTCACTATTCCATCTAATTTACACTTTTTGAACATAAAATAATCGATTCACAAATATGTATCATGGGATAAACAAATAAACTTTTTATTTTATTTTTCAACATATAAAATAAGAGAAATTGAAAGGAAGAACAAAATATTTCTTCACTAGCAGTTATCATGCAATTGAACAGTATTAATCTTTTCTTAACTGATAAAAACAGTTTAATCTATTCATGGGAGATAACTCTTCATATCTATGTTCATTCACCTGTCAATTTTTAATAAATTTATCTTCAAATTAAACAATTGATGTCATGAGGACTTAAAATTTATTTTGTTTTCATGGAAATTACACTATTTTTAACATTTTGTGGTGTAGACTGCCAGTGAATTATATATATATAGATATATATTGCTACTAATATGCTGGTCTTAAAATTATCCACAAATGCATTTATTTGTTATTGCAAATTTCTAAATTTGTTAAAATACTCAACAGAGTTTATTTTCACAGTGGCATAAGAGGAGGCAATTGTTAAATTTTTTAATGAAAAATAGCAAATGTAGGTGCAGAAAACAGCTTAATTCTATTTAAGCTGGTATGCTCTCCATATATAGTTATATATACCAGATTATGCTCTCCATATATAGTTATATATAGCAGATTATGCTCTCCATATATAGTTATATATAATTCTAAATTTCATCAAATCATAAATATTATACTTGTACTAAATTCTGGTTATATGCAATGCTTCCTTAATGATTAGATTTTAAATTTTTTATAGGTTATCTCATGGGAGATGTAGATAATTGTAAAATGGTTTATCTTGCTGCGAGTTATGTTTCATCATATTTATAAATCATATATAGAAAATTCTGTTGAAAAGTTTTTTGCGTGCCTTAAATATGAGAAAATGTTGAACTGAAATGAACCATCTCCAATATGCTAACATTTCATGGAATTTTTATATTCTTATTATTTAATATTTTGCAATTTAAAAAGTTAACCAAATAAGCACAAGACTTGTTTAAAAGTAAAGCTGTCCCACATGTTCTGGGGGTTCATTTTTTTTTATCAGTAAGTCATTTTGTGTTGCTACAGTAAAATGTGCAATGACTATAGAACTTTTTAAAATGTTAAGTTTGTTTTCTTCGTTTTTCCACCTACTGCACAAAAATAAGTTACAATCTTTAAGCTCTCAATTCTATAGGAATGTGTTATACAACAAAATTTCAAATGAGCAAAAGATATTATTAATATCATGGCAACTTTCATTTATAATTTTTTATAAAATGTACACATTCCAAATTCAACTTTTATATCTAATCTGATGAGAACTAGCATGGAAAAGTAAATGATATTTAATGGAGCATTTATTCTATGTAAGTGACAACTCTATCTCAAGTAATTATAAAATTCACTGGTCGCTAAAACACTGGTCAATTTCCCATTAGAAAGATAAAATAACTTGGATGTTAAGTTATACAGGTATAGGTTATTGCCCCGTCTACAGACACAAAGTAATGGCATGATTTTTTTTCGTAATTTATTTATCATTTGAATTTAATTTTTTGTTTTTAAGAAGAAAATTAATGATGAGGTAAAGCAGCAATATGGTTTTATGTAAGACAACTGTAATTTTGTGGATATATTTTTTTTTCACATTTATTCCCTTCCCTAATTGATGTTTTCATGAAACCGAAGATATTCAAGTAATTTTTCTACTCATAAAAGAAGTTAAATAAATACATTAAGCTTGCAAAAATTTATTCTTTTACTGTAACTGTTTGTATTTGAAGCTTCAATATAATAATGTATTCTAAACGTTAAAAAAAACCCCATTTCTGTTATCTAGTATTCCATTTAAAACTAGAATCCCTTCTTCATATTCTGAAATGGATGAGTTAATTACCTTTAGCAGGATTTATTTGAATTCCAGATCTGTACAAGTTTTCCTCATTGTCCCATACATCATTGCGTAGCACTGTTCGTCCAGACATTAATAAAATTGTTACAGCCACACATACAATCACACATTGTTTCTTCCACACATCACTAAAATATTTTCTGTGTAATAAATAAGCACCATAAGCAACAAATAAACAAAATCCCATACTAGGAATATATAGCACTCGCTCAGCGATCACAAATCCAACGTAGAAAAATATATTTGTTGCTGGAATGAATGGAAATATGAGAATTGATAATGAAATGATTGAAATATCTTGTAAACTATACTTGATTACTGCTATTGTTTCTTCTTCACTGTCTGTTGAACTATTCGAACTCCTTCTCGTTTTATAGGGTTTTGATATCACATGTTTTGTAGAATGACTATGATGTGCTATACCATTCCCATTTAGATGGGTTGAATATTTCTTTAATCTGGGCCTATGTATATGTTTTAATAAACAAATTGAAAAATATCCTAAAATTGTATAAAATAAAAGAGTTAAAGAATTACGAGCATCTAAAACTTTTTCAACTAAAGGAATGGCTTCCATTGACCAATCAAAACTGAGAACTCTTGGACATAACAAAATCCAGAAGTTATACACAGGAAGTAGAGTGAATGTCAGAAGCTTTGTTAGAGAATTATTTGAATCAGCAGCAGGATTGTCTGAAGGAGCAAATTCTGGAGTCTTGTTTCCCATGAACATGAATCTGAATGCTACAAGAGCTGCTCCTAGTATAACAAGCAGAAATAATCCTTCCATCTCCTTCTTGTAGAGATCCTGCAATGAAATAATATATTTATCATAATCATGATCATTTTTAAGATAGCTTTTTCATATTTTTGCAATAATTTATCTGATTTCTGTTTTTTCACTTATTCAAATTTATATGATGGAACTGTAATGAAGCTAATGATAAACAGGTACTTAATTTGAATAGTTAGGATTTTTTTTAAGACTATTCCATTGGGTATTTACATTTTACTGTAACCGTAAACCTTTTTATTAGAATAATATGAATAAAAGGAAAATACTGTAAATACCAGTTAAGTCATCTTGGAATTTCGTTTTAGAATTAGAACCTATTCTATACAAAAATGTTGTTCACTAATATTTATTATTATGTTAACAACTGTTTGCATTACTTATCAATTGAATTACTAAACCCATTCTTGTGTAGAAATTTAATATTTCTCAATCAATATAATAATGTCAATGATATCAGTCTGTGTGCACCAGACTGCACGTCACTCAAAAGATGATATGATGTTTTATTAATTCATCAATTTTTCTGAACATCTGAAACCCAGTGGTAAATATGAATTTTACATGTACATGTAATACTCATTCAATATATCTAATGATTTCTATTTATTTGAACAATATTTTCAAACAATCTAAAGATAAAAATCAAACATAACAAATTGGATTCCTCTCAGGGCTACGAAACAACTTAGAGATCAAGCAAAGGAGGTTGTTTGCTTAGCAAATATTTTATTGTACTTTTTGACAAAACTTTTGAAATAAAGTGTTTTATATCAAACACCTAGTATGAATTACTTTAACACCCTATACAAAGTATTAACTTCATGTCAGCAAATCTCATATTCAGTCACAACATAAACGCTATAGTGTGTTCGATGAACAAGGTGTCGTACTAATGAAATAAATCATTTCAATGATACAGGATTAGGACAAAAATAAAACTGACTCTGAATACGGATATAGGATACTTTATATGGTTGTACAACCTTTGTGGAGTCGATACCTAACAAATTTGAAATATAATCATCATGTTATGAAGGTGATAAATTATAAAAATACATCCATTTGTATCTTAACCTACTGACTCATGTTTGTTTACTCTCTGTGTATTTAAAACCTGTTAATTTTTCCTAACATGTATATTTTTTATATTATAAATTATAACAAAGTCAAATCATGCACTAATGTGCAATAATCTTTTCTATAAGCTGTACACTGAAACAGTTTTAAAGAAAGATGTAAGTCAATATTTAAGCTATGTTCATTTTTTTCTAAATTTTAAGATAGTATTCAGATTTTGAATTAACAGTAATTCAGATTCGGCAATTCAAACAAAATTATTATTAAAATCTGAACAATACGGAAATGTTGAGTATACAGGAATGAGACAGCAACCAAACCAAAAGACATCCACATGTAGATGTCAACAGTCTGTCAACAATTGATAAGTGCACCTGTCCAGAAAAATGGTGAGTTAGGACCTTTTCTTCTTTACCTATTATATCTAGAAATACTTTTAATGCTCAACTGAAATTATATTACATAACTTGGACATGGTATATTAGCTATTTTTGTCTGCTCTGGTAGTATAAAGGACTAAAGCAATATTTTGAATTGTCTTTTTAAGTGTCATAAAAAGTTAAAGTGATCATTTTAAATCTATTAAGGGCAATAGAAATATAAAATCACACTACAGATATCATAAAAGTTTGGAAAGAAGATCCTTAAAACATTTCAGGGCATCTAAACAAAAAAGGGCCAAAACAGTAGGGCCCAAACCCTCTTTGCAAAAGAATAGCCCAAAACCTCTTTGCTGCTTGTTGACCCAAACACTCTTTGCTAAAGATTATAGCCCGCTAAACTCTCTTTCCTAAATATTAGCCCAAATCCTCCATTGCTAAAGATTATCGCCATAACTCTCTTTCCTAAATATAAGCCCAAATCCTCTTTATTAAAGATTTTCGCCCAAACTCTCTTTCCTGAATATTAGCCCAAATCCTCTTTGCTAAAGTATGAATTGTACAATAAACCACAGTATAAGTATTAAAATCTAAATTAAGTAAGTAAGAAAGTATGTTCATGTTTAACTCAAAGTTGAGAAAAATCACAAGAAGTCATAGCAATATATAATGAGACTTAAATCAACATATACTTTGATTTCCTATTGATTGCCAACAGATCTTTATTTACTTTTAGACAATAATATCTCTCTTTCTATTCTGTCATATTCAAGTGATGTAATTTATAGGACTTGTTAAGCATGTAATATAAACCCTTCAGTAAATGGTTTTGGGCCTAATTTGTAGTGCTATAAATCATGTCTTTATTTAACAAAATCTTCAAATAATTTCTGCCTTTATTTGTACTAAAATTTTCACCAAGATCAAACGAATTCTACTGTAATGCAAGTGTTAAATGTTTGCATTATAAAAATTCACAATTGTCAAAAGTCTCTTTACAATTTAGTATTTGCGAAGTGTCTGGTTTTAAATTTCAATGTGAAAATGAGATTTTTTTAATAAAAAAATTCAGTCTTTGAAGCATGTTTATTTTGTTTTCAAAAACCTGCAAGTGCAAAATGACTTTTGAAAAGGTATGTACATAGAGGAACTCTGTGCAAAGTTTGCATGATTCACAGTCATTAATTTGGGAGGTCTAAATATTTCTTCCCTATAACAACCATGTTATAGTCAGGAAAATATAAGTTTCTGAACTCATGATGAATAAGTAATTTTACAAAAAGAAACTAATGATTTGCTGTGAATACATCTATCAAATCTTAAAGGCCTGAAAACTGTAAATATCTCTCAGTCAGTACGAAAAAAGTTTACAAATATTCCAGTTTCCCTTATATTGGTAAGAATTATTTCTCAAGTCAGAAATTTTTTTTCTTGTAAATAATGATAAAAGGTAACAATCAACATGATTTATGTTTTAAAAACACAAGTTTGCTGTTTTCCTGTTTTTATTACTTAATAAAGCTGTATGAAACTTTGAATATTTCAGCAATTTGCATTCTTAAAGTAAAAAACTGCAATTTATATCTTCTTTAAGGGATATAACTCTTGAACAATGAAAATAACCATCCATGTACATGTATATAGAAAAATCTGAGGCATAATGCCATTAATGGTATTTAAACAAGTGAAACTGCGAGCTACTGCTCACTGATGATACCCCCGCCCAAATATTTCGGTAAACAGGAAGTTGTTGAGTGATGAATCTGAAAAAGCATCACACGGTATAGCTGACTTATATAAACCCTGAAACCAAATTTCAGAAATCCTTATGGTGTAGTTTCTGAGAAAGATGCGACGAAAAATATTCATGGGACGGATGGACAGACAGAGGTAAAACAGTATACCCCACTTTTTTAAAGTCTTATAATTATCCTATATTAGTTATATGTGAGCACTCCAGACCAATCATCACATCAGAACGTGTACTGTCAAAAAAAGTATAGCAGAAGGTAAATGTAGTATTTACTATGACAAATAATAGTATATTCTAAATTAAAACAGCTGTTTACTTTACGTAAAATTAATTACTTTGACTTGAGCAGTTTTTCTTTTTTGGCGTACCAGTAGGTGCGATGTATGCTTGACCCCTAAGTAAATAGTCCACAATATATTATTACACGATTACATATAATAAATTTCTATGATACACTTGAGGTGTTCCTGTGTTTTAACAAGAAACTACAATGAACAATTATGTACAAGTACATAAATTTACTCTGGATTTTTATACGACTTCTTACAACCTGGGAGACATAACCAGATTTATAACGTCTTTTTGTCAACAATACAGGTATCACTAAAAGACCATTTCCGTACCTCAACAAGTCAAATTGATACCTGTAGTTATTGAAATATCACGATCGTAAAGTTAAAATCGACATCTGTTCATAACAATGGGAGGAAAGGTTAAGTAACTTGCCATTGGGAAACTTAGGGGCGGGAACCAAGTGATTAACCACAATCAAAGTATTAAATAAATTTAATGTTTTCTGCATGTTATTGAATCTAAATTGTGATGATATGGTTGTCCATACAAGGAAATTTATAACTTAAGAATATGACAGAGAATATCTTAACAATCAACATGATCAAATCAAACAATGTACCAAATGTAATTAAAACAGACATTTTTCAAGTATGAATTTATTCTTCTACATATGAAACATATATAGAGGTGCACTGAATAATTAGCACACAGGATTTTTCCCTTATAATTGTTTTTAATCACAGATTTTGTCAAAATTGTGCAAAAATAGATATATTAAAAATAAACTTGATAACCTGGATGATGTGATTTTTAATAATTCCTCTTCCACCACAAAAACTACTAAGGTCAAAGCCTTAGTTACGATTTCTGAATTTGATCAATATTTGTTGGGGTATTTACTTTGACAAAATTTGATAGAAGTTAAGAATCCTAAATGATCCCATAAACATCATCCAATATACCAGTCTTTTGCAATTAAACCCATAAGAAATGAAAAGTTTAAAACAATTTTCTTTAAACCTTCCACTTTTTGTCCAAATGCCATGTTTCTTTCTATTTTTACAAGTCAATTTGAAAGATTTAGGTTAAAATAAAAAGAAAGATTTTTACTGTGACGCCATAAATACTTCTTTACATAAATTATGATAATATGTAATTACTCATGTTAGAAATCTACAGTAATGCAAAAACTAGGTGCAAAATAATTCATAATGCATTATGCAAATCCATCATAAAATGCATAATAGTACTGAATTTTAATAAGCAAGCTTTGTTCTAAACATAATTTTCTAAAATGGAGTATGACGAAGTAAAAGATTTTAAAACAATATGTTACACCATGATTGATCATTATCATAAAATGATCAATAATATTTAAATATATATACAAATTCTGTCTGGATTCAACTTAATATTGTCACAAATTTATACAACTAACTTATCAAACATGGACCAGGAAAAATTAAAAATTTTAGAATATGATACCTACAGCAAAAAAAAATCATAAAAATATTAAATCTGATCCCCCCAAAATGCTTCTACTATTTGTATACATTTGATAGAATAAGAGTTTACAGAGTCAAGCATGAGGTATCTGTTGTAGGTAAAATTAAAATCATTCACCGTAGGTCTAGTCATAATCTTATAAGTGGTAATCAATACAGTGCAGCAAACATCTTGCAGTCAAAAACTTGTGAAGTTTGCATGCATAAGCATGCATGCAGAAAGCTTGTGACGAGCATTCTGCAAGTATGCAGTTTGGTTTGGGCCTCCCAAGGCCATCCACCTTCTAGGCTGTACCTTATTTATTAATAGTGTAATCTATTCAGATTTAAAACAAAATACATTTTATTGCAGATATAATAAGTGACAAATTGACACAAGTTATATAACTTTAAGTTTTCCTCTATGTAATAGATATTCTCCTCCAGAAATCACCATTGAACAGAAGCAAACAGCAATCAATCAACCTTACTTTATCAATACAAATTATGTTACAACAGATACAACAGTAACAGATATTAACTGCAAATGCTATTTGCTTAAAATCAGTGCTTGAAAAAGTGAATAAAAGACCAAGGAAATGTTTGACAGTGATTGTCCTCCCAGAGAAAGATTATCCTATATATGTCACATTGTGCCATGCACTGATATGTCCTCCCAGAGAAAGATTATCCTATATATGTCACATTGTGCCATGCACCGATATGTCCTCCCAGAGAAAGATTATCCTATATATGTCACATTGTGTCATGCACCGAGATGTCCTCCCAGAGAAAGATTATCCTATATATGTCACATTGTGCCATGCACTGAGATGTCCTCCCATATCAATTAGTACAAATCTTAATCAGATTTAACTTTGATTGACAAATTAACCAGTGGAGGTCTGCACACACCCAAATCATAAATAAATTGATTAACACAAATAAATACTGCAGACTCAGCTATAAGATTCAGTATTGCTATAGTAAGTAAGTGAGTAAGTAAATTTCATTAAGAGTACTAGAAGATATGGGCAAATTAACATAGTAACATGAGCTCTGTAGAACTCTTAAACGACTTGAAATATATATTCTTAAATACTGTTGCATCAAAATAAAACTAGGTACATATCACATGTGAAGGACAAGTCAGGCTAGACAAAAGCCATCTAAACATGTGATCTGGTGCTACATAAAGGGGAGGTAATCTGATTAATTTTGAATGACATGTTGAGCTGGTATAACAAGAAATATATTGAGTATTACACCAATTATCTGATCAAAATCAAATGAAAAAAATCAGCTAAATATAGCAGTTTGTTATATTTAAAGGTTAATTACATGCTTTTTTTGCAATACAGGACATCAAAATACTTATTCTTCTTTCAGATGTCTTAACAACTTTTTATTCTGTTGATCATGAATTTTAAAAAAGTTACACACTTGACTTAAAATAGAATGTTATTATTCATCAAAACCTTTTTTAACATTATCAAAAGTTACCCATAAGTACCCCTTATAGCCCATGGAGGTTTTTTTTCTGGAGATCAATCATTTAACTTTTTCACCTGTATTTTAAATACACCTTTAATTAATTTGTCAGACTATCACAAAAATAATTATAGCTGTGGTTATTTTTTAAGGTGAACATTTTTTTCTAATAAAAGCTTGTTAAAATTCAGTTCACAATGTCAATGTCCTACAAAAAAAAAGATAATTTATGATAGATATAGCTAGCAATAAAAAAATGGCTAGGGCAAAACAAAATGACAGCTGTTATTATTTCTACAGGGAGAAACAACAGGTACACAATTTGTTAGTGTGAAATATATCACAAATGTATTAAATGAGAAATCCTGGTACACTTCAAGTTGCCTTTCATGCAATTAAAAATTAAGCCAAACTGAAGAAAAAAATGACAATCAAATAAAATTATAAAATTTAAATACTCAATTGCAAAACTTTGCTAAAATTGTAGAACAATTTCAACTACTACATATGGATAACTTCATCCCCAAAAAATATGCCAAGCATTTCTCAAAAAAGAGTTTGAAAGCATGCCTTCAAATAGGTCTTTACTAGAAGAAATTACATGTACCTACCCATTTCATAGTTAACAAATCTGTAATCTTGACTTTATGTTGTACAAAGAGATCATATGCAGCACACACAGCAATAACTGTAACACCTTGTTCTTTAGTCAACATACTCAATGTTGTAAAGATTGCTGTCACTATAAAAAATAAAATCTTCCTTTTATTATCCCCCAGACCTCCACCATCACTGCTATAATTTTCATCTCTATAACGGACATATTTCATATAGCTTAGGAGTGCAAGTAAAAAGAAAAGACAAGCACCAACATCTGCCCTTCCCACAATTCCTGCAACTGCTTCAGTGTGGACTGGGTGTGCAGCAAAAAGTAGACCAGCAATGAGCGTCGGAAATGATTCTTGTAAAACTATCCGAGCAAAATGTGTGAACAATGCTGTCACTACTGCATGAAGAATGATGTTTCCCAGGTGGTATCCAAAAGGCTCCAGTTCTCCAAGGAGATAATTGAGACGAAATGATAGAACACATACTGGTCTGTATGATTTATGGGAACCACTATGGGTCAAAGGTGTGCCCCAAAAGTCATCATATATGATGTTGATGATTGGTGTATCTGGTAACAAATCTTGGTTCTTCAGGATGGCACGACTGAAAAGAAATAAAAGATATAATTATTATAATGATACTCACTCTTGAATTTATTACCGGTAGTTCATGATTTTTTTCTGTTTTTTTCAATTTCAGATCCTTTATAATAACCTTGTTCATCCATGGTGACAATATTATTTTAATATGAAGCTGGTTTTTTCTGTGAAAGAGGTCAAAGTCTGAAACATATTCTTGATACTTTTAGTATCAAATATAAAATTTGTGGGGAAATGTTTATTTTAACCTAGAGGCAACCTCCATCAACAGGGTAATGTTGTAAACTAATGATTTTTAAGATTCATGAGTATATTAATGATTTTTATATTGATGTTCCTTTTAATTGTTTTATTTACTGTTATTGAGGACTTTAAGTTACCTATTACCCTTGTGTTTTAATAAACCTTTTTTCCACATTTATTTTCACTTAAACACTTACAGTAACCAGGGATGAAATTGGTCTCCAACAAAAAAAGCGGAAATGGCTTCCCGGAAGTCAAAATAGGGTAAAACAAGAAAAAAATGACAGAAAAATGAAAAACAGATGATCTCCTTCAATTTTCCTATGGTAAACCAGACAATTTACTAGATTTCAAATTATTTTCTTAGGACACATGTACTGGACTAATCAGTTTAGGTATCAATTTAATCTGGTGGGTCCATAAATTACATAGACTTCCTGACAATTTAAAAAATTAAGATAAACTAACTGAAATATAGTGAATCAAGGACTCATATAGGATTATAGTTGCAAGGATCCAAGACATTATGACCACCTGCTTATAAATTGCCTCATACAATAAATTAAGATCTTTATTGATTTCTAAGCCTTTATAACTATATTTATAATTAATACCAAGTTATATATAATCTTCTTCAGAACTGGACTGCTGATTTATGAAATAAGAAATAAAACCAGAATGATTTCCATCAATCAAATTGTAATCACTTTCTTGAAATATATACTGTAAACTGCACTTTCAATGCTTTAAAAGATTAAAAGATTTGTTTGACCTTTTGGAAAAAGATACAGTGCATTGATAAATTATATAAATCATGTCATTTGTTGGTTATTTTACAATAAACTGAATTATCTAACAGAGTTAAAATTTCAAATAAGGAGACTGAAAAAAATGTGAAAAATCGATTTGTCGGCAGCCAAACCTAATTAGTTATTATGGGACAAAACCTGATACTTTGGTTTTGTTTGTTAACAAACATTATATATTTGAATTATACCCTAATTATGTATAATTTTCTGTCTTATAAAGACTCTTAAAGGGTCAAATATATATTCATTACAGACAGTTTACAAAGGGTGTAAAAAAATTACATTCATATAAACACGAACTTTCTTCTATGACATCTACAGTCCTTGGTGTAAAATTTCAGTTTAAAAAAATAACTATAATGGAGGCCAGGCAAATCTTTTGATTGATGAGGACTTTGTATTTAAATCTATAACAAGATGGCGACTGTAAATTCACAAATTACATTATTATTGCGATTTTTGAAGAAAAGGCAAGAAAGAAGATTAATAATTGTGATTTCAGGAAAATCTGCATACAGATATACGTATCAGATATCAGAATGAGAGTTCTTATTATTGTGATAATCACCAAGTCCCATTATTCACATTAACAAAAATCTCGCAATAATTTCTGAATTTACAGTTTTAAAAGACACCATTTTTTGTATTCGGAAGCATAATATTTGCATATTCTTCAAAAAAGCTATTGCTTTTATTAACTGCAGAAATGTTCAGATTTATTTTTATCACATTAATCATGAATTATATTGAGGCATTTGCGATGTTATCTTTTTCTATTCACTTTTTCACTTATTGCTATTAAAGAAAAAATTAGGAAAAGTGAAAATTTTATCTTTGCTATATTAAAGATTAGATATTAATATTTCAAGTTTAATTCTGGTATAGGCCAATAAGTGTTCACTTTTGTCTTTAATTTTCTAAAATACAGAACTAAATGGTTTTCTTATCTCTCTTATATCTTCATAGACTTATAAACATTTTTGAAAGACACATCATAACTTTTACTGTTATAACAGCAGAACTAATGACATGGTCCCAATATCTTTAACATATGAAAACATGAGTTATCTCTCCTCAATTTAATAATTCTTTTTAATTGCACTGCTTTAACTGGTTATCAATGTTTTGTTTTAGTGATTGCTACTTTCTCTAGATCCTTCTATACAAACTGAGAGACCTAGGACAGTAAATGGACTATTAATTTGGTCTCATGCAATTTAAAAGCAGTTGCAAATAATTTAAGCACTATTTTAGAGGTCTGTTAAAACTGGGACCGAATATAACTGCATGGATATATTAGGTTCAAGGTCAAATTTGAATCAGCTTCTCTAAGGCTGTATAAAACTAAATTGTGAAGGATTTTTTTCTGTTGAATTGGACTAGAGCCTGTGTCAATGCTTCAAAAACCCAAATTGTGTTTCAATGTACAGTACATGGCCATAAGTATTTGTTGTTTATTTTCTGCTATATATTTCATATAAAATGTTGGTTTTATCCATAAATTTGCTATAATTTTCAACCAAATTACATAAATATAAAAATTATCATACATGTTCACATCTGGTGAAAACTGATTATGATCAATAAACAAAAAACTTTCAATATTTCTGCAATTCATTAAAACCAAACGATAAATGCCTTCAAAATATTTTCTGGGAAAAATAAATTGTAGGTGATAAATACTAAATATGGCCATGCACTGCAGTTGCTTAAACTTAAATTAATTTGTGATAATTTTTTTTTTTTTTTAATAAAAATCTTAATTTTCCATTTGAAGAAAATCTAACCTTAAATATGTCTAGACAATAATTAGTGAGATAAAACAACAAATAAATACTCATTAAGTATAGATGAACATCAAGTTCAGTTTGTAATGTTTAAGTATACATGTAAATGACATAAAGTGTTCATTTCAGTCTACAACAAGTCAAATTAGGAAATAAGTTTATATACTACAGTAAAGTGCTCTAATGTAATGTTTGTATGTAAGAATAAATATTTAAAATCACAAATATCCAGTTCAACTGAAGGTCAGGAACAAAATGATATATCTTTCAAGTTAAACAAACAGATCAATTAAAAGCAATTCTTTAAGTATGGGTCAACATACATGAACCAAGATCAGGATTGTGGACTATTACATCAGATAAAACACAAATTACAAGAGCACTCAAAATGATTCTTCAAAGTGAATGTTTGTCATAACATGCATTAACCACTGTCAAAATGATGAAAAGAAAAGCCAATTTACAATACTTATTGGCAAACAAAAAACATTGGTCCGTGTTCTTAAGTAGATGGTACTAGTATAGTAATATAAATCATTTATACATGGATTTCCCATGAACACTTTCAATCAATCATTCCTGAATTTCGAGAGTTTCGAACTAATATTCACTTTTGGTCAGTACATGTGTACAAGATGTTTTTTTGTGGCACAACAGTCATGTAAAGATTAGACCCACTTTGACTGCAATATGGAAATCCATTGTTGTGGGTTTTTTTTTCATCATCATTTAAAGTCAGACTGTAATTTTTTGGGCATTAACTGCTGGAAATTTGACGACTTAAAAAACAAAGTGTAGTAGTCATCTTCACAAACAAAATACAAACATCTAATTTATTTGCTGGTTATTAAAAATGCAGCACAAATTAGGATCAATTTAGTTCATTTTTAAAGATTTTTGTAAAATTAGGCAAACCACCTTAAAAATGACAGTCTTTGTGTCATACAAGTTTGTAAATTATATAATGGTTAATAAAGTTATATAATATTTTATGACATTTCAAGATTTAAAATTCTCCTTTTCACTACCTGAAAAAGGTGACAAATGGTCAAATTAACTTATTAAATTCAAATTTTGATTCTGAAGTATTGATTAGAATGACTAAGAAATGTGTAATTATTGTATGGTTACTGAATAGTAGTCTGTATCAAAACTTGACGAGACAAATATTTTATGATTTGGTATAATTTGTAATGTTATCAAATGATCTATCGGGTAACTTGTCACTCAATGCATAAAAAACTTTATTCTTAATTTTAAATTTAACATATAATACTGTTCTCCATCGCCAAACAAGTTAGATATTATCTTTAGGACATTTGTGCCGAACAATTTTCTCTCTTATTTGAAGGAGAGATCGCGTAATAAAATCAAGGTTGGTTAATTATCAAATTATTGCTCCCTGCTGACAAATCAAACCTTTTGACAATCCTCCCCATGTGACTTTTGTTCTGGTCTGTGAAAAATGATATGACGTAAATAAAATTATCAAAACCAAAAGAAGTTTTAAGACAACTTCATCCATTTCTATGACAGAAACATATTATGCAACTCATTCTATATGTCACCAGATAAAACAGTTATGATTTATTAACCGTGATTATCTACAAAGAAGATTCTTACCCATTGGTTTAATTCTACTTAATGTACACCAAGAAATAGTTCTTACTCAGTACTGCATCAGCATTTTATTAAATGCATGACAAGACAAATGGATATTGTAGAGAAAAAAATAGCATGACAATGTTCTTACATAAATATAAATAAAATTGAGAATGGAAATGTCAAAGAGAAAACAACCAAACCAAAGAGCAGAAAACAGCTCAAGGCCACCAATGGGTCTTCAAAACAGCGAGAAAATCCCTCACCAAGAGTAGGGCTTCAGCTGGCCCCTAAACAATAATGTATACTAGTTCTGCAAAATGGATGTCACATTAACTCTGAAACATACAAATTAACCAAAACATACAAGACTAACAAAGACCCAGAGATTCCCCACTTGGGACAGGTGCAAAAATGTGGCGGGGATTAAACATGTTTTGTGAGATCTCAACCTCCCCTATATCTCTGGCCAATGTGGAATAAACAAACACACAGCAATACGTACAGTAAAATTCAGTTCAAAAGAAGTGACTTGGTAAAACATGTTTGTGAGCCTTCAACACTCCCCTGAACCTGGGACAGTGGTGTAACAGCACAACACAAGAACAAACTATAAAATTCAGTTGCAATTGGCTTAACGCAATAGATCATTACGAAGCACAAAAACAACTAACATAAATAACAGACACAAATCACAGGTATAAGAGAACATGCAGTTGCTGAAAGCTTGTTCAAAGCAAATTACAACTAATAAAAAAATAAAGTTCTTCATGAGTGAAGTATCAATCAGTACACATCCCATCCATTATAAAAGTTTAACAATTTTGTAACTTTTTTGGTAAATTTTCATCCACCTGTGACTATCTATCTTTTATTTTTCCCATAAATAAAATTTGTATTCATTTATTTTAAATTGAAAATGAATAAACATTATTTACTGCACACTACATCAAAATAAATGAATAAAAATTGTTTAAGATTCCCAAATATAAAATCTGCACTAAATGTTAGTAAACAATCTTTATGAAAATATAAAAAATATTTTGATTTTAAGCTTAATTTTAAGGACTAGGACAGTACCAGGATAAATATTTATATTTGATTTTATTGTGTTGTTGAGTTTCTGTCTCATTTAAGTAACCCACACCACCCATAATTCATATATTGCAACAACTAATTTGAGAATGAAATCATCTAAAATATCCTATACTACATACCTTTAACTATATAAGTAATTGAAATCATGGAAGTCCTCTTGAAAAAATCTTTCACATTTATTTTTTCTGATATTTAAACTCATTCAAGACAACAGAAATAGTATTATATGATTTTAGTGCAACCCCTCCCCACCCAAAAGGTTCCCTATTTAATTTTTCTGACATATAATTAACATTTTATTTAGAGTCGATATAAACATTGCATGAAAATTCTGCTTTTAAAGGAGTGACCACAAATTAAACATATAAAGCAAGAGTTCATATCAGTATATAAACATGCAGCACAAAAGTTCTTTCTGATAATGAAAATTGCTTTTAAAGGAGTGACCTAGCATTAAATCAAATGAAGGGGATCCAAGCAACAAGAACATGCATTAGACAACAGATTATAAACAGCTGTTTCTTGGTCCAATCAACATCTTGCTTGACTAACTCACCAATAACTAAGATCTATAATAAAGGCTCCATATATGTCTGAACCTTATCAACACCATTAATTATTGATGGCCACTGGATCACAGTACTTATTTATCAGAATAGAGTTCCCAAAGATCAGAATCAATCCAAGTTTGACCTTTATCTACAGGAAAAAAGGTTATCTTTCTAAATTAATTCCCTAATTCAACACCAGAAAATCCAAATATTTCATCAAGAGGCATTAATTTACTGTTTTTAATTCCGATAAGGTCACACAATATAATTTCTTATTGTATATGATCACTATTAATTATAAAAGGCCACTGGATCACAGTTCTTATTTATCAGAATGGAGTTCTCAAAGACTGAATCAATCCAAGTTTGACCTTTCTCTACAGGAAAAAGGTTATCTTTCTAAATTAATTCCTAATTCAACACTTGAAAATCCAAATATTTCATCAAGAGGCATTAATTTACTGTTTTTAATTCCGATAAGGTCACACAATATAATTTCTTATTGTATAAGATGATAAGGTACATAACTCTTTTTTCCTTTTATGTAAGTAACCCAAACTGACAAATTGAACCATAAGAATAAGAACAAGATATTCCCATGACAAAGTATGAATTTGGGTTTTTTTTGTAAATCAGTAAGGATTTAAAAAAAATGTTCTCTTTTTAAATGGAAAAGGGAGGCAAGTTTTTTGTGTAAAAAATACTTTGAAGTAAAAAAACAATACATCTTTTACAGAAAAAATGCAAATTATAATAAATTGGATTGACATAACCTCCTTGACATAATCAAGCAACTTTTGTTGATGTAAATCTGCCACTCAAAAGCTATGCCTTTTTCTATTTTAACTAAAACTCAACAGATTAACCATTTTTCATGCAAATGGTCAATATAAATATTCATTTATTGTGGCTGTGAAAATATATTGATTTAAAGTTATGTCTGCATGTTTATAAACAGTTGAAAAGATATAAAGAAAAATAATTACCCGCCAAAAATCTATATTATAATTGTTCAACAATTTATACATTTTTTGTACAAGTAAAGTTCAGGTTGTAATATCATTGATTGTTGCATGATATTTGTGCAGTTTTGTCAATCAAAGTGTGTATGTTCAAATAACATCCTTTTGAAGTTGCTTGATAACTTTAATTTCAAAAGCATTAAACAAATTATGTTGCTATTTTGCCCTGAACATGTTTTTTGTACATATATACAGCTAGGAATTGACTTTGTGAATCCAATACAACAAGAATGCAAACTTTTTTCATGCTAAGGATCAAAAATATATGTCCCACTCATATCCACTGTTAATTAATTCAAAGTATCTGAAAAATGAGGGTGTAGGTGTCTGACAGATCTAAAAAAAGTGCTCACACGTAACAACTTATCACTATGAGCTGTTGGCCAAATATGAAGTCAAAATGGAGAGATACGTGACAAAAATTATTTCAAGTTCATTCAAAATTTTGAAATTCCAAAGTATCTGCAAACAGGAAGTTAAGGTATCGACACAAACAGTGCTCACACATTACAACTCACCAAAACTGCTGACGAAAACATATGACGTCATTTTATTCTACGGTAGAAAAGTGTGATGGAAATGTTTGTTGGACAAGTTGATGGTGGGACAAGGTGATTGCAATATAGCCTGCAATTTTTTTTTTAAATTGAGCATGGTACTAACCAAATGTTTACATATTAAAAAATTTTTTACGAGAAAACGATTTTATTTTTACTCTTTTCATCATGACATTTTCAATTATATTTTTTGAGAAGCCATTTTTAAGTTTCATTAAATGGAGAACATGCCAAATATTGATGATTTAACAGATTGAAGGGAGATAACTCTTTGTTATTGATAGTCTCTATTAAATTTACCAGTATTAACATCTTTTCTAAATTCTACACTTTTATGAGCTTGGCATATTGTATAGACATTTGTGTATTGTTGAAGACTGAACATTATGTAAGTTGACCTAGCTTGAGATGTGTTTTGGTTTTTTGTGTCATTTTGGTTTATGTCTCATTCAGATAGTTATAACATGTCTTCTTATATTAATAAAAAATCTTACATTATTCTTCTAAGATGTTAAAAATGTTTTATGACATTATTCTTTGAAGTGGTTAAACATGTTCTACCTCATGTGGGAAAATAACTGATATCATTATTTTCTCAGGAATCATGAAAACTTTTTGATCAACCCCCTGGCAATGCAGTCTGTTTTTATATCTTTTTTTAAATAACTCAATTTGTACAGTATAATAATAGTGTCATAATAATTTCTACCTAATTTAAGAAAATATAAGCACATAAACAAACCAAGACCTTAAAAATTCAAACAAATTCGTCACAAATGTAACGCGTAAATTAACCAAAGAAAATGAAAATTGTGTTATCGTGTGCATCATTTCTACACATCAAAGGGAATATGCATCAGAAATGCATTTAGAAATGTTGGTGTCTATTGAAGTGTGTATCCATTTAGATTTTATCTTAAAGGAAAATAGTCTAGGGAAGAAACCAATTAAGATCAGTGACTCTCCTTGTTTGGCATCCATACATAGGTGACATGATCATGTGTTACACAGCTAATCAAATTAAAATATCATCTTCTAACTTATCATACATAATTTACTGAATGGTTTTTTAAAAATTTAATATTATTTGGTTAAAACATGCTTACATAGGGGGATTGAGAAAAATATGGAAGGTTAAAGTTTAGAGCAATAACAATGACAAAAAAAATCATTGATTACACAAAAAAGGTAAAAAAGGCCAACATTATGAACATATTTTCATTCAAAGGCATTGCAACAGAGGTGTTCACTGTACATGTAACTGACTGTCTTCAGTACAAAATGTACATGTATGTGTTCAAATAAAAAAATTCTAGTGACTTTTTTTTTTCATCAAATTTTCTATACAAATTCTGTGAATTAAGCTACAAAATCAGGATAATTGTTATCTGAGAAATTTTCAATATATACAATTTCAAACCCTTTGCAAGAAGAGAAGTTAAATTTCAATAAACAAATATTTTATAAAATGACGATTTGGCTATACTGAATTGAAAAAATATTGACTGAGAAATGAAAAATCTACACAAATCTTGACACAGTACACAAATTATTAATACCTATTCTGAAGGTTAATGATATTGTATGCATGATAGAACTGCAACTAGAATGTGTATACCCATCTATTGCTTTCGCCCTGTAGGATCTTAAAATGAACTAAGATTTCTTTTATATATTGTCCGATAAAGTCATGCATGAAATATATAAATCAAAACAACCTTGGATGAATATGACGATTTTATAAAATTTACTTTCATATCTAAATGCCTGAATGGACTGATGAAAAAATCACATTAAGGTACACAAAATTTTGATTTCCTGTAACAACAAAATTTTCACTGTAAAATAAATAGTTTTTGTATCCATTAAAATCAGATATGACTTTGTGTCTTGATTTCAATTAGCAAAGAAAAGAAATTTTAATAATTATTAAGAAAGATGACAAAATGTTGAATAAAATTATGAAAATGTGGTCTCTATGGATTTGTATCCTGCTATCCGGGCTTGAATATTAATGTCTATGTATCATACTGTCGCAGTAAGCAATTAATGGGCATGCTGTGATTGCATTATTACCTCGATTGAATATGCAAAAATTCAGAAACAGAGTTCAGATCAATGTTAAAACTTATTAAGTCATATGTAAATAAAGCAGACAATATGGCTACCATATTAACTGAGTATTAATACAAATTTTATATACACCCAGGGGTTTTGGTGGTTACCCTTGAGTACTTTTTTGTGGTAGTCTGTTTAAAAACAGAACAAGTTGATAAGCAGAAATTTTAGCAGAAAGTCAAGCATTTTCTCTAAAAGATAAAAAGCGTATAACTTATGGTGTAATAAAATTTTGTTTTGTATATATATAACAGCCAGAGGCGGATCCAGCCACTTATTGAGCTACATATATGGTCAATGCATAGACGTTTTACAAGTCCAACTCCTAACATAGCCTTGTTGACTGCAGCACCCCTTTTCAAATCTTGGATCCACATCTGAAAGCCATCTTTTATTGTCTAGTTGATGATGGTTGAAAGGGCAGTTTCTTTTATTGTCTAGTTGATGATGGTTGAAAAGGCAGTTACCAGCAGGAAAGTTTATGCAAAAAGTTATAAATTAAAAAACAATAAATGGAGAATGTATCCAAGGGACACAGATGATGTCCCTGCTTGTACATAACGTTATAAATGGCATAACTCCAGAAAGGTAAAAGTGATGCAACCCAAATTTGAACTTGATCTGAGTTTTGTGGTTATAAGCATTGTGTAAAAGTTTCAGAACATTTGGTTGAGGCAAACTAAGTAAGAGAACGGAAACCAATTTCGGGAAATACTGACAGACAAGGGTATTTTACCTTAATGCACCCTCTGCTACAGCAGGGGCAAAAACAGGGCTTAATTATAGCATTTCTACATAACTGCAAAAAAAGCAGGAAATAATAAGGCCATTTCTACATGAATATAGCCCTCTACATTGTGTCAACATCCCTGACGTTGCAAATTTTACTATCTGACTTAAAATTCATTGCTAACTTTCAAAAAAGGTCTATAAAAAAGAAGATTATAAAAACTAATATTTAAAATCTCTATAATTCCAAGTATCAATAATTCAGTTATATCAGAATTAGTGGGCTTGTCAAAATAAATTATGATAAATTTTAAAAACCACAATAATTTCTTAGTGGAGATCACCATAAGTAAATCCCCCATGCTCAGTCAAGTTACTAATGTTGACAAATGCCACCAATTCAAGATAACCAAATACTTCTGTTTTGTTCAATCTGCACGAATCTGACTTAACTTCACCAATCTCCATAAATTTTACTTGAATATCAAATTAAATTTAAATTCTAAAACAAATGCAAATTCATTTAACATATTCTACGATGGAAATGTATAGTAATTACATACACTTCTACTTAACCTTTTCCTGGATAATCTTCCAAAGGCTTTCCATCTATTGGTTTAAATACTTTATTTGATTGCAGTGCAATGTAATAATTGTACAAATAAATGGCATAACCACATCGACACATACTGCACTTAGAAATTTATTAAAACTTTGAACACACTCAGGTGCTTAAACATCACAAAAGTTTCTTTTTTCTAATTTTAAACATATATTTTCTTCCTTAAGGCCAGAAATATCTTAGTCATTTTATTCACCTTCTGACTGTTTCTACCTAAGCACCTGAATATAAAAAGACACTGTAAGTTCACATAAGAATAATGGTATCTTGAAAAGGCAAATGTATAATATAATTTTTACTATATTTCATTAAAATTTAAATATATGAATCAAAATTCCAGAAACATAAATAAAATTTTGATAAATTTACCAAGACCAATTACCCTTCAGCTTAAATCTCAAGGTCAACAATAATTAGAATATCAAACATGAACATTATCCAGCAGACTTTATTTTTAAACATCTGACAATACTTGACATAATTTACTATTGATTCTTAGATTTTAGTCCTGAATATGTTTTAACATCAATGTTTGCTTTCTGGACTTAGAATAAGTGAAATACAAATATGACCACACATATGTACAAAGGCTAGTATTACATCAACACCCATTTTAATTAGACAAAAAATGTCCAAAAATATTGACTCAGGGAAATGTTTGAACAGGCTTTTCCAAAATAAATAAGCTATAATTTAAGAGGATGTCTTCTTTGAAATAAGCAATTTTGAAAAGGTTCTATATTATGTGAAGTACACGTAAACTGGTAATTTTAGAACACTTAAAAGAGGTTATGTCCCCTTAATAGGTTTACAAACAGTATGACACTACTACCAGACATGTTGTTTGCTCACTGTCTCCCTATATTTAGCCATTTAAGTGTGAAATTCTATTTACTCAATCACTTCCCTAATTTCCATAACCCGAATAATTCAGTCGTTATATTCCACTGCTCTACGATGGCTACTCGTGAGTGGGAGAGTCGATCACGGAGAGGGACTGAATTATTCGGGTTATAATTTCCACAACAAATAATATTCAAAATGTAAATTTACTCCATTTCATGTCATTTTTTTTCTGTTTTTCTGGTTTTTTTTTGTTGTTTTTTTTTTTAGAATGGACATGGAGTTTGGTTGCTGCAGGTTCAGAAAACGATATAAAAATATTGTATGAAACCTAAAACTGAAGTTCAAGTAAAACTCATCAAAGTCAATCAAACAGTGAAGTCAAACTACCAGTACAATAATTGTATAATTTTGCTTACACACAAATTAATACAGATGCAAAGAACTGTACTGGCAACTGGTCAGTTCAAATTGATTTTACAGCAGGAGAATTTTCATGGTTAATGAATTTGGTGTTGTCTTGGATAATAAAAATTCACCCATTTACCAATTTGCTATTGTTTCTTAATTACAGTGAGGGGTGGGGGTAATGACATTTACAACACATTCAGAGTCTCATAAAGTCAGGTCTTTACTATGGTATAATGAACCCTATGACAGACTAGTAAATTTAACATGAGTTGTCACAAATAGACCAGGAATTGTTACCTCTTCAAAAGAACACGAGATCAACCCCTAATGCTGGTGGGGTTTATATATTAGATGAGAAGTATTGTTCAATTTTAAGTTTTACGGATTGTTGTCTTTTTGTCTGATATCTTTTGACCATAGTGATTTTTGACTGTCAAGTTTTAACTCTTTTATCTACAGCTATAAGAAATTTAGCTAGATATTAAAATCAAAATTACTCAAGTGAATTTTTTTAACCTTAAACCGCCTTTACATAAGTTTCACCCAAATTATACTTGAGCAATTCATATTTCAACACCTCCATTATGTAATATGGCGAAACAAAACAAATATTTGGGTTCAGGGTCTGCTCCTTCAGAAAATATGATAGGTTAAGGAGGATTTTTGTTAATTTTGCATTTTTTTACCATGAGGGACCACCAGCAATTTTGTCAAGATTCACTATTAGAAGTGCCAATCAAAACTTAAGGTAGTATTTTGAGGCATATAAAAATAAATGGAGAATGTGTCCATGGGACACAGATGATCCACACGCTTGCATATAACGTTATAAAGGGGCATAACAGTAAAAGTGATGCCACCCAAATTCGAACTCGATCTGTGTTTTGTGGTAATAAGCATTGTGTATAAGTTTCATAACATTTGGTTGAGGCAAACTTAAGTTAGAGAATGGAAACCAATTTCAGGACATATGTATGGACGAATGGACATACAGACAGACAAGGGTAACACTTGAAGCCCCTTCAGGTGATGGCGGGGGGATAAAAAGCAAAAGTAGGAAATCCCTAAACACAGTTTTTTAATATCAGAATATTTGAAAAGTAGCTTTTTTTTTTAAATGTTAAAGCTAACATATGTTTTAGTTTGTTTGTTAATTATAGCCTTGTTTGTTCCCTTTGGATATCTTCACAATTTTTAGGCGGGGTAGGAGGTGGGTATTAAAGTTAAAAATATGCAGAGGGTTTATACTCATAATAGAAACAGTACAGTACTAAATTTGTAACCTTTAGATCTTAAACTTTCCTGGCTACTCAAAAGGTTGTAGATCTGAACCCTTGGATAATAATACACAAATGAAGAATCACATTAGCATACACATTAGTGATGAATTCAACAATATGCATTTCAAGTTTAATGTTTGCAAATGATCAAGCTCATCAGAGATCCTGAAATCTAAAAAAAAAAACATCAACCTAGATTTTGCCATGTACTGGAAATTTAAACCTGTCTAAGTGGACATGACAGATAGTTTATCTGTTCCAAAGAAGATAATCACGTCTTCTTGATGGCCATCCTAGTTTTACTTTTTTAGCTGATATTCTTTTCCAGAACCAAGCTGACTGTTAAAAGCAAATCATTGATCAATATTCTATCCTTGTAAATGTTTGGAAAAAAAAACATACTTTAATATTTCAATGCATAATATATTGTCAAAATTGTAGCTAATGACGTTCTAAACTGGACTAAACTTCAGTTGTTTTCTATATACCCACATTTAACATCACAAAAGTCAAGTATACTTTAGGTATTTCAGAGTTCTCTAAAAGTGGTGGTCCAAATGTTTTGACCACCTAAACTTTGCAAGAACTGATTCAATTTTGATATTTGCAATAGAAATAATAGTGAGGACCAGCAGGTTTTCTTCATGGACCACCAGGGAAAAAAAGATTTTGAGAACTCTTGTATTTCAAATTTATAGAGATTCTGAAGGTATCATAGGATTATCATCAGTATATCTCTGGTATACAGAAATCCATTAACAAAAATATCTACAATGAAGTTTGTTTATTTTACTTTCTGGCATATTTTTCTATAGTAAGAACTTGTTTCTGCAAAATAAACTTGCTACACTTAAAAAGTATAGATCAGAGATAAAATGGAAGTAAACACAAACAACTGATACAAAACTAATGAAATTATGGTATCTCATAACCCAAATTTGTTGCTAGGAAATTTTTATATAAGTGATTTCATTTTACATTGCGATGACCGTGAGGGCATTCCCATGTATTGTTGCCACAGAGATTTCTACTTTCGTAACTTTCGTTTTTGACTGGTAACCGATCTATAAATACACAGACATTATTGAGTGCAAAATAACATTCCTTATCGCTTGTTATATATTCATTTCTTCAATGAATACTCATAAAAATATTTTTTTTAGAACACAAATTAATAATATGAAAATGTTTTGTCGTTAGAAATATATATATATATAGAAGTAAACAATCATTAATATCTATGCACACATACAGAAAAATTGTGTTAACGCATGTGGAAGAAAATCTCAAGAATGTTTTATGGAAAATATGAATGCCTAGTCCAGGGTTTCATTATCTTTCATGTTGACCGGTACATTCCTATTTGAAGGTGGTACTTTGCAATATATTCAATGAACATCTTATATAAAAATTTCTGAATTCAGGCGGTACTTATCTGTAGCATAGGAGGATAAAAGTACGTACCGCCTCTAATGAAAGGCCTGGCCTACTCAAATCCAATCTATTACAAAATCGAATTATTACAGAAGAGTGTTCACCACGCACTTGCACTGCACTATTATTAAAATAGTAGAATAGAATGATATACAAATGGATGAAAATTATATATACATGTAACTGTTATATACAAATATCAATATACATGATATATAACAACAAACCCGGCAGAGTATACGGATTTGTATCACTACAATGTAATAGTTTTTACGGTGAGGTTGAATTCCCTGTCATCCACGCATGAACTTGTCTCAGAAAAAAAAAATATCTCTGTACATTAACCTCACTTTCAGGTATAGAGATGTGATTTTTTTTCTGAGACAAATGCTTGTGACCATCCACAAGAACTTGCGGTCATCCGATGTTCAGTACTTCAGTACTTTGATTTCTTTTAACGTCATACCTCTGAACATGCAGAAGAAAAGGAGATGTTTGAGGTTTAAATCAATGAAACAGTAACCCAACACAATATTTCACAAATAAGACTTCATAGTAAATCATGAAAAGACAAGTTATGGATGAATTCAACAAAGACAACGAAACATCTGCCTTTAAAATCACATACCTGAATAAGCCACTTGCTTTCTTAAAAATTAACATTTTTCTAAATTTGTGGAGGATTTTACTGTAATATCTGGAACTTTATAATAATATGTGTGAGCTTTTACTCAAAAATTTCTGTTACGCTAATATTCTACTGCCATTTTATATTACCACAGCAGTGGAGTCAGCTCTTATAAGAAACCATTTTTATTCCAAACGGGAAGATATCCATTTGGCACCCCATGGAATATGCTGTAATGAGTTTTGTTTTTTTGTAGTGTAAGGGTGTCTTATGGAACTCTTGCCTTCCAAACTTTAAAGAAAGATTATTTTCATTTTATTTATAAATTCTGAAATGATGGTTCATATTTTTTTTTCAGTATTTGAAACTCTTCTTTTATTTTATTAGGCCATTAAAAAGTAGACTTATATTTTGGGCTTCCCTCAGTCATAAACCATGTCCCAAAATAGTCTCCATATAGACTCAAGGTAAAACAAATTGAGCAAACAAACAAACAATTATCCTTCATCCCTAAACTATCTCCTATTTTTCTGAATGAATACATTAAGCATAGATATATTTTTGGCTGGCCTTACAAGTTTTTGCAAATTTACTTTCAGTTCTCAATGATCACAGATAGTTTATTATAAATCTTGTTTATGTGGATTTATGGTTGACAAAAACTGAGTTTATCTATTCTGGCCTGTGTTTCACAAAAAGTCTTATGACTAAAATTGATCATAAGTTATGAACAACTTAGTATACTTACCATCTATTTTAGTCTTAAGATTTTTAGTGAAACGCAGGCCAAGTGCACAGTTTGGTCAAATCTGCCATATAATGCAAGCAAAGTGTTGGTTTTTTTAGTAATATATTTGATTTTTAACAATAAAAAAAATCAAAGAGTGATCTCAAAATGTTTTCTGTTGAGAAAAAATCTGTCTGGTCAATATTGTCATGTACCACATGATTTAATAAAAAGCCATGGTATACTTTGTCAGCTGTTCCTAAAAATGAACTTGAAAACCTAAGGATTTATGCAACATTTGTAAAAACAATTTCAAACTTGAACATGTAAAGACATTTTACATGTAAACTATCAACATGAGTATCTTTATCAAAAATACTTCAGTTAAATCTAGATTTGAATGGATCATTTGTCTGGACAACTATATTTTATTTAACATGTTTTCATTTATACTTTAGCGAGAGTATCAGGTATTGTTAAAAACCCAAACATCAGGGTCACAGTGAATTTTAGTAATAGATCAAAATCGTCTTGTGTTCAATAAATTCAATGATTTAATTGATGTTTTTATTAAAAATTCCCAATGTCCTTTGTAATCTTACTATAAATACAAATGTCCTGATTTCTTTGCCTTTAACAATGAAATTTAAATCTAAAAATCTGAAATATATCTTGGTCCATAATTAGAGTTTTCCTTTTTTGACATAAAAGGTTTGATACCTTTTTCTGCAACAAAATATTAGGAATTAAAATTTCATCCACAGTTTTTGCTATATAGCCATATTTAATCATTTAAATTTTTTTCCAATTCTTTTCTCAAAATTCTGAATTTTGTTATACAGTCTGCAATCTGGCATTTCAAATTAGAACATTTACTTGTGCACAAGTATTTTCCTTAATTCAACTGAATAGAGATTGAAAAGCTTTTAATGTTCATTTTAAAAGCAATGTTGCACTTTCAGTGATAATTTGCATCTTTTCAACAAAAACTCTCCACTATGAAATTGGAAAATATATTAAAATATATTGCATTTAAATTCCATAAAATTATCCAAACTGAATTTTGAATGTTTAAGCAATTTATCTAAGATGACATAAGGTATCTTTAGTCTATTTTTTCCACACTATTTCTATTCAAGTTAAAAAAGAAATGTGAACACATAAGGTATATATAAACATCCCTTTTATAATAACTAAAAGTGAAAATAAACACTTCATTGTAGGTGTCCAAAGCAGAGTCCAAAGGGGCACCTGTTTAAACTGATAATTACATAATAACACACTGTTAATTGTAATTGACACTGTCATTCGAATCTTAGGTATACCTGTACAAAATATTTATCATCTAATCTATGATCTTAAAGAACTATAACATACATAGGTAACCTATAAGGTGAAATTTTAGTCGAAAAAAGGACTTATAACAGTACATGTGTCACACAATGTCAACAAACCGGCTTTCGTTTGATCTTATCGGACTGTCAATTTCAGGTGTGAAATACACATCTTGCTTACCTGTCGTCGTACGCAAAATCAGCTGTGAGCGTGTTGAGGTATAGAACCAAAGCCCAGAGACTTGTCAAACAAATAATGTAGTCCATTCTTTTACAAGCTGGTCCATCGCTTTCTCCAGTTAAAATGAAACTTGTCCGGTAGTTGTATTTCCGCGCGCATGCTCAAATTTCATTATATTCGATGAACTGTGACCCAAGAGCAGTTTGTCAATATTTATTCAAGTTTCAATTTAAAGATCTTTTAAAAGCTTTCACCTCATACAAACGTGAAAAGAGATTCGCAATGAAACCTCAAAAATGTATTAGTTAAAACCGAAATTACAAGGTAGTACTTAGATAGGTGTAACAATTCGAGACAGTTGCTTTTTATCATAAATGTATAAAACATAAAAAGATTTTATTCATTTATGCATTTTTGTAAAATCTGAATTATTTGTTTTCGAATGAGAAAGTCATTCTTATAGAAAATTATTTTGTTCTTCATAATCATATTTAGTATATATCGTTATTTTATTGTTGTGAATTTTCTTTATATTACGCTAGAATAATTACAATGAATATATGTATATACAAATTCATTTCGGAGCATTCATTGTAAATTACTTATTTAGATTTAAAAAGGTGAATATTTCTTGATTTTTTTGTATCGATATGTTTTGTCTTTGTTTGTTTGTTTGTCATTTCCCTCAGTATGCCCGGTTTAGTAATAACCAAAATCCTAACCGTACAGGTTTGCAATAAATTTTGGTAGAATATATTTTATGATAACTTATTCCAAGGACGTATACGTCCTTGCTTATTCTAAATTTAATATTTTAACATATTCTAAAATTAATATTTTCATCATTTTCTGTCATTTTGACAAAGCTCTTGCTCTCAATGTTTTGTTTCCACGTGTTTTGTCTTTTCGCATCTTTTTTTCTTTTGTCAAAGTATTGTCGGTCCATTTACGACTCAAATAATCTGTTGCACATTAATATCCTTTATTTACTATCTTCACTAATTTTCGAAGAATTTCTAAAAACTAAAGTAGTAATTTTTCTTTCCTTTTCTTTTCTTTTTTAGGGGGTGGGAGAGGTAGTTACTTGCTTTAAGCCTTATTCTTTATGTGGTAATTTCCCCCCTTTTAAACTGTTTTATTTGGGATTTTTTTTGGTTAGGTTCTGAGGATTTTTGTAGGAGTAGGATGGGTAGAGTGTTTGTTTCTTGCAAGGTTATCTTGTGGCTCATCGGAATTTTTAGTAAGAAATATTTTCTACGCAGAACACAAAGAAAATAGTTGTAAAAAGATCAAATATAATCCACTCGGTTAGTCGTCGAAGTGAAAATAGCAAAATTAGAGATATATATTTTAATTAGATTGGGATTTTTTTTGTTTTTTTGGTAGTAGTTGTTTTTACATGTTTTTTGTTGTTTTTTTTTTTTTTTTTTGGGAGGGGTAAGTTTCTTGTTTGTGTATATTTTCTTTCATTTTATTATTTTAAAATTGTTTTTGATGTAAAGACGGAATATCAATATACTAACAATGGATTGGAAAGTCGAATTGTTCAAATGTTACCAAGAATTTTAATGGTGTATAGTACTATTAAAAAAAACAAAAAAACATTGATGTTCCTGTTAGGGGACGACCATATAATTTTCCGAAGGGGTGGGGCAGGAGGATTTTAAATATGAATAACTTGGCCGAGTAAGAACTGAAAATGAATAATTTTGCACAAGATAGGATGAAAATTAATATTTTGCCAAAACAAATGCAGGAAACATATGTGCACAAAAATTAACATGCACTTTCGGGCGGCTAAGCCGCGGAAAAAATACAAGTATGCGTAGCAACAGATGATTATAAAGGATCTTTCCGGAAAAGTCCTCCTGCCCTCCTCACCTACCCCAGAATATCACATGGTCATTCCCTACATGTAAACCATAACTATCACTGTAAAGCATCTTAATTTGCATACTTTGATCAATAGTTAATGGTGAAATGCATCCACGCCTTTGTAATTTTTACTTAGGATATATGAAATCATTTGAAGCAACATAGCTTCTGTATGTTTTGTTCTTTTTGCCTTAAGGTATTGATGGGAAAATAAATCAAAATGAACAAATCGTGTCAAAAGTTATTCAAAGGTCAGTCTTGATGTACACTTCGCACACTAAGCTTAAGTACAGTCTCGTACCACAAAGATTTAACTACAAGACAATAAAATAATAAGTAGAAAACAATATGCATATTAATTTCTGAAACATATATTTATGCATTTGTTTTGAAAATGATAATATAATTTATGATTTAATTTACATCTATCAATTCGTTGCTGTTGCTACATTGCATGAAAACATGACAGGATCATTGATATGCAATTCTGACAGGTTACTTCTCAGAATTGATAATTTGTTGTTTGCATTTTACGTCCAGTAGCAAATAGTCCATGTATATTTTTTTACCTATTCAGAAGGATATTCAAAATTATGGTGCAAAATTGCAAAATTACATCATAAAAACAGATCAAAATAGTTTCCTTGATACAGGTATTTTTATTTATAGTAACAGTCGCCATCTTTCTGTCATGGGACTATTAACATATTTAGTGCACCAAACGTTGATTGGTAGGTTATTGGACACAATTTGAATTTTGAAGAATGAAGTTCTGCAGACCAACAGAGCGAAAGCACATCCATAGAAAAGGGCGCTAGACCAAAGATCCTGGAAATGCACGTAAAGAAGACATGTCCGTTCTAACGAGAATGAAAGTTTAAGTTCACTATAATCGCCTTAACTTGGAGAAAAAAACAGGACAAAAAGGTATTAAATTTATCGAAATGCAAATCATATCACACCTGAAAAGTGTAAATTCAGGATTAATTTATATAATATTGCATAGTCTAGGTTATATGCTAATATAATATTTTGTGGGAATGGCACGAAGTCTTAACCAATGTTAAACATTTATGGATTTAGGAGCTAAACACTATTTGCAGAATGGAAGCTATTTAACGTCATGTTATATCACTTGCACTCAATGTTAAATCCAAAACTTGCAAATAAAAAGTATAATATAAATGAATGTAGTAATTTATACCACCTAGATAACATTTTGATATCATGAACATAGACCAAAATTTTTTTTTTTTTTAAATAAAAGATAATTATTCATATTCTTATTTTGCACATTAACAACTACTTGCTAGAACAAACATTTCATTTTTAAAGAAGGAAAAGATGTGTTTTATATACAATTTTTAAAACAGAATCAATCTGATTTTTTTTATTTCACTTCTGAAACAAGTTATTTTTTTCAAGAAATAAAAAATAAACCATGCCCCATCCCGATGCAAAAAGATAAATGGTCGATGCGCTATTGTTTTTTCTATGCCTATAACGTACAAACCTTTGTGCTTAAACCTTTTTATGTATGTCAGACTGGCATTTATACATCTGTTTGTCTAATACTCAGTACTATATTTTAGAAAACAAAATGTTTAACAGAAAATGTAGGACAAAGTTTTAAAATAGACGAAATAAGTCTGAAAGACCGCACCAATCTAAAGAAAAAAACACACGTCTTAAAGATAAAATGCAAGTCTAAAGGAGTAGGTACAAGCCTAAAGGAGAAGGTTCAAGTCGCTTGTCTTTAGGAGAAGGTACATGCCTAAAGGAGAAAGTTCAAGCCGCCAATCTTAAGGAGAAGGTACAAAAAAAAGCCGCATGCTTAAAGGAGACGGTCAAGCCGCATGTCTAAGAATTAAGGTTCAAGACGCACGTCTAAATTAGGAGGTACAAGCCGCATGCCTAAAGCAGACTTTACAAGCCTAAAGGAAAAAGTGCATGTCTTAAGAAGGTATAAGCCTAAAGGATAAATTGAATGCCTAAAGAAGAAGATACTAGCCGACAGGATAAAGTGCATGTAGTCTAAAGGAGAATAAACTAGTCTGTTGGAAGTCAAAAAGAGATGACATAAGTCTTATTTTAAGATGAAAAAAACACATTAAAAATTGTATTTGTTTGCAGAAGACATTAATCCGGTTGAAAAGACACAAGACTGTAGAAGATAAAGGTACATACTGGAAGAGAAGACAAGAGTTTGAATAAGACTGTTTAATGGCTGCCATTTTTTCTTCAAACACTTCAAAGTTTGTTTGTTAAATTTTATTGCAGATTGACGATGGTTGCATTTGTTTCAAGTAGGCATGTAAAGTGAAAATCGAATTCATTGTAATTCTCAAGGCCTACATGTATTGCGCGATAATTTTTATTACCCTATTCTTGAACACACCGCAAGTGTGGTAAATAAGTCATCAAATCAGAAACCCAAAGTGTCGCCGTCTATACATTAAAACCTTTAATGTTTAAGTGTCACTTTAAAACCCTATTCCATTATTGTTTCATTGCCAGGTTTCTTTGCTTTGGATTGAGTGGATGACCATAAAAGGTTTTATAAATCACGATTTAGCATGACATTGCAATAGCCTTAACAAGTCTGCAGTTAACAGCCATGTCGATTTCAAATTTCAACCATAAAATTTTTCAAATGTTATAATCGATTTTCAACTTGTGACACAGATGTCAACACTGAGGTTTAGTCGGACTGTTTTGTCATTTTTAGTGTCTGTTCGAAAGATAAAAATAAAGCCTTGTATGAACAAACAATCAATACTCAAATCTATACGATATTGTCTGAGATACTTCACAAATGTTACATAAACATGCAACAGAGCTATGGAATTCACGGACTTTGGTGACTTCCTCGAAATAACATAAAACTTATCTACCTAATTAAAATAAGATCTGTGATTTCGCTATGCTTATAAAAAGTACCAACGAGAATGTGAGTCAAGATAGATCTGAATTTTAATCAGATTAAAACGTTATCAACTGAACAGGATCGACGACAAAAGTTCGTAATTATGTTCAAACTGTTTTATTTCAATAAATAGTAAGTACACACGAAGGATGTTTTACTGCTATCTAGTATTTTACAGAAATACGTCATTCCGCTAACTTCCATGTACTTAGATTGAAATAATAAATTAATTTGTCGCTGGCGCTTTGCAGCATCAAAAGTACTTTCATTCGTTAAATGGAATAAAAATAATTTTAAAGGGACTGATGTTAAAAAGAGAAAGATTGACAGTTAAGTCTCTAGGATAGACCTAAGGGATTCCATTATTATTTATCCTTTTTCGCGTTAATAAAGACAACAAGAGGCTCATGAGAGCCTGATATCGCTCACCTGTAATTTCAGTTTCAGGCATTTGACTTATTTGTAGATCTTACTTTGCTGAACAATTTTGTCATTTACACTTTCTCTCTTTCTATAATAATATTAAAGATAATACATAACCCAAAACTGTAAAATTTCCTAAAAATTAACTATTTCTGGACAGTAACCCAACAATAAGTTGTCCTATTGGTCTGACGATTACTAGACAGGTAGATCTAAACCTGTTTAACACTTTCACCTATGTCAGTTTTGCTCTTACTGCTTTAGTTTTTGAGATGAAAGCCAAAAACTTCATTTGACCCCTATGTTCTATTTTTAGAAACTGCCGCCATGTTTTTGAATGGATCAAATCCCCGAATACAATCTATAAACTAAATACCCTAAGGAACATTCAAGTAAAATTTTTAAGTATTTGGCCAATTAGTTTCAGAGAAGAAGATTTTTTAAAAAGTTATTAGACTTTCACAAAAAATGTATAAACAAAAAACGTTTTAAGGACAATAATTCCTTAAGTAGTCAATTGCCTATTTTGACCATGTTGACTTATTTGTAGATCTTACTTAGCTGAAAATTTATAGCCAGTTATACTTTCTCTATATCTATAATAAATTTAAAGAAAATAACCAAAAACAGTAACATTTAATAAAAATAAACTATTTCCAACAGTAACCCAACAATGGGTTGTCGAATTTGTCTGAAAATTTCATAACAGATAGATCATGATCCATTTATCACTTTAACTCCCTTTCACTTTTGCTCTAACTGCTGTAGTTTTTGAGATATAAGCCAAAAACTGCTTTTGTCCCCTATGTTCTATTTTTAGCCATGGCGGCCATGTTTGTTGATGGATCAAAACTTCGGATACAATTTACAAACTAGATACCCTAAGGAACATTCAGTTAAAGTTTGGAAGTATTTGGCCAAGTAGTTTCAGAGAAGAAGATTTGTTAAAAAGTAATAGACTTGCACGAAAAATGTAAAAAATAAACGTTTCAAGGGCAACAGCTCCTTAAGGAGTCAATTGACTATTTTGATCATTTGACTTATTTGCAGATCCTACTTAGCTTAACATTTTTGCCATTTACACTTTCTCTCTATCTATTATAATATTAAAGATAATAACCAAAAACAGCAAAATTTCATAAAAATAAACTATTTCGGACAGTAACCCTACAGTGGGTGGTCTAATTGGTCTGAAAATTTCAAAGAAGGTAGATTTTGGCTTATTCATCACTTTAATTCATGTCACTTTTGCTCTTACTGCTAAAGTTTTTGAGATAAAAGCCAAAACTGCATTTGACACCTATGTCCTATTTTCAGCCACGGCGGCCATGTTTGTTAATGGATCAAAACTTCGGATACAATTTATAAAATCAGTAACCCTAAGGAACATTCAGTTAAAGTTTAGAAGTATTAGGCCCAGTAGTTTCAGAGGAGAAGATTTTTAAATGTTAGCAAACATGATTATAAAATTGTCTTTAAAGAGCAATAACTCCTTAAGGGGTCAATTGACAATTTTGGTCACATTAACTTTTTGTAGATCTTACTTTGCTGAACATTTTTGCTGTTTACAGTTTATGTTTATCTTCAATAATATTCAAGATAACGAAAAACTGCAAAATTTCCTTAAAATTACCAATTTAGTGGCAGCAACCCAACAATGGGTTGTTGGATTTGTCTGAAAATTGTAAGGCTGATAGATCTTGACCTGATGAACATTTTTATTCCTGTCAGATTTGCTCTAAATGCTTTAGTTTTTGAGATATAAGCCAAAAACTGCATTTGACCCCTATGTTCTATTTTAAGCCATGGCGGCCATGTTTATTGGTGGATCAAAACTTCGGATACCGTTTATAAACTATATACCCTAAGGAACATTCAGTTAAAGTTTGAAGGTATTTTGCCCAGTAGTTTCAGAGGAGAAGATTCTTGAAATAGTTTACGACGACGACAGACGACGGACGACGACGGACGCCAAGTGATGGCATAAGCTCACATGGGGCCCTTGGGGCCCGGTGAGCTAAAAAGGAAACATCAAAAGCTAACAGATATCTCGTCCTCCCACGAAATTTGTCTCATATAAAGACATAACACTAACACCTAGCTCACCGTTCCATGACAATTGTCACAGACAAAGATACCTCAAGCTAACACCTATCTCATCATCTAACAACATTATCTCAGACAAAGATACATGCATAAAGCTAACAACATCATCGTCATCCCACCATAGACATAAGCTATAAACAACTACCTCGTCATCCCACGACAGTTGTTGCAGACGTATACACCTATAGCTAACACCTTTCCCAACATCCCAGGACAATTGTCGCACACAAAGACCAGTGGCGAAGCTAGGCCATTTTAAGTGTACGCCCGAACCTCGCCGAGGGGCCTCTAGTCAGGGTAGAATATCTCCTGGTAGGAGGTTCGAGGTGGACAAAGACCCCGGAAGCTCACGCATAATCGAGAAAGAGATAGCATTTCTGTCATAAAAAAATCATCAACAGTTTATACTTTAGAGTCTAATTTGTTAATTTTTATGTTTAATTTATTTGTTGTGCTAATTAGGAATCTATTGATCATTGGTCTTAGAGAAAAATGTCCAAACCAGTTACTGTAAAATATGTTAAAAATGTCCAAACCAGTTACTGTAAAATATGTTAAAAATGTCCAAACCAGTTACTGTAAAATATGTTAAAAATGTCCAAACCAGTTACTGTAAAATATGTTAAAAATGTCCAAACCAGTTACTGTAAAATATGTTAAAAATGTCCAAACCAGTTACTGTAAAATATGTTAAAAATGTCCAAACCAGTTACTGTAAAATATGTTAAAAATGTCCAAACCAGTTACTGTAAAATATGTTAAAAATAAGATGTGGAGTAAAACAATCGGTCAACAAAAAATCAAAAATTAGAGATAGTAAAAAATGAAGTCTCTATTTCAATGTTATCGTTCTATTAATTATTTTGACTTCATCAAAATTTCTCCCATTTTTATTTTAATTAACACAT